>CM055958.1:101755686-102955686 GCA_029490685.1 Schizonepeta tenuifolia | reverse complement strand
AACTGCCTGAGCCAAACTTCTATATTCAGCCTCTATGCTTGAACGAGAAACCACCGATTGCTTCTTCGAAGACCAAGAAATGAGATTTTTGCCAAGATATATACAATAACCGCTGACTGATCTTCTATCATCAAGATCTGATGCCCAATCTGAGTCTGAAAAGGCTGTAATGTGACAAGAGGACCTTTGAATGTGAAGACCATGATCTGGAGTGCCTGCTAGATACCTCAAAATCCTCTTGACAGCTTTCCAATGAGAATCCAAGGGACAAGACATGTATTGACTCACCTTGTTAACACTAAAGGAGATCTCTGGCCTAGTAATGGTTGCATACTGCAGAGCACCAACAGTGCTTCGATATAATTTACCATCTACCGTTGGATTTCCTTCATTCTTGGAGAGTTTGCAAGAAGAAATCATGGGAGTGGGTTGACCCTTTGCTTCTGCCATCTGTGCTTTGGAGAGCAACTTCTTAATATAAGCTGCTTGAGTGAGATGAATGCCGTGTGCTGTTGTAGTCACTTCGATGTCAAGGAACTGATGCACTTCCCCTAAATCCTTCAAGGAAAAATGCTTGTTGAGAAGGGTGATAACAAGATGAATTTCCTGAGGATTAGTTCTAGTAATGAGCATGTCATCGACGTATATAAGCAAATAAATGATGGAACCATGAATATTTCTGAAAAAGAGAGAGTTATCAGCACGAGATTGTGTGAAACCCATTCTAGAAAGAACAGACTTAATGGTTAAGAACCAAGATCTGGATGCTTGTTTTAAGCCATAAATGGCTTTGTGAAGTTTGCAGACAAGAGTGCCATCACCCTTCTCAAAACCAGGAGGTTGCCTCATGTAAATCTCCTCCTGTAATTCACCATTAAGAAATGCATTATCAACATCTAAATGAGTGATTTTCCAACCATGAGAGATTGCAAGACTGAGAATAATGCGAATAGTAGTAGGCTTCACAACTGGACTGAAAGTTTCATTGAAGTCAAAGCCAGGTTCTTGAGTGAAACCCTGAGCTACAAGCCTGGCCTTGTAGCGAGAAATAGTCCCATCATTATGCATGCGGATGCTAAAAACCCATTTACAACCAAGAAGGTTCTTGCCAGGAGGTAGAGGACAGATTTCCCAAGTTTGTTTGATGGTGAGAGCAAGATGTTCTTTGAGCATTGCTTGAGTCCAGACAGGGACTTTAAGAGCTATAGTATGATTGTGTGGTTCAGTCTGCAAGTAGTGATTAACATCAAAAGCAGTAGTAAAGACTTTAGGTTTAAAAATGCCGGCCTTGGATCTAGTTATCATAGTGTGTTGAGGAGCAGGTGGTGGTGAAGGTGGTGAGGGTGGAGGGGAATGAGAAACAGAATGAGATTGAAAAGATGAAGAAGATGAGTTATGATTGGGAGAGGGAGGTGGAGATTGTTGAGAAGAAGCACTGAGAGCATCATCATGAAGAGAGGGGTCAGGAGAAGATGGAGGTGAGGGCATATGTTGAGGTGCTGGTGTGACTGGCGTGTGAATGGCAGGACCAGTAGAGGTGTGATGAGGAAAAGAAGAAGATGGAGTAGGTACTTTAGTGGCAGAAGACGAGTGAGGAAAGGTAGTCTCATCAAAGAGAACATCCCTTGAAATGATTATCTTTCCAGAAGGCAATAAGATTTTGTATCCTTTATGCATGGAACTATAACCAATGAAAGTGCCATCTATAGACCTAAACTGAAGCTTGTGTGTGTTATAAGGCCTGATATGAGGATAACAAAGACAACCAAAAACCTTGAGAGTAGAGTAATCAGGAGCTCTGTTAAAAATCTTTTCAAAATGAGAGATATATTTGAGGACTCGACTGGGAATTATGTTAATGATGTAGACTGAAGTGGAGAAGGCATCATCCCAAAACCTTGTAGGCAAACCAGATTGAGCTAAGAGAGAGAGACTCATTTCCACTACATGCCTATGTTTTCTTTCTGCAAGGCCATTCTGTTGTGGAGTGTAAGGGCAAGAAACTTTATGTAGAATCCCTTGGTCTTGTAACAAAGAAGTTAAAGCTCGAAACTCTCCCCCCCCCCCCCAGTCAGTTTGCAATGCTTTAATTTTGAGGTTCAATTGTTTCTCAACCATGGTTTGAAAGTGTTTGAAAACATAATACACTTCGCTTTTGTTTTTGAGCAAATAGATCCAAGTGTATCTACTGAATTGATCAATGAAAGTAACATAATAAGAATAACCATTTCGAGAAACTATTGGTGCAGAACCCCACAAATCACTATATTCAAGAGAATGAGAGTATGAAGCAATAGAATCTGAATAAGGCAGTCTATGAGATTTGGCAAGACAACAAGGATGACACAAGATGCTAGATTTTATTGCATTGAAAAGAATTTTACATCGTTGCAATGCTATTTTAACTACATCAAAAGCACAGTGACCAAGTCTCTTGTGCCACAAATCTATGCTAGAAACTGACTCTCTACTTGATGAACTAAACAAATGAGAAAATGGTGAACTCAAACTGGCTGCAAGAGCTGTAGGAGCAGGAGCTTGAAAAGCTTTATTTGATGAAGATGACCTTGAAGATGAAGGCTTGTGCAGAAGAAATTGATAGAGACCTCCTTGGTTAAGGGTGCCCCACAACAGAATGGCCCGAGTTACCAGATCCTTAATCAAACAAAAGTCAGGATAGAATTCAAAGACAACATTATTATCTCTTGCAAAAGTGGAAACACTCAACAGATTTTTGGAAATAGCTGGAACATGAAGAAAATTTTTGAGGTTGACAGTTTTTTACTTTGAGTGAGGTGTAATAGAAAAAACAGAAGATCCAATGTGAGCAATTTTTATACCAAAATCATTACCAAGCTTAAGAGTGTTACCTCCATGATACTCACTGGCAGAGTTGAAATTATTGAAATCATTTGAGACATGGTGTGAAGCTCCTGAGTCTGGATACCATGTGGAGCTGTCATAGTTGAAATCTGTAGGAGGTTGGAAGTTTGGTGGTGTTGCTTGCCACATTCAAACCAGGCTGCACTTGAAAGTTGTTGTGTTGAGCTTGTTGTAGATGTGGAGGCTGGTTGTGTGCCATGTGATTCTGCTCAAATCTGAAGTAACATCTATCAGCTGTATGGCCCATCTTCTTGCAAATTTGACACATAGGCCTGTTGTTGTCGTTGGCATAGTTGTTGAAACCACCAGATCTGCCACGACCACCTCTTCCTCCTCTAGAGCCAAAACCATAACCAGCTCTTCCACCTCTATTGTAACCTCCCCTGTTGTTTTGTGTTGAAGTGTGGCTGTTGTTGTTGTTTCTGGGAACAGAATTTTGAGCTATATTTGTAGATGGTTGAGATCCATCTGTGTTGACTGAAGTGGCAACAGGTTTTGCACTCTCAAGTCTTGATTCAAAACTCATGAGTAGTGCACTCACATCTTCAAGACTCCAAATGTCATTCCTTGAGGTTATTGTTACCATCACAGGATCATATTCTGCCCCTAAACCAGCAAGAATATGGAGGATTTGATCATCATCTGAAACTTGGCAGCCTGCTGAGTCAAGAAGATCACAACAATTCTTGATTTTAGCCAGATATTCTCTCATTGTGAGAGACTCCTTCTTGATTGTTTGAAGTTGCAGCTTATATTGCATGAGTTTTGCCTTCGACTGACTGGCAAAGTTGATTTCAAGCCTGCTCCAGATTTCTTTAGTGGTAGAGAGACCTACAACAAGTCTCATAATGGTTTCTGAAAGAGAAGACTGGATCCAGGCTGAGAGAAGTTGATCCTGTCTAAACCATGTCTGAAAGAGAGGATTTGGTTGAGTGCGAGGTGGATCTGCATCTGGAACAGGTATGGCTGTTGGTGGAATTTCTTGTTCTCCATAGAGGTAAGGCTCTAAGCCATAACCTCTCACAGTAGCAATGATTTGTTGTTTCCAAATCAGAAAATTAGTATCAGTGAGTTTGATGGAGATTGGATGGTTTTGAGGAAGAACAAGAGGATTAGCAGCAGCAAGAATATTTTGAGCTTCTGCCATGACTCAAAGATAGAGAAGAAAACAAAAAGGGAAGAGGTGACAGAGACAGATCCTAAGATCAGCTCTGATACCATGAAAGAAACGAGATAAAAGAGCTAAAAGAAGAAAGGAAAGGCATCATTCAATGTATTGATAATACTACTGTTTCATTGATAGAGAAGATAAAAGTTACAATACATGGTTCACTTATTTATAGAGTAGCAACACAACAAAACCTGAGTCTGAAAGCAACGGCACAAAGTGCATTAAATGCTAGTCTAAAGGATCTGCAAAACCCAACCATAAAGCAAAACAAACTCTGATCCATGAGCTAGCAAACAAGAGCTCTACAGCTATTCCAAATGTTTGGTTTGACTGCAACATGCTTGAATCTCAAGTATCCTTGTTGTGGTCCTAATCCACGTGGAGATTCCTTGAGAATATTCTTGATTCGATTCTTATCCTTGTCTTGATCTTCTCCACATCGTTCATCCTCATGCATGATGTGCATGTTAACAGTCTTCAATCAAATCTATCGAGAAAATTGAATTAATCCACATGTAATCGACAAATCTAGTGTTTGGGATTCTTTAAAGTAGGAGTGAATTTGTTAACTATATAGTGAAAAATAATTTAAATCAAGAAATAAATTAATTTATTGTCATTAAATGAAATTTTGTAACGGTTCTTTTATTAATTGTTAATTGAATATAATTGTGAAATGCCAAATTTAAATTAAAAGTTGAGATTTTTAGATAATTAGAAAAGAAAATTAGAGAAAATTTCACCTGAATATGTAGATAATTGTAGTGCTCCCAAATCAACATTGCTATATGAATTAGATTAGATGTCTACTTTTAGCATATCTAAGATAGTATAGCTAAATTTTGGCACCAATTACAGTTCTGAAAAGGACGCTGATTAGGATGGCCAACCGATTTTCTTAGCCAACCACGTCAACTTTAATTTCACTTATTTCGACTAATGTAATCACTCAAATTAAAGAGTCGTATTTATGGTGCAAATATTTTAAAAAGTTTTGTTGTAAAACTATGACATACGTAGAAAATTACGATGAGGTATATATTTTTTTTGAAAGGGAAAATGTATTCAAATTATGAAGAATCCAATCGTACAATCTCCTCCAGCCAAGCTGGGAAACAATTAGTCCAAGTAGTAGGACTTAAACAATGCACCGCATACTGAGCAAGAGCATGTGCCGCTTTATTGGCAGTTCTAAAAACATGAAAAACACCAACCAAAATACTTTTCCTTGCCATGTCAAAAATATCACGAACCTCATCTGGTAAAAGGTCAGACGCTTCCTCCGGATTAGCTAGGATTCTCGCTACCAAGAAAGAATCAGTGAAGATCTCAACGGGGAAAATTTCATGCTCTATGCAAACCATAACTCCATTAATGACAACCATTAATTCTGCCATCATGATAGATTTTGGCCGCTTTAGTCGTTTGGAAAATGCTACAATAATGACTCCACTCATATCTCTAACAATAACCCCCACCCCATAGCAATTTAAGTGAGGATTAAACATGCAATCAACATCAACTCTAAATACTCCCTTCTTCGGCCTTCGCCAGCTTCTTTCTCCTAATTTCATTCCAAGAAGAGTTTCAATAGAATCGTGTGGTTTTGCACGTTGATATAGATTCCACCGATTCACTCCCGTCATTTCCGTAACATTTTCCGAATAAGCATCTTCACCATGTGTTATCCTACAGATGTGTCCCATACCATCCAACAAAAAATCACCCACAACTCATATTCCTCCAATGACAACTTATTGTATATACGGACTGCTATCTCATCAATTTGACAATGTCGGCAACCTTTTAGTATTTGCCAAAATCTGCTATTTTTTCCACACTTGATGCTCCATTGTCGCCCAATCCCACTGGCAAAGAGAGCATTTAGGACTAGCTGGCACATGATGTCTTCTCAAATTCAACCCCGTCGGCACAAATCCCCTAAATGCTCGCCATAGAAAAATCCTAATTTTAGGCGGTACAGACAATGACCATACATACTTACTTCAGAATTTTTTATCTCTTGAGCTAGAGAAATGATGTGTATTGTAGTATCCAACCTCAGCAAGATAACCACTCTTTACCTTATATTTTCCATCCTCCTCAAACTTCCAAAATCTAGTATCCCTACTTCTCAGGTTCCCCAATTCCACATTCATAATTTCTGTCTGTTCATAAGGCAAGCATGCCTCAGCCAACAACTCTTCGTCCCACGATCCATCAGCCTTAAACAACTCTACCACTTTCATATCCGGAGACATTACATTATTTTCAAGTGGATGTCCAATTGGTAAATCGAGCACCCATTTGTCTTTAAAACCATGAATTTGTTCTCCATTTCCCACCTTCCAAAACAACCCCTTTTCCAAAAGATCTCTGCTCCAAATCAGAGATCGCCAAATATAGGATACACCATGACCTTTCTTTGCATGCATAAAATCTGAATTTTGGCAATATCGCCCATGGAAGACCCTCGATACCAGCGATTCTGGATATTGTATCATTCTCCATAATTTCTTGGCTAACAACGCCTTATTGAAGCTCTTAACATCTCTAAAACCCATCCCTCCCATCTCTTTCTGTTTGCATAACTCAGCCCAAGTTGCCCAGTGCATATGTCGTTTATCTCCTTCATCTCCCCACCAAAAACCAGTACAAATCTTTTGAATGTCAGTGCATATTGACTCAGGAATCTTAAAACATGACATTGTGTATGTAGGTATAGCTTGGATAACTGATTTTATAAGAACCTCTTTCCCCCCTGCCGAGAATGCTCTATTCTTCCATCCAAGAAGCTTTTTTTGGACTCTCTCCTTTAAATATCCAAACTGGATGCATTTTTGTCGTGTGGTGAATGTTGGAAGACCCAAATAAATGGCGTGCTGCTTAACGACCTTAATTCTCAAGGATTGCTTGACAAATTCAGCATCTCGATCATTACTGTTCGGACTAAGCACAATTGTTGATTTTTCGAGATTAATAGACTGTTCTGAGGCCTTTTCAAACCGATACAAAATATCTTTCACAGCATCATATCCCATCTCGTTAACTTTAAAGAAAATAACACTATCGTCAGCGAAAAAGAGATGAGAAATATTAATATGTCGTGGCACAATAGGCACTCCCGATATCCTCTTATTCCTTTCATATTCTTCAAACAATGACGAGAATCCCTGACTACATAACACAAATAAGAAAGGGGATAGAGGGTCCTCTTGCCTTAACCCTCTCTTCGGAAAAATGCCCTCATATACACCTTGATTAAGCTGGAAGGAGAACGAAACGGATTTAACACACATCATAATCAAATTTGTGAATGTATCTGGAAAGCCCATCTTTATCAAAACCGCCTCCAAGAACGACCACTCGACTCTGTCATATGCCTTGCTCATGTCCAACTTGAGTGAAGCATATACATCTTTACCTTTTTTGTGATTCTTGAGCCAATGTTGACATTCAAAGCTAATGAGGACATTATCTGTAATCAACCTACCTAGAACGAATGCACTTTGCGTTTGATTAATAATCTTCCCAAGGACTTTCCTTAATCTTCCCACTAACACTTTTGAGACTATTTTGTATGTCCTGTTACACATGCTAATAGGTCTAAAGTCTTGTACCCTTTGCGGCTTATCGATCTTTGGAATCAGTGTAATAATGGTACCATTCCATCTCTCGATTGCTTTGTCGGAATTAAGCACAGAACTTCTTTCGTCACATAATCCTCCATCACCGGCCAGAATTTTTTAAAGAACCGAGCTGTAAAACCGTCAGGGCCAGGAGATTTTGAAGGATGCATTTCAAATATTGCTTGCTTAATCTCAAGTTCTGTATATGTGTTGGGAAATTTATTAGTATAAGTTTTGATGAATTCCAAAACCGGCTGACCCCAACCGAGTAGATGTTGCCAGAACCTAATGTTAGAATTTAAGCTCGCTGTTTGAGCAAAGTTAAGATTTTATCTTTACAGGTCTCCAGCTGAAGATGGCAACAAGGCGTCACTCAGACAGAACATCAGTTATGAAGAAAGACAACTGAGAGTTCATTTGTTCAGATGCAAACAAGGGGAAGTCTTCAAAACATCAGTTGAGAAGGAAACCAACTGAGCATTCATCAGATGAGAAACAGTTGAAAGGAAGAGAACATCAGATGAAAAGGAAATTATCTGAGGGTTCAAACCCAACTGAGTAAATACAAGGAAGACAACTGAGGGTTCAGTTTCAGAACCTCAGTTATAGAATCCGAACAAGGAGTTCAACTGTTTGAAGTTCAAAGTCAGCTGAGAGCTCGACAGATCGGAACATCAGCTGAAGATCACTCAGATGAAGGTCAAGACTTTCAACCGACAAACCGAAGTTGACTGTCAAAGATTTGAATTTCAAAAGGAAGTCACATGAGGGTTTGACCGTTCAGTCATTACCCCATCTGGCCCAACACAAGGCTGTCTCAGATGGAAAGCAGAAGAGCACAGATGCCATATCGGGAAAGTCTGCAGAGATGAGAGACAAGCCATCGCTTTCAACCGATCAGAGATCAACTGCTCCTCCAACGGCTAGTTGATTCTCTCCGCCTATAAATAGAGGCATTCTCTCATTCGAGAGACTGATAGAGAGACACTCAGACAACGAAAAATACAAGAGCTTTCACGAGAGAAATCAAAGCAAAAAGCAAATCTGCAAAATCATCATCTAAGAGCATCAGCAGCTGAGAGTTCCAATTTTGAGAGAACATTAGTAGCTGAGGGTTCCTAGAGATCGAAACTGTTTTTGATCTTAGGTTGAGTGTTTATTCGTTCAAGCCTTAGATCCAGCTCTCATTTGTGATCGAGCTGTAGTTGGAAATCCTACCCATTCTCACACCCTAAAAAGTGTGCTAGGACCTTACTCTTCCTGTAATTGAGTAGTCAGGTCGTCAAGTACCCGCAAACTTGACTTAGGCTGTTTAGTGCCCAGAAACTAAACTGTAACGGTTGCTCAGCCCGCGTAAGCTGAGTGGAGCTGTCCAGAAGAACTTGGACTGAGGTGTGTGGACTCACATCTCCCCGTGGACGTAGGAGTTCTCTCCGAACCACATAAATCTTGTGTGTCGTGTTTATTTTGTGTTCAGTCTTTATTTGCATATCTCAACTGACAATCTAACCGCATACAATCTGCATACTTTCACATCAACAGTTTTGGTTTTGACCAACCGTGCATAAAAGCGTGAGTTTGTTTTTACGAGTTCATTTTCCACCACATTCCGCACAGCACCACTCTTCCAGCTGAGGTTGCTTACTCAGCTGTGAGATCCCAACTGAGTCCTGTTACTCAGTTGAAGTTGTTTTCAAGTGTTAAGTTTTTCGAAAATAAAAAAATCCTAACTGGTGTATTCCCCCCCTCCCCATACACCAGTAACTCGTATCGGGACCATCAAGTGGTATCAGAGCAGTGGTTCAAAAGACTGCTGACTCTGTTTCACGAGGTGTGAATTCGAGAATTTTATTTCAGTGGTCAACTGAACAGATCTTTTCACGCTAGTGCATACTTGCTCGTTTTTTTTTAGTCCTGTTTTTGTTTGTGCAGATGGACGTCAAGGACAAGATCGTAGTCATGTTCTCTGTTGTCAACTATACATCATGGAGAACTCGAATGAAGAAGATACTTCTGTCAAAGCATCATAGGATGCAACAAGTTCTCACATCTGGACCAATCGTCATACGAGACAGAATACTTCGCACTCTCACAAATCCCAACGATGGAGATGCAGTGGTGGAGTATGTGTAGAAACAGCCAGAAGACTACACTCCGGAAGAGGCCAAGGTGAGCCAGAGATGTGGGACTGCAAAAGAGATGTGGGACATCCTGGCTTCGCTAAGTGAAGGAAGCGACGAGACAAAGGAAAACAAGTTCTCGCATGCATGTCAAGATTTCGACAATTTCAGTCTGCGACCTGATGAGACTATCGATCAGCTAGAGCTCCGGTTTATGGACATCATCAGAAGAATCCAGTCCATCCAGAAAGGAAAATACACTCTAAGAGAAATAAACCTCAAAGTGTTGCAAGCTCTACCGGCTGAGTGGGATACTTTCACAAATATCCACGAGAGCCGAGCTGACCTTGGTGAAATGGGAACTGAAAGATTGTTCTCAATCTTGAAAGGAAATGAGTATAAGGTCAACAGAAGGAGGTCGCAGCCCTCAAGTCAGACAAATATAATTGAGGATGTCGGCTCAGCATCAAAGTCAGTGGCCCTCCGAGCTGACTACTCAAAGTCGAGATCGTCAAGGCCAACCAGATCGGCTGACACGACTGCAAAGGAGCCGAGCAGAGAGGAACTGCAACAGAACATTGCAGTGTTGTCAAAGAAGTTAGCCGATATGGATACTCGGTTCGGCAAATATAAACGTTTCTATAAATCAAACCGAACTCGAGACAGTTCGAAGCCAGTCACCAATGGTTGCTTCGAATGCGGCAAGGAAGGACACTTCAAAGCTGACTGCCCAGACCTCTCAAAGAAGGAAAGAGAAGCACTAAGGGCCAAACAAACTGCAAAGAACAAGGCCATGGTAGCTAAAGAGGCAGCTGACGATATGGACATCTTCACAGACACTGAAGATGAGGATGATCTGACCTCTACCAACAAAGTCATCAGTCCGGATCAATGCCTCATGGCACTTGGAACCGACCAAGATGATATTGAGGTACAATCTAATCCTGCTCGCTTAAATTCTTCCAATACTTCTAACATGCAGGAATCTCTGAGCGATGAGTTGGAACCCTCCTGGAATGATTTTCAAGAACTCAGTGAGGAACTGCATCAGCAGTCGGTTGAGTTTAAGAGTCTTCAAGCCCAGTTCGCCAAGCTTGAAGATTCCTTAACCGAAAAGGATGATCTGATCAAGAGACAAGCTGAAGAAATTGACCAGCTGAAAAGTCAACTGAGTACAGCCAACCAAACTGAGGCTTCAACCGATGAACAGTTGAAGGAACAGATCAAGGCACATAACGAACAGTTGAACAAGCAAGAGGCTCAGATCGACCAGCTGATGAAGACATCAGATACCCAGACCGAGCATATAACTATTCTTCTCAAGGATCTTCAAACTGAGAAGGACAACCTGACAAAGCTATATCAGTCATCCGAGATCATCGAGAATCTCATCAGATACAGACGGCAAACGGATGATGTGTCTGGACTCGGATACGACGTGGCAAAGGACACTGGAATTCCACCAGCTACCTTCACCAAGGCTGAGGAAGTCATGGTTGCCAAACCTAACACAGTTGAGTCTGCAACTGAACAAACACCATCACAACCGACAAAGGCAACTGTGGTTGAGAAAGGCAAAGGAGCTGCAGATGGAGCACCAACGAAACAGTCGGTGGAGTCTACAACCGAGGGGGAATGTTCCAAGACTCAACGGAGGAACCGGAGACGTCGGAGTCGCAATCAGAACCGAGCTCAAAATCGACAACATAACCAAGCTCAGAACCGACGTGATAATCGACCAACAAACCAACCACAGCAGAGATGGAACCAACAGAACCGACCAAGCTTCAACCGACAGAATCAACAACGGTTCCATCACCACAACAACCAGAGGTTCCAACAGAGTCAACCTATGTGGAACAGTTACGACAGCTATGGTTACTCATGCCACAACATGAATCAACATCCGGGCATGAACAACTATCGTCAACAGCCAGGGCAATGGAATCAGAATCAGCCAAGAAGATTCCACAATGGCGTCCGACCTCACAGACAAACTCAACAGGATAAGAATCGCCATCAAAACAGGGGGAAAGCCTCACCTCCTAAAGCTCAACATAGGAGAAATCCAACTCCTCCCAATAAACAGAACATCACTACTAACAACAAGCCTAAGGATAACTGAGGTGTTGTTATAGTTGATGATGAAGGAAAAGTAATTTGGAATGATAAATCCATCCGAGTTTACAGGGAAAAGCGACGCACAGTTCCAGCGGGAACTGGTTCTAACCCTCCAGGACCCAACTGAAATTGGGGACCTAAGCGAGTTTCTCCTTGCAGGTACAAGAGAAACAGCTGAGGAAGAAGAAGACGTCTACAACAATGTGGGTGATGGATAGTGGATGCTCGAAACACATGACAAATCTTAAGGATTTGCTTGGAAGTTTCGTGGAGAAAGAAGGTCCATCAGTTACTTTTGGTGATAACTCAAAAGGTTATACCAGAGGTTACGGTACCCTTGAAACCAATCATGTTTCAATTTCTAATGTCTCTTATGTTGATGGATTGAAGCATAACTTGCTCTCCATCAGCCAATTCTGTGATAATGGTTTCTCTGTCAAGTTTAATGCACAGGGTTGCAGGGTGAAAGATGTCGGATCAAAGCAGGTGATAATGTTGGGAAATCGATCCCCAACCGGGAATGTGTACTACGCTGACTGGAACAGCAGCCTCCCCGACACTTGCCTGTTATCAAAGAGCAGTTCGGATGTGAGCTGGCTGTGGCACAAAAGGCTCAACCATCTGAATTTCAAGACGATGAACCGACTCGCCAAACAAGAACATGCAAGAGGCATACCTAACCGAGTGTTTTCAACAACACACATCTGCAGTGCATGCCAGCTGGGAAAGCTCGCTAGGTCCTCCTTCCGGTTGAAGACAACTCCTTCAACTGACCGAGTGTTACAGCTGATCCACATGGATCTCTTCGGGCCAGTTACACCAAAAAACATTAATGGAAACGAATATACTTTGGTTGTAACTGATGACTACTCAAGATATACGTGGACCATCTTCATGCGCCACAAAAGTGAGACCCGAGATGAGCTGCCCAAGCTGATGGATCGGATATCGAACCAACAAGAGATGAAGATCATATCTATCCAATCAGATCGTGGAACGGAGTTTCTAAATGAAACCATCATTGAGTATTGCGAAAAGAATGGCATAACCCATCAGACATCAGCCGCACGTACTCCACAACAGAATGGCGTAGCTGAGCGAAGAAATAGAACTCTGAAGGATACAGTCACATCCATGTTAGCAAGCTCAGCACTGCCTAAGAGATTTTGGGCTGAAGCGATCAACACAGCATGCTACACACAGAATCGATCTCTTCTCACCAAGCGGTTGGGAAAGACGCCCTACGAGCTGTGGAGACGCAGAAAGCCAGATATTTCGTATTTTCGTGTTTTTGGATCTAAGTGTTATATTCACAACAATGGGAAGACTCAGTTGAAAACTTTTGATGCCAAAGCTTCGAAGGGCATATTTCTTGGATATGCAGCTCGGATCAAGGCATATAGAGTTTTCAACAACAGCTCTCGTGTTGTGGAAATAACACCTCATGTTAGTTTTGATGAATCTACCTTTGAGTGCAGGGAACAGGTAAAGGAACAACACGCGGATCCAGCTGTTCTACCAGTTCTCACCAGATCGCAAGCACTTCGGGAAAAGAACAGAGCTGAACCTCTAATATGGGCAACTGAGGATGAGGATCCATATTCCTCTGAAGATGAATGCGAAGACCTCAGCACATCTCAAGGGGGAACCTCAGCTGATGCCCCTCCAACTACATCAGCATCCGATGCCCAACCGAGCTCAGTTCAAACTATAGTAAATGTTGAGGATCCAGACTCAACAGCTGATCAATCACCAGCTCTGAAGACTCCAACTCAGATTTCTGAACAGCCACAATTGGAAGAAGAAGGAAGACGCAACCGAAGATGGTATGAAGTTCATTCCACTGACGACATCATTGGAGATCCAACCAAGGGTGTGCGCACACGGAGCAGAGTTGCAAATCCAGAATCAACCGAGGAAGAATCCAACACTTATGCCCAATATGCTGAGGAATTGGCAGTTCTAGAAAAGTTCGAGCAAGCTGGAGATGTTGCCATGATTTCTTGCTTTGTAGCTGATGTTCCAGAATCGAAGAATGTTGGAGAAGCTCCCAACTGTGTCCACTGGACAACAGCCATGCAAGAAGAGTTGAATGAGTTTCTGCGCAACTGTGTATGGGAGTTGGTAGAAAGACCAAATGGTGTCAAGGTGATTGGACTAAAGTGGATTTTCAAAAACAAGAGAGACGCCATTGGATTCATTGTGAGGAATAAAGCAAGGTTGGTAGCTCAAGGATACTGCCAACAAGAAGGAATTGACTTTGAAGATTCCTTTGCACCAGTTGCAAAGCTGAAAGCCATCCGGATCTTTCTAGCTTATGTCGCACATCACAAGTTCAAAGTATATCAGATGGATGTGAAATGTGCATTCCTCAATGGAGATATCAAAGAAGATGTATATGTTGAACAACCTCCTGGTTTTGAGACTGGAGATGGAAGAGTGTACAAGCTGAAGAAAGCTATCTATGGTCTAAAGCAAGCACCAAGAGCATGGTATGACACTCTTTGTGGATTTCTTCTGGACTCGGGGTTCAAACGAGGTTCAGTTGATAAAACTCTGTTCACCATCAAAGTTGGAGAAGATATACTTGTCGTGCAAATTTATGTCGATGACATCATTTTCGGGTCCAAGTCGGAGGAGTTGTGCAAGAAATTCTCCGATCTTATGAAGGAAAAGTTCGAGATGTCAATGATGGGCGAAATGAATTATTTCCTTGGATTACAAGTGAAGCAGTCACCTGAAGGAATTTTCATCAACCAGTCCAAATATACAAAGGAGCTCATCACCAAGTTCGGATTGCAGACAAGTAAGACAACCAAGATCCCTATGAACACGAACTGGAAGATCGAACCAGGAGCTGAGGGAAAGCTCGTTGATGCTAGCTAGTATAGAGGGATCATCGGATCGCTGCTATACCTAACTGCCAGCCGACCAGACATTTCATACGCAGTTGGAGTGTGTGCTCGTTTTCAAGTCCAACCAAGAGAAGCACACATGTTGGCAGCAAAGAACATCATTAAGTATCTGAAAGGAACTGTTAATGTTGGGTTGTGGTACCCAACTAATGACAATATCCAGCTGACTGGATACTCAGATGCCGACCTAGCAGGAGATCGGTTGGATAGGAAGTCTACTTCTGGACACTGTCAATTCATGGGAAGCAAGCTGGTTTCATGGTTCTCCAAGAAACAAGCATGTGTTGCTACTTCGACAACCGAGTCATAGTACATGGCTGCCGGAAGCTGTTGCATGCAAGTATTGTGGCTGAAGCAGCAGCTGGGAGATTATGAAGTCTCAACTGGACAGGTTCCCATTCATTGTGATAGCTCGAGTGCCATAGCTATCTCTCTAAACCCTGTTCACCACTCTCGGACTAAGCATATCGATATTCGTCATCATTTCATCCGAGACCATATTGAGAAGAAGGATGTGTCCATGGAGAAGATCCCAACTGAGATTCAGAGAGCTGACATCTTCACCAAACCTCTTCCTGAAGCCCGGTTCAAGATGCTGTGTGATCTTCTAGGACTTTTGGATCCGAACTAAAGAGTCATCCGAGCAGAAGAGTCATCCGAGCTGATAAGGATTCATCCGAGCTGACGAATCGGATCTCGAATTAAGGGGGAAGCTCAGATGAAGGGGGAATCTCAGATACGAATTGCCAACTGAAGACATCAAACGTCAGCTGAACAGATGAACTTGAGTCAGCTGATGGTATGCTGCAACAATGGAACAGACGTCAGCTGAACAGACGAACTCAAGTCAGCTGATGGTATGCAGCAACTGAGGAGCACAACTGTGGTATACAGCTGATATCAACATCAGCTGACAGGTATCATTTATGACTGAAGGTGTTATGATAATAAATAAGAATGTTTGAAATAAATTCAAACATTCCTGAACATGTCAGCTAGACTAAACAAGCCATCATATCGCATTTAATGTAAAGTCTGGCTGAACATCTATAGCCTTACTTTATAGTGTGACTGGGCTGACACCCTAAACTATTCACCTCCTCACTCGCGCGCGTGGTATATCAGTCAAAATTAACCAACAGTCGCGTAATCTCAGCCGTTAATAGATTCGCGCCATTTAACCCCAGCCGTTGATTTTATCCGAGTCAAAGATTATATAATACGGCAAATCAGGAAGTGATCCTTACCTTCTCTTTTCGTGCATATCTTTACTCTCTATTCATCATCTTCTCAAATCTTGTTTCGCCATTTCCAGTAAAGTCTTTCACTCTTTCTTTGCATATATATCTCATCGAGATGGCGCCCAAGTCAAAAGCTTCTAAGAAGATGGTTTCCTCAGAGCCTGCAACGTTCCAGGAATCGTTCGACATGGTGATGTCGAAGATTCATTTCGAACAGATATTATCCAGAGCGGCTCTCTCCTCGCCTGAGCTCGCCCCAATCGCCTCCATCCTCTCCGACCACCATCTGCTTGACTGGGCAACCCTCTCTCCGGCCCTGTTGCTCAGGAAGCAGATCGTACATTTCTACCGGAATCTGCAACGAGTTGCAAAAGACGGGCTTGTCACGATCATCCCGTGCAAGCAACGACACAGAACCTCCCGGACAGTAGAAGACTCCGTTGTGGAGATAAAGGTGTCAAAGGAGCTGGAAAAGCTCATCCCCAGAAACCGTGAAGCCACAGATGTGGTGGGGAACTTTTACGACAAGGACGTTGATGCCTTCCTTCAAACCATCCTTCTTGTTCCCGAACCATTGAAGGGGAGCATGCAAAGGACAAAGTTGAAGCCGGAGCACCGACTTCTTTTCGATGTAATTTCCAAATGCATCTTCGCATATGGTGGAGCCTTCGGGGACATAAGCCGTACTAAGCTCAAGCAGCAGAAGGCCCTAGAAGAGATGCACCAGGTCGACTAGTTAGGATTTATAGAGAGCCAGCTGCTGATGGAGAAACAAAAAATCTCCAAGATAACAGCTGAGTCTGGAGAACTGCTATTGAGTGTCAAGGGGACACTCAACTTCGGGACAAAGATATCAGCGCTCATCCTCTAAGCCACACAGGGTCTGCCGCTGACATGGGAAGGAAGTGAGGACACTCCAGTCAGCAAGCTGTCGCTGTTCCCCTCAGCCAAGAAGGCCAGGGATGTTGTAGAAGCTGTCTACACCCCCAAGGGTGTCCCCAAGCCAGCTGTGGAGCCAGCTGCTCGCCGCCCTTCAAGGTCCAAGCCAGCGAAGCGCCAGCTGGTGGATGCCAGCTTCTCCTCTGATGACTCTTCTTCATCTGAGGAGTCCCACGACAGTCGAACTAGAGCTGATGCCAGCCAGGTTAACCCACCTGTGACTGAAGAAACCCTCCAGCCAGCCAACTCTTCATCCAAAGAGGATCCAGTTCTCTTAACTGGTCCTCAGCCAGATATTCCGAGCCTCTCGCTCGATGCCAACGTTGTGACCACTTCTTCGGCCAACGTTGATGAAACCATCGAACCCATAACCTTCGATATCGACCCCCCTCAGATCGATGAAAAAGCCAACCGCCAGGCGATCCTGGCTGAGTATGAAGGAAGACTCAGCTACTGCTTCCGCAAGCTGATTGGTATGTTCCCCGAGGCAACATCGATGCCCATTTTCTCTGTTCTCGGGACGGAACTTCTATACCAATTCAGTGTCATATTCAGCTACTGGTACGTGAAGGAGGAGACCCTCAGGATCCATGGTTGGGACAAGTTAAAGGTCGAAGAGTCCAACCTGAGGGAGTACTTCGACTACCAGAGCCTGGAGGTGGCTTACAATCAAAAGGTGGCTGTGCTCCGACGACGTCTGGACAAAAGCATCCAAGAAGGGACAGACACCAGGGAGCTGTGCAACAACCCTGAAGCTGTTCACTTTCTTGATGACATGCTCGCCAAAAATGCCTCCTGCATGGATGACGTCGACGCAGCTGATGAGGCGGCCAAGAGAGAAGAAGACAAGCTCAAGGCCTACCTCGCCAGCCGATCTGTCATGGTTGTCCCGGAGTCTGCTGCCCAGCCACAACCACCGCTTCTGCCCGGACCCTCCGATCAGCCAGCTCTCTCAACCGACGCCATCTGCGAGCTGATCTCGGAGAGGGTCAACCAGCTGAGGACGGAGATGCTGGGCAAGGAGGAAGAAGCTGACAGGATGCAGCAGCTGATGGCCGACAATGCCAGCTTGAAGAATCAGTTGGAAATCCTCTCCTCGTCTCTTCAGCACAAGCTTGATGACCTCTCTACTTCTTCCAGCTCGGAGGTCTCAGCTCTAAGGAAGGCCATTCAGCGCCTCAGCTCAGATTTCAACGTGTTCAAGACAGTTGCTGAATCTGACCTCACAAAGTCCCAGCAGACTCAGGACCAGGAGTGGATGGCTTAGTTCGCCTCTTTCCGAGCTGAGTTCGTCTCCCTCCACAAAGAGGTCTCTGCGACCTTTGCAGCTGTGCAGCGAGCTGAGCAGGAGCGCCAAGACTTGGAGTTGGCGAAGAAGGTGGAAGAGAATGACGCTGTTGATGAGCTGTTTTCCCGCGTTCAACAAGCTGAAGCCAAGTTGACCTCTCTGGATGGCACTGTTGCCACCCTTTTGGATGATGCCAAAAAGGAGGAAGACAAGGAGCCAGCAGCTGGGGAAGACAAGGAGCCAGCAGCTGTTGCTGGACGAGGGAAAGCTCTCCAGCAAGCTGAAGGAGCTCAGCAAGGAGAAGGAGTGTCAGCTGAAGCTGAAGCTGAAGGGTCGCAGCCCGAACTGGAAGTCTCCCACGACCTCGTAGCCGAGCTCACGGCCGAGCTCGATGCAGAACTTGACGGGATATCTGTTGAAGACTGCATTGAAGCTGCCAAAGCTATGGGGGAGTCAAAGGAGAAGTACTTGAATCCCTCTTGGATCAAGAAGTTCGCTGCCGATCAGGCCAAAAAGGTGGCCAAGTTCGAGAAAGAACTGGCCAAGGTGGAAAAGAGAGTCGACAGGAATAAAGCCAGTCGGAGTGTGCGAAGAATCAACAAGCACCAGATGAAGGCTGAGGCTAGGAAGTCGATGCACCAACTGCAGAAGGACGCTCCGCTCCCGTCTCGATACCCACATGTTGACAAGTGGATGAATGCGGAGTGGAACGATGACTGGGAACAGTTCAAGCATGAGTTCGTCAATGACTTCTATTACAGGAAAGTCTACTCGACTGAAGACCCAAGGCAAGCATTCAAGGAAGCCCTGTGGGAACTCAGATCTGGAGACCCTGGAATGTTTAGTCAGTTCAAGCGAGCTATGCTGAATGCACAGCTTGATCCCAACACTGTTCCAGTTCCGAAGATGTGCAGGTACCGCCCTCCGATGATCAAAGGCACGAGCACGCCAAATAGAAATGTGATCATGGCTGAGGCGAGGCAAGTCTGCAAGGAACACGGCGTCAACACTGGGATCGAGTCGGAAGCAAAGAAGGAGATCTTCAACCGTATCTTCAGCAAGTACGGTCAACAGTATTTCTGAGCTGTCAAAGTTTTTGAGCTGATAATGTTTTTGGATGTTGTAGTTTTTGAAGCAACTGTTGTATCTTTATCTGTTTTGTGCTTAATCTTGTAACCTTCAGTTGTAACAAAAACTTCAAAGTATATAATACGATTCACCTTGATGAACAATTCCTCATTGTCCAAGCTCTGAATCACAAAGTCTTTCAATTTCATGTTATAACTGTCCTAACCCTTTGATGTTTTATCTTATAGACTGTCTAGAATTTCAGCTGAGATTTTAGGTCAGTTAGAGAGGATTAGATCAATAGTGGTTTAAAGTTGTAAATGGTTTTGGCATCATCAAAAAGGGGGAAATTGTTGGGAAATTTATTAGTATAAGTTTTGATGAATTCCAAAACCGGCTGACCCCAACCGAGTAGATGTTGCCAGAACCTAATGTTAGAATTCAGGCTCGCTGTTTGAGCAAAGTTAAGATTTTATCTTTACAGGTCTCCAGATGAAGATGGCAACAAGGCGTCACTCAGACAGAACATCAGTTATGAAGAAAGACAACTGAGAGTTTATTTGTTCAGATGCAAACAAGGGGAAGTCTTCAAAACATCAGTTGAGAAGGAAACCAACTGAGCATTCATCAGATGAGAAACAGTTGAAAGGAAGAGAACATCAGATGAAAAGGAAATCATCTGAGGGTTCAAACCCAACTGAGTAAATACAGGGAAGACAACTGAGGGTTCAGTTTCAGAACCTCAGTTATAGAATCCGAACAAGGAGTTCAACTGTTTGAAGTTCAAAGTCAGCTGAGAGCTCGACAGATCGGAACATCAGCTGAAGATCACTCAGATGAAGGTCAAGACTTTCAACCGACAAACCGAAGTTGACTGTCAAAGATTTGAATTTCAAAAGGAAGTCACATGAGGGTTTGACCGTTCAGTCATTACCCCATCTGGCCCAACACAAGGCTGTCTCAGATGGAAAGCAGAAGAGCACAGATGCCATATCGGGAAAGTCTGCAGAGATGAGAGACAAGCCATCGCTTTCAACCGATCAGAGATCAACTGCTCCTCCAACGGCTAGTTGATTCTCTCCGCCTATAAATAGAGGCATTCTCTCATTCGAGAGACTGATAGAGAGACACTCAGACAACGAAAAATACAAGAGCTTTCACGAGAGAAATCAAAGCAAAAAGCAAATCTGCAAAATCATCATCTAAGAGCATCAGCAGCTGAGAGTTCCAATTTTGAGAGAACATTAGTAGCTGAGGGTTCCTAGAGATCGAAACTATTTTTGATCTTAGGTTGAGTGTTTATTCGTTCAAGCCTTAGATCCAGCTCTCATTCGTGATCGAGCTGTAGTTGGAAATCCTACCCATTCTCACACCCTAAAAAGTGTGCTAGGACCTTACTCTTCCTGTAATTGAGTAGTCAGGTCGTCAAGTACCCGCAAACTTGACTTAGGCTGTTTAGTGCCCGGAAACTAAACTGTAACGGTTGCTCAGCCCGCGTAAGCTGAGTGGAGCTGTCCAGAAGAACTTGGACTGAGGTGTGTGGACTCACATCTCCCCGTGGACGTAGGAGTTCTCTCCGAACCACATAAATCTTGTGTGTCGTGTTTATTTTGTGTTCAGTCTTTATTTGCATATCTCAACTGACAATCTAACCGCATACAATCTGCATACTTTCACATCAACAGTTTTGGTTTTGACCAACCGTGCATAAAAGCGTGAGTTTGTTTTTACGAGTTCATTTTCCACCACATTCCGCACAGCACCACTCTTCCAGCTGAGGTTGCTTACTCAGCTGTGAGATCCCAACTGAGTCCTGTTACTCAATTGAAGTTGTTTTCAAGTGTTAAGTTTTTCGAAAATAAAAAAATCCTAACTGGTGTATTCCCCCCCCCCCCCCTACACCAGTAACTCGTATCGGGACCATCAATATGGCTGGCATAACATGTCCCTGTCATAAGCTGAAATCTTTTCCGATATACAATCAACCATCTGTCGGATTTCACCATGTGACGGCTCTGATGTAGTAAAAAGACTATTAAAATAATCAGATATGAGACGAGCTTTTTCCTTCTCATCCTTAATCCACATTCCACTACTATCAAGAAGTCCATGAATAAAATTTTTCCTTCGCCGCCTGGAAGCTTGGCCATGAAATATACTTGTGTTTCGATCCCCATCCCGCAACCAGTTCATTCTTGATCTTTGTTGCCAATGAAATGCCTCTTGTTCAACAGCTTCTTCGATTTTATTAGACAACTCTATGATTTTATCAGGAGCTAACTTCCCTTCTTCCTCATGCAATAGACGTTGTCGTTGCTTTCTCATTACTATGATCTTTCTCCCCAGCTCGTCAAATCGAGTTCCTGCCCAAGATTTAAAGAAATCACTACACCTTGCTAATTTCTGCTGAAGATCCATGCGTGATCCGAACGCCTCCCATTCACATAAAAAATTTGGGATGAAATTTTTATCAATAATCCATTTGTCCTCAAAATGAAACAGACCTTTTCCCTTGAATGACACACAATCGTTTTTTCTTGCAAATCGACATAAAATGGGTCTGTGATCGGACCCATAAAAGTCAAGTGTTTCAGTACTCGAATTACGAAACATTTGCTGCCATTTGGAATTAACCACAAATCTATCGAGACGTTCAAAAATAGCCCCCTCTTTTCTCTTATTAAACCACGTAAATGATCGATCACAATTCTCCACTTCACCAAGGTCGCACGCTTGTAGCACTTCTCTAAAATTATTCATTTGTGCCATGCTTCTAGGTTTCCCTCCCAATTTTTCCGAGTCAGTTAGTATCTCATTGAAATCACCCCCAAGGATCCATGGATTAGGATCACTCATGTCCATCTCAAATAGTCTTCGAAGGAGTTTCCACGAATCTTTCCTCTTTCCATGATCAGGGTTTCCATAAAACCCTGTAAATCTCCAACTAGCACCATCCATATCCACTAAACAGTCAATGTGGCCTGGAGAATAGGATCTAATTTTTACAACACAAGGCTCATTCCACATCAATATCAACCCTCTTTTCTTACCTTGGGCATCCACCACCATCATTCCACTAAAACCCAAAATCGATCTCCAAAGATTACACCGACACTGTAACATTCTAGTTTCACAAATGAAAACTAGATTTGGGGAACTTGCGGCGAGTAATCGCCGTAACTAGATTTGGGGAACTTGCGGCGAGTAATCGCCGTAACATTCTAGTTCCCCAACCCTCGTGCATTCCAAATTAGGCAAATCATTGTGATCGGCGGGGACTGCTGAGCCTATATTAGATATTCTTTGTACTCAAACTTATATTAATTTGAATAAATACAATATTTTGTGTTTACAGATTTTGGCACGCCCAGTGGGACAATCTCTACCTCTCATCTCTTCTCTTCGCCAACTTCAACAAAGATGTCTACAACTCTTGAGGAGCAAATCGTAAAGTTGACAAAGCTTGTTGAAGGACTTGCCAAACGCTTAGAAGAACGAGATGTTCAACTCGCAAAGCTGGAAAATGCAAATACTTTGGATACGAGAAGCCAACAAAAGGAAGATCATGAAGCCGAACTTTTCATGGAGTCAAAAGATGGAGACAAATCTCCGACTAAGGAGCTTGAAGTCTCTTCCAATGGATCGATGCATGCCAATCAACTCAAAGCATTCATCAAGAAGACAATCGAGGACAAGTTCGAAGGGACCTCCAAATCCTCATGGACTTATTGCAAGCCATATACTTCAAGGATTGAAAGCTTGAAGATGCCGGTTGGATATCAACTACCAAAGTTTCAACAATTTGATGGCAAAGGAAATCCAAAGCAACATGTGGCTCACTTCGTAGAGACTTGTAACGGTGCTGGTACTTATGGAGATCACATGGTGAAGCAGTTTGTGCGTTCTTTGAAGGACAATGCTTTTGATTGGTATGTTGACTTGCAGCCAAATTCAATTGATAGTTGGGGGCAATTGGAGCAAGAATTCCTCAATCGCTTCTATAGCACTCGAAGGACGGTGAGCATGGTGGAGCTTACAAAATCAAATCAATGAAAAGACGAGCCCGTCATCGACTACATCAATCGTTGGAGGGACTTAAGCTTAAATTGCAAAGATCCATTGTCTGAAACTTTAGCAATTGAGATGTGCATTCAAGGCATGAATTGGAGTCTTCGATACATCCTTAAAGGAATTCAACCAAAGACCTTCGAAGAACTGGCTACAAGAGCTCATGACATGGAGTTAAGCATGATTGCAAATGGAGTTGAAGATCTTTTGATTGAAGAGGGTCACAACTTTGAAGAAAATCAAGAAGCAACCTATGGGGGCAAATCTCCTAAAGAAATTTCAAGTGATGAAGCAGCTCCAAGTGAAGATGAAGAAGATGCTACGAGTCAATCTTCAAATACTTGGTGGAATCCATGAAGTCAAGTCGCTCCTTGACAAGAGCTTAAACTATCTACATAGCTCTTAGATGCGAGCAAAAACCATCTAAACTTTTCAACAAATAACTTCAAGTACTCCTTGATAAGAGCTTAAACTGTCTAAAATGCTCCTAGATGCGAGTAAAAACCGTATAAACTTTTCAAACAAAATAACTTCAAACGCTGCTTGATAAGAGTCAAAACTGTCTACAACGCTCCATGACGCATGAGCCTAAACTGCATGTTACTCCTGGCCCGTATGAGTATAAACTGTGTACGGCCCCCTCCTTAAAACCATAATTAAATTCTTTGAAGAAAGTCCAAGACTCCTTGACACGAGTATAAAATGTCTACAAATTCAAATCAAGTGAAGACTCATTGACACGAGTATAAAACGTCAACAAATTCAAATCAAGTGAAAACTCATTGAAATGAGTATAAACTTTCTTTCAAATTCAAAAAACTCCTTGAAATGAGTATAAACTTTCTAGCAAATCCAAGAACTCCTTGAAACGAGTATAAACTTTCTTTCAAATTCAAAGAACTCCTTGAAATGAGTTTAAACTTTCTAGCAAATTCAAGAACTCTTCAATATGAGTATAAACTTTCACAAGTTGAAGTTCAAGAACTCCTTGGTATGAGTATAAACTATCTAACAAATTTAAATTTATCGAGACTCGTTCATTTTCACGACAAGTCGTCCATGAACAAGTCTCTAGGGGGCATTTGTAGATATCGAAATTTAATGATATATTTTATTGATTTTAATATCTTATTTTATTATGGAATCTTATCATATCCATATTAATATAAGTTATTTAATTGATAATTATGTCTTTATATGGTGATAAATCTCTATTTCTTTGGCAACAAGTAAATGATATACATCAATATTTAAAAACCAATGAGATCGCGCCACCTCATCCCTCAAGCCCATGATGGAGCCCAAAAGCCCACCAAGTCCACCATATTTTTCCCTATAAATAGAGGTCTCCACACAACTTCAAATCACACTTAAAAATCATCTTCAAGAGCTCAAGAATTGAAGAGAGAAATTCTCTAATATTTCTCTCTCAATATTCAAAGCGTCCCGGCGATTCAAGGCGTTCTTCGTGGGAAGCAACGCGTTCTTCGGCGGAAATATCTCAAATGGCGTTTGATCCAGAAACAAGGCGGAAGCCCTCCACATTAACGTTATAAAGCTCGACGCTCAACTTTTACTTCGGAAATAAGGCGAACGTCATCCGCATCAATACCATCAACCTCAAAGCTCAGATCATCAACCTCAAAGCTCAAGTCAACGCCATCAACCTCAAAACTCAAGTCAACGTCATCAAGCACAAAGATCAAAGCTCAACGTTTACTTCGGAAGCAAGGCAAAAGTCATCCGTATCAGCATTACAAAGCTTGAAGATCAAGTCCAAGGAGATCTAGGAGGCATACTTCTACAACAAATCTAAAAGGGCTGCTTGAAAACTGTTTGAGGGCCAAAGTGAAGAGAAGAATCAGACGATCAAATAGAGATTGAACCCGCCTATATTAGATATTCTTATAATTGTACTCAAACTTATATTTATTTGAATAAATACAATATTTTGTGTTTACAATGTTAATGCACAAATTACAGTAACTTAATGCACAAATTATTTAGCACACTTTTAATGCACAAACAACAGTAATTTAATGTATCAATTAATTTAGACTATAAATTAAAAAAAAATCAACCGTTCAATTAATTTTTAATTTGTACCTATAAATGAGTTCCTATACTATCTTCTCCCCATAATTCAAACTAATCGAAAATAAAAAGTTAGTAGTTAGAAACTGAAAATGAAATCGATAATGGTGCGAAAACGAGCCGGGCCATCATGAGTATAATTGGTGGAGCATTTAGGCTTATTATTTGAGCCTCAAATATGGGCTTGACAATTTAATGGGCCGTAAGCGACCTAATTGAGACTAACTTTGCACACATAGAGAGTTCGATTGAGTTTATAACTTTTTTTTGGGCGCTATTGAGTTTATAAACTTTATATTCAATCAAAATCTCGAAGTCATATTAAAATATAAACTTTATATTCAATCAAAAGAAGATTTTAGAGTGCTTCAAATATTTTATATAAATTAGAGGAACCTAAAAAGTTCATTTAACAAAGTCTCTTGATTCTAAATGATAGTTTACAACATGATATTCAACATATTTGAGATTTTCTTTTTTGAGTGTGTTTACTTTGATGGAAATACTCCAATTGGAAAATGTTGGATAAGAAAATATGAGAAAATATTAATATTTACATCTTTTTTTTATTACATGTTTATTAGGATGAAAAAGAAAATTATTACATGGTCCCCTATCCCTTCCCCATTTTTATGTCATTTATCCATTGAAATATATTTTCACATCAAAAGCTAAGGATAATATTATCCAACATTGAGAGAAGATGAGTGAAAAAGGGTTGCCCGAAAAAATTTTCTAACCTGCCCGGAGATTATTTTCCATCCCAGTAAACATGTGAAAAGGATGAAAAAGGGATGAAAATTTTCCTTTTCCACTATTTTCAATCAAAGTAAACGCACTCTACTTGCAAACAAAGTTTCAAATATGACACAAGAGATATTTTCAGGATGAAAATTTGATTCAACTCAATTAAGACAAGTGATACAATTATTTGAGTCCAAGTGAAAAATTATGATACCTCAACGAATCTCTGTCGAGTTGAGTCAAAATTTTATTTTCGGAAAATACATACCGTATCAACAACTTTATTAAAATAATAAATTGTAAGTTCTCATTGTTACACACAAAAACTCATCAAATTGAAGATTATTTATGTCCACCCTGGCATGGTTTTAAAATTTAATTTTATACATAAAAACTCATGAAAGCTTTAATGAAAACAGCAGCAGCAGCAACAGCGAGGTGGAAGACGAGACGAGCAATTTCAAACTCCTCGTATCATCTAAAAATCGATGATATAAACATAGTACAATATATAAACATTTAACATTAAATAAAAAAATTAGCAAAGACTTCCAAGTCAAGCCTAATAAATCCAATTGGTCGGGACAGTTGAGAAGAATTTGATGCCCAAAAAGAGGCTAAAGATCCCATCATTTGATGTCACAAACTCAATTATTATATACCTTTGAAATAGTAGTGGAAGATTTTTCTTCGTCAAAATCAGAGAAATTATGTTTCGGTTATTTTATTTGGAGTCTCTCATTCAAGTAAAGAATAATAAATAACAAAATTAGTTTATGTTAATTGGCACATTTGGATACGGCCGCCCATCCTCCAAGGGCTTTAATTTAATATTTTTTAATTGTACTATATTTAATTAATATATAATTAAATTATAGTAATTATTAATCTATAAATCCTAATCAGAATCAAGATTTTTTATTTAGAATTAATAAATTATAATTAAAATTAATGAAATTTAATAATAATTAAAAATAACAAGTAAAATGACCTTGGGACACGGTCGCACATGCCGTTTTGCACTCAAGTTTATTTCTTAGTTAATTATGTTGGTGAGAGACCTAATGTAAAAAATATTGGTCAGCAAATTCGAAATTGAATCAGATTAACTGTCATTGAGTCATTTTAATTTGATTTTATGACTTGATCACTAGTCTCATTTTATAATGGTAAAAGTCGTTCTAAGAGATAATATTAATAACTGTGCAAAGTCTATTATAATTTTCAAAGGTTGCTAACCTTTTGGACAAAGAGATGCACTCTATTACAAAAAGTTAGTATCACAATTTTTTACCAAATTGAGATTAAAGTCCCTATAAATAAATTTGAGATTAAAGTGATGCGTAATTTAAAATTATCCATGCAATGCTGCTAAAAATTAGTTTCAAAACCTTAGGAATTTTTTCCCAGTGAAATATCCAAACAGTGCAAGTGTTAGTCTGTAAATAGTGAGGTCTACGTCTATGATTCTAAAGAGATTAATGCATTGATTGAAAAATGTGTTTGTTTTGCTAAAATAAAGAATAAGGAACGTGAGAAAGATAATGCACACAGTATGAAGGTAAAGAAGGTACGTAAAAAATGTACTAGAATTAAATTTTACCGATTAATCAAATATTAAAGGGTTAATTGCACTTAAATTCATAACCATTTACCAATTTTTCAAATTGCACATAAGTTTAAAATATACAACGTTTCAATGTTTGGCAATTTAACTTCGATGTCCATTTCGCCTAAATTAAATCCCCTGTGGCACCTGCACTTGCCACGCTGGACGCCAACGACGACGGCGATTTAACGCATTAAGAAAACAACGTCGTTTTATGCTCTTTCACAATGGAGAACACGATGTTCATTTCTCTAAAACGACGTTGTTTCCTTCATGCATTAAAACGATGTTGTCGCGTTGACTCAAACAACATTAATGAAAAAAAAAAATGCAAGTGTTTAGAATACACCATTTTATCGAAGTTGACTTAAAAGGCATATATTTACACTAATTTTTAATTAATCCTAACATAGCTCCCACCATTAGAAGAAAAGAAAAATAAATATTATTCGGCTAAAAATTAGTTTCACAAATTTAATAGGTTTGTTATACCAACTACTAAGTCTACTATATTTTTTTGTCAGTTTGTTACGTTAGTTGTGTGCATGTCTCTATCTTAAGGCACATGCCTGTCAAGTGTCTACCTCAACAAACATTGATTAAACTAACAAAAGGTCTCAAAGGAAAATATAGTCTCTATTAAAGATTTTTAAAAATATAGTATATAGTAATAATAATAATAAATATTGTCATACGTAATTATGTCCGAATTAATATTTTAAAAGCAATACGTAAAATATATTTACAACATTACACGTAGTAATTAAGAAACTTTCATATGCGGAAATATTAAGCGTAAATTATAATTGGTGATTTGCAAAAATTGTCTGATCTTTAGATCTTATTAAACTTAAACATGACCGTTTCGATTCGGCACAGTTTACACCTCTACTTACTACTAGTGAAAATACATCATAAATGACATCTATGGGAAAACCTCAATCCTTAAATTGACAATTAACTAATACAGTCAAATCGATAGTGAAAAAAGGCACTTAAAAAATAAAATAAAATAAATAAAAATGAAGGTGAAAGATTTGTGAATGGTAGTATTAAAAAATAGGTATAACTGACTTGAAGTGATACGTTATTTTTCTGTATGGAGTTACAAGAAGCTTTTTCTGTTTTATCACAATCTTAAATAAAATACAGTATGTTAACATGAACATGCATGATTATATAATAAAATATATAATTTACAATTAATTATTTATAGATAGTTGTAAACAAAATAATAATCTAGGAAATGACAAAAGTTAATTGCCACGTAATGAAGGCATAAACATATTGGAAAAAGACCAATTTGAACTTGCGTTTACGTCTCTATTTGGTGACTGTATCATGCTAATCAACGACTTAATTATTAATTTTTTTATTTACTTATTTATTAATTAACCCTATACAACGTAAATTGACCGGGTCGATTTGAGCCCACTAAATCTGTTTGGGTCAAATTTCGGGCCAAAATCAATGTGGCCCAGTACGAGTCAGATTTTGACAGTTACCTATACAATAGCATTAGAGAAATGGGCCACAATGTTTGGGCCAACAAAGAATTGATCGTTTTAGTTTTTTTAAGGGTTAATTGTCGTAACATTCCCCACCCTTTTCAAAAATTTTATTTTAATCCCCACTTTCTAAATCTGTCTCTAAATTCTCAACCTTTTCATTTTATCTAATTTTTCCACAATGATATATTCTGGTAAGGTTATTGCTGACATGTTAATATTATTTGCAGACGTGGCCTAATATATTACATGTGACACTTGTTACGTGGCAAGAACAAAATGACAATGATGACGACGTATGGCGTTAACCCAAGTTGGAGAATTTGGAGGCAGATTAAAAAGGTTGGATTAAATTCAGAATTTATAAAAAGGTCGGGATTGGCAGTTAACCCAAGTCTTTATTTACCATTAAACGACGACGTATGATGTTTATTAAACGACGTCGTTGCATGTGTTACGGCGATTTTCCATGTCGGCATTTCCGACTTCCAGCTCATCATTAATTTGGGGGAAATTATTGTTGTGGAAAAAATCAGATAAAATTAGAAGGTTGCAAATTTAGAGGTAGATTTAGAAAGTGGGGATTAAAACCAAAATTTTAAAAAAAGTGGGGATTTTTTTGACAATTAACCCTTTTTTTTTTAATCATTATTATGTTTTCCATTCAGCAATCATTTCTTCCTAAGCAATTTTTTTGAGAGACAAAGCATAGATATACTAGACCACTATATACACTATATAGGTGAGACCTCTGGAACGCACGTAAGTGAGATGATTACACCACACAATATGGGAATATACTACACCGCATATAATTAGATTGAACCCAAAACCTTTCAGTAAAAAGAGATATCTAGTGCATCAATTAGCACTGGAGCTAGGCTTCATCGGATTCTTCCTTAGCAAATTAAATTTCTATTCAATTCATACTTTCTTTACACACCACATCTTTCGAAATTTAAAAAGCAGTTGCCTATACCAATACTATGAAGTCTCAACTAAATTATGAATTCTTCAATCAGGCGATCTGCATCGCGTCCCTCCAAGGGGTCTCGAAGATGAGCTCGAGACAACGCGACATCGAGGCGGTGGCGTTGCAAGCCACGGCGGCTCGAGACCGGCTCGAATGCACGAGACCGGCTCTAGCACAGCTCGTAGCTTGCACGCGCGAGAAATTCGAATTAAAAAAAATTAGGAGCGCGTGTTTTACACGCACCCAACGTTTAAAATTTTAAAAAATCAACCGTTTTCGTCCTCAACGGTTAATGCCAATTTTGTTTTAATTTTTTTTTCCTCCACTATAAATACAACCTCTCATCCCTCATTCATCCCACAACAAAAATACAACCTCTTTCTCTCTCAAATCCAACTCTCAAAAAATGTCTTCGTCGAGTTTTTCATTTTCGTCGTTCGAATATATCGAGGGCGGCACCAACGACGAGGTACTGGAGATGATGGCGGATGTGTATCAACACATCCGTGCACACTTAGCGGTGCAGAAAAAGAAGAAGAAGAGGGCGCGGGGGTTCGTCGACCGCGACCGTGAAGCGGCGTGTGCGCTCCTACACGCCGACTAGTTCGCCGACAACCCCACCTACGGCGAGCACTTTTTCCGACGCCATTTCCGGATGCATAAGCATTTGTTCTTGCGCATTTGCAAAACGTTGGAGGACAACGTCCGCTACTTCATGCATCGACAAGATGCACTTGGGCGATGGGGGCTGACGTCGGTGCAAAAATGCAAGATGGCGGTGCGACAACTGGCCACTAGTGGTGCTGCGGACTCCTTCGACGGGTACCTAAAGATTGGCGATAGCACGGGTCGACTTTGCCTAAAAAAATTTTGTCGAGCAATGATCAACCTCTTCGGCGATGGATACCTAAGGAAACCAAACGCTGCCGACACCGCACGTCTGCTCCGAATGCACGAGGCGCATTAATGGAATTTTATGAATTAATTTAATGGAAATTGAGAATTATTTAATATGGTGCTGGAGACCCTTTGGAGACTGTTGGGTTGCAGGGGTAGAGGTCTTTAAGGGGTCTCTAGTGCTGGAGACACCCTTGAAGACCACTAGTCACTAGGGATGCAGATAGCCTCATTGTTCTGATAAAGTTTCACTTAGTCAAGATGGATACACAAATTATGAATTTACAATATATCTCTATTTTAAAAATGTATTTTTCTAGGTGAATAAGAAAATTACTCTCTTTATTCAGTCTATCTTGAACCTTTATTGTTAGTTACAGAGATTAAGAAGAAGGATAAAACTGAAAAAATAGAAAATATATAAGTTGAAGTGTTAATTATTTTTTTTAAAAAGAGATCAAAATGAATAACACATTTCAATATGAAAAGAGACTCAAAATGAACTATACGGGGGACTAATGGATAAAGTTAACATAGCATATTGAGAGACATATGTTACTTCCAAGTTCCAATGAATGAAATTACAGCCATTGAATCCTGCAATTGGTGAAAATACATGGCATATAGTCAGTTTCATTTTTTCAATAAATTGTTTGTCCTAGAAATTCAAATGGCATATTTGAATTGGCATCCACGCATTTTTTGAAACGCTCAAACGTGGAACCCTCCATATAAAAAGGAACAAAATAAATTTACGTACATACTCCCATGACCGAAAAATTTCAAATTCGAATTTTGCTAATATATATCTTACACATAACGTTTGACACATCATTATATTTAATCAAGAGTTTACCTTGAATATCTGCCACAACTCCACCGAACAAAGAAGGAAAGGGAAGGAAGCAACACCAACTAAACTTGTCATCATCAATCCTCGAATAGTATCATATTCATTGATCCGAAGCAGCATAATTTTCTACAATTGGAAAATATTCTAATTAGTGAGTACTTTCCAATCATACGGGATTCTTTTATTTATATTAATATAGATATATAAATAATTTTGTGTTTTGTTCAATTTTACACGTATTGTGCGATTTATATATTTGCCGTGTATATAAAATAACATAACGACGACATAGAAGTTTTTGATATTTAAATGTTGTGAAATAGTATAGGTGTATAAGATCATGAATTGATATTTTTTTTTAGCGCAGTATCAGAAAACAAAGTGGAAAATACCACTTTATTTTATTACTATCAAAAGTTCAAAACTACAAAACAAAGGAAAATTTGAGAATAAACACTTTGACATGAAGTGGTTCCACGATACAACATCACAATGATTTTTTCATGATCATACATTTTATTTTTATAAAACATTGATGATTTTTTTTTTCTCATGACAATTATAAATAATACAAAGATAAACTATTTACATTTGTTCATAGAAGTACTAGAATATATTTTTGTATATGAACCACATACTATATAGACAAAGATAACATTTAAAATTTTTGTAGGCTACTGTACAAGGGATGATGGTTTACCAAGTGCGCACCGAAGGTAGCAGCTGCGGGTTCCACGACATAAAAAAAGGGATAACATTTAAAATATTTATAAATCTGAATTGATAGTATTCTTGTTTAAATCTACAATTCAGATTGATGGGTGTATGGAAGTAATGCATACAAATTCTCAATTAATTATTATACATGAACTACTCCCTACATATATATAAAGAATTAGTGCAATATGGATATTTAAAAGAAGACTAGAATATTTATATGGATTAGAGATGTCTCTAGATGTGACATGTATATAATTATTCCTATATGCAATATGAGTAAACTACTAGAGCAAGTGGGAATTATTCTAAGTTTGTAATCACTTCCACTGTGGAATAAATGCAAAAATCAAGCATTAAAATTGAAGAGTGAGATAATTTAAGTATTAAAAAAATAATTATGTAGCAAACACGACGGAGCCACGGTTGCCACTACAACAATTAATAAAACGTTTTTAAGAAATGCTCCTTTCACCGAGTCCCACACGCGCGTGGCCTGACTTTGAATTTTAACCCCCAATTAATAGCTTTGGCCTACACTAAAATTCAAATAAAATAGAAATATTATAATTACAGACTGGTCCCTTAGCTATTGAAAGTTGACAAACCGAAGCTTCTAAAAAAAATCACTTGAAAATGAGATCTTAATTATATAGACTTTTAGTGGAGTTGAGATCAAATATGTAAGTGATTAGGCCGGCTTAAATATATCATTTCGGTTAATTACATCAATTTTATCGATTAACTGTATCCAACCAAGATCATATTTACAACATCAAAACTGATACCATTTGACCGCCAATCAATACTATAATTTTACGACGTATTAAAATATTAATTTTAAATGCATTATCGTATAACAGTGCAGATCATACAAAATCAAGAAATTACATCTATGTATGTATTGACCAAACTATATTCTTAGTTTTATAATGTTATGGGAAAATTTGGCATGTGGTTTGTTTTTCTGTTATTTGTAACGATGCACATGGCTTTCTCTTTTTTTAGACAGGATTGGAGAGTTTTAAAGCAATGCAACAATCTTATTTTTCTATATGTGAGGCCTTTACCGAAGTTTTGGGACACTATTTTGTTGCAATAATTCATAGATCTCACTTTATTCACATGTTATGACCCAAGTCACCCGACGATCGAGACCCTTCAATATTTAGATATAAAATTACTTTTCAAATAAGATTTTTTATGATATGTCGAAATTATTATAAATCAAAATGTAAAGAGAAAGAAAAAAAAAATACTTATATGGGCCCCCTTATTATACATATACTATAATTTATAATTTAGGGACCCAGTATTAATTATCTAATTAACTTGATAATTTTGTTTTCTTCTCCTCGGTAAGAGCACGGGACTCAACCTCCATCAACTATTTTTTTTTTAAATTCTTGTAAAATCGTCAAAATCTTGTACTTATTTTATACGAATTATTACGGAAAAGTCTCCATCACAAAAATTGAGCTTAATATTTTTGTATATGATCAAAATTTATCGGCACTGTTTTTTAATTTACAATACTTACAATCCATATCAAATACTACTACAATAATATGAATATATAAAATTAGATGTATAGGTGAAGAAAAAACTATAATTTGGACCTTTCACGAGGAATAATGAGATCTCCCAATCATTTTAGCTCATAACAATTGTTGTTCATCAACTCAAAAAATAAAAAATAATAAAACTATCGTTTGTTCACTACGAGAAGCAAGTTTGCCAAGTTAAATAATAACATTATAATCTGTACACAATAATTTACAACACAATTACACAACCGATTATTATGATTAAAAAGAAAATATTCAAACTTCGGTGTGAAATTAAATTTAAAAATGTAGTAGTGCTAGAGTCGTGCTTTCAAATTAAAACCCAATTTTAGTCAAAATATTCTTTGATTCCTATTGTACAAAATATTATTGCTTTTCTTTGTGCTAATAATTAGTTGACTTAAAATATTATTTTTTAAATAAAAAGCGCAGACGATATATTTGCATGTTACACGGATTCTTTCCGCAATTATTTTTCGGCTCTTAACCAACAATTAGACTTAAGATTGTGCGTATTAAATTATGACATAACTATTTGTTTTTTACAAAAAGGGAAGTTTGAGTTTTTTCTATTTCCAAGGAAAGATTTAAAGGCATTTCGGTATTGACATATAGATATTATTATTATCTATAGGGTATGTCCCTAGGGGAGGGCCCCATAAGGGGCAAGGAGGGGCTCCGGGCCCCTCCAGGCATAGCTTTTTTAATAAAATATTTTTGTTTTTATGAAATTTTCACATATTGATATTGTGTATTAATTATTGTACCAAAATCCTATTATCGAATTAAATTATTTGAAAATTACATTCAAATTCGATACATAGTTCGAGCTGATTATTTTTTTTGGGTCTACTCCTAAGAATATGTAAAATCAGTGATAATTGCAGAATGGAATGATTCCAGTAGCAACTATTCTTATTCCAAGATTAATAAAGTAAAATTCCAATGAAGAAAATCTCAAAAGAAAAAAGATTTACTTGTAAAAGAGCCAACGAATGCGACATTAAATATGATAAAAAAAAAAAAACATCTTGATCAACCAAACTAAGAATAAAAGGACTCATTTGTAATTTCAATTAGAGTGATGCTATTTAGCCATAATTCGATTCATTATGTGAAAATTGACTGATTTAGTAAGAATTTTGATTTATTTTAAAGAATACAAACATATATTTTATGTTATTATCATATTCTTGACTTAAATTATGTCATTCATTAGTGTAAATGTATTCTCTCATTCTTTCGACAAAAAGCTTCGTATTCCCTCTATTATATTTATCGAGATTCATATTGCCTCCAAATTTAAGAGAATTTCCCATAAAATAGCACTTCTCTATCACTTTTAAATTTTAGCATTTTTAATAACTTCTTATAATTTTAGCACTTTTGGACTTTTTTGCTCCTCTTTCATCTTTTTCACAATGTTTTCAACGTAAATAATTGTATTGTCGAACACATTTTATAAAATGTGAATTAACATATTATAAAACGTGAATTGCCACTGTCACTGCTTGTCGGTCGCCGAGCCACCACCACTGCCGCCGCTGCCGCGCCGATGGTCACAAAAAAAATTGTGACTCATCAAAAAAAAAATGTGACTGACTAAAAAAAAAAGGAACAGCTGCTCCACCGCCGCGGCGATGGTCACAAAAAAAAAATTGTGACTCACCCCAAAACAAAAACCGCCGCGTATTCTCTGACGACACATTTTTTGGTCAGTCACATTTTTGTTTGGTGACCACCGGCGGCGGCGGTGGTCACACAAAAAAGTTTGTGACTCACCCAAAAAAAAAACTGCCGCCTATTCTCTGACGGCACATTTTTTGGTTACTCGCATTTTTTTTTGGTGAGTCACAAAACCTTTTTTGTAACCACCGGCGGCAGCGACAGAACGACTGTTTTTTTTTTTGGTCAGTCACGTTTTTTTTTGTGACCACCATCGGTGGCTGCGACGGAGACAACGATTTGATTATTTTTGTTAAGTCACAATTTTTTTTGTGACCACTGACAACGGCGCGGCGACAACAGTGGTGGCAGACAATAGGCGGCATTTTTTTTTTGTGAGTAGCATTTTTTTGTGACCACTGCCGGCGGCGGCGGCGACGATGGTGGTGGCGGAGTGGCGATTTCTTCTTTTTTTTGTCAGTCACATTTTTTTTTGAGTCACAAAATTTTTCTGGTTACAACCGGCGGCGGCGGTGGCGCGGCGGCCGAAAGGCGGTGACAGTGGCGGTGGAAAGGTTTGAGCTTAGAGTAGAGAAATTTGAAAAACTATTAAATCACGAAATAATCTTTGTTACTTGGTATTTTGATGATTTGCACTTAAGATGAAGGGTAAAAAAGTCACAAAGTGCTATAATAATTAGAAGTTATGAAAAGTACTACTACCTCCGGTCCCCAAGTTTCTTCCTATCTTTCTTTTTTTGGATGGTCCTCTAGTTTATTCCTAGCTATTTTTGGACACTACCCCACAACTAATTATTAGTATTTCTTACCTTTACTTTATCAATTTATTTATCTAAAATACCACCATTATCTCAATCAATTAATATATCACTACCCTCAATGTGGGACCCTTTCTCCACTCACAACAAATTCAATTATTTTTTCTCTACTCATAACTGACTTAACAACATTTTCCTTAATACTCGTGCCACAACCTCCTAGGAAGAAATTTGGGGACTGGAGGTAGTATAATTTAAAAGTTATAGAGGAAAAGTGCTATTCCAACTATCCTCTCTTTATATTTAATAATATAAGTTTGTAGAAATAAAAAATTTAAATTGTTAGAAGTCATTTAGAACTTAAAATCATAAAAGTTTTTTTTTTTGGTAAAATAAATTATATTGAACCAAGTATAGAAATTATGTACAAATACAGAAACAAAGCAAACCATGCAAACAAACAAACACTGGAGCTATCTTAGTTAGCTAGCATTCTACGCATTTTCTCCTCTTTCGCACAACTCATACCTACTAAGATCTTGCAGCTTCGCGTAACTATTTCCACACTACAACTTACCCCTTGAAATTGCCTTGCATTTCTTTCTTTCCAAAGGAAGTACACAGCTACACTCACTATAAGTCGATGAAGTCTTTGCTTTCCTGAGTGTGTCTTGCATTGGGTGAAGAGTAACTGCTTTTTTACATCCCAACTCTGTCCCAGGCCAACCATGCCACTCCATGCAACGAGGTCTCTCCAAACTTGCTTCGAAAAAGGACAAGCAAAGAAAAGGTCACGAACTGACTCATCATCGATCCCGAGCACATAAACTACATTGTGTTTCACATTGAATCCCAACCTTCAGCAAGCGATTACATGTAGCTAATCTCTCTAGTAAAGCCAACCAAGAAATGAAGATCCTCTTACGAGGTGCAATATTGTTAGTGAGCATTTTCTGCCAAGGAACTTTAACTGCTCTTCCTCTCATAACACGATATAAAGCCCTGATGGATAAGGAAGGGTTGTGCATGAATTTGTTCTCCATCTTCGACGCTATTCACATAATCTTTAGCAATCAACACTTTCCTAATAACCAATGAAGTTTGGCTTGGAATCTGCATGGTGGAGATTGATTGATTCTTAATGTAGTACCCATAAACTCATCTCACTCATAGCTTGTCTTGCTTGTGATTTATATTCTAGAGCAGCTTACAAATAGTTGTTTTATTCCATGTCTTCACACAAACAAGATTCCACCCCCTTCTGTCCTAGGATTTGCACAAATATTCCCACGCCACTAGTGCACGTCTGGTGAGGCCTGAAGAACCAAACCATAAGAAACATCTACAAGTTGTCTGTATCATCTTCAATACCTTTTGAGGCAGGAGTAAAACCTGACACCAAAAAGTTTGGATGCTAAACAAAACTGCTTTAATCAGTTGAATTCTTCGTGCATAACTAAGCAATATCGCTCCAACAATCTATTATTTTCAATATTTTCTTGATTAAAGGTTGGCATTGCATTATAAAGATCTTCTTTGATGTGAGGGGCACCCCCAAATACTTGAAGGCTAGATCTCCTCTAGTCATTCCAATCTCCCCAATAATATGTTGTTGATCTCCGTTATTTACTCCACCAAAATACACACAACTTTTCTTTTGATTACCTACCAATCCTGAAAGTGATGTGAATTTCTGAAATGAAGTCAACAAAACCCTCATTCCAAATCCCCTCTAGCAAATAACAGGAGATAGCATAAGTGGACCAATCCAAATTTCTTGCACCTAAAGTGATATTTGAATTTTATATCATTTGTAAGCTCTTTCAAGCATCTGTTGAGATACTCCATACCTAAGACAAAAATGTATAGGAATATAGAATTCCTTATCTCAATCTCCTGCTTTAATTGATTAAGTTTTTTTTTTTTTTACTTGAATAGATTTATAGCTAGCTATGATATGGCTGCAAGTGGATCTATTTTGCAATTATTTACGATAATGCATTGAGCCGATTTATCCACTTCCGTTGCTTATGTAACTGATAACTCCACTTTATCTTGTTATTATTAAAATAAAATAAAATCCACTTTATCAAAGCGCTTTTATTTTTAGACCCAAAAAAGAAAGAATACTATCGGAGTGTAATTAAGTGAAACTTGAGGGGCTAAAAGTAAAATTTTGAGCACAATAAATCCTTGTCGCAATTGCCACGTGTCAGTGTGGGATAGGACACACGCATACGACACGAGGACTTGTCGACATTTCTTGCAACCTTCGAAAGCGACGGGAGACGCGTCCATACTACTATAGTAGGCCTAACTATTGAAATCAAAACCACTAATCATTTTTAATTTATTAAATCATTAATGTCGATTGCATTTTATTACACGGAGGGGCCAAAGTAGGGACCAGGAGGGGCTCCAGCACGGCAGCACCCATTAAACAGTTTTTTTTCAATATATTTATCCTTAAAATTATAAATTTTTTTGACAGTATTTTGTATGAATCATTGTATAAAAAGCTCAACTACCAAGTTGAATTACTTAAAAATTTATAGCTTTTCCGAATTCAAACAATATGCTGCTCAGCTCCATTGATGATTTTTTCTGGATCTGTCCCTATTTACACGACAACAAAATTATTTAGTGCAAATTTCAAGTAACGAATGCACCATGTTACATATAGTATATATATTATTTAATTTTTGAAATTGTCCTAATATCTTCCTCTAGAAAAAGATAATTGTAAAGTGATAAACGTTGATTTCGATACACTTAATAGATACATAAAATTAAATATGTTTTGAGTATCAGTATGTCATAATTCATACATACACATATAGTACTATATAAATATCTTACGTATGTTGCATCATAATTGTCAAATATAATTTTAATTTTATATATGATTGAGATTTTTTTTTTCTTTTTATATCGTGAGAACCCGATGCCGCTATTTTCAGTGCGCACTGAATAAATCCTCGTCTTTTATACAGTAATCAACAAATTATACATAACAGATAAATCATACTTTTTAAATACAAGTCTGATAGACTCGATTTATAGAGATGTTCATTACACATCTCCAACGTCGACGACGAGTAAACTTATCATATCACATTACTTTTTTAACAAGTAGGGAATTGGATCCTCATTCATAAATTCTTGTCACCATTGTTGCTTATGGGCCCCACTTTTAGAAACACCCCACCCCACCCCTCCCACCCACCACCCACCCGCCAACTAAAGATAGTTTCTCTCTCTATATAACCAGTGGATGGACATCAAAACCATTTCAGTTATCCACAAAAACCTTCAATTATTGCCTTCCATTTGGCATCTCCCAGCAACAAATTCACAAACCTTATTTTTTCTCAAAGCGTTACCGATTACATTTTAATTCCGATAATAATTATTGGACATAGGCAAAAATCATATTTCCGACACACAGATTGTCGCCATTGCCGCTTTTTCTGGAGCTAATTTGCAACTGTTTTAACCGAAATTCACCCTTCTTTTTTACTTACTGGGTCTTTTTGATTTCTTTGGAGGGAGTATTTTCTCTCCCGGGGGAAAAGATTCAATCTTTTTAATATTTCTTTCGTTTGTTGCCTTTTTTCTTCTCTAAATTTCCCCCACAAATAAGGGTTTCAGTTTGTCACTTTGTTTGTTATCATGCAAATCAAGAAGCTTGTTTCTTTGCCTTCTCGCACTGGGAGGCATTTGCAGCGGTATAATAAGGGATTTCGCCAGGTTGTTGGGTATGTATCTTCTCCTTGATTCTTAATTTTGATGAATTTATGTGGAGAAATTTATGATTTGGGGATTTTTGTGTAGTGTGCAGCACCTGTTTGTTGAAATTCCCCTGTGATATTATTTCTGGGATTTTGCCTAATTTTGCATCCCTTTTTTGCAATTTGATGCAGATGTATTCCATATAGAATTAGAGACACCAAGAAAACTCATTTGATCGATGATATCACACTTGATGATTTGGAGATCCTCTTAATCAGCTCTCAAAAGAGTACAAGACTTATGTTCCCTAAGGTATAACTTTGTTTGATGAAGTTTCATATTTTAATGAAAGACAATGATATATATTTGATCCTTGATCTAACATTGTTCGATTTGGAATTGAATTCGTCAGGGTGGATGGGAACTCGATGAAGATATCGAATTGGCAGCTTCTCGAGAGACCTTAGAGGAAGCCGGCGTAGTTGGCCTTCTTGGGGTAAGTTCATGGTTAATTTTCTTGTGTTTAGGATCGATGTTCGTGTTCACACCTCTAGATTTCATTCGTCTAACGATGTTAATTTGGCGGTTACTGCAGGAAAAATTGGGTGAATGGATTTTCAAGAGCAAAAGCCAAGAGAAATATCATGAGGGATCCATGTTTCCCTTATATGTCACCGAGGAATTGGAAGTATGGCCCGAGAAAAACGTTCGCCATCGAGTTTGGGTATGCCCTCACAGCTCAACTCGTGCACTCTCTCTATATATATGTATATTATATCTTAAAGGGGCGTTTACTTTGGCTAATATACAACGTATTCTGATGGATTGAACAATTCTGATCTTGTTTGACCGTCTAATCTTCAAATCTATACTAATATATCGTGCCCCTTACTTTGTCTAATCTACTACATATTTTAATGGATTGAACAATTCTGATCTTGTTTGATTGTCTAATGTTCAAATCTATACAAATCTATCATGCCCCTTACTTTGGATAGAACAATTCTGGATCTTGTTTGATTGTCTAATCTTCAAATCTATACTAATCGATCATGCCCCTCACTTTGGATAATCAACCATATTTTTGATGGATTGAACAATTCCTATCTTGTTTTATCGTGTAATCTTCAAATTTATACTAATCTAACACTCAAAGTGAATGCTCCTTAAAAAATGTTTGAACTTTTTCGAGCATGATGTTGTTATATGGTACTAGTTCTCATGTGGGATCGGATCTTTTATTTGCTCAGATGACTGTGAACGAAGCAAGAGAAGCTTGTGCAGCCGTGTGGATGAAAGAGGCTTTGCAAGAATTCGTATGTCAGTTCACTTGTCGGTCGAGAGAGGAAGTAGAGGAGGAAGAATCCCTCACATCTTGTATATTAGCATTATGTGGAGGTGATGAATTAAGTTTCACAATCGGAGCTCAAACTGATGACAGTGATGTTGATTGCTACTTGATTAGTAGTTGAGAGACGACGCGTGCATGTGCGCGCTCGCGGCGGTCGAGCAAAAACTGCAACAGGAGCTGCTTGAAGATGAGGAGTTTAACACCAGAGATAGGCAAAGAGTGGCAAGTCAAGTGTAAAAATTGCTGATCACCTTCTTTATTCTTTCATTCATGGAAATCTCCATTGATTCTTCAAGCTGTGCGTTCCATTCTCGAAGTTGTTGGAAAAAAATAGGAGCAATCTGCAATCAACTTCTTTGTCTGTAAATGATATCTGTGATGATGATGAAATTCATGGATATAGGCCTCTGTATTCATTGATCAACACTATCAACATCCTTTGTACATGAACTTGGGTTATTGAAAAAAAAATTATGGACTTCCTTCGTCCTATTTATGTTGTCATGCTTTCCTTATTTGAGTGTCCAACACATATTGTAATGTTCCATTTATAAATATAATGAACCCTTCAAAAAATTTTCAAAAGTGATGCGACATATTTATTTTCTTTCTTTTTACTTTTAATTTTTGTAGCGAAAAATAACATTTTTAAAAATAATTAATCCTTCAAAAACTTTTGAGAAGTGATGCGACATATTTTTTTTTTTATTTTTACTTTCGTACCGAACAGTAATATAAAAATATGAGCAGAATTTAATTTTTCTTGTATGTGTTGGGAAGTATTATTAATTTGTACCTACCACATAAAGAAGTTATGACTCACTCACTCACCTCTCTCTCATCCACATTTGTGTGATTTTTTCCTATGGCTAGAAATAAGTCTTCCTATGCCATTCATTATCACAGCCATATGTTTCTTATCTTTACAGCAAGGCAAAATTTCATCGGGCTTGATACTAAATTGAGGGCCCAAATCGAGACTCATGCTGAAATGCGAATTCAACATATCAAAAGTAATAAGACTTACCCACTTTTAATCTTCTTACTTTTATTTCTTAATCTTTCTTTTTATCTCTTACTCTTATTCTTAATTTTTGTATTACAGAATAACGTGACAAATTGAGTGGACAGAGATAATTGTTTTATTTTCTATCATGGTCGAGTCTTAAAATTGATTACTTTCTAATAGCAGAATTTTTTCTTAACATTATTGACAATGTTTACATATAGTAAAATTAACTATGAATCGTTATTTACTGTTTTTATTGAATATAATTTATCAAATAAAACATTTTTTTACTATAATTGCTCATGTGGTGGCATCTAGATCGTCCATATTTGTCAAGCATGATGTTAAATTGCTCTACATGAAAAAGATATTTATCCAAGGGTTATGCATGGGCTTGTTTGGTAGGGGTGATTAAGGTATATAATATGTTTATGACGTATTAATATCTTGTTTGGTAGAAAATAAACGGTCCTTTATAAATTTTAAGCTCTTATAAATGATATTGATTTTTGTTGTTAGGTATATACCACCAATGAGGTGGTATAAATACTATTGCAACTAATTATACAAATTAATTACCACAATTATATTTTGCAGAGAATTTTATGCACTTACCAAATGGTACATTAATTTTTTATATCATTATATGTATAAAACATTTCAGTCGGACATATCAGAATTAAATCTTATCCCATATTTCATTGCAAACGAGCATACCTTTTACGGTTCATTAATTGTCGGGAAAACAAAATAATGTTTGTTCCGGTGGGCACATTTTACCTGAAAATTCAGAACGTCGAATTTAGGTTGTGGTAGTAAATGAAGTGATTTATAAGTGGTTTCAAATTTGTAAAATTGGTCAAAAATTGGTGATTCATTAGCGCTTACATAACCATTAATTTCATCATATCATATCATTTATCCATTAATTAAACTATCTTATGTGACGTGTCATGATAAGAAGTGTGGAGAAAATTTATACAAGTTGCATGCGTGTGAAAGAGATTTTTGTTTTATAAAACACAGTGAAGTTGTAGAATTTTTGTTTTGTTTCTAGCAGTGTAGTTTTCCATGTTTGTCTACTGTGAAATAAAATTATACACGTGACTTACAACATAGTTATGGAAGTTTAGGAAAGAACCATAAATAGTCTGCATTAGCTAAAAAAATAATATTAGTTTTGAAAAAAAAAGGAAATATATCCTAATTAGGGAATCCAAACCCTAAAGAGAAATGTGATTGTATCTATTTTTATAATTAATTAACTTTCCTTTTTCTTTTTTTCTATGAGTGTGACTGGATACAATGTGTTCGAATGGAATTATTGAAATAATATATAGCTCAAATATGCATCCAATTGTAAAATGTGTTGATTTAAATCGAAATGACTTGTGTCCACATTACACTAAATCATTCGAATTATCATCTTTATATTATAATATGACACTCGTTATATTCTTATTGACATAAGCGTTAGTTAGTTATATCTGAGTTAATCAAGTGGTGGTGACATGGCCTTTGTCATGTGGAGTTGATGCGGAGAACTCGCTCGCTGCGCTGGTGAAGTAAGCTCAAAATTAAAAGAAGTCATATACATAAAATTAACATGTGTACACAAAATGCTAACCAATATTGAACGATGAGTTTGTTTTTAGACCATGTACATATACTACTTATTCAATCAATGCATGCATGGAATAGTTCCATGTAAAAACACTTGCCGTAGACTTTTGAATTCCAACTTATTCAATTTGGAATAACTGGTATTGCGTGTGAAAGGCCATGACCATTTCTACATCCATCTCTCTCTCTCTCTCTCTCTCATAAAACACGCCCACAAACTTAGGTAAAAAGTAAACGAATGCAACACCGACGCTACTAACAACAAGCAAAATTAAATTTTGATAGCAACTATTTGAATACGTGAAATATCAAAATTCCAATTAACAACTACTAGTACTTTGCACAACTTGAAAGTTGTGATCCTAATTAAAAATTACACGGTAGGTAAAAGAAACTTCCAATTGTCTCAATCATTTCGGTTGCTACAAACTTTTTGTTTTTGTTTTAAATCTAAGCTCTTAGCTTCTTATGCATGACTTATATCTCGGTTGTTCAAATCAATTTCTGTCAGCATTGGTCACGAGACCCAGGACTTAGGAGTAGTTAATTCTATATTTTTGGATTAATTTGATTAAAATACATGAATATTATCCTGCTTTTTTTTATTTTCTTTTACATGATCTATAAACATTGTTTCCATATTCACGGAACTTAACTTTGTTTTGCAATTTTTCCACATGAGTTAATTTGGGAGAGATAATGTCTCATGTACAGCCAGATTTTTTGATGTGGGGATCCTAGCGACGGAGGCAACGACATTTTGTTACATAAAAATGATGCAAATACAGTAAAATCTCTATAAATTAGTAATACATTTGGGACTATGATAATGTATTAATTTAAAGAGGTATTAATAAATCGATAAATTAATATTTTATTAATTAAAATAGTGATTTTTAAAATTCAAAAAAGTAATTATATTTATTATTCATGTGTATTGAAAGTAAATGAATTCATGTATGTTTTATTGAATATATTCATCCATCACCTAATTCGTTGTAATAAATACATATATTCATGTACAAATGAAGCAATCTCAAACGACTTAAGTGAGACAAGCTTTGAAGAAGGCCTGTATGGTATTGAGAATATGATTAAGAATGTTGGTTATCGCAATCAAATGGACGTCAATAACTTGTTGAACTATCCAGGTGAAAATGGTGAATGTTAACAATTTCAAAGTTCAGAGGAAATTATTGCTGACATTATTGATGATTCTACTAATGATGAAGTTCAAGATGATTCAATACCGTTGGAAACAGTCACGTGAAAGGAAACTTTGAACGCAACAACAACTCTTCACAATTTTTTATTGCAGCTAGAGAACTCGAAACCGGAACTTTTGAGTGCAATTAGAAAAGTTATGGATGAAATCTAATTAGATTTAAATTTTAAGAAAAAACAAATAACAAATAGATTCATATTTTAGTAAATTAGCATGATATTGTAATATTTAAAAATTATTAATTTATAGTAGTAATGGGATCTATACATTTATAAAGGGATTTCTCCAAAAATGATTATCTTATTATCTTATCGAATTTGATAATTTTTACAAAAGTCCGAGTCGAGACCGAAAAAATTTATTATATTAGAAGTTTATTAATTTATAGGGTATTAAATTATAGAGGTTTTACTGTAACTCGACAAGCAAAATTCAGCTGCCATAATAAAAAAATAATTTCCTCCAAATTGAATTCTGTGGATTAATCAAGCAAAGTTTCTACTTTCTAGAAAAAATCGTGAGGTTTCAAATAATCCCCACAAACAAATTAAATAATGACAATTAACTTGATTACGTCAAACTTGATTTTTGTGGGATTAAAGTCTTGAACATTAAGAACATTCTAGATCGAATGCAAGGACAGTTTTGAGGGTGTGCGAGGTGGGCGACCACACAAGCCCCGAAAAATTGAGTGCCCCAAAAATATATAGATCCATATATGCGTATATATAAATTTATTGTTGCTTGTTATTTTTAAATGGTCTACCGTCCTAGCGATAAAGCTTCCACTTTTTCTTCGTGACGCCGTGCGATCGATTCGTTTTCATTGCAATGTTTTTTTTTTTTTTTTGCCTTTTTTTCCTTGTGTAGGTCCCCTATTCTCTCCATCTTTCCATTTCTAATTTAATTTAGTTTGTCTTTTTTTTTCCTTTGTCCAATTAAGGCCCTAACCAATTAGATATAAATAAATGTTTAAATTTTAATAAGAGCCCCTTAAAACGGCCCAAAATAAAAAAAGTAAAGTTCCTTTCTCAACAACTCTTATAAATATTAATTATATTTATTTTTCTTACGTAATTTTGTAAGGAAATTTAATCATACATTTGAAATGATTATTTTAATATTTTTTTATCATGTAATTTGACTAAATTTTTTAAAATATAACTTATAAATTTTTTTATATTTTTCTACTATAAGGGCCCAGTTTTACTAATTCGCACAGGACCCACGTTACCCTAGTCCCGCCCCTGATCGAATGTATTCGCTAATTAACACGCTTTTATTTGTCGAGGGACTCATTATTCATTCCACTATTAATCACTCCCACACTCACTTACTATCAAGAATGAAGATTTTTGATTGAAAAAATGAAGAATATACTTTTTATTATTATAAAACTTCATGCAAGAAAAATCCGCATGAATAATTCGAATAATACAAATAGAAAAATTAACTAAGACTTTTTGTGTATAGGTACGTATCATTCAGCAACCACTAATTTGGTTATTAATTTGAAATATAATAAATGAATGATGAAGACATTTATCAGATAAACTTGTTTAAGTGAAAATTACGACTTGATAATTGATATATAAGTGAAATACATATATGACAAAATTTAATTGCACCGAAAGGTTCAAAAATTTCACCGCTGACATAGACCTTCTATTTTTTAAAAATTAGGGATGATAATTTTATATCGATAGGTTTGAAAACTCACAAGCCCGTTTCTAATAGAGTGATTGAGTGAGGGCAGGTTGGATCCAGACTAGATAAAGAAATTTATATTTATATCTGGTTCGGGCGGGCGGAGACTGATTATAAATTACAATAGCGGTTTCAATAGTACAAACAAATTCATTTTTTTTTGTTAAAATAATAAAAATGTGCTTAAAGTTCAATCAATCGATCTTCCAAAATGGATCAAAACTCTGCAAAAATAATTACACATTCCTAGATTTCTCCTTAAATCACTTGAATCTTCTCTTATCTCATTGAATTGGGCCAACAATTTTAACAAAATATTTAATGAAAAATAGGAGAACTGTTTATTCATTTATAAACTTTTCTTTCTAAATCGCACCTCGACCGCCCCAAATAAACATCACACTAAATTTATGTTACTATTTAAATCACAGAATTTTATTTCCTCTGTTCCAAAATAAGTGTATTGTTTTTTTAATTGGATTATTTCAAATTAAGTGTCATGTTTCCAAATATAAAAATTATCTTCTCTCCTAAAAAAATTAAGCACCTTTACCTTCTATTTTTTCAAACTCTTTTCCTTAATTTCGGTGCAGAAAAAAAGACACTTATCTGGGATGTTGGAATTAGTAATTGTAATCATGGAATTAGTAGGAGAATTAGTAATTGTAATCATGGAATTATTAGGATTAATTTTATTTTCCATTTGCCAAATTTGTAAATACTCGGTATCCATTTGTGACTGTCTGCGAGTCCCACGTCACAGACATGTAGCGTTAACCGAGAAAAAATAGCCGTTTATCTTCAAAAACAAAGCATTGCCGCCCCTATCAACGAACCCACATTGTGAAAATATGGGAAGATTCAAAACAAAATCCGACTACGAAGAACTCAGAAATGCTCGCATCGTCGAAAATCAGGTTTTATTTTTCTCTTCTTTTCGATCTAAGCAAAAATATGTGTTTTTGCAGTTTCTCTAATAATACGGCTGCCGAATTTACAGGCGCGGTTGGCTAGTTTGGGGCTTCCGAAAACCTTATCGGAGTTGCGGTCTCTGAATTCATCGCCCAAATCCGATAAAATTCACAAGAGAAAACGGTGCAGAGTCGATTGCAGCGCTACTCCTTTACGGCGATCAGCTCGATTGAGTGGAAATTCGCTGCAATCGGAAAACGGTGAGTCGATGTTACTGATAATCGGTGTTTTTCTATATGTTTGATTTTATTTTGAGTTCGATTTCGTTGTGTTGGTGCAGTGAAATTGAGCTATTTAGAAGGTAGTGATGGCTGTGAAAGTGGTGGCGCAAAGAGGCGTTTGAGGCGGAGTAAGATTTCGGAAGAAGCTTTGAGGCGGCGCTGCGAGAGCAAGGGGAGAGGGAGTTTGTACGATCCAGTTTATGGCATTTGCTGCCATTTCTGCAGGTTATCTTCACCTAATCTATTTCATTTTGTTTTTTCGGAGTTGATTTTGGATATGGTTTGTCTAATTTGAGCTAATGAACTAGTAAAATTTTATTTTTTAATCTACTTGTGAATTTTATTTTTACATTTAATAGAGTCGAGAATGAGCTAATGTCGAAAAGTATATGTTCTTTCGTTTTAGTATATCTTTGAGTATATTCACTGTGCAATGTTGAGGAATTCTTTTTTATATGAAAGCGTTGTGCACACCCCCTCGTGTTAAAAGAATTATACGAGAATTTGCACCATTTCTATTCTCATAATTTCTGCCCGAGAATAGCCTCATTCACTTGGCTAAACGCAACTTCAAGTGTAGGCGTTTTTGGGGCAGAAATCATGAAAATGGAAAGGTGTGATTCTTTTAACACGAAGGGGTTTTGCGCAACATTTGTATATCACAAGAGATTTACATGCATTTTACCATCTTCAATAGTTGATCATTGAAAAACACCTTTTTCTTAACATCACGGAATAGTCTTTTCTTTCTCCGATCACAGAGAGTATGATTCTGTTTGATTTTATTGTTGGTAATATAATGAGCAGCAACAAAATTATAACTTTCTCCATTGATGGAACATCATTTGTTCCGGTAATAAATTCAGCTGGGACTATCAAGTTTTCGTCTTTGATTACTTTTGTTGTCGTTCACTTTTTACAAAAACTGTTAAATTGAAATTCGAAAGATTGAAGTATCTGTTGAATTGGGAAGGACAGCTCTGTGAGGTTTTACATTTGATATGCTTGTTGATCTCAAATAAAATTTGTTCTCATGATTTTTTTGTGTATATTTAACACCCGACAGAAACATTGTTCGGTGACTACTTCTGTTAAATTTGATTTTAGTTATTTACGATACCTAAATGAATTATACTATACAGGCAAAAGAAACTCTGTGGTGAAGAAGATTGTAAACGTTGTGGCGATCAGGACATGGATCAACCATGTTTAGGTTTGTTTCAAATCTAACCTTACCCGTAGTTTTATACTTTCCAACATGGTCGTGTCATATATCACCAAAACAACCTTCTTACAGGCAAAACAGATTGCTCGGTTTGCCACTCTACCAACGGTATCCTTTGTCGAGCCTGCCTCAAGGTCAGGTACGGTGAAGGTAAGTTGAGGTGTTGTGACATAACAAATGAAGACAAAATTTGATCGTGATGACATTTTGTGAGCAAACCAGTTTGATAATGTGTCGGTCTGTTAACGTATATGCTAGAAATGGAGGATGTGAGAATGAATAAAGAATGGATGTGCCCTCATTGCATTGAAGAGAAAGGAATAAATCCTAACTGGATATGCAACAGGTACCATGTTATCTCCTCAATACAATGAGAAGCTAAACCTCGAATTTAACTTTCTTGATTTGATTGCTTGGATTGTTCTTGAACCCTTGCTCTCTTCGTGCTGTTTCTGAAAATGAACAGCTCATTTTGTTTGAAGAAGAGGAAGATGGTTCCTACTGGAATTGCCATATATAAAGGTTCGTGCTTGTTTTTATTTTCCACGAACTATGCTACTTCTACACTACCACTGATACTCTCTACTGTGTGTGTGTGTGTGTGTAGCTCGAGAGATGGGATACAAATCTGTGGCACATTTCTTGATGGCTGAGCTTTCAAAGAGCAGATAGAAGAAGATGTTTGTATAAATACATGTAAAATCATTGTGGTGGTTTGAACATCGACTATTGTATGATTTTCTAACACTAGGTAGTTTTTCCAAGTCATGTGTGTTGTAAGAAAATTTTTGTTTCTAGCAATGTAGTTTTCCTTTTTTGTCTACGTGGCAAATAAAATTATTCACGTGATGTATCATATAATGTGACTCACAATATCTTGTAGTTATGGAAGTTTACAGCTTCTTTGGTAAAACATAGGATTCCCTGATTATTTATTCTTATGAAAGAACGTCCATAAATAATAGTAGTAAGTACTATATAGGGCAAATACATCTAGTAATTGTATTAATTTAAATCGAAAAGACTCATACGATCGACGTTACACATAAATCACTCAAACTATCAGCTTTTTACAATAATCTGACACTCATTAGATTCTTATTGACAACGGTTGGAAAATTGGTTTACTAAATCTATCTCAAAACCCATTTTCAATGAGTGGATATGAAATGCTATTTAATGATGTATCATGTATGTGTCGAGAAGTTGTTTGTTTGGATTCGTTAATGAGCTCAGGCTCATACCCTTTAAAAAAAAATTCAAGACAAAATCGATAAACAGTTTTCTTGGCTATAAAATTTGTTTATACTTTGCGGTAAAATTTAAAGGCTTTAACAGTTTAACTGACCCATTTTCCCTTTTATTTAAACTAGTCTCCTACCCGTGTGCATCATACTTTAATTTATTTTTATTCTTACCGGTGTTTAGCTCGTCGAAAATTGACGGAAAATTATTATTTAATAAAATTAATAAAAATTTAATATGTGATAATATAAGAAAGGTATTGTATTCTTTTTGTTTTTTTTAAGCAATACATGTTAAAAGTTCAAATCTAATTCACTAATTTTCAAAGTTCTCTTTCTTCTCAAAATCGATGTGGAACAATAACTATTTACATCTCAAAAAGATTGACCTATATCAATTTGTATGAGAATTGAGGTGGTTATTTTTTATAGCAAATATCTATTTGTCTCACGTTGATTTTATCACTACAAGAAAAAAGGTTATAGACAACGGGAATTTCGCGTTGTCTATAACAGAAATCCTCGTCGTCTATAGACTTGTAAGTCTATTAGGGGCGGTTATAGACGACGGGAATACCCCGTTGTCTGTATAGTTTATAGACAACAGTGTTTTACCTTATAGACAACGGATTTTACCCGTCGTCTATACGAAATTCAAAAATTAAAAAAGAAAAGAAAAACATACAATATAAAATAAGCTGATTTTATTATATTGAAAATAATAGAAACATATTCATCATTTTACAACAACTGACTAGATAGTACAAAAATACAATGTTGTTAACACAAATTTTGAACAAACTATAATTTTCCTCCACTTCAACTTTTCTTCCTACCACATCTCTTCCATCTTCAGCTTCATCTCACAAATTAGGAAGAAGAAATTCACCGTGATTACTTACGAGTAACAAGGTGGAAAATTGATGTTGTCCAAAAATAAAACAAGGAAATTAGTTCTTGTGAACTTCATATCTTGTTACACATAAATCTAACGCAAAATTAAAGATCTGCACAATAACAACTTAAATCTACGAAATACAACCTGTTAATCGTGCCCGATCAGTAAGCTCCCGTAAGGTTCTCAAAATCTAACAACGGCCAATTCTGCTCTATGTGTTTAACACCAATCAGGTGAAAAAGGAGGAAAGATGATAAGGAATAACAAGAATCTAATCTATCAAATTGTTCGATATATATGATACCAGCATAGCCGGTACCCTGTGCTTTATTATATTAGCACGAAAAGAGGAATTAAAAGCAGAAGTCGACATAATGAATAGCTTCACTTCAGCACAAGATAGGAGACACATACCGATAACCTATATATAATTCTAGATCCATCAGTGATTACAAAACGGACACCCTGGTTGGTAACTACCCATAGTTATTAATAGCACTCATAGCACGCGCTATAGCGCAGATCGGAACGTATCGCATCTATATCGAGCCGCACCGCAATTCTATGTACACATGCTGATAGCGCGCTATTAGGGCACTATTTGCGCGATTTCCAGGTTGTGTATAGTGCGCAATATGTATATCTGCATGGGCTTTAACGGGCTTGGGCTTAATATTATAATTAATAATTAATTAGGGTTTAATTAGGTTTAGATTTATATAAGTATAGTAATTAATAATGACGGTCTGCATGGTGAGAAACACAAGAGACTCATGACACACTCTTCAAATTATCGGATCTTCTTCATTTCTTCCTCTCCTCTCCTTAGATTTCTAGTCGGCGGTCCTCTCCTCTCCTTATATTTCCAGGCTTCCAGCGGTTGTCCTCTGCAATAGCACTCACCAAGGAATTCTGCCAAGAACATGATTCTGAATTCATGAGGAAGGTGGTTCACTTCATGCTTAGGAGGCGGAGGAGGAGGAGGAGGATGAGAATTTTGATTAGACTTTAGATGCTTTAAAGTTTAAAACTATTAGATAATATTTATTTTCATTTGGAATTAAGTTTTTTAGACTTCATCTTTTTTATTACCTAGATTTATTATGAATATTTTCTTATAATTATAATATATATGATTTTATATGCTTCTGCGAGATTTAATCAAATAGCTCGCTATTCGCGATCCGCGATAGCTCTAGGATAGGTTTGCGCGATGGTGCGCGGTGCGCGATTAATAACTATGTAGCTACCCTGCCATCTTAAGTTTTCTAAATACATGATAAAATAAAGGTAAATGAATGGACATAGGCAGCTTAAGTTTCAAATGATATTTGATAGAACAAGTAAAAAGATCTACAATTGAGACATTTATCAAATGATGACGGTGTGTTTTGAACTCTAATGAAAGGAATGAATTTATACCTGCAATTCCTTCCCAAAAATTCTTCACGGGTAAACTCTTTTAATTCAAGAAAGCTATATGATGCAAATATCTGCAAGAGAATTAACATCTTAACATCATCACTCATTTTCTCCTCTAACAATATATCAAATCCTTAAAGTAAACAAAATTAAAAGTAATCCAATGCATGGATATGCTATCAACTTTCCCAAAGAAACTGAACATTGTAGTGACATGATTTAAAGAAAAACTTTTAGTATATGATATACCTTACAATAGGATTATCAGGAAGTCTATGCTTAAAAGCATTGTGCATCTCAATATCAGAAAACCAAATAAGATTAATCATAAAAACTTCAAACTAAATGCATTTTTAAAGAGAAAAATCAAATTAAAATTACCTTAGGAGATTCAGCAAAAGGATTCAGAGCCTCAAAGTCCTTCAATGTATTTGGCAGGGTAGTGTTGTGTTATAAATAAAAACAAATAGTTCCTGATTAGTACAATGCATCAGGCTTTTGGTGAGGGTTGTTTGAACATGCTAATGAACTTACATTTTGATTATTACTTAGGCTGCTTTACAAGAAAGTTGATCTATTTAGTTCAGGCAGTGATCGCGATATAGTTCAACAACATAGCAGAAAATACCACCTCTTCATCTTCACTAGGCGGATTATATACATAGGATGTAGAAATTAACCCTGCATATGGACACCTCTATCAATCACTTGACTCATTTGAGCTATTATTTGAGCTATTAGCTTCTCATTCACGATAGCAAACAAATTTGAATGAAATTTCTCGAAAGAATGGTTGTTTGCTTCCCAACATTAACCCATACATCTAAAGGCTCTTGTAAATAAGCTCAAACTCTATGTATCAGTCCAAAAACAACATAGTTATATGAACATCATTTGTAGACAATGTAAGTTAAGAAGTAATATCAAATTTTGCATCTTCTACATTGCTCAATCATAATATTTTATCAATACTATAACAGTTATATTCATTGAAGCAATACCAAGATTATGATGCAGAATTACTTAAACTGATCTAACTAAGCACATTTTAACAACTCCAGAAAATTTAAAAAGAAATCAAGCTAGCTAGCAGACCTGGAAAGGCTAAACTCCTCAATATGAATGCTCCAGTCCCTCGTCGTTAATCATCCTTAGAGAAACAGAGAGAAACGCTTCAGAGATGCACGTTTTTGGGTTTTGGTATCTGACTTATCCCCGAACTAAACCTAAAAAATACACAAATATACACTCATTACATTATAAGACCGAACACAAGACACAACAATAAGGAAATGGAATCATTACAACCAAAACAAAGTAAAAACACAATACACAATAATAGAGGAAAGAAGAAACACATTGCTAGGACAGGTTTGGAGTGAACCACGAAGAAACATACTTATCATGAGACAGAAGAAAAAAATAAAGAGGGAATTAGGCAGCAAATTAGCTTTGTTCTCGACAACTCCCATCCCATACATGTACGGGAAAGGAGAAAAATAAAGAGAGGAATGCCTTTTTCGGCCAAAAACGGACTCGTTATCCTCAGAATAATATTGATTAAGGAAGTACAATGACATATTACATTAAAGGCAGACTCTAATCTTCAGATCTTATTTCTGCTTTTCATGCAAGAAGTTTCGGTCCCTCAATCTGCGTATGCAGGAAAAAGGGGCAACCTTTTCAACTAATGACTTCAATAAATCATCTCAAGGTTAGTGAACTTCACCATTTTCTTTATCCGTGCAATGAAACTTCACCATGAAAAATATTTATTTTTTTCTCTTCATTTAAAAGCTTCAAGTGGCCTGACAACAGGGATGCAGTGCACCAGTAAAAATGTCAATGAATAATAAGTTCCATCGACTCATTTTCTCCTGCTTTCAGTTTTATATTCTTTTCATAATAAATAGTGAAGCATGATGCTCAGAGAAAGACAGCGAAAGAAAAGAGTATCATAGAGGAAATATTTGTCTGATTGGGGTTGATATTTTCAGATATAAAACACAAGCAATTAAAAACCCTCAAGTTGAAAGATGAAAGAAAATGATGAGGCTGATATTATCGACCAATGCCAAAATCTAAAGCGCTCCTTAATACAGCCCGACGTCTTCCATAAACCCATGAAACAGAAAAATCCCCTCACAGAATTTAACCATAGAGATTCAAAAGCGTATGTTTTGACATTTCCAGTTGATGCTTGGTCAATAGACTAATTAATTGATTTCAAAGTTGAAGAACTAACCTTGTGAATAGGAACATGAAGGGGTAAATATGGTGGTAGTGGTGGTGGTCATAACAACAATAATATTATTCAGAGATGAGGCGGGTTGCTGGTGGCGGGGGAGAGAGGGGCTGGTGGTGGAGATGAGGCCGGCGGCAGCAGAGTTGTCGAAGGGGTAAATCTGGAACTAGATGTAGGGGAAGGAGAAGGAAAGGGTGCGGCGGAGGACAGGGTTGTCGGCGGAGGAGGATGACACGAAGTGGAATCGATGTTCCACTTCCTGAGGCGGTGGTGGTGGCGGGATGCGGTGGTGGGAGGCGGTCATCTTGAGGAATGGTGGTGGGAGGCGTCAGAGAAGAAAAAAATGAAGAAGAGGAGCGGGAATGAATTTGGGGATTTTGTAGATGATTAGGTTTTTTAACTTAACAAAAATGAAAAAAATATTACAAAAGGATTAAACGACATCGTCTGATTTTTGTTTTAAAAAAAATGTGGTAATAGACGACAAGATTTAACACCCGCGTCGTCTATAACCGCTGAAATTTTGAGGCCTACTAGACAATGGGTCCAATATCGTCGTATATTCTGTAAAAGACAACGGGAAATTTAGCCGTCGTCTATAATCGAACGAAAGCAATAATAGACGACGGGATTTTGATTCGGGGTTTGGATTCCCGTCGTCTATATTGATATAGACAACGCGAGTAAAATCCCTATCGTCTATAAGGTGTAGTCTATTAGTATTTTTCTTGTAGTGTATGAAGAAAAAAATTTGAAGATTGTCTATAAGAATGAAGGTGACCCTAAATATCCATAAAAAAAATAAAAGTTGCACCACGGTATTGAATCGGCCTCTCTACACGCACAATTCTAGGTCAGAATTGGCTCATTGACAAATCGTTTGTAATTTTTTTGCCAATTTACACATTCGACGTTTTCAATTGAAGACGGTTAATCAAACAATTCAAAACAATGTGTTTAGGATTATTCAAACATGTTTGAAATTTATATACTCGTACAAGTAACAAGTCCAATTAAAATTATTCATCTGTGTTTTTCAAAAATAAAATGTATAGCAATACCCGTCAGTTGGAAATTTCCTCATCTACCGCCACGATTCCAGGTCGGAATCGGCCCGTTGACCACGATTCTGATTTATAAGTTCATAGTTTTTTAATTTTATATAGATCCAAAATTTAATAAAAAAAATAGTCAAATTAAATTGATGGTGCAAAGGTTGAAAAAGATACACTTTAATTCTTCAGTCAACTAATTAACTGGCCAAATGAAATTAATTATTTATCAAATTAAATAAAATAATAATTAGACTCAAATTTTAATTCAGCGAACTAATAAATTAGCCAAATTGTTGGGAAATTTATTAGTAAGAGTTTTGATGAATTCCGAAACCGACTGACCCCAACCGAGTAGATGTTGCCAGAACCTAATGTTAGCAGTTAGGCTCGCTGTTTGAGCATTGTCAAGATTTTATCTTTACAGGTCTTCAGCTGAAGATGGCAACAAGGCTTCGCTCGGACAGAACATCAGTTGCAAGAAAGACAACTGAGTGTTCACTTCATCAGAATGCAAAAATGGGGAAGACATGAGAACATCACCTGAGCATTCATCAGATGAGAATCAAGAAGGAAGAAGCTACGCTCAAAGCTCAGATCAATGATCAAGTATCCAAAAGAAAAAAAGGGAAGTCACATTCAAGAGATAGAACATCAGTTGTAAGGAAAACAACTGAGCGTTCATCAGATGAGAAACAATAAAGGGGAAGAGAACATCAGATGAAAGAAAGCCATCTGAGCGTTCGAACCCAACTGATCAGATACAAGGAAGACCACTGAGTGTTCAGTTTCAGAACATCAGTTGTAGAACTCAACTAAGAAGATCAACAGCTTGAAGATGAAGTCAGCTGAGAGTTCAACTGTTAGTTGGCAGATAGAACATCGGCTGAAGAACAAGCTAGTTGAAGATCGAAAGTCTTAACCGACCACTCCTTGTTGGAAGTCTGTTGTTAAGATTTGAATTTCAAAAAGGAAGTCACGTGAGGGTTTGACCGTTCAGTCATTACCCCATTTGGCCCAACACAAGGCTATCTCAGATGGAAAGCAGAAGAGCACAGATGCCATATCGGGAAAGTCTGCAGAGATAAGAGACAAGCCATCGCTTTCAAAGAACAGAGATCAACAGCTCCTCCAACGGCTAGTTGATACTCTCCGCCTATAAATAGAGGCCTTCATTCATTCGAAGAAGATAGAAGACACACGCGCGAGAAGAAACCAGAGTGCGAAAGAAAAGAGCAATATTCTTCACAAGCTGAACTGAGTTTAATCTCTTAGAACATCACTTGTTGAGAGTTCTAGAGTTAGTTAGTTTTTGTGTCTTTAAATCAAACCTTGAGAACATCACTTAGTGAGAGTTCATAGAGAGTTAGATCATAGCTCACTTCACGTTCGAGCTTTGAGTTGGAAACCCATTTTCTTTCACCTGTAAAGGTTTAGGATTCTACTCTTCCTGCAACTGAGTAGTTAGGTCGTTTAGTACCCGGAAACTAAACTGTAAGGTTGATAAGTACCCGCAAACTTATCCATAACGGTTGCTCAGCCCGCGTAAGCTGAGTGGTTTGTCCAGAAGAACTTGGACAGAGTTGTGTGGACTCACAACTCCCCGTGGACGTAGGAGGATTATCTCCGAACCACGTTAAATCTCTGTGTGCTTGTGTTTTTCCTTATTCAGTTATTTCTTGCATTCTCATCTGACTGACTAACCAACATACAAACTGATCTTAGCATTATCAACTGTTTTGGTTTTTGACCAACCCTGCACAAAAGCGTGAGTTGTTTTACGAGTTTATTTTCCACCACATTCCGCACAGCTTCACTCTTCCAGCTGAGGTTGCTTACTCAGCTGTGAGATTCCAACTGAGTCTTTTTACTCGGTTGAAGTATTTTTTTCAGGGTTAAGTTTTAAAATCCTAACTGGTGTATTCCCCCCCCCCCCCATACACCAGTAACTCGTATCGGGACCATCACAAATTATTTTGGTGGTGCAAAAGGATAAGAAAGTAGATATTAGTTTTAAGTATATATAGGCTTCTCAATAGATGGAGTTTAATTGAAAAAGCGAGGTAAAATGGAAAATTTATAATTAAATATAATAAAATAATATAGATGTGATTTATAAAATTAAAAAATTGAAGAATTTATATATATATATATATATATATATATATAAAGGGACATTTTGGAGGGCGGCACATAGAAATTTTGCAAAGCTAGAATCGTTTTACGGATTGGGTCATCCAGTGATGAATATTCATCTTTGAATAGTTTCAGTTTGCAGTCGGTTTTGTCGAACATTTCGACACCTTAATCAAGTCCAACACGTTGCAATTTTAATATGGTTGCAAATATTATTTACTTTAGAGAAATTATGTGAAGTTGAAATTTTAGATTATAAGATTATCGATTTTATGAATTAATTAATTTGTGCACTTGGGGAGTTGAGAGAATAGCTATTCTTGATGTTGTCTTTGATTATATTATGAATACTATGTTGTATTTATTTATGTTGTCTTTGATTAGCTATTCTTGATGTTTTCTTTGACCAGAGTCGTTTTCGTTTATATAATAGATAGTTAGATAGATAGATAGATAGATAGATATCACTTTAAAATTATAGTGAAAATTGTATAAGGAATTAATTTACATCACCTTTTTTTAAGAAAATTTTCATGTCATTTAGTTATGTAAGTGTCACGTTAGATATGATTTGGATGGAATTTAAAATTTGGGAAAATTTGGACAAAATTGAAAGGTGGTTATTTTTGTAAAAATTGAAAGGTCATGCCTAAAATGAAAGAAGGAGCAAAGTTCATGTATTTTTGTGCATTTTCCCTTTAATTTAATTACTTTCTCTTCAAAATTATCTTTATGAAAAATAGAAGTAGAAAAAATGTAATAATGATTTAGGTCTATTATTACTTTCTTCTTATTCTTGAGCATTTGATGGTGCGTAGTTCATTTGATACTATTAATCTTGTTCAAATTCTAATTGATTTAGGTCGATAAACTTATTGATCACAATGTTGTCTTGAGGCATGAAGATGTTGGAGTTGAGCTTTAACACCTTGAGCGAAATTCTTTGGGAGCCCAAACGTCCAATATCAGTTCGTATGTATGTTGAAAGTAAGCTCAAAACTTTCTTCAATGAACAATCAACATCTAGGTTTTGAATAGATACAGAGGTTGGGCTTTAAAGATAACATCAAAAATTTTGTGCTAAACAGCCTCAATGATGCCAATCTCGACATTTCACGTATGACGCTCAAAATTGCTCTTGGAATCTGCAAGATGGAAGTTTGGGTGCAAATTTTCAGACACTTGTCCAGTCGTTATGATCTATTAACCGTGGATTAGTAATTTTATATGAGTTTCGGTTCAGTTCGGTAAACCGTGATTTTATATATATACAAATAAAAATCTCCGCTACCTTTAATTTTTTCAAATTAAAAAAATAAACCGACCGTCTGTTTGGTTAACTATATTTCTGGGATGGTTTCATTATGGTTTATTGGTCTTCGGTTTTTCGGTTTGTTTTGCACACTCATAGTGTTAGGTTTGGGAAAATTTTGAGCAAATGAAGTGTTGTATGATTACAGTTGGTCACACATGTCGTGCATTGACAAGATGAAGCGGTATGGTGATTGAATCATGTCTTTTGATTGATCAGCTTATGAGTGCTAAACTGCATCGGTAAGTTAAACCACATTTATTCTCCTGTGTTGGCCACTATTTTTGAAAAGTAAGTTATTCAGTGTTGATAGTGATGCAAGGGCTTTGCAGTTTGCTGCCAAGGTCGAGTAACAATAAATGAAGAAGCTGAAGCGTAACATATATAATATATAAGGTGTGTTCTTGTATAATACAAGCAATAAAGAAAAACACAACTGCTAAGTTTAATCGTGCTTCTTCAATTGTTGGTAAAGTAATTACTTGTGTTTTGTTAATTTGGATTGAAGTAGAGAGTTGGAATGGAGATGGTTGCCTTGCTTCATTGTTTCTGCTAAAAAAAAAATTGGTAAATCAATTTTTTGCTTATTTTGTAATTTTTGTTGTGAAGATTCTTAGACTATGTTTTGTTTAAAATTTAATCATAGATTTTCGATTGCAATATATGTCAGTAGTCACAAACACACATATTGTCGAAGCTGGGGTCGTCGTAGCAAGATTTGGGATTAATAATCAATTTAAAGAAAGCCAAAATTCTACGTGATATTAATGCAGGAAAATAGGCATATATATAGAGAGATTTTGCATGTTGTTTGCAACAACGCTAACACCAATTTATAATTTGTGGCTAATATTTAACATCTAAACAATTTTTGTGTTTTTAGAATAACATCTAAACAATTCTCTATCCTTTTTTTTTTAAGTAACAATTCTCTATCTAGGAATTCTCTAGACTATATTGTTACTTTCTAATCGTTTCTTATATTCATAGTATTATTTAATTTGATGTCTTAGTTCTAGATTTTTCTCTTATACAAAATACCTTCTATATTGTCGATAACTTTTGTTACAAGCTAAGCATGTTTCAATTTGAGAGATCTTATATTTTGAATAAATATATTATGATTATTTTTAGCTTATTATTTATAATGTTAATCCTATTGTATATAGGGGCAGAGCCAAAATTTTTTGTCAGGGATCCAATTAACTAATACTTCTTCCATCCTTTAATAAGTGTCCCAAAATGTCAAAAAAGTTAATACTATTTCCAATTTTATATGCAATATTTAGGGGATACAAAAGTCAATTTACACACTATTTTGATATATACATTTGGGAGATTTCAACCTACCCCCACGGGTATATGCATCCATTCTCTAATCGCGTGACACGTGTCATAAGTAAAGTCAACAACAAAAAATAAATGAAAAATACGTATTGCATATGATAAACCAGACTATGGTATAGTAATTGAGTTAAGCAACATTTTTTAATTTATCTACGTCACTTCCTTGCAGCTTTCCATCCTATCTTTATTTGCAAATATGTTATTATATTACTACTATTAATGCTACTGTTACTGTATTGATCATTGACTTGCTTCGTCGGCTCCTTCACCGCTTCATTCCTCCTCCCCTCCTTCGGCGACACTCCCTCCCTCCTCCTTCGCCAGAAAGCTGCCCATACCATATTTTCCTTTTTTAATTCCACTCAGCAACATTGCAGAGAAAATTCTGCGTCTTCTTCCACAGTTATCATCTTTTTCTCTCCGTCTCTTCTCCTCCTCCATCGGTTGTCATCTTGCTTGCTTCCGCCTCCCCAGCGCCTCTCCTCTCATCGTCTGTCCTCCGGCGTGCTTCCTCCTACTTCCTCCTCCATCAGCTCTCCTCCGGCATGCTTCCGTCTCCCGTCCTCCGCCATGGGCTGCGCATGCAATGCTTCCCTTGGCGTCGTAGTCTTCTTGTAGCCACTGGGCACTCCACATTCACCGACGAGAAGCTTTTATTTAATTTTTTGTACGATTTACCCTCCCTTTTTTGACAACAATAATTTTGGTAAGAGTTGATTTCAGTTAATGAATTCTTCATTTTTGTTCGCCGACATCCTTTTGTAAAGACTTTGGTGTTTTGTTTTTGCAGTCCAATCAGGGATCCATTCCCAGTTGATTCAAGAATCTGGAATAAGTCCCAACTCTGTTTCTTCGCTATCATTTAAGGCCTCATGTCAACCACTACTATGGTAAGTATAAGTCATGTGATTTTTGTTTAGTATATCTCGTGAAAAATATCGATCAAGTGTGGTGATGTAGTTTAATTAATTGCAATGTAGTTGTGTTTATAGTACCATCGCACCCAATATTTGTGTTCATGAAGATAATTAGTAGAATTATCTGTTAAATTCTATTCATTTGGAAGTTTATAAATAAAAAAGAACGAGTTTTGTAGAAGAAAATAAAAATAAACTCATTACATGGCTTCAATATCATCTTGTCCCGTTCGTAATTCTACAACTTGCATTAGTCTAAGATATATAGATTAGCATTCATGCGAAATGAGTATTTGCCTAATTTTATTATTTGTTGAATAAACATTGTGACCAATGTAAGTTAGTTATGTACGTATGCCATTATTTTATAATTGATTAAATTAATGGCAAAATGAGATACTATTATATGATTAACAATAGAATCATTTTAAGGTGTAATGACCCGCGAAAAAAATGAGAGATGTATAGTTTATTTTCTGAGATATTATATGGAATTTGTTTGTGGTAACAGCAAGAAGGACAAATTATAAATGATGTTTTAGTAATAATAATTTAATATATATATTAATTAATGAGTATAAAACATTTCAACTTGATATGAAGACTGAATCTTTAATATTTGTTGTATCTGTACTTAGTAATGTGTGTAAAACCAAGAATTACTTGTATTTACACTTAATAATGTGTAATATGTAGTTTTACTATATGAGTAATCTTGAATTGACCTTATGAAGTATAGAAAAAAATAATACGGTTGAATATTAAAGATGTTTTCTTTAGGTAATAAATAATGGAAAAGGAAAAATAAATTTGAAGTGATATGTTGAATCATATGTGTGAAAAGAAAGTAAAACGTATTTGCAAAATTTGTTGTATGACAATTTGCGGTAAAATCTCCCGAACAAAATGTTATTTATATCGAAATAGATGAATTTATTTGCATCACCTATGCTATTGTACCATGTAATGTGAATAATTGAAGTTAAGCCATTAATGTGTAATTATGAATTTTTTTTAATATATAATTGGCAGAAACAGAATGTATTGTGCATTAAAAATAATTGGAAACTTATAGATATATAAATGGAAGGCCCTCCTTGCTATTATAGTAATAAAGAGTTGATTCGATTAATGTTTTATAATAATTGAAATGTTTGGTTTCTCACCCCCAGTTATTTTTATGTCGATTTGAACTCATACGTCGTAATTTGTAACGAATTTGTAAATTTTTGCTTATATGTCATTTTGTTATGCATGGATTTTGTGTGTGATTATTGTATGATACGATATTCGGATATTGAAAGTTTGTTGTGTAAAAAGGATGAAGACAGTAGGCCACACTTGGAACAAACTTGGAACATCCCCTTCATCGGGAAAAACAGTAGGCCACACTTTGACCGAAATGGTTGGAAACAGTTTGTGGCAGATCAGAATCTGAAGTGTGACGATGCTTGCATCTTTGAAATCCTCGAATCCAGTACTGATGTTCTTAGGGTAAAAGTTATGATCGTGAGGGAAACTAATGTTTTGCCGCCTATGCTGCAGGCAAAAGTCGATGCAGAGGAAAAGAAGGGAAAGACAATAGAAACAACGATCAATGTTGAAGAGGATGACTGTTGAACTCATGTGTTTGTATTTGCAGTGTTTCTGTTCAGTTTGTAGTAGTGTGTTTGTGTAAGTGTGGAGATTGTTCTGAATTGTTTAATGGTTTATGTTCCATTTATATTATGGTTGACTTCTAATGTTTCCGAACCTTTATATTACAACAAACGATTTGTGATTAGCAATGGAGACACAAATTATGCAAATGTATTAGTAATTTTGTATGTATTTTTTTAATGTATATGTTATTAAATTATTATCAACTTGAATTCGGTACACTATATATACTAGATTGTAAGAGATATTTATAGGATAAGGTTGATCTTAAGACTAAACAATTGAATGATGTGAACAAGACATAGCTACTTGAATTCAATAGTAACAAGTCAAAATTAAAGTTATTTCGATTGGATACCATGAAGTTATTCTGTAACAAATTGCAAATGTGTAGATATCCTTAAATGTTAGTAATTCTAAACCCATCAGCACATGATGCAATATACCACTTACTGCAAAATAAGGGCTATGTTAAGCGTAATAAAAGGGCTCGACTCTCAACGTACAAAATCGACGGAATATCTATATATAAATCTATCTATATATAAATTAAAGCAAAACAAAATGTGTAATTCATTTTCCCGCTGAAATGTCCACTAACTCTAAATATTATTTTAGTAATTCTTTTGCAAAGATTTTGCTGATTTCTAAATAACGAGGACCACATCTTTATTGGCTCATACAATTAACCTACTATACGGTCTGTACTTTTATGGTCGATTCATCATAGCTCATATCTAAGAATTTGCTGATCAATATTATTAAGGTAAATTTGGTAATTCCATTAATGATTAATGTTGCTTGTTTTTTTTTTTTTTTTGGGAATATGTAGTAAGTTATTTTATTGTATACATGTGTACTGAACGATATATTGTAAAGAAAGCCTTATAGCTGGTAAAGAAAGCCTTATAGCTGGATCATGTCAATAAGTATTGTATTTTTCATAGAAAACTGTAAACGAGAATGAACAATTTAAATCAATAAATTGAACAATAAAATGACAAAAATTAATTATGTAGCTTAACATTTACTAAAAGTGAGTTATGTAGACTAACCGTCCACTAAAAGTGGATCATATACTTCAGGTTACCCCAATTTATTGTAATAAAAAAATGGCCACTCAGACTAATTTGCAACTAATTTAGAATTTGAAAACCCCTTTTTAATATATTCCCTCCATCTCACTCAACAAGTTCCATTTGGGATATGCACGTAAATTAAAAAAAGAGGGTTAGAATGTGATTAAGGTAGTATTTTATTATTGATGTCAAAGTGGACTGAGTGGAAAAATACTGTACAATAAAGTAAACAACACTGTTCACGTCTGAGTGTGACATAAAGTGAGTTTTAGTGTGTTAATCTTTGCCAAATAAGGAAATAGAACTTATTGAGTAGGACACTCAAAATGGCAAAATGAGACTTATTGAACAAGACAGAGGGAGTATAATACATAGATAATAGATTCACCACATCACAAAGCCCAACTTTGGGCTGCCCTAAGTGGGCTAATTTTGGTTTGGGTAAAAACCAGTTTAGTGCATAACATAAATGTAATTATAATATAAAAATTAAGAGTAAAATCGATGTTTTTAGGAAAAGCTTTTACAAAAACTTTCAATTATGCAGATTTTCACAAAAAAAATGGACACCAAATTGTCGACGACGGAAAAGCTTTTGGCTTAGAAACAAGAACACACTAAATTTTAATGGACACAGTACGAAAATAATTATAGAATGTCGATTTTCACCGACTCCAAATCGTCACCGAAGTGTATAGAGAAGAAAGATGGCCTGCTACAAAATTGAAAGAAGCAAGATTTGCTGAAAATGGAGGTTGCGTGTATATACAGTAGAACCTCTATAAATTAATATCTTTGGGACCGTGAAAATTTATTATCTTAGAGAGATATTAATTAATCAATAAATTAATATTTTATTAATTAAAAGAGGTACATCATATTAAGTGAATTTAAATGAATTACAATACATGAATTCAATTAATGTAAGCGCAATGTATTGGAAAACTAAATGCATATATTGCATTAGTACAATTTAAATTAATTCACCGAATGGATGTCAATCACCTATTGGATTATCCGAGTGAAAATAAAGTATGTTGGGAGATCCAAAGCTTAGAAGAAATTGTTGATACCATAATTGAAAATCCAATTGAAGATGAAGCTCATGATGATACAATGCCATTAGAACCGATTACGGAAAAGGAAACAATAATAACATAAAAAGTTAAATATGAAATTCTTTTTGATATAAATTTAAAATAGAAAGAAAATAATATTAAGTTCATATTTTACTAAGTTATCCTAATAATCTATGTAATTTTAGGAAATTATTAATTTATAATTTTGTTGGGACCTTATATTTATATAAGGGTCTTCCGAAAAATTATTATCTTATTAATTTATTGAAATTATTAATTTACGCTCAAGGCCTAACTCGGGACCGGAGAAAATTATTATCTTAGAGAAATTATTAATTTATCTAGTATTAATTTAGGGAGGTTCTACTCTATATTGAAAACTAATTACTCCCTCCGTTCGGGAGTAAAAGTCTCATTTCACCCATTTCAAATGTTCGAGAATAAAAGTCCTACTCTCAATTTTAGACCATTATACCCTTCTTCTTTTTGTGAATTACTACCCTTTGCTATATGGGACTCCACCTTACATCAACTTTATTTCTACTTTTTTATCATCCCAACAACTTTATTCTTACTTTTTGGTCAATACCACCTTTTTTTGTCATTACCACTATTTTTTTGTCATTATCTAACATCCCTACTTTTTAACTTTTACCCTACTCAAAAACACTTTATCAATTTTCTTAATCCCTGTGTCATCTAAAATGGGACTTTTAAATATAGTATATAACCTGCATGAATCTGAAAGAAATCTAACTTCCAAAAAAATTTCTGAAAAGCACTCGTACAAACAGTACAACACAACAAGGTGGGCACCACAAAATTAAGCTTTGCAGCGCCACATAGACAATAAATTGGACCATAGTTAAGCATATATACACAAATGAATACGTTGACTAAAATGAATAAAAATAAAGCAAAAAGAAATGTATTGACACGTGTCAGCGGATTAACATAGGGATGCATATACCCGTGGGGGTAGCATCAAACGTCCCTATACATTTTGGCTCTCAGACACACTTATTAAGAATAAGAAATAAAGATTATTTTAAAAAATTTAAAGAGAAAAATATCTGACTAACAAGTAAAAGTAATTAAATAACGAACAAATTCTAATTTCATAATAAATACTTTATTAATTTACGTGATAAAAAAGAAGAAGTTAGATCTCAAAACTAAATTTGATTCCATTAGCTTAATCCCTCTATTTGTTTTTGTATTTTATGAAATAGTTGCAATTTCTTCTTGATAGTATTATTTATTTTATTATTAAATATTAAATTATAAATATATATACTAATTATTTGACAAATCCCAGGGGTCCAATGACCCCCTACCCAGTACCCCCTCTCCCTCCATCCCTGATTGTATAACACTAGTTAGTAGCATAATTTTATATTTTATTTATGTGTAATTATTTTTAAAAATAATTTTATATCTTGTTTAGAAGTTTCAAGTTGTTCTAAGATAACTATAAATCAAACTTACGAAACCAAATTTATTTCACATATCTAAACTTATAATTGAGAATGACAGTAAATGAATATTATGTTTAATTGGTTGGAATATTGATGTTTAATAGCAGTATATGAAAAATGAAAGTGTGAAATAAAAATTAAATGTAGATAAGAATATTTGAATGAACATACTACAAGTACCAATTGTAAGATGAATAGGAATATGATTTAAGATAATTATGAAAAATATAGAATAATGATATATATTGTGAACTAATATTACCAAAAATACGAGAATAAAAGAAAATCGGATGTAAAACCAAGGAGGAAGCACCTTTTATTTTCCTATTATTAATTGATGAGTTGTATATATTTATACACTAGAATTTAGCTATATTTATAAGTTCACCTATATTTATAATGTTTAATAAATAAATTAGGGACGGGGTTTACCCAGTGCGCACCGAAGGTAGCGGCTGCGGGTTCCCACGATATAAAAAAAAAAATAGGAATTTCACACTTGATGTAGCATATAATGTGACTTACATGGAAGTTTATAGCTTCTTTGGTAAAACATAGGATCCTTTAATTCGTATGAAAGAACCATAAATAATAAGTATATAGGGCACATACATCTTGTAATTGTGTTAATTTATATGGAAAAGACTCATACGATCGACATTACTGTTGGGAAAATTATTAGTATAAGTTTTGATGAATTCCAAAACCAACTGACTCCAACCGAGTAGATGTTGTCAGAACCTAATGTTAGAATTTAGGCTCGCTGTTTGAGCAAAGTTAAGATTTTATCTTTACAGGTCTCCAGCTGAAGATGGCAACAAGGCATTACTCAGACAGAACATCAGTTATGATGAAGGACAACTGAGAGTTCATATGTTCAGATGGAATGAGGGGGAAGTCTTCAGAACATCAGTTGTGAAGGAAACCAACTGAGTGTTCATCAGATGAGAAGCAGTAGAGAGGAAGAGAACATCAGAAGAAAAGGAAGTCATCTGAGAGTTCGAACCCAACTGACTAAATACAAGAAGGACAACTGAGCGTTCTAGTTGGAACATCAGTTGTAAACTCAATCAGTTAATATCAACAAGATGAAATTCAAAGTCAGCTGAGAGTTCAACGGTTCAGACAGAACATCAGCTGAAGACCACTCAGATAAATATCAAGACTTTCAACCGACTAACCGAGGTTGACTGTCAGAAAGGTTTGAAGTTGAATTTCAAAAGGAAGTCACATGAGGGTTTGACCGTTCAGTCATTACCCCATTTGGCCCAACACAAGGCTGTCTCAGATGGAAAGCAGAAGAGCACAGATGCCATATCGGGAAAGTCTGCAGAGATGAGAGACAAGCCATCGCTATCAAAGAACAGAGATCAACAGCTCCTCCAACGGCTAGTTGTTTCTCTCCGCCTATAAATAGAGGCTTCCATTCATTGGAGAAGGTAGGCGGAAGACACACAAGAGAAAGAACTATATTCCTTACTCGAGCTGAATTAGATTTAGCCTCTAAGAACATCACTTGTTGAGAGTTCTAGAGCATTAGATTGTGTCTGAGTGTCTTTAGATCGAACCTTGAGAACATCACTTTGTGAGAGTTCGTAGAGTGTTAGATCCCAGCTCACTTCTTGTTCGAGTTGTTAGTTGGAACATTATCTTTCATACCTGAAAAGGTTTTAGAATTCTACTCTTCCTGTAATTGAGTAGCTAGGTCGTCAAGTACCCGCAAACTTGACATAGGTTGTTAAGTACCCGCAAACTTAACTGTAAGGTTGATAAGTACCCGTAAACTTATTGCAACGGTTGCACAGCCCGGGTAAGCTATGTGGTTTGTCCAGAAGAACTTGGACTGAGTTGTGTGGACTCACAACTCCCCGTGGACGTAGGAGGGTTATCTCCGAACCACGTTAAATCCCGTGTGTCTATGTTTATTTTCTTTCAGTTGCTTATTGCATTCTTATCTGATCAAACTAACCGGCATACAAATTGCATTTGCACATTTTCAACCGAGCTGTTTTGGTTCTTGACCAACCGAGCTGTTTTGCGTGAGTTGCTTTTAACGAGTTTATTTTTCCACCACATTCCGCACAGCCTCACTCTTCCAGCTGAGGTCGCTTACTCAGCTGAGAATTTCCAACTGAGTCATCTTTTACTGAGTTGAAGTGATTTTTCAGGGTTAAGTTTTAAAATCCTAACTGGTGTATTCCCCCCCCCCCCCCATACACCAGTAACTCGTTTCGGGACCATCAATTACACATAAATCGCTGAAACTATCAACTTTTTACAATAATCTAACACTCATTAGATCCTTATTGACATTTGTTGGAAAATTGGTACTGTGAATTAATACTATATATCTCAAAACCCATTTTCAATGAGTGGATATAGTTAAATACTACTCCCTCCGTCCCACTGAATACGACCTGTTTTTCATTTTGGGACATCCCACTATACTTGGTCTCTTTTCTTTAAAGAAAACAATTAATATATATTTAGCATTATGTTGGGAAATTTATTAGTATAAGTTTTGATGAATTCCAAAACCGACTGACCCCAACCGAGTAGATGTTGCCAGAACCTAATGTTAATTTAGGCTCGCTGTTTGAGCAAAGTTAAGATTTTATCTTTACAGGTCTCCAGCTGAAGAAGGCAACAAGGCGTCACTCAAACAGAACATCAGTTGTGAAGAAGGACAACTGAGAGTTCATATGATCAGATGGAAACAAGGGAAAGTCTTCAGAACATCAGTTGTGAAGGAAACCAATTGAGCGTTCATCAGATGAGAAACAGTTGAAAGGAAGAGAACATCAGATGAAAAGGAAAGTCATCTGAGGGTTCAAACCCAACTGAGTAAATACAAGGAAGACAACTGAGTGTTCAGTTTCAGAACCTCAGTTGTAGAACTCGAACAAGAAGATCAACTGCTTGAAGTTCAAAGTCAGCTGAGAGTTCAACAGTTCAGAACATCAGCTGAAGACCACTCAGATGAAGATCAAGACTTTCAACCGACGAACCGAAGTTGACTGTCAGAAAGGTTAAGATTTGAATTTCAAAAGGAAGTCACATGAGGGTTTGATCGTTCAGTCATTACCCCATCTGGCCCAACACAAGGCTGTCTCAGATGGAAAGCAGAAGAGCACAGATGCCATATCGGGAAAGTCTGCAGAGATGAGAGACAAGCCATCGCTATCAAAGAACAGAGATCAACAGCTCCTCCAACGGCTAGTTGATTCTCTCCGCCTATAAATAGAGGCTTCCATTCATTGGAGATGAGAGCGGAAGACACACAAGAGAAGACACACGAGACGAGACAGAGCGAAAGAAAGAACTATATTCCTTACTCGAGCTGAATTAGATTTAGCCTCTAAGAACATCATTTGTTGAGAGTTCTAGAGCATTAGATTGTGTCTGAGTGTCTTTAGATCGAACCTTGAGAACATCACTTTGTGAGAGTTCATAGAGTGTTAGATCCCAACTCACTTTTTGTTCGAGCTGTTAGTTGGAACCTTATCTTTTATACCTGAAAAGGTTTTAGGACCCTACTCTTCCTGTAATTGAGTAGTTAGGTTGTCAAGTACCCGCAAACTTGACATAGGTTGTTAAGTACCCGCAAACTTAACTGTAAAGATTGATAAGTACCCGTAAACTTATTGCAACGGTTGCACAGCCCGGGTAAGCTTTGTGGTTTGTCCAGATGAACTTGGACAGAGTTGTGTGGACTCACAACTCCCCGTGGACGTAGGAGGGTTATCTCCGAACCACGTTAAATCCCGTGTGTCTGTGTTTGTTTTTATTCAGTTGCTTTTGCATTTTTTTATCTGATCAATCTAACCGACATACAAACCTCATTTGCATCTTTTTCAATCGAGCTGTTTTGGTTCTTGACCAACCGAGCTGTTTTGCGTGAGTTGTTTTTAACGAGTTTATTTTCCACCACATTCCGCACAGCCTCACTCTTCCAGCTGAGTTCGCTTACTCAGCTGTTAGATTCCAACAGAGTCATCTTTTACTCAGTTGAAGTGATTTTTCAGGTTTAAAGTTTTTAAATCCTAATTGGTGTATTCCCCCCCCCATACACCAGTAACTCGTTTCGGGACCTTCAAGTGGTATCAGAGCAGTGGTTCAAAAGACTGCTGACTCTGTTTCACGAGGTGTGAATTCGAGAATTTTTCTTCAGTGGTCATCTGAACAGATCTCTTTATCACGCTAGTGCATATCTGCTTGCACCCTTCTTTTGTTGTTGTATGCAGATGGATGTCAAAGACGATGAGGTACAATCTAATCCTGCTATTTTGAATTCTTCAATTATTTCTAACATGCAGGAAACCCTAGATGAAGAGTTGGAACTCTCATGGGACGACTTCTTAGCACTCAATGAGGAAGTGCAACAGCAGTCGATTGAGTTTAAGAGTCTTCAAGTACAATTCGCCAAGCTTGAGGAATCCTTAACCGACAAGGACGATCTGATCAAGAGCCAAAAGGAAGAGATTGACAATCTCAATAATCAGCTGAATGCTGCCAGCCAACCTAAGGCTTCAACTGATGAGGAGTTACAGAAACATATCAAGGAACAGGAAGATCAGTTGAACAAGCAAGAGGCGCAGATCGGCCAGCTGGTGAAAAAGTCAGACGAACAGTCCGAGTATATAGCTGTTCTTCTCAAAGAATTGCAACCTGAGAAGGACAACCTGATCAAACTATATCAGTCATCCAAGATCATAGAGAATCTAATCAGTTACAGCCGACAGACGGATGACTTGTCAGGACTCGGTTACGATGTGGTTAAAGATAGTGGAATACCTCCAGCAACCTTCATCAAAGCTGTTGAGGTCAATATTGTTGAACAAAACACTGTTGAACCTGAATCTCCCCAAAGTAATGCAACTTCCACTTCTCAGCAAGCTCAACTGACCAAGGGAACTCCAACTGAGAAGAGAAAAGAAGCAATGGATGAATAGAACGTTCCATCGGTTGGGACATCAACCGAGGGGGAATGTTCCAAAAGTCAGAAGAGGAATCTGAGACGTTGAAGGGATAACCGCAACCGAGCTAACCACAACCGAGCTCGGAACTCAAACCGACCTCTATATCAACCTCAGAGTCAACATCGAAAAGAATGGAACCGACCTCAGAACAAGCAAGGGTTCAATCATCTGAATCAGCAGCGGTTCCAACATCAGTTCGACCAAAGGTTCCAACCAAGTCAACAGTTAAGGAACAGGTCGGACAACTGAAGATATTCATGCCATAATATGAATCATCAGCAGGGCGTGAACAACTACAGACAAGCCACAAGAAGTTGGAATCAGAATCGGCCACGAAGATTCCAGCAAGGCGTCCGATCATTTAGACAAATCAGACAGGATAAAAATCGCCATCAAAACAGGGGGAAAGCCTCACCTCCTAAAGCCCAACATGGGAGAAATCCAACTCCTCCCAAGAAACAGAGCATCATTTCTAACAACAAGCCTAAGGATAACCGAGGTGTTGCTATGATTGATGAAAATGGGCAAATCTTTTGGAATGACAAGGCTATTCGAGTGTACAGAGAAAAACGACGCACAGTTTCAGGGGGAACTGGTTCTAACCCTCCAGGACCCAACTGAAATTGGGGACCTAAGCGAGTTTCTCTTTGCAGGTACAAGAGAAACAGCTAAGGAAGAAGAAGGCGTCAGCTTCAATATGGGTGATGGACAGTGGATGCTCGAAACACATGATAAATCTGAAGGGTTTGCTTGGAAGTTTCGTGGAGAAAGAAGGTCCATCAGTTACTTTTGCTGATAACTCGAAAGGTTATACCAGAGGTTACGTTTGATACACAGGGTTGCAGAGTTAAAAATGTCGGATCAAAGCAGGTGATATTGTTGGGAAATTGATCTCCAACAGGGAATGTTTACTACGCTGACTGGAACAGCAGCCTCCCTGACACTTGCCTGTTATCAAAGAGCAGTTCGGATGTGAGCTGGCTGTGGCACAAAAGGCTCAGCCATCTGAACTTCAAGACGATGAACCGACTCGCCAGACAAGAACATGCAAGAGGCATACAAAACCGAGTGTTTCAAACAACACACATCTGCAGTGCATGCCAGCTAGGAAAGCTCGCTAGATCCTCCTTCCGGTTGAAGTCAACTCCTTCAACTGACCGAGTGTTACAGCTGATCCATATGGATCTCTTCGGGCCAGTTACACCAAAGAGCATAAACGGCAATAAATATACACCGGTTGTAACTGATGTTTACTCGAGGTACACTTGGACCATCTTCATGCGCCACAAAAATGAAACCCGAGATGAGCTACCCAAGTTGATGGATCGGATATCGAACCAACAAGAGATAAAAAGTATTTCCATCCGATCAGATCATGGAACTGAGTTTCTAGATCACAGTTGAGAAGAAAGACGTTTCCATGGAGAAGATCCCAACTGAGATTCAGAGAGCTGACATCTTCACCAAACCTCTTCCTGAAGCCCGGTTCAAGATGCTGTGTGATCTTCTAGGACTCTCATCCGAGCTGAAGAGTCATCCGAGCAGAAGAGTCATCCGAGCTAATGAAGAGTCATCCGAGCAGATGAGAATCCATCCGAGCTGAAGAGTCAGATATCCATCTGAGGGGGAAGCTCGGCTGAAGGGGGAATCTCATAAACGGATTGCCAACTGAAGATGTCAGACGTCAGCTGAACAGACGAACTCGAGTCAGCTGATGGTATGCTGCAACAATGGATCAGACGTCAGCTGAACAGACGAACTCGAGTCAGCTGATGGTATGCGGCAACTGAGGAACTCGACTGATGAACACAGCTGATTCAGACATCAGCTGGCAGGTATCATTTATGACTGAAGGTGTTATGTTCTTAAATGAGAATGTTTGAAATAAATTCAAACATTCCTGAGCTAGTCAATTACATTAAAATAGCCATCATGTCGCATTAAATGTAAAGTACGGCTGAGCATCCATAGCCTACTTTATAGTGCGACTGGGCTGACATGAAATTGTACACCTTCTCACGCGCTGGTTGGAACTCGGATCAAAACGTCAAGTCAAAGATAGTCAACAGTCACGTAATCCCAGCCGTTGATGGATTCGCGCAATTTAACCCCAGCCGTTGATCTCATCCGAGTTAAAGACCTATATAAGGCGAAAAATCAGGAAGATATCTCCTACTTTCCTCATTCGTGCTTATCAATTATAACTATTCATCGTCTTCCAGTTTTTCTGCCTAACCCGTTTCTGCAAATAGATTCCTTTCCTCTCCTATATATATATTACCTTTGCAGTGATTTAATGGCACCCAAAAGCAAGAGAATGGCATCATCCGGACCTTCCCTCGTGCCTACCACGTATGAAGAGTCATTCGATATGTTAGTATCGAAGATTCACTTCGAGCAGATCCTCTCCGACGAGGATCTAGAGTCGCCGGTCCTAGCCCCTCTCGCCAACACTCTCCGTGAGAACGGACTTCTGGAATGGGCCAAGCTCTGCCCCTCCCACTTACTCAGGCGCCAAGTCGGAGAATTCTACGTCAATCTCGTTCGCCCCCTTGACATTTCAGAGGGAGTTTCCACGGTGGTGTCATGCCGACAAAGAGATGTTCCGGCAAGAACGATACGTCGTGTCTCCTTCTCCATCGACGTGTACGATGTCCTCCGGTACATCATACCAATCAACCACACCGCCACCGAGTTCCTGGAGAATATTACCGACGAACAAGCTGATGAATTTCTTTAGGATGCTCTGATCGAGCCAGAGCGGTTGAGGAGCAACATGCAAAGGACTAAGCTGAAGCCGGAACACCGCCTGCTGTTCGACGCTGTGTCGAAGGTCGTGTTCGGATACAGTGGCGCGTTTGGCGACATCAGCCGACCCAAGCTGAAGCAGCTGGTGGCCTTGGAGCACCAACACCAAATCAACTGGTTCCAATATTTTCTGAACCAGTTGATAGTGGAAAAGTCGTAGATCTCTGAGACTACAACCGAGTCTGGAGAGAAGCTGCTGAGTGTGAAGGGCACGCTCAATTTCGGCTGCAAAATCTCCGCCCTCATCCTCCTCGCAACAAAGGACCGCAACATGGTCTGGGCTGACTGCGAGGAGACGCCACTGAAGAAGTTGTTGTTGTTCCCGACGGCCAAGAAAGCACAGGAGGTGCTGAGGAGTGTCTACACTCCTAAGGACAAAAGGGAGTCGGGAAAGCCAGCTGAGTCAGCAGCTGAGGGGGAACAAGCTGCTGCTCGCCCCACAAAATCCAAAGCCTCACGTCGCCGAGCTGACGCTGAGAAGGAGTCGACTGACGAACCTGTCCAGAAAAAGTTAAGGGTAAGGTTCAAGAAGGCAATCAAGAAGACAGCTGAGGTGCCAGCTGATGAGCCAACTGATGTTCCAGCTGATGAGTCAGCTGATGAGCCAGTTGAGGTTCCAGCTGAGGAACAAGCTCCAGACAAGGAGGGAGCGCAGGTCGAGTCCACACCTGCTGAGGAACGCTCCGAATCCAGCAGCTCAGTTGAGGCCGCATTGCTCGAGATTGTCCCTCGAGCCCCCAGAGCTGATGAGGCTGAGGGCATGGAGACGTCGGTTGCATCCTCCTCATCTGAGGACCTCGAAGATGTTACCACCTCCCCCACAACTGGAGTGAATGTTGTACTGCCCCCAGAGCCTCTTGCTCTCTCTACCCAAATCGAGCCAGAAATTCCGAGCTCTCAGCTCGATGCCAACATCGTGACCGCTTCTTTGGCCGATGTTGAGGAAACCATTCCACCTTCTTCCCCAACTGAATCCCAAATTCCGAGCTCTCAGCTCGATGCCGATGTTGTGACCGAATCTTTGGCCAACATCGATGAACCTCTAGAACCCGAACCATACAATCTCACCCCCTCCCCGATCAACAAAGCGGAGGACCTGCAGGCTGTTGCTGACGAGCACGAAGGCAGGGTGGCCTACTGCTTTCAAAAGCTGTTGGGTCTGTTCCCTGCGGCTCGCGACATGCCCATCTTCGCCACACTGGGAACCGAGCTACTGTACCAGTTCCACCTGATCTTTAGCCAGTGGTATGTCAAGGAGGACACGATCAGGATACTGAGCTGGGACAGGCTGAAATCTGATGAGTCCCGCATCCGAGCCTACTTCAACTATTCCAACTTGGAGGTGGCATACAACAACCGGATCGCGCTGCTCACTAGACGGATGGACCAGAGTCTAGCTGAAGGGAAGGACACAAGGGAGGCAGCTGGAAAGGAGTGTGTCGACTTCCTTGACAGCATGTTGGTGAAATCAGCTGACTTCCTTGAAGATGTCGATGCAGCAGCTGCCGCCGCAAAGGAAGAAGAGGAAAACCTGAAGCTGTACCTGGCAAACCGTCAAGCCATGGTCACAGCTGAGCCTCTAGCTCAGTCTGCTCAAGCCTTTCGAGCTGCTCAGCTCGCTCCTTCAACAGAACAAATCTGCGAGCTAGTGGCTGAGAGGGTCAACCAGTTGAGGACCGAGCTGCTCGCCAACCTCCAGCACCAACAAGATGACCAGCTGAGGGAGTTGGCAGCTCAAGAAGTGAAGTACCAACAACTGGTGGAGGAGAATGCCGAGCTGAAGATGAAGCTGAATGATCTCTCCTCCTCCACCAGTCAGGACGTGTCGGAGCTGAAATCCACTCTGTTGGGCTTGAAGTCGGAAGTGAATGTCTTCAAGTCCTTGGCTGACTCAAATCTGGCCAAGTCCCAACAGACGCAGGATGCTGAATGGGAGTCCCGGTTCGAGTCGCATTGGGCTGAGTTCGTTGCCTTTCAGACAGAGGTCAACGACAACCTCTCTGTCTTGAAGAAGGCAGAACAAGAGCACCAGGACTCCGAACTGGCAAAGAAGATCGAGTTGGAGTGTGCGGTCGATGAACTCTTCAACCGTGTTCAATCCACCGAGGCCAAACTCAACTCTCTGGACGGTTCAGTAGCAAGCCTTGTTGCTGATGCCAAAAAGGGGGAAGAGAAGTGATAAACGCCCATTTTGTAGCAACTTATCGCGTTTTTATAGCACAAAGTGCGTTGCTTTGCCTTTAAATGTGAGCGGTTTTATATTGTTTTCAATATCTTGAATGGATCTCACGTTTTGGCGGAGTTTTCGCATGTGTGTAGGTTGAACGGGATGCCAAGTCAAGAAGGGAAGGATATAGAAAAGCGGGGATGAAGAAACGGAACGAAAAAGTCGAAAACGGGACGAAACGGAGCCCTACAGCAAAAACCGGCGGTCCAAGCACCAAAACCGGCGGTTGGAGTTGGACCGCCGGAAAATGTAGCCGGGTCGCCAGGTTGAGCGCCGAATTTCACTGGAATACGAACTCCAGTACAAAACCAAAATCGGCGGTCCAGCCGGCGGTCCAGCCTGGACCGCCGAAAATTTCGCTGGACCGCCGAAAATGGCCCACCGACCGCCGAGTTTTGCCGTTTTTCCCTATAGTCGCGTTTTTCCTCCCTTTTTGCGATTTCTACATGTATTAACACTTTTCTACTCCTATATAAAGGAGTTGGCAGCCCAAAAACGCCTCTCTCTCCACCCTTACCCTAATTTCCACTTGCAACACTTGCTTTTTAGAGTTAAAACACTATTTCATTGATTGTAATAGAGATTAGCTTGGACTTGGAAGACTTGTTGAAGATTTAGACATTGGGTTCCTAGTATTTTATTTATGCAATCCTCTTCCCTTTTGTTTTGTGTTAATTTCAATTATGTCTAGCTAAGTTTTCTTTGTTGGTTTGAGGGATTTGTGTGATTTGATGATGGATTTGATCTTAGCTTGCTAGTTCTAATTGCCCTCATCTATTTGATTGTGGTGTTGGATCTTGTTTTCATGTGGGAATTTTTGATCATCTTTCTTGCATACCAAGTGTTTGTAGAATTGCTTAATAGGATTTTACTTTCATGGAAATCAATGATCACAACATGCCTTGCTTTTGAGACTTAGAAGGTGAGAAATGCATGCATAGGAGCTTGTATTCTTATGCTTTTGGGAGTTGATTCGTCGTCTTGAGTCTTAGCCGATAGAGTCGTCGAGTTGATCCGTTTTTACTATCTATCGAGAGAGGGTAGTGATTATCCTTGTGAATGCTCCTCTTTTAGATGATTAAATATGGTTATATGACTTAGTAAGTGAAGATCAAGCCATCTAGAATCAAAGCAAATCCCTAGAACCAACCCTTTCCTTCAATTGCCTCTAAATCGTTTATTTGATCGTTTATTTGTCATTTGTGCTTGATTTTAAGTTTTAATTGCTTGTTTAGCCGTAATTGCTTGTTTAATAGTTGTATGAATCCAAAATCCCCTTATTCGAAGAGCTTGAATAGTAGGAATGCGCATGAACCTCATTTCCATTAGAAACTCGTTTTATAGTCCTCGTGGAATCGACACTCGTTACTTATGCTACATTTGACCCGATAAAGTGCGGTATAAATTGCTAGTGAAAGTAGTGATCACTTTTTAGCGCCGTTGCCGGGAACTATTTAGAGTTTTAAGTGTTAATGATCTTTGCGTTGAGAATACTAGGTCAAGCAACTTTTATTTAAATGTTTGTTATGGAATTAAGTGTGCTCTTGGTTGGTTTTTGTAGGTGAACTAGTGCATGATCACAAGACGAAAGAAAGGAGAGCTTACTCCTTTGGATTTGGAAATTGAGGTCACACACAAGAGAGCCAACCGGGAGAGAAGAAAGCAAGCAATGGAGCGCCAAGGGCCGAATCCTATGGCCGAATTAGAGAGACAAATGCAAGAGCTTCGCCGACAAATGGCGGAGCAACTAGCCCAACAAGAGAGGCCACCACCCCCGCCTATTAATCAAATGTTCGATCCACAAGTGAACATGTTCTAAGACGGTGGATGGGGGAACCGATGCAACGTTAATCAATTCGAGATCAAGACGGGTCTAGTGAGTTTGGTGCAAGCGGAGATGTTTGGCGGGGGCTTCAATGAAGACGCCAATGCACATTTGAGAGCCTTCTTGGACGTGTGTGAGACGATAAAGATTCAAGGAGTCTCAAGTGATGCTATTAGATTGAGGTTATTTGGTTTTTCGTTGAGAGACAAGGCAAAGGATTGGTACAAAACCATTGATCGATCGGAGATCACAACATGGGAGCAACTTTGCCGGCTCTTCCTTGCCAAGTACTTCCCACCATCTCGGGCACAAAAATTGATATCCGATATTTCTCACTTCTCACAAGCCAGAGATGAGTCTATTCATGAGGCTTGGGAGCGTTACAAGGATTTGTTGAGGCGATGTCCTCAACATGGATTCTCAAAGGAACAACAAATTATAAACTTCTATCGGGGGCTCGCGAGTCATACAAGGGAAGTGGTGAATGCCACCGCCGGAGGGGGATTGACTAATCGTCCATATGAAGAGGCGGTCCGTATTTTGGAAGAGATGTCGGCGAATAGCTATCTTTGGCCTCAAGAGAGAAATCCTTCTAAGAAGGTTGCTTCTATCGCCGATAATAGATATGATGACGTGTTGGAGCAACTAACCTTGCTTAGGAAGGATTATGAAGCCGATAGAAAAGCTAAGTCGGAGGTGAAGATGATAGTTCAACCGATGCAACGTGGAGGTGAAGAGAGTTCCCATTTTGAGGATGCTAATTATGTGAATCAAAGAGGCTACAACAACTTCAACCGTTCGAGCTACCCACCGGGTAATCAAGCCTATAATCCTAACTATAGGAATCCCAATCTCTCTTATTCCAACCCAAACAATGTTATCCATCCACCACCCGGATTCTCGGTTTCTCAAGGAATGATCAATGAGCCGAAGAAGCCCACGCCGTCTATGGAGGAGATGATGCAACAACTTCTCCAAAATCAAAATGCTTTCATGGGTTCCACGGGTCAAAAAGTCACTAGTTTAGAGGGAACCGTCTCGGCCCTATCCAAGTCGGTGAAGATGCTCGAAGGCCAAGTGAGCCAAATGGCTAATCAAGCGGCGTCTCAACACAAGCCGGGTCAATTTCCAAGTAATACGGAAGTAAACCCGAAGAATCAATGCAACGCTATTCACTTGAGAAATGGGACAACCTACAAGAACTACCCGGAGTTGGAGGAAAAAGATCAAGTGGTTAATGAAGAGGTAGAAGTGGAGGAGCCGGTTCCTCAAGTGGACAAGCCTCAAGCTCAAGAAGAGGTACTTTCTAAAGCTAATCCTCCTAGTCCTTCATCTTCTTTGCCAAACAAAGATGTGGTTCCAAAAGCCCCTTATCCTCAAAGACTTGCCAAAGCTAAGGGAGACGAAAAACTTGCCAAATTTATTGAGATGTTCAAAAAGGTGGAAATCAACATTCCCTTGCTTGATGCTTTGAGAGACATGCCGGGGTATGCTAAGTTCTTGAAGGAGGCCGTATCTAGGAAGAGGAAGCTTGGAAAATTTGAAACCATTAACTTATCGGAGGAGTGTAGTGCCGTGTTGCAAAAGAAGTTGCCGTTGAAGCAAAAGGATCCGGGGAGCTTTGTTATTGAATGTGTGATTGGAGGTCAAACGTTTGGAAGAGTGCTATGTGACTTAGGGGCAAGCATCAACCTCATGCCCTTGTCTATATTTAGAAGGTTGGAAATTGGAGAGTTGAAGCCCACAACGATTGCCTTGCAAATGGCCGACCGATCTATTTCTTATCCAAGGGGAATCGTGGAGGATGTACTCATTAAGGTGGAGACATTTATATTTCCTGCTGACTTTGTGGTACTCGATATGCCCGAAGATGAGCATACTTCCCTTATTTTAAGCCGTCCGTTCCTAGCAACCGGTAGGGCATTGATTGATGTCCAAGATGGGGAGCTCACCTTCCGTCTTAATGATGAGAAGATGACTATTTCTATCTATGAAGCCATGAGGAAACCTCAAGAGTTGGACCTTGAAGAATGTAAGTTCATCGATTCTATTTCATCTTATCCTCAAGACCCATTGGAAACTTGCATTGTTGACTCTATTCACTCTTATTCGGATTTTGATGAGGCTTGTGATGAGTTATTGGAGTCTATTGCATATATGGATGCTAATCAAGGAGTCCCTTTAGAAGATTTGGCTTATCTTGATCTCTACACACCCGTTGAAGGAGGAGTACCGGAAGGAGTATCCAAATCAAGCTCTCATTCGACTTTGGAGTTGAAGCCATTACCCGATCACCTCAAATATGCATATTTGGGTAAGGATGAGACTTTGCCGGTTATTGTGTCTTCTTTTCTTAATGATGAGGAGTTGGATAAGTTGTTGAGGGTGTTGAGGAAGTATAAATCTTCTATTGGGTGGTCTATAGCGGATATTAAGGGAATTAGCCCTTCTATTTGTATGCATCGGATTTTGTTGGAGGATGATGCAAAGCCGAAAGTTCAACCTCAACGTCGTTTAAATCCGGTTATGCAAGAAGTTGTGAGAAAGGATGTATTGAAGTTGTTTGATGCCGGAATCATTTATGCTATATCCGATAGTGAGTGGGTTAGCCCGACTCAAGTAGTGGCAAAAAAGGGAGGCATCACCGTTGTAGAGGATCCTAATGGAGAACAAATAGCCACCCGTTTGCAAACGGGGTGGAGGGTTTGTATTGACTATAGAGCCTTGAATGCGGCTACAAGAAAGGATCATTTCCCTCTCCCCTTCATTGATCAAATGCTCGATCGGCTAGCCGGATATCAATACTATTGTTTTTTGGACGGGTATTCCGGATACAATCAAATTGCTATAGCTCCGGAGGATCAACATAAGACGGCCTTCACTTGCCCATATGGGATTTTTGCTTGCCGTCGGATGTCATTCGGATTATGCAATGCCCCCGCCACTTTCCAACGATGCATGATGGCCATCTTCCATGGTCTTATTGAGAATATCATGGAGGTGTTTATGGATGATTTTTCGGTTTTTGGATCCTCTTTTGATGCATGTTTGGCCAACCTTTCTCAAGTATTACAAAGATGTGAAGAAACCTTTTTTTGCTTGAATTGGGAGAAATGTCACTTCATGGTTCGAGAAGGGATTGTTTTGGGCCATAAAGTCTCAAGTAATGGGCTAGAGGTGGACCGAGCCAAGATCGTTGCCATAGAGAAGCTTCCTCCTCCAACAAACGTGAAGTCTATACGGAGTTTCCTTGGCCATGCCGGCTTCTATAGAAGATTCATCAAGGATTTTTCCAAGGTATCGAAGCCTCTTTGCTCTTTGTTAGAAAAGGATTCAAAATTTGACTTTAATGATGCATGCTTGGAGTCTTTTGAGAAATTGAAGAAGGCCCTCGTTTCTACTCCCGTTTTGATTATACCCGATTGGAGTGAGTCGTTTGTCCTTATGTGTGATGCAAGTGATTGGGCGGTTGGCGCCGTTTTGGGCCAAAAGAGAGATAAGTTGTTCCGGGTGATTTACTATGCAAGTAAAACTCTTGACTCGGCTCAAATGAATTACACCACGACCGAGAAAGAGTTTCTTGCGGTGGTTTATGCATTTGACAAGTTCCGTCCGTATTTGGTGGGGACCCACTCTATTGTGTACACGGATCATGCCGCCATCCGCTATCTCTTCACTAAGAAAGACTCGAAGCCTCGCCTTATTCGTTGGATACTCCTTCTCCAAGAGTTCGACATGGAGATTCGGGACCGAAAGGGTTGTGAGAATGTAGTGGCCGATCATCTTTCCCGTCTTGAAAATCCGGTGGAGGGAGAAGATCCAAAAGTGAGGATCAATGAGAGCTTTCCAGATGAGCAAGTGTTGAAGCTTATGGACTATACACCATGGTATGCGGATTTTGTCAACTACCTTGTGATTGGAGAGTTGCCCGGTGACTTCACTTCTTATCAAAAGAAGAAGTTCTTGCATGATGTGAAATTCTACTATTGGGAAGACCCCAACTTGTATAGAAGGTGTGCCGATGGGATTATCCGGAAATGCGTCAAGCAAACGGAGTGGACAAAGATCATTGGAGAATGCCATAGCTCACCTTGTGGAGGCCATTTTAGAGGGCATCGAACCGCCATCAAGGTATTTCATAGTGGTTTTTATTGGCCTTCGATTTTTAAAGATTGTTATGCCTTTGTGAAGTCATGTGATCGTTGCCAACGGGTGGGTAACATTTCCAAAAGAGATGAGATGCCTCAAAATATCTTGGTGGAGGTTGAGTTATTTGACGTATGGGGTATAGACTTCATGGGGCCATTTCCAAAATCCCAAGGGTTTTCTTATATTCTTCTTGCGGTGGAGTATGTATCCCGTTGGATTGAAGCTATTCCTACGGTGAAGAGTGACTCAAAAGCGGTGTTAAAATTCTTGCAAAAGAACATTCTCACTCGTTTTGGCACCCCAAGGGCATTGATAAGTGATGAAGGGTCACATTTCAACAACAAGTGGCTTGGGAGTTTACTTTCCAAATATGGGGTGAAGCACAAGGTGGCCACTCCTTACCATCCTCAAGGAAATGGCCAAGCCGAGTTAGCCAATCGAGAGATCAAGCAAATTTTGGAGAAATCGGTGGCACGTCGAAAAGATTGGGCAAGCCACTTGGATAATGCATTATGGGCCTATCGAACCGCCTACAAGACTCCCATAGGCATGTCTCCATTTCAACTTGTATTTGGGAAGTCTTGTCACTTGCCGATTGAGCTAGAACACAAGGCGTATTGGGCTACAAGGCGCATTAACCTTGAGTTTAAAGAAGCCGGATATACAAGGCTTGAGAAGTTACTTGAACTTGATGAATGGAGAAATGAAGCATTTGAGAGCTCTCGGATCTACAAAGAAAGAGCCAAGAAATTCCATGACCGAGCCATTCGATCCAAGAACTTTGCTCCGGGTGATGAGGTGCTTCTCTACAATTCTCGCCTCCGTATCTTTCCGGGAAAGTTGAAGTCGAGGTGGACGGGTCCCTATGTCATCTACAAGAGCAATGGAAACGGCACCTATCATCTTCTCAAAGCCGATGGAGAGACCTTCTTGGTGAATGGGCATCGACTCAAGCCGTACATCAATTGTGAGCCGGACCGGAACATGACGGTCACAATCTTGAATGACCCTTGAAAGTGAGGTATCGTCTAGCTTTAGACGTTAAACAAAGCGCTTGTTGGGAGGCACCCCAACATTTTACTTGCTTTTGGTTTTTCTTTTCGTTTTGGTTTTGATGCGTCATTGGGATGAGTTTGGTTTGGTTGAGAAATCAGTTAGCATGCTTGTTTGAGTTCGTTGAGAGTTTGGTGGTGTTCAAGTTAAGTGTTAGTTTGGCTTGTCGTTGGTGTTTGTTTTTCTGTGTTTAGTCTCGTCTCTAGGAAGCTTTTCGTTTCTTTTCCCTTTAAAAAAAAAAAAAAAAAAAACGGTTCAAAGTCAAAATCGGCGGCTGGACCGGCGGTTCGGTCCGGACCGCTGAAAAATATGCCCAGACCGCCGATTCGACCGCCGAAAATCACTGTAATTTTCGGCCCGTTCAAAGTCGAAATCGGCGACCCACTCGGCGGTCCAGCCTGGACCGCCGACTTTTGGCCTGGACCGCCGAAAACTAGGTTGAACCGCCGATTTTCTGCGTTTTCACCCTTTTTCTTCCCTTTTTCTCCTCTTTCTCTCATTTCTTTCCTCCCAACTTCAAAACTCACGAAAATACTCAATTTTCTTCTTCAAATTCCTCCTTCAATACTTCAAATCTCCTCAAATCCTTCCACACACACCACACCCATCACCTAATCTACGTCTCCATCCAAGAAATTCAAGTGTTCATCCATCCAAATCCTCAAACCCAAGTTGTGGAATTTTTGCCCTTTTTCTTGCAAATTGTCGAATTTTTGAGGTATTTTACTTCTTTAATTCTTGTTTTTATGTTTTTTTTATGCTTAGTTTTTTTGGTTTGTTTGTGTTAATTTTCGTTTTTATTTTGGGTAATTTTTCTAGGGCTTGAATTTTCGAATTTTGGGGGTTTTTGTACTTAATTGTTCATGTAATCATGTTTCCTTATAATTGGGTGTTAATTTGAGCATGTTAGTTGATCCCTTAGAGTTGGTTGTTGATTGTTTTGATATTTTGGAACCCTTAAGTGATTTCTAGCAACCTTAGTGAGCTTATTGGTTAATTGGTGCATGATTATGTGTTTAAAGAGGCTTGGTGATGATGAATTGGTGCGTATTTGTTCAAATCATGGAGTTGTAGATAGTCTTGAGCTTGCAATGTTTCATTTTGACGATAAGAGAAATGTTTTATGGTTTGGTGTGTGCTACAATTGTTCTGATATCCATTTGTGGAGGATTTGTTGTGATGAATTCATTGCTATGTTGTTTTGGAGTTGGATACTTAACTATGGTGGTTGAGTATAGGTACTATGGGCCGAGGTAAAGCCGACAAACGTCCACGCCTTGAGGATTCACCGCCCAAGGGCAAGGGCAAGGAAAAAGAGAAACAAAAGCCGACTTCTTCCCGACAATATACGGCAACTTACTCAAGACGACGACAAGTGGAGGAAGATCCATACCATCCTTCCGTCTTTAGGATTAGAAATCTTCAAGACCATCACAAGAAGTACTTCACCCAACTTGTGAAAAGGGGAGTGAAGAAGGGCCTCGCCTCTTGCAAATATCCCGATGAAAAAGCCCTCAAGGAGCTTGGGTTATGGGAGAATGTAAAGGAATTGTTCGACAACATTGAGTGGGGGTCTATCTTGACGGGGTGGTGGCCCACTTGTCCAAGAGCATCTTATGAGCTTCTCTCCACATTGACCATCCCAACTAGTCAACTCAAGCGCCCAAGCATGGTACATTTTAGGTTGGGAAACGAGACGTATTCGTTGACAATGAGCCAAGTCAATGCCATTTTCAATTGTCCGGAAGGAGGTGATTGTGACAAGCCACGGGGTTTCAAGGCCAAGAATTTTTGGAAAGAGTTGACTATTACAACGGTCAAGCTATACTCTTCGGGGAAATCTAAGGCTACTTTGCTCCGCAACCCCGTCATTCGAGTTGTTCAACGAATATTGGCCCACACGGTGTTTCAGAGGGGAGAAAATAGCTCGTGTCGGAGTGTGGAGCTCCAAGTTATCTACTGCATGCTAAACAGAACGAGGCTAAACTTGGGACAATTTCTTTTTCGCCAACTTTGGGCGCAAAAGATTCAAAAATCCGGGGTTCTTTGTTGTGGAGGGCTCATCTATGCAATAGCCCAAGCCCTTTGCCCCGATTGTGCGCAATGGGAGACAATTGATGCCAGCTTAGTTATGGATATCGAGATGTTGAAAAATATGAGGGTTCTTGTCTCTGCATCAAAGCCTTATCTCTTCCTCCAACATCCGGAGTGGAAGCCGAGGAAAGGACACAAAGTGAAGGTGGAAGTCTTCCCACTTCCCGATACCGTCCTTACCGAGATCACCACCCTCAATCAAAAACTTAATTGGAAGATGAACACCCCCCTTCATGAAATGGCTATAGAGGCGGCCGGTGATCCACAAATTGAAATGGAGGCAAGTGGAAGTAGTAGTGGAGGAGAAGGAGAAAATGAAGAAAATAATGAAGATAGGGATTCCGAGAATGAGGAAGATGAGGGAGCGGGTGAAGAAGAAAGAAGAGCGGCCCGTTTAGAGAAAAGAAAACAAGATTTGGAAAGTCGGAGGCGTCAAACCTTCGAACAAGGTCAAGGGTCCGGAGGAGGTTCCCAAGGCGGCTATCAAGGTGGTTTCCAAGGACCACACGGTGGATTTCAAGGTGGATACCATGGATTTGGAGGGCCCTATGGACCCTATAACCTGTATGGAGGGTCGGCGGCGCCGGGAACTTTCTACGGGGAAGAACTCTCAAGCATGCCCGAGCAAATCTCGCACATTGATAATTTGTGCACCCAATGGGATAGCGAGTTTGCCGTCATGAAGCATGATATCCAAACTAACCGCATCGGCCAACAAGACATGCGAGAAAGCCAAGAAATGCAATACGGATATCTAAGGGCTTTCCAAAATGACATGTATGAGAGGGATGATAGGGCCCAAGCCAATTTTTGAGCATTCCAAGAGGAGCAGCAAGCCTTCAAAGAAGAACAACGCACTTTCTTTCAAGAGCAACGAGCCGATATGCAAGACTTGAGGCAAGAGCTCTTTGGCCGCCAAGAGCGGTTCCACCAAGAAGAAAGGGCGGAGCGCCAAGCCTTCCAGCAATCATGGTTTGATCAACATAACGCGTTCCAACAAGAGCTCTACGCGCGTCAAGATCGTTACCACCAAGAGAATGTCGTCAAGGAGGACGAATTGTTGGATCTCGTGCACCGTTTTGAAGCCGCGCAGCTTGAGGAAGGCCATTCTTGGCCCCCACTACCGCCTCCCCAATGAAGAATGAAAGGTACCCCCGTCTTTGTATTTATTTCTTCCCTTCAAACTTATTCGGTTCCTTCGGTTTCGACTAAGTTTGGGGGAGGGGGGAGGTGAATACAAAGACGGTTGTAAATATGTGTGCGTTTTGCTTGGGTCGTTGTGTTTTGTTTGGTTTGTTTTGTTAGTGTGTTTGTTGATTGTGGTGTTAGAATTGCAAGTTTGTTGAATTTGTGGAAAGTTTGTGAAACATTTGTAAAAGTGGAGCGTAGTTGCTATAATTGTGGTTGTTTATTGCTCAAGTGACGTGGTGAAATGCCGATGATGAGGATATTGAGTTGATTTTGTAAAACTTTGTTGAGATTGAGTGGTTTGTGAACGTCTTGCATGAATGATTGGTGTGCCGGTTTTTACTTCTTGATGAATGAATAAAACCCGTGAGGACTTGAGCCTTGATTTGCTATGAATTTTGTTCCTTTCTTGTGAGTTTGATCATGCATGCTTATTCACTTCTAGAACTTGCTTTGGTTCTTCGTCAAGAATGCGTGTTTATGCAAGAATTTTGGAAATAATCTTAGGCCATCCTTGTTAGCTCTCTTAAAACCCAAACACTACATTGTGCTTTGAATTATCCATTGTTAGCCCCTTTTGAGCTTTATTTAGCCTTTTATTGACAAACCGGAGAAAAAGGAGGTGTCGGAGTGTAAGGGCATCCGGGGTGGTTTGACGATTTAATGATGGTTTGGGTAGTTGTTAAGGACTTGTTGCTTTGTAAAGAAAATAAATTCCCATAAGCTCAAAGTAAAAAAAAAATGATGAATGAAAAAGAGAAAAGAAAGTGGAAGTTGAGCAAAATGAGTATATATATTGTGTGTTAGGGTGTTCCACTTGAAAATTGAAAGAAGAAAAAATATGAGCATAAGGGGATGAAAGTGAGTTGAAGTCCTATGAATGAGTAGTGTGTGGTGAGGAAGGAAGTTGGAGAGATTCCATGCGTGTTTTGAAGTAGATATAAGGTTGGTGAATGAATGTGTTAAAACACTTGGCCAAATTACCCTTCCTAAACCAATGTCCCTACATTACAACCCCAGAAAAGCCCTTTGTGATCCTTGTTCTTGCATAATTTGTTTTGCAATGGAGATGATAGACGATAAGCAAGCTTATGGTAAGTGGATTTGCATTGCATGATTTCGATGAGAGCTTGAGCCTAAACATTTGAGAGCGAGGGATACACCACTTTGTGAGTTTCATTTGTTGAGTTGTTGAGATTGGCATGCCATTAGTTTGTGTGAGTTGTGAACAATATGCTCGATTTTGGCATTGAAAGTGTTGAGTTTTCTGAGGCATTTAGGATCCAAAGTTGCTACACCATTCGATGTTTATGTTCTTTAGTTGAATATATTGTTCGGGACGAACAATGCTTAAGTTTGGGGGAGTGATAAACGCCCATTTTGTAGCAACTTATTGCGTTTTTATAGCACAAAGTGCGTTGCTTTGCCTTTAAATGTGAGCGGTTTTATATTGTTTTCAATATCTTGAATGGATCTCACGTTTTGGTGGAGTTTTCGCATGTGTGTAGGTTGAACGGGATGCCAAGTCAAGAAGGGAAGGATATAGAAGAGCGGGGACGAAGAAACGGAACGAAAAAGTTGAAAACGGGACGAAACGGAGCCCTACAGCAAAAACCGGCGGTCCAAGCACCAAAACCGGCGGTTGGAGTTGGACCGCCGGAAAATGTAGCCGGGTCGCCAGGTTAAGCGCCGAATTTCACAGGAATACGAACTCCAGTACAAAACCAAAATCGGCGGTCCAGCCGGCGGTCCAGCCTGGACCGCCGAAAATTTCGCTGGACCGCCGAAAATGGCCCACCGACCGCCGAGTTTTGCCGTTTTTCCCTATAGTCGCGTTTTTCCTCCCTTTTTGCGATTTCTACATGTATTAACACTTTTCTACTCCTATATAAAGGAGTTGGCAGCCCAAAAACGCCTCTCTCTCCACCCTTACCCTAATTTCCACTTGCAACACTTGCTTTTTAGAGTTAAAACACTATTTCATTGATTGTAATAGAGATTAGCTTGGATTTGGAAGACTTGTTGAAGATTTAGACATTGGGTTCCTAGTATTTTATTTATGCAATCCTCTTCCCTTTTGTTTTGTGTTAATTTCAATTATGTCTAGCTAAGTTTTCTTTGTTGGTTTGAGGGATTTGTGTGATTTGATGATGGATTTGATCTTAGCTTGCTAGTTCTAATTGCCCTCATCTATTTGATTGTGGTGTTGGATCTTGTTTTCATGTGGGAATTTTTGATCATCTTTCTTGCATACCAAGTGTTTGTAGAATTGCTTAATAGGATTTTACTTTCATGGAAATCAATGATCACAACATGCCTTACTTTTGAGACTTAGAAGGTGAGAAATGCATGCATGGGAGCTTGTATTCTTATGCTTTTGGGAGTTAATTCGTCGTCTTGAGTCTTAGCTGATAGAGTCGTCGAGTTGATCCGCTTTTACTATCTATCGAGAGAGGGTAGTGATTATCCTTGTGAATGCTCCTCTTTTAGATGATTAAATATGGTTATATGACTTAGTAAGTGAAGATCAAGCCATCTAGAATCAAAGCAAATCCCTAGAACCAACCCTTTCCTTCAATTGCCTCTAAATCGTTTATTTGATCGTTTATTTGTCATTTGTGCTTGATTTTAAGTTTTAATTGCTTGTTTAGCCGTAATTGCTTGTTTAATAGTTGTATGAATCCAAAATCCCCTTATTCGAAGAGCTTGAATAGTAGGAATGCGCATGAACCTCATTTCCATTAGAAACTCGTTTTATAGTCCTCGTGGAATCGACACTCGTTACTTATACTACATTTGACCCGATAAAGTGCGGTATAAATTGCTAGTGAAAGTAGTGATCAAGAAGGAGACGGAGGGTAAAGCACAGGAAGAAGAAGAGACCCAAGAAGAAGGAGTGCCAGCTGCTCAACCATCCAAATCTCAGCTGAGGAGGAGGAAGTCTGCTGCTGCCAAGTCAACCGAAGTCGGTGGAGCCGAAATGTCAAAGGACTTGGAGCAGGCAAAGAAGATTGGAGTTTCCTACAGCTCCATAGCCGAGATCGCAGCCGAGCTGGATTCTGAACTCGACGGGATAACAACCGAAGAGTGCATTGCAGCGGCTAAGGCTATGGATGTAGAGGAGAAGGACTACATGAACCCGAGCTGGATCAGAAAGTTTGCCGCCAGCCAGGCGAGGAGGGTGAACCAGTTCGAGGATGAGCTGAAGAAGGTTTCTCAGAACCTGGACCGCAACGTTGCCTCCCGCAGCCGACGCCGCATCAATAAAATCCAATCAAAGGCGGAAGCTCGGTTGAAGCAACAAAGGTTGCCTCTAAAGTCCAAGGTTGAGAGTCGGTTCAGGCATACCGACAAGTGGATGCCGACCGAGTGGAATGAGGAGTGGGAGCTGTTCAAGCAGGAGTTCGTGAACGACTTCTTTTACAGGAAGGTTTACGCAACTGACGACCCAAGGAGAGCGTTCAAGGAAGCGCTGACTGAGTTGCACTCAGGTGACCCGGGCATGTTCAGTCAATTCAGGAGGGCCATGATTGACGCCAACCTGGACTTGAACACTGTTCCAGTTCCCAAGAGGGTTACTTATCGGCCACCTCTTCTCCCGGATTCCAGCAACCCGAACCGCACGAAGATTGCATCTGAGGCGAGGCAGGTCTGCAAGGAGCATGGAGTGGACATCTCCAAGGAGTCACCTGCTAAGAGGGAAATTTTTGTAAGGATTTTTGGCAAGTATGGGCTACAATACTAGCTCAGTTAGTTTTCTAGCAACTGTTGTAATTTTCGGTTTTTGAGCCTATCTTTTGTAACAATCAGTTGTAATGAAAACTATTCAGTTATAAGATTCACCTTGATGAACAATCCCTCATTGTCCAAGCTCTGAATCACAAAGTCTTTTAAATACCATGTTATAACTGTGCTAACCCTTTGATGTTTTATCTTATAGACTGTCTAGAATTTCAGCTGAGATTTTAGATAAGTTAGTGAGGTTTAGATCAGTAGTGGTTTCAAGTTGTAAGTGGTTTTAGCATCATCAAAAAGGGGGAAATTGTTATTAGTATAAGTTTTGATGAATTCCAAAACCGACTGACCCCAACCGAGTAGATGTCGCCAGAACCTAATGTTAATTTAGGCTCGCTGTTTGAGCAAAGTTAAGATTTTATCTTTACAGGTCTCTAGCTGAAGAAGACAACAAGGCGTCACTCAAACAGAACATCAGTTGTGAAGAAGGACAACTGAGAGTTCATATGATCAGATGGAAACAAGGGAAAGTCTTCAGAACATCAGTTGTGAAGGAAACCAACTGAGCGTTCATCAGATGAGAAACAGTTGAAAGGAAGAGAACATCAGATGAAAAGGAAAGTCATCTGAGGGTTCAAACCCAACTGAGTAAATATAAGGAAGACAACTGAGTGTTCAGTTTCAGAACCTCAGTTGTAGAACTCGAACAAGAAGATCAACTGCTTGAAGTTCAAAGTCAGCTGAGAGTTCAACAGTTCAGAACATCAGCTGAAGACCACTCAGATGAAGATCAAGACTTTCAACCGACGAACCGAAGTTGACTGTCAGAAAGGTTAAGATTTGAATTTCAAAAGGAAATCACATGAGGGTTTGACCGTTCAGTCATTACCCCATCTGGCCCAATACAAGGCTGTCTCAGATGGAAAGCAGAAGAGCACAGATGCCATATCGGGAAAGTCTGCAGAGATGAGAGACAAGCCATCGCTATCAAAGAACAGAGATCAACAGCTCCTCCAACGGCTAGTTGATTCTCTCCGCCTATAAATAGAGGCTTCCATTCATTGGAGATGAGAGCGGAAGACACACAAGAGAAGACACACGAGACGAGACAGAGCGAAAGAAAGAACTATATTCCTTACTCGAGCTGAATTAGATTTAGTCTCTAAGAACATCACTTGTTGAGAGTTCTAGAGCATTAGATTGTGTCTGAGTGTCTTTAGATCGAACCTTGAGAACATCACTTTGTGAGAGTTCATAGAGTGTTAGATCCCAGCTCACTTCTTGTTCGAGCTGTTAGTTGGAACCTTATCTTTTATACCTGAAAAGGTTTTAGGACCCTACTCTTCCTGTAATTGAGTAGTTAGGTTGTCAAGTACCCGCAAACTTGACATAGGTTGTTAAGTACCCGCAAACTTAACTGTAAAGGTTGATAAGTACCCGTAAACTTATTGCAACGGTTGCACAGCCCGGGTAAGCTGTGTGGTTTGTCCAGATGAACTTGGATAGAGTTGTGTGGACTCACAACTCCCCGTGGACGTAGGAGGGTTATCTCCGAACCACGTTAAATCTTGTGTGTTTGTGTTTGTTTTTATTCAGTTGCTTTTGCATTTTTTTATCTGCTCAATCTAACCGACATACAAACCTCATTTGCATCTTTTTCAACCGAGCTGTTTTGGTTCTTGACCAACCGAGCTGTTTTGCGTGAGTTGTTTTTAACGAGTTTATTTTCCACCACATTCCGCACAGCCTCACTCTTCCAGCTGAGTTCGCTTACTCAGCTGTTAGATTCCAATTGAGTCATCTTTTACTCAGTTGAAGTGATTTTTCAGGTTTAAAGTTTTTAAATCCTAACTGGTGTATTCCCCCCCCCCCCCCCATACACCAGTAACTCGTTTCGGGACCTTCACATTATAAAATATTGCATTCACACTACATGTGGCCCACCATTATATTTAAACCCTACTAACCTACTCCCACTACACACTATCCATCATCCCATCTATAACTTTATTAACATTATAATAATGCATTCACACTACACTAAATACTGTCTTTATACCTAATACTTTTTTTCTTAGTCTCCGTACCCATATGAACTAGGCCGTATTCGGCGAGACGGAGGGAGTACTATTTATTGATGTATGTGTCGAGGAGTTGTTTGTTTGGATTCGTTAATGAGCTCGGGCTCAGTGAATATTGAGCGTTTAATTGATAATTGGGTAGTACTTAATTTGGACCAATTCTGTAATGCCCATTTGTGTAAAATTTTGGGCTCGATTCTATTGACAAACTAATGAAACATTGGCCCATTTGTGAAACACTTGATTGCTGTCCAAGTAAGTTTAAAATGCTGTAGTATTTGGTCGATAAAAGAAAATACATACATTTAAAAATCTGTACACAGTACAATCAATGCAGGCAAACATGGATTTGACCCTATTGAACAGTACTATATTATATATAGAGATATATTTTTCATCCATTCCGTTATTCATAACATGTATTGGTTATTGGGTCGTAGCTTCATAAGATCAAGACAATGAGAATGATTGCAAATCTGATAACAAGACAAACTTGGATAAATATTGAAAATCCAAAACCAAATCTAACCTTAATCAACTCGATTAAGATGTTAAAATATGAAGCCACATTAATTAAGATGTTGAAATATGACTATGAAGTTTTGCTTGAATTTCTTTTCATGAAATTTGAAGAAATTAATTATAGAGACCCTTTCGATTGAACGCACAAGCTTTTATTTTAGGTGCAGTGTGGATATTATTAATAATAATTTTACATATATATCTTCATATTTTTATCATGGTTTGCTTTTTGGTAAGTCAGCACACAATATGATTGCGTTAGTGATTCATGGTACCTTAGTTCGGGTTTGTAATGATTTCATGAATTCCTCGGTCACTTTCTTGTAAATTACTTGCCTTAGACTCTAAAGTTTCATGAAGTTTCTTACTCTATCTTTAATTTGTTTTAATTTTTGTGCATTTGATGGTGCATAGTTCATTTGACACTCTTAATCTTGATCTAATTCTAATTAATTTAGCTCGATGAAACCTGCTGAACAAAATGTTGTCTTGGGGCATGAAGATGCTGGAGTTGAGCCTAAACACCATGAGCAAAATTCTTTGGGATCCAAAACACCCAATATCAGTTTGTATATGCTGGAAGTAAGGTCAAGGCATTCTACAATGAATAATCAACATCTTAGGTTTTGGATAGATAAAAAGATTGGGCTTAAAGATAGCATCAAAAATTTTGTGCTAGAAGTAAGCTCAAGGCATTCTACAATGAATAATCAACATCCAGGTTTTGGATAGATATAGAGGTTGGGCTTAAAGATAACATAATTTTTTTTGTACTAATAGGCTCAAGGATGCCGGTCAAGACATTTCACGTCTAGCGGTCGAAATTGCTCTTGGAATATGGAAGTTTGGGTGCAAATTTTTGGACACTTGTTCAGTCGTTATGATCTATTAACCCCTACTATTGGGAAAAAGATCCTAGTGATAACATATGATGCAATGAGTGGAGATGAAAAGGAAGTTGCCCGTTTCTGGATTGAAGTTTGCGAGAGGTGGAGTGGGCGAGGCAGAAGTTTGAATCTTCTCTTAAGTTTTATGGTGAGGAGCCTCATTCTCGCCTCATAGAAACTAATTTGCTTCATAGTTCCACTATTCTTTAATAGTTTGCTTGCGAATATTGAAGATGAAAGGAATCTTTTTTTAGTAACGGCGTGTGGGGGCTTGGGTTTGATCACCTTTGTTGTTGGGGACTTAGTATTTGCATTAGTTAAAGAGTACTGATTGACAATCCATTACGCAGCCATAAATGTGCTTGTGTCAGTTATATTGGGAAGTGACAAAAATATTTTCTCACAAGAGTGTAAGAATTTATGCTTTTCCTCAAAACATGATATGGACAAATGGGTTGGGGATGCTGATAAAGAAGTTAAAAAGATTGTTGGTAGAGCCTCTTATTTTCTACACAAGACGCTTCATGGGGTTATATTGAAGGGTTTGAGCGAATACAACCCTTAGAGGAGATAAGATTGAAGGATCATCTGTAAAATAATTGAAGGATTATCTGTCAAATGCTCAATCTTCGGACTTAGGAGTGCGGAATGTTGCTGAGGGAGCTCTTGCTCATTTTCAGAAGCAAGAACTACCCCGGGTTTAGGTTGAATTGTGGTGTGAGGTGTCTGAAGAGTCAAATCTAGCAGGCTCTCGTATACTTGCGACAATTCTTCTTAAAAATTCCTTTGATGTCTGAGAATGGATAGTGTTGCCAATAAGTTTTAGATCCGATATCAGAACATCATTGTTGAGAAACCTAGCCTCATCTTCCAAGGAAGCCATGAATGGAGCTGCCCAAATTCTTGCCAAGAGATATATGATGACCTCGTTGCGATTTTGATTGATAGTATGGCCAAACCATATTGCAATGCGGTGCTGAAGCTCAACTTGGAGTTATGCAGTGTCTTGGTGCAATTTTTGAGGAGATACATGTAGTGCAAGTTGAACGGTGTTCTGACAATGTGCACATACATATATATAGAGATTAATGTTGGTTGCAACACCAAACAATTTAGATGTCATGCATAATATTATTCAATGACTTAGTTCCAGATTTTTCTCTCATGCAGAATAATTTCTATTGAAAAAAAAAATAACAAAAAATCATAATGATTAGATAATTTAATCAGCGTTTAAGGAGGTGAACATTTATAGTATATGTGTGGACATGAGTATATGTGTAAGCAAAAAGGTGGGAGCGAGCATTATCTTAAATGTGTTTCCTATTGAATAACAAAATAGACACACATATATATAGATTTTTCATGTTGGTTACAACGGCTAACTTTTAGATTTTGTGGTTAATATTTAACATGTAGACAATTTTCTATACCTAGAAAATTCTACACTTCTCCACACATGCACATTTCTCATTTTCTTTGTATTTCTAGACTACTCTTACGTTTCTCCTCATTCATATTACCTAATTCATCTTAATTAGTTCTAGATTTTTTATCTTTTGCAAAATAACTTATTTCATTTCATTTTTTTTCTTTCTGGAATTAGGTATTGGGTATAACATGAATGGTAATATTGTCTTTCATGTGAATATAATCCATCTCTATTTTATACTTTTAATTTTTATATATTTGCAGCCGATAATTGTAGAGAAGCTCATGCTATGACTTTGAAGATAGCAAAAAAAAAAATTATTTTTCGAATTTTATTGTAAATACTCATTGTCTTAAACTTATGTGATGAGATTTTGATTTATTGAATTAATAAACATAAAGAATATATAACTAGTGTTACGACTTCGAAAAGTTGTCCCACCGCCACTCTATAATGTACTTCTATCTCTACCCTTAGTGATGTTTCAATCAAAGATCTCATGGTTTCCTAATGTTTCACTATATCAGTACTTAAGATGATTGGGATTCGGGAGCTATAAATAAATTAGGAATTTTAATTGTTGTTTTAATAGGAATTCAATAATGTACATCAAAAATTGCATGCAGAACTTTTCTTTGGACAGGACAATCAGGATTATCCAGACGAGCATTGGTGGCTTGGGAGTATATTTGTTTACCAAAAGGAGCTGGAGGATGGAATGTTGTTGATATGAAGATTTGGAACAAAGCACCTCTGTGCAAATTGTTGTGGAATCTAGCACATAAAAAAGAGAAGTTGTGGATACAATGGGTGCATGGATACTACATCAAAGACAAAGATATCACCACCACGAATCTCCCTGCTCAAGCCTCATGGGTGGTGTGAGTTTGCTTGCATGGGAGCTGGAAGGGGTTTTCTACAAGTCTGCATGGAGATGGGGACTTGATTGTAATTAGCTAATAGGAGTTAGTTAACTTGATTAGTTAGTTTGTAATCTGTTAATCATAGCCGTGGGATTTGTACGGTTGAGATCATCTCTTAGCTAGGTATATTAGCTGGCTTCTTAGCTCATGCAGAGGACGTGATTTTCATTCCATGAGAGAGAGTGAGATCTGTAACAAGTATGAGAGAAGTTGAGAGAGATAGACGCTAGTAGTCGTCGTTGTAATCCTCCAGTGAAGTAATAAGATTCCGGTCATCATTCTCCGTGGATGTAGGCATATTGCTGAACCACGTAACTGCTGTGTTCCTTCTTCGTTTTCTTTACATTACAGTTTCATATTCATCATCGTAGTTGTAAGGTTTTGATTCGAGATTTCCAGTAGTAAATCAACAGGTGGTGAGGAAAATACTGGGGGCCAGAGAGTATGTAAGAAACTCTACAGCAGGTAGAAACTTGCTCTCTAAGCCTTCATTCTCTATTCGAAATATGTATTGTGTATTGAGAGGTGAAGTGGAGACACTGCCTTGGAAGAAAATGATTTGTTACAATGATTTCCCACCCAAGTGTGTGTTCATTATGTGGCTGACTTTATTGGGCAGATTAGTGACATGTGACTACTTGTTGAAGATTGGCATATTAGTAGATCAAAGATGCATTCTCTGTGGAATGGTAGATGAAAGTAGGAGTCACCTATTTTTTCAATGTGGATTTTCAGCTGTTGTTTGGAAAGGAGTTAAAACATGGAGTGAAATATCTACAAATATTGGGGATTGGGCAGTAGAGTATGAGACTCTGCTAGCCCATTGTGGATCTAATACCACAAAACAAAGATACTATCGATTGATTGCTTCTGTGGTGGTATATTGCTTACGGAGAGAGAGAGAAATGCAAGGAAATTTCAAGGTGTACAGACTACTTGGGAAACTCTTGTCCGACAGTGTGAGCTTATGACTGCGTTTAGTTGTAGGAAGGTTGCTAGATTAGCTAAATTTCTAGATTGATAGTTATGCCTTCATACTGCTTGGTTCTGTGGTTGTAAAGTTTGGAGTAGTTGTTTTGGATGGCTACTTTTGGTGAAATAAAATTGATAATTTACCAAAAAAAAAAAATTTAATGTACATCAAAAACTGATATATGCAATCATGTAGTAATCCAACTCAAACCATAAACAAGAAAATTAATTACTACTATAATTTACAAGAGAGAGAGAGCATATCCAAATCCAAGAGTACAAGCAAAGACCAATTTTATTCAACATCATATATGCCCTAATCAAGAACTATTATTCCAAACATATGCTTTCAAAAAAAGGAAACACATTATTTCTCGGCACTTTACATGATCAAGCCATGAAGGGGCATGCATCGGGTGGTGCAACGCCACCCGTTTCATTGGAAGTTCCGCCCTTGACGAGGGCCGCCAGCAGCTCTCCGCGGTCGTGGAAGAACTCAGCCTTCACCATCTTGGATTCTTCACTCAACTGTTTTAAAATAATAAATTCTATTTGCGATTAATAAGCCCTAGTTGAAAAGCCCTAAATACAATTGAACCGAATGATAAGAGTGATAGTAGTGAACCTCAAATATTGCAATTCCAAACACCTCAATCAACTCCCCAGTGGGAGGAAAATCTTTGTAAGAGCCCTCCATGTAACCCCAATGCCTGTACTTGAATGCAATCACAGGCGGCCCCGAGTAAACCTGCACTACTTCAAGAGCGAACCCTTGAGGAGAAATACTTGCTTGAAAGTCGTTAGAGATGAATCATACGTCTCCTCATCGGGGTCGTACAACCTCAGCCGCGGTGGCAATGATGTTTGGAGGAACACATTGTAGCCTCCCTTTACCTTCTTAGCTTCCTCCAAACTATAACACTTTTTGCTTGTATTTTCCCATGCTCACACAATCTCATCATAATGACTAACATAACCAAACTATTCAAAGCTCGGCTCGATAAAATAGCTAGTTTAGTGAAGCTTGTTAGCTACATAAGTCGTGCTTGAGCGTTGACAATATTCAGTTCGTTAGCTCGTTAGCAAGCTCGTTAAGTGATTTACTTTTAAATATAATTATTGAACAGATACAACTCATATTTCGATACTATAATTATCAATAATTGTATTAAAAAGCCTTCAAAAGTTTTAACCCTTGAAAATCCTTCAAAAATGATGAGATATACCCACTTAATATCTTTTTACCCTTATTTTCTATGTTTTACCCTTACGGTGCGTTTACTTTGATAATAAAGTTATCATTGAAAAATGATGGATAAAAAAAGATGAGAAAATATCATTTTTTTATCTTATGTTTACTAGAGGTGAAAATGTTGGAATATATTTTTCACACCACTACCCAAAGATAATATTATCCAACATTGGAATAAAAAGGATTGCTCGAAAAAATATTCCACTCGGCCCAGAGAAAATTTTATATTAAATTAAACATGTGAAACGATGAAAAATGCGTGAAAATTTATGTATTTCATCATTTTTCAAGTAAACACACTCTCATTCTTAATCTTCGTAGTAACATGTCAATTTTAATGGGTCGGAGGAATTATCATCTACACAAGCGGATCATAATGAATATTTAGGCATTTGTACCATTGACGGCAAGAACAAACTTTTTGTGATTTCACAAGTTTTGTAATCATCTGGATTAGCCTTATGGAGCAACTCCATCTCCCATGTCTTGACGAGATTTTGGACATACTCTTTCAAGGATCCAACAGCCCAAACCTACGATCACTAAAAAATTACACGTCATCTTTCCGATGACTGGAAGTTGAAAATATGCTTCAAATTACAATGAGTTGAAAAGTCATACCTAGAATTGTCAATGAAAAAGGTTATGCTAAAATTGCAAATTTGTGAAAAAGTTGTGCCTTTATAGACAATTAATCATATATAAATTGCAACCTTGGTGCAATAGGAACTTATATTCTTATTTTTTTTCATTGTTACCAAATAAGAATAATATTAAGGTATCAAAAAAAAAATATATCACAACTTATTTGTTAAGTTATAGCAAAAAAATATTCATATAAATGATTATTAAAAGGGAATCATGGATGAATACAAATATTAGTGTTTATGGTAGTTTCATGTCTAAATCATGCACTACTAGAGTATCCTCGCCTCACCACCATTCTAAAAACTTCCTTCCAATGCGGTGGATTCTCTGGTAATTATTAGAAAACATTCATCTCACCCCCTCCAAATCTATCTTCAAACTCATCTGGAGTCAATATGTTTCAACCATTTTTGGTTGGCCACTTTTTTATAATGCAACTTATTCTCTCATACTCGTCTTGAGAAAAAAAATTCCGAACTCCTCCAAATTTCTTAAAGGTTGTGTATTTTGAATAAAGTTGTGTATCTCTCATAATTTGCGTCAGAAAATATATCCGGTTGTTCATTCAAATCCCTCGATAAATCGAAGCCTGTTGTTCCGAGATTGTTCATTAAATGAGAATGAGTAGAGAGAGGTCGAAAAAAAATGATAAATAAGAGTAAATGAGAGAGGGAGAAGGGAGGGATAAGTGAGAAAGAAAGATTTGTGAGTGATCTAAAGAGGGAGAGAGACGAGTTTAATATATTAAGAGACGATCGAGCGCTAGAATTTTGTGGCTTTAAATTTATGTTTATGTTGGCAAAGAGAATGATCATTGCAAACTTCTATCTTAGCATTTCTCACCAATTCAATAGTAAAGCACCCATACATATATATAGAGATTTTTCATGTTGTTTACAACACCGATAGAATTAGATTTTGTGGGTAATATTTAACATCTAGACATTTCTATCTAAGAAATTCTAACCTTCTCCACATATCTTTGTATTCTAGATAATTCTTACTTTTCTCTCGTTTTCTTATATTCATAGTAATATCTTAATTGTACATCCTTTTCTTTTGCAAAATAACTTCCTTCGTTTCGTTTTCTTGTCTCGTGAACAAGAATGGTGATTTCTTGTCTTTCATTGTGGGTATAATATAATCTACTATTTCAACATTTTTTTCTTTGTATATTTGCAGCCAATAATGTATGAATAGTTGATAAATATATTTTCCATAAAAAATTTTACATTTAAATTGAAGATCGAACCATGATGAAACTCGAACATGAAATATTTAGCCTCAAATTACACTTAGAGGCTAGAGCATCACACAAATGAGTAATCTATTTAATTACAACTTGCGTTCTAAGCTAATCTCTCGGCAGGTACATATTTACGTACGTTTCTATTAAAAAACAAATCATAGTTTACAATAAATTAGAAATATTAATAAACAAATATACTTAATTAAATTAGGAATTTTAATAATACTATTTTTCTCCAAAATTAATTTCTATACTACATCAATAATTCAACGAGTCCAAAGACAGGCCATTCTTTCTTGGTTCAAGTTCAAGTAGAGCAAAAACCATTTTTCCCAATTCCTTTCTCTCACAAAGTCATGCAACTATCACAAAACCCCAATTTGCGATCCATCAATTCAAATTCCATAAACCCTAACTTCATCTTCTGCAATTCCAACTATCCCTCACCTCTCAAGTTCAAGAATTTGGGATTCTCCGCCACAGTTTTCCCATGCTTCAAGCTCAGAGTTCCCCCTTCGATTAATTTCACTGGCACCAAACGTCGCCGTTTTGCTACCTTCGCGGCCGCCTCTAAGAGAGCCTCCGGTCCCGACTACTATTCTGTCCTCAGTATCAGTAGAAATGCCACTCTGCAAGAAATTAAAGCCGCTTATCGCTCGCTCGCTAGGAAGGTATGCGTTTACGTGGTTTTGTTGCGTGTGCCAATGCAATTGTTCAATGTTGATCTTTTGATAATCTATCCATATTCTCTTATTTGATGTATTCATAATTTTCTTAATTAAAGGTTAATGTAATCTCCTGCAATTGTGTAGTGATGGCTTGATTGTGTGAATGTATGCATTATCTGCTACTGGTCAGCCGATTTTTGGCTATAGTTCTTGCTTGAGTTTTAGATATTCTGCTTACCTAATTTGAAGTAGTTAAATTGGTCTTTACTTTTTTAGTGATTTGATGTGTGTGGAATGTTGATGCAGTATCATCCTGATATGAACAAGGGTGCTGACTCTGAAGAAAAGTTTAAAGAAATAGCTGCTGCGTACGAGGTAAAATTATATGGCCAAGCCTTGATCTCCGAAACATTATCGTGGTCACAAAAAAAAAAAAAAAAAAAAAAAAAAAAAAAAAATTCTCTCTTTGATTGAAGTGTCTTCTATAAGTTTGTTTGAGTCTGGACATTATAGGGGTAACTCTTCAGTTTTAGGCTGTTGCCAATTGATATCCACCTTTTGATTGATTGAATGATTTGGTGCATTGTCAGACAAGTTTTCTTGTTTTGATTCCTTTGTAACAAAACCGTTTTTGTAGGTTCTATCAGATGCTGAAAAAAGGTCTGTATACGATCGCTTTGGTGAGGAAGGTCTTCGTGGAGAATTTGATGCTACAAGTGCCGATCCACAAGGAGTAAGATCATTTATCTTTAGCATTCTTTGCAACAGTTCTAATGTTTGGATTATCATTATAAGCTCTTCCTCCTATCTCATGTATTACTACTACTTTCATGTATTTACTTTTTCTGTTCCCCTATCAAGTGATTTGATTTGGGATCCATTACATGTTGTAGGTGGACCCTTTTGAAGTTTTTGGTGAATACTTTGGTGAATCTAGCAACTTTTTTGGAGGAGGTGGTGAGCAATCAGGCTTCAATTTTAACTTTACAGAGAATAGGCGGCAGAATCTCGACATTCGGTAATAATCTAGTGGAAGTTTCTTGATTACCTTTTTTAACCTTATCGATGGGCTTTATCATAAGATCTGTAATTTCTTCTCTTAAAATTCTCAGTTGTCAGATGAATGAAATTTCAATTAAGCCTATTTATGGATCAATCTTTCCCTCGAAATTGAGTTGCAAGATAGATAATTTAGCCCTAAGCATAGATGTTCCACAATGCCATTAGTGCGTCAAATTCCTGTAGTGGTTGATCGTCTAGTCCGGATGAGGAACTTGGTACCTCTTTTTCTGCATTAACTGTAAATCATGCATAATCCCTTCTGAAAAGCAGATTATCTGAATTTGCTTTAGATTGAAGTTTGGTTAAAGTGTTATCAAGAATCAGGATGACTTAATTATCTCTGTATTATATGCAGATGCGATTTGTATTTGAACTTCGAAGAATCAATTTTTGGGGGGAAACGTAATGTTGAAGTACCATATTTTGGTACATGTGATGATTGTGATGGAACGGGTGCAAAGTCCAGCAGTTGCATAAAAACATGTACCGCATGTGAAGGTAGAGGACGGACAATGAAAACACAGAAGACACCGTTTGGAGTTATGTCCCAGGTATTCATGCCTAAAGCTTAGTACATTTGACTAGAACGTCAGATATACATTATTAAATACTCTGGCTGTGTTGGATAAATTGATGTGATTCTGCAATTCAATATTTTCAAAGGTTGTTTGGCTAAGCTTATTAATTACATCTTGCGAACTCCTGGATCATATAAAAAGTGTTGAAGTGTTTGGATAAACATGCTTATGGGGCATCTAAAGCATTTTGTTACTAAAGCTCTCTGCATTTTGCTCAAATAAGATATCAGTTTAAAAATAAATTAGGATCATTACTTTTCTAAAAACTTGTAAGACACCAACATCTTATTTTAAGAATTTATAATATATTCTCCTCAAGAATTAATTTGTTACTCCTTATAAGCTTCTCATCGAACATCCCTGAAGTTCAATTTATTTAATCTTTCAAATGGGAAAATGTATCTCTTAATCATTGTTGTGTGGGCCTAGAATCTGAGAGATTTAATTCCTGTTCTTTTTTTAACATTATGGTGTAGATGATTATGTGAACTCTAGGTGACATCCTGCTCAAAATGCCAAGGTGATGGGAAGATAATTACTGATAGGTGCCGCAGATGCAATGGCCGTGGCAGAGTTCAAGCACAGCGGACAATTGAGGTGGCTGTTCCACCTGGCGTTGATGAGGGAGCTACAATGCAGATCCGAGGAGAGGGAAATTCTGATACAGTGAGGTGTGTTTTTTAAGTCTGAATTTAATTTTGTTGATGAAGTCATGGGGCATAGGCTCTTCTTGGCTCTTTTATGGAATGTTACTTGTTGCTTCTTTTCCCAAGTCATATTATCAGGTAGATTGGAGTATGTATTGTTTGACTGGCAATTCTTCTTTTTTGTTTCTTCGTGCACCAACAGTTCTGATTGCAGTCTTTTGGATCTAGACTATGTTGATATTAAGCAATGTTCTTGATATCATGAATATAAGAACATAAGCGTAAGAGGCAATTATATTTTGGAAATGAATGACACACAGTGTAGTAGTTTCACATTTTTTGTTACTCACTGAATATTGTGTTGACAATATGTGAAGTTTTTTTGTACCAAAAGAGCAAAGTCTGTGACATCGGCTCTTGTTAGTTGTCCTGGTATACGTTATTAAGTTCTATTTTTCATATTTGGCTAAAAGGCATTGCTCCAACTACTTCTTGCTTACTGAAGATTTGATCAATGTATTCTTTTTCAAAAAACACTTCTCTTTCCTCCTGAAGCCTAATTAAATAATCACTTTGTGTACCCCTAAGAAAAAGCAAAAACAAAAAATGAAAATATCTTCTTGTGGCGGTACATGTTATGCATAATTCTGCCTTGGTATGTGGAACTTGTAATTATATTAAAGAAACTGTTTTGTTGCCTGGTGTTAATAATGCACAGGGGTATAGCGGGTGACTTGTATCTTGTCCTCCATACTGAGGAGAAAAAAGGAATTCAGAGAGATGGAATGAATCTATACTCAAGAATAGATGTTGACTTTACAGAAGCAATCCTGGGGGTTCTTAAGAAGGTATAGCCTTTCAGAATTCTAGTGCAAATGTGCAATTGATGTTTTCTATTTTTTCAGAATTCTAGTGCAAATGTGCAATTGAGAGAGGGATTGGAAAACAAGGTGACTTCAGAATAGTCCAACCTCTTGCCGATTTACCAACATCTTGAGGAATTTTTTAATGCGTATATGAATGCCACTCTCTGCCTTGTTTTCTCTCTCTAGAGTAAACTGCGCTGCACTTGAACAAAGAAATACTTTTACTTCCTCTATGGTGGAGATAAAATATTCTCATAAAAACTGCAGGTTGATACTGTTGAAGGTATGAAGGATCTTCAGATTCCTCCAGGAACTCAGCCAGGACAAAAATTAAGGCTGCCATACATGGGCGTGCCTGATATAAGAAGACCTTCTAAAAGGGGTCATCATTATTTCACTGTGGATGTTCAGATCCCAAAACATTTAAGGTTTGTATCTGAGTAAATTTGAATCGATCTCTTATATCAGTGAAATTTATGTGGCTTCCCTCTATAGATATTTCTGTAAATTGTATATTGGTTAGCAATGTTGTGTAGAAGTTATTCTCGTGAATCCTGTATCTTGCACTCCAACCGTATATCAGGATAAGGAACTATGTCTTTTTCATGGAGAAGATTGACTCTATTTGAAAATCATGCCTTAGCAAGCTGCTTTTATCTGTTGTGGAAACAACATTTTGTTTGCCTTGAGCTAAGATATTGTTCTTGGGTATTGTAGTAAGGGAAATCTTTTGATTGACCACAGTAGAATGTCCATCTATATAGTGAATTTTGGCATAATAAAATTGATGTTTTCCAAATTTTGATTTGGATTATCAAGTTTCATTTTAGTGTTAAGCACCTTTTGTCGACTATTATTGTAACTCTCCAGAGAAAGAATAGAGCTGTTCAACAAGTTTTCAATCAATTGAACTTTGGAATATTAGGTAGAGAATACTCAAATGACTCACATACTTTGATGGTGTCTTCCCTTTTGGGAAGCCTCCTTCGCAGTGTTCAGAAGAAACTTAATTTTCTTTTTCCGTAAGATCTCTTTGAATGTGTTGCTATAACACACAAATATGCCATCATGCATTTATTGCAGTTTCATTAACCATCTTATGAAAATGGTTACTTTGTTTAGCTACTTTGAATTTGATGGCAATGAAATGAATCATATGCTTAAAAAACAAATTCCTGGCTCTTTAGATCTTACATGCATAACAACAATATGCAAAGGGAGAGTCACATTCTTGTTAAAAAAATCTTAAATAATCAAGAATTCTTTTATCTATGTGATGCCACGGCATTTTTAGTGATGAAGAACGAGAATTGGTTCAAAGGTTGGCGTCTCTTAGGAACACTGAAGACATACTCCGAGGCAATGAAGGTCTTTTTCTGAACTGACTTGTAGCTTTCAAATTATATTTTGTCCATTTATTGGCTTATAATTGTTTTATAATCTTGGACTCGTGATAAAGATGTGAAAGATCAAACTTCAAACAACAGAAGCAAAAGTGAAAAGCATTGGTGGAAATCAATCAAGGATTTGTTATGGTACGTCACATCCAGTTTCTACTGCTTCCTTTTCTACTTTAATTGTGTCAATATATAGGTTGTATGTGTACATTATTATTTCATTTCTTCTTAGGCATTTAAAAGAGAAAATGATCCTTATTGTCCAGAAATTCTTAGACCTGTCAAATTATGATCCCTAAAGACACACCTATGGTGGATCTGTTGGCCAACACTCTACTTGCAGAAGCAAAACATAGGATATATTTTGTTATCTTCAGAGGCATTAATTTCTTTTGGGTAAAACATGCACATATGAATCCCTGAAAAGTGAAAACTAGATATTGTTTTCCCTGGAAACAAAATGAAAAGCAGGAGTACCTTAATATTAGTAGTGGATGTGATGGTGGTAATGGTAGTGGTAGTAAGAAAGGATGATTATTTTAGGCACATAAAAATTTGTAACAACTTTTCACATTCGTGGGTACTGCCATTGTGGCTTTAATAGCATTGTGAAGTGTTGATGTAGGTGACATCTGCTTTTAGCTAACAAGTATTCAGCTTCTGAGTCTTTGATGTTTAAAAAGTTGAATTGATGACTAATTGAAACTACTATTATTATTGAATGTGCATATTTATGTATTTATTATTATTATTATTTATCATTGGTAACTTTCTTGCATCTCTAACATCGGCCTTTCGCGCTCTTCAATTTTTTTTCCTACTAAATAGGAGAAGGCAACCTGGGGAAAGATTTGCATCAATCTGCGTTGATACACCAGCACCCGTGATGTGCACGAAGACCCTACCAAAGTTGCCTTTTGTGACTGCTACTTCAGTTATTTTGTTTTCGGCTGCTCTCACTTTCTTAATGAGCAAATCTTGGTGGTCTAAATTCCGGCAACGAAGGAAGCAAATGGAGCATTTCAGAAACAAGGTAAAAGGGTAAAATAATCGAAGATCTTAAATGGGTAATTAAACATTCTTCTTCTTTCTGACTGCCGTTGGAGGAGCACATTATGCAACCATTGTGGCTCATCTCTCCAGTCGGTTTAGTCGAGGCCAGTTAATGCGTTCGACGCTCAATTGAGGATCACAATTCATTTCTTGGTAGATCTAAAAACCTCCTTTGTATAATAGGAGACTGTATTCTTAGTGTAGCAACTGTATTCTTACACCCTTGTAGACAGTCTACATCTCTAAACACACTTTTCCTTGTTGTCACGAAAAAGGGACTTCCTCTATTTTATAGCTCAAGTTATTGAAATTGATGTGTGATGAGATAGTCCAGTAAGAAAACATAGTCGAACTGTGGGGATTGGTGTAATTTATTGCATGATTACCTGCAAATGAAATCAAGTTGGAGTGTAAAATAAAATATTGGCAAATAGCCATCATGTTTGGCTATTAATTAATGGATTTGATTAGCACACTCCTACCTTGTTGCTATCAATGTTAGGTGTTGGCTTCTGGGTGTTTTGAGTTTTCTTGCATGGAGGAAAAAGAAAGAGTGTATTTTTTATCTTAGAAGCTACCATTTTTACGAGTCGTGTGTATTAGGAGGGATGGCAATGAGATGGGTCTATCAGGTTTGACATTTTTATTCATACGACGTGTTTGTTGTAGAATTGGTATGAGCCGGTCTGTCGGGCTAACTTGATTATAGGTCGGTTGGCCACAAGATTGTGGCCCTATCAAAATTTCAGTCCTCTTCGTCCAAAATGATTTCTGGCCAGATGTGTCTGTGTTTGATCATTTTGCCAGCTCTAGTTTAATCTTTGGGATTATGTCCTAATAATATGTGGATTGGTGGTGTTACAAATAGTGAGTTGTGACAATTTTTGTTCAGACAATGCTAATAATCTTTGAATGTAAGTATTGGTTGCAAGTAGCAACTTGTGAGAAGTGACAAATTTATTTCATACTCAACCTAGAGGATACTCAAAATGCTGTCAATTTGTGACGGTGAAAACTTGAACAAGCCTAGAAATCCGAGTTTCTTAGAGAGAAAAATGTTTTTTAATGGGAATTGAGTAACCTAACTTTTTTTTTCATTGTTTTAGTAAGTTGATCAAAGACTTTTGTGGGCTAACATTAATTTCGTGCCCCCCTTTTAATGTCGACTTTTCTAGGTGCCAAGTCACGAGTCTGGTTGTGGGATGTGACAATTTTATTTGTGAAATTATATGTTCAACTCAATACTTCTAAAATACATATGTCAGTTACAATTACAAATACCAATATATTTCGTATATCTTACTAAATATGTAACAAGAAATTTTAGATTATTTGTATCTCATGCGTGATTTGTGAATTATTGCTTCGGAAAAAAAAAAGAAAAGAAAAAGCATTCTCGATTAAATGGTGGATTTTTTTCTTAACCTAGTAAAATTAGTAGAACTCTTTTTAATGAATGACTTGATACAAATTTAATATCTGAAGTTTTAACAGAAGTTAAGTTCTTTTGGTCAAAACACAATACTTTCTTGCTAATATATACTACTTTTATTTTATTTTAATTTGAAGCCGCATCAATTGAGAAGATGATATGTAACTGGCGCATATAAGGTAGTTTAGTTTGCTTGATAAGACTTGATGGATAAAATTATAAATCTTTCCGTTCCGCTGAATACGGCCTATTTTATATGGTACGGAGACTAAGAAAAATAGAATTGAATTTAAATAAGGTGTTCAGTGTAGTTATATGCAATATTTTAATGCTACTAATAAAGTTCATTTTACTATTCACAGATAGAGAGTGAATAGTGTCTGCAAAGAGTAAGTGATGGCTTATTCAACAATATTAAATATAGACTAACTAGCGTATAACCCGTCGAAAATCAACGGGAAATTATATCAATAAGAATTAATAAAAGGGTTAATTATCACTTGTGGCCCGACCTTTCATTCGGTAGTGATTTTATGGCATGATCTTTTCAAATATTCAAAAATGTCCCGCCTTTTATCCCTCAATGACACTTATAGTTATGGCATGGGAGCAAAAATTTGGCGACGGAAAACTGACTGGGACGTCGGATGATGACGTGGACATTCTCTCCCCTTTTTTTTAAATGACATGGAATTTGCATATACCATATCAACAAAAAAATTTCTTTAAATAAAAAAAGATTTCTCCTTCTCCAAGGCCAATTCTCTAATCGCTCAACACAGGAGTTCCAGACTTTCGGTCTTCCAATACAAAAAAAAAAATTAGATTTTTGTGTTTTCTCTCCGATGGATTTGACAGAAAAAAATATTTGAGGAGAAAAAGTATGAACAACTTTGCGTTGAGAATAATTGAAAGAGAAAACACACAGATTTGTTGTTGGAGCGATTATAAGAGAAATCTTTTTTTTTTATTTAAAGACAAAATTATTTTGTCCACACGGCATATGCAAATTCCATTCATTTAAAAATGGGGGGAGAATATCCACGTCATCATCCGGCATCCTAGTCAGTTTTCCGTCACTGGATTTTCGTTCTCATGCCATAAGTGTCAGAGGGACAAAGGTCGGGATATTTTTGAATATTTCAAAAGGTTGGGCCATAAAATCACTACGGAATGAAAGGTCGGACCATAAGTAATAATTAACCCTTAATAAAATTATTAGATAGTACTAATATGTGATAGATTAAGAAAAATATTATTTGTTAATTATTTTAGGGTTAAATCATTCGATTATGCAATCTACTAAACTCGTTTAGAATTTATATGCCCTTGAACACATCTTGAATTCAATTAAAATATTTTTTTACCGCATGTTTACGTCTCAAACTCATATAGTTATGTCTATTATAAATGCTAATATAATATATTTTCATTCCTTTCGATAATTTTCAAAGTTCTATTCTTCTACAAAATCGATGTGAACAAAAATATATTTGTCTCTCAAAAATATTGTTCCACGTCAATTTTATATGAAAATTGAGATGGATCGTTTTCATGGCATATACTCCGACATTGATTTAGAAAAGGAAAATAATTGTAAAAATTGTCTATAAGATGAAAGTGACTATAAATACCCTACATTATGAGTTCAACATAGGATTAAGAAAAAAAAATGTTGAACCACCGCTTCGCAATTATTTCGTCTACCCCCGACGGTTCCGGCCTGTAACCGTCCATATATAAATAAACATCTTCCAAATATATTCAAAGAAAAATTAATGATGACATTTTTTTACCTGAAATTAATATTTATTATATAAATAGCTATCTTTTAAAAATATTCACACAATATTTAATAAATAAAAATTTATATTATAAATTATACTAGTATTATATAAATAATCATCTTCCAAATATATTCACAGAAAAATAAATGATGACATTCATTTTCTGCTTTCAATAGGTGAAATTCATTGAAAAATCGATATGGAACCCAAATTTTTAATAAATATTTAAAATCAATTATTTTACATTAAAATATTCATATATTTATTTAATATAAACTTTTTTTAGGTAAATTTTTTTTCCCATATCATGTGGACTATTACGTATTTCTGGTTCTAAGAGCCAATTATTTTCCTTTAGCTGTGTTTAGTCGAGCCAATAATATAAATATAATTATTCAATCTGAAACTTTATAAAAACAACTCAGTTACATCGATTTATGAATAAAAAATTATGCTTCCAAATTATCTACCAAATTAATAAAATATTTTATTTTTTTGTATCACTTTATAAATTTATTAACTCGGACCATATCAAATTTATTTACTTCTTTCACCTAAATCTAACATCATTCGAAGGGAGATGTACTTATTTATCTCTGGTATCTACCAAATTAATAAATATTATAGTATTATTTTTATTTTTTATCACACTATAAATTTATTCAATAATTCTATTCGGACATATTATGTCTAGACACACGTGCTTAAAATAAGAAAAAAAATTGTCCGATTGCCTTCAAAATTTCTTTCCAACTCAGACTCTCTTCTGAAATATCGATCTTATGCACATACGCTCCCAAATTTACTCTCATACATACCCAACTCCTAAACTTGTGAATTTAAATTGAGATGAAACTTTATAATTAAAATTTAAAAAATACTCCCTCCGTCCCACCGAATATGGCTTGTTTTCCATTTTGAGACGTCTCACTATACTTGGCTTGTTTCCTTTAAAGGAAACAATTAATTTATATACATGACTCATCACCTCATCTAAACTCCACTAACCTACAAACCAAACTTCACTTAAGGGCTCATTTTAGAGAATTATAAAAATTTATTAATAATAATAATTAGATTAATATCTAATTAGAGTATAATTTATAATTAAGATTTTAAATTTTAATTTATATATGAGATTATAGAATTGAGTTGAGATGATGAAATAAGGTTCTAGACCGAAACAATTCACAAATGAAACAGACGGATTTATAAAAATATAATAAACCGCATCAGTCGTACGGTGCGTTCCACCGCAAGCGGTGTGTTCGTCACGATTATGTGTGCAAAGCCAACAGTGAAAAAAGTTGAGAAAGCTGACAATCCAATAAAAGCCTTTCTAAAGCATATTGTCACATTACTTCACATGATTGTGTGACTATTCAGCCTTTCGTTTTTCTTCCCAAATTATTATTATCATTATAAAGTTTACTCAAATTTTCCCACCTATATATATTTACTCTCATTACACTTGCTTTAAATGATCGCCCTCTAGTTCGGTGCGTTATTTGCACAAATTCACCTCTATGATAATCTATAAATAATTTTGTTTACATGCAACATATAAACACATACTTAATTTGTTGAGATTTTATTAATATATGATATAAAACTCTATTTCGTTCTTGTACACTTATTATATTCGAGGAAATACAATAGTCATAACATACGTACTTGAGTCAAAATATGTAAGTCATGTATATTATTACATAAACACAAATGTTGCACAATAGCTGTAAGCACCTAGTATGAGTATCGCTGACGATATCAAAAAAAAAAAAAGAATTGTGAAGAAAAAATATAAAAAAGAGTAAATTAAAATGATAAAATAATATTGATGCTCGTATATGTATTCATAAATAATGTGCAATATATCGTTTATTTAACATGCCGAAACTTCGAAACCTATTTTCCTATTCATGGTGCAGACAAAATAAATCAAAGTATAAATAAATACATATATTGCTTTATATATAGTTGGGTGGATATGATGTCGAAGGAAGGAGCGAATAAAACAATGCTTATTTAAAAAAAGGAAATTTCATTTATGTATGTTGAGAAAATAAATAAGCGCTAGCAATAATGAGAATCCAATTTAAAAGACTAACCAACCCAAATAAATATACTTCAATGGAAGAAGGGCTCTACTTAATTACTACTTACATCATACTATCAAGAGTTGTAGTACTAAATATTGTAGCCCTAAAGAGATTTTATAGTCTACTTTTTTCATTTTTTAGATGATTTTACAACAAATTTAATATGCTTACAAATTATTTTAGGAGTTGAGGTTTCTGACGCTACGTATATCTTTAAGTTAAATAAAAGAAGAAATGTATACTACTACTATATTGTTAGGTTCCAAAGGGGAAATAGAAATACATATATTTTCTTAATTGCAAATTCAAAGAATGAATTGCCTCTTACAATCCTGAATACGATTTAATACTTCATGGATAGATTATTTAGGGATGTGTTGATACTTAATTAATAATTATTTATCTAATTAGAAAAAAAAAAAGAATTTATATATCAAAATATTTTTAGACATCACATGCTCGTGGTTGAATCAATGCCCCTACTGATTCATGAATGAAATTAATGATGGCGATATGTCTGAAATATATGATTACGACATATATGAAATATATATAATTTTATGTAGTGTAATTAATTAAGGTTTAGTGGAAATATCATAATTGTGTTGCTGTTTCTCATGGGATATAATGGGCCCCTCCTTAATAATTATTCTATGGTTTCAAGGGCTCGAATTATTGAATTACCAGCAGAATTATGTAGGTATCTTATGATCGCCACCTAGGTTTTGGCGCCAAATTGATTATATGAATACACACACACTTATTTTAAGTGGGAGATTTATGTGTCACGAAATTATAAATTCCATTCAAATTCATATCTAGTCTAACAATATAATTGTAATTATATAATACTCTATATAGTAGTACTATAATTCTCTTTTAATAAATTATAATTTATTTGGGTAGTGTTATTTGGACATACTATGTCCAGACATACGATGGTGAAAATTGAGATTCGATGTAATTTTTTAATTAATAATTTAATTTCATAGTTTCGACAGTTTGGTTGTTAATAAACATACTCTTTTTAAATTTTAATGATAAAGTTTCATCTCAATTTGAATTTACAAGTTTATGAGTTGAGTGTGGATGCGAGTAAAATTTGAGAGCGGGTGTGCATGAGATCGATATTTCGGAAGGAGGTCTGAGTAGGAAAGAAATTTTGAAGGCAATCGGACATTTTTTTCTTATTTCAAACACGTATATCCAGACATAGTATGTCCGAATAGAATTATTGTATTTATTATAAGGAGAGCAATAACATGTCCCGTTCAATATGACCTGCTTCGTTTTTGGGTCATCCCATTCAATATGACATGTTTTTGTACATGGAAAGAAGTATATCTTACTTAGGCTAAAAATAAACTTTAGCTTACTTAGGCTAAAAATACACTTTAATTAGCACTTTATTGATTACATAAATATTGTATTGACTAAACTACTACTTTAGTTGCACTTTTTAATACCTAATCCTCTTCTTAGTTTTCGTGCCAAAATGTATTAGAACATATTGAACGAGATGGAGAAAGTATGAATTAATTATAACATAAATTGATTATAAGATTGGATCAAATATTTTGACTAGTTTTATTGTGGAATTGTCTCACATATATTCGTGATACCTCGAAACTTGGAAAATTATGTTTCAGATACGGACTCATAATTGAATTTTATTAATGTCATAGAAATTGATCTAGAATTCCATGCGATGATAAATATTTAACAGGCTATACAACCTACTTCCTTTTATGATTGAGCTGTTACACAATATGCAAAATTAGATTTTCTTTAAAATGCTAATTATAACTGAAAGAAATTCTTAATTTTATTGCAGTTCAATCTTCAAAATGAGCAACTTCAGAGTCAAGTTTCATTCTCAATATAAAACAAATAGCAAAAAGAAAAGGATAATGGATAAAACAAAATTTATATGCCAGCTTTAAAGGGTTTTGTTGGGCCTACCCAAACATAAATATAGCCAAATTAAAATTAAATAACCCCAAAAAGGATAAATAATTGGTGTAAAAATCCCATCATCATCCCCCACATTATTTTCAATTTTAGTGACTTTTCTTGTACCAGTGCGCGGCCCACAAATATTTATTTATTGTACAATCCCACTCTGAAAAGGTTAAATTTCTGAATTTTTTTTTTAATCAATCCGCTGTAGTTATTCTTAATAACTAGATTATTCTTATTAAGTTGCAATTATGATCAACATTTAGACACTTGAGTTGTTTCATTCTTCTACCTTGATTAATTGAAGCATCATATCCAATAAAATTGAGAGAGACTGCCAATTAAAATTAGAGTGCGCAAACAGTTGATTCGATTTCATTAAAATTGACAAATTAAATTGAGATTTCTTTTTTTGTACTATTAAAAATCATTTAGTGAATCTAGTCCCTTTTTACTCTATTTTGAAACTAACATGTTATTGCTTTCCTTAAATAAAATTATGTTCATTGTTACATAGAGGTATTTGACTGATTTAATAGTTGAAGAGTTTGACTGATAGTTTGACCTTATATTGATCTTTGACTGATTTAATAGTTGACAACAATATGATTAAATTAATCATTTAAAGAAAATGACTAAAAAATTTTAGTTAATGACTGATTTATTTTGAGCTATTAATTTTACTCTAAAAGAAAAAAATGACCATTTTGGACATCTTATCTTAATATATTCACACTTTATTTCATCCATAAAATAAGTAGTGTTCCCAATACAGAATAACTGACAAATTCTACATTTTTGATAATTCCACTACATCCAAAGGATCTTTTTTCTATTACCAATAAAAGAAAAAGACAACACACATAACATAATAAAACAATAAATTACTCAACTAAAACTGAACTGTTTTAAAATTATTTATTACACTTTTTCCAGTCTACTTTCTACCTGTATAAGTTGACCATATCTCCCTCCATCCATATATATGTATGTACTGCCCCCCTCCTAACTCTAGCTAGGGTTTCTCAACTCACCTGAATATTTCTCAAATTAAATGGCTTAAATTTAGATTTCTAAAATGCTTAAAATAAATTGACTTCGTCTCCACTTTTTTAAACTATAAATTGATTTACTTTGATTTGCAGATAATTGCATATGAGCAGAACAACAAAAGTTTATTTAATTTACACGGAGGCTCACACATTATAAAAAAAAAAATGCATGCATCTATGCATAATAAACATGAAGTTACTTGAAAGTTAGAGCTCAAAATGCTAGTAGTGTAATGTATCTAGACATTTAGTAATAGTATGATTTATATCCTAAAATGATCGATAACTATCTATGGAAATACATCACTTAAAATTTTAAAATTACAAAATCAAATCAATACTCATTAAATCTTCACAAGAAATTCATTTATTTCACGAAAGTATCTCTTCATGTTCTACGCCTCCATTTTATCATTTTAATCGGTGTTGTGCAATTACTAACAATGAGGCGAGCTTCAGTCATCAGCAACAACTTTTCTTCTTATTATTATAGAATTATTAATAATTTATGCGCTTTGGTGTCACAAAATCGAATGGCACAAAAAATAGCTTCTTCACATAAGATGAAATACATAGGATGGATGTAGTTTGTTGTTGTTGTTAGATGTTTCTTCTCTTTTAGAAAAGAAACTGAGGATCTAGTCAAAGGAATCCTACATATAGAGAGAGATGAGCTAAGCAACATTGAATTATTCATTTTAAGAAATAATACTATTCATATTTTAAAGAGAGTTTACTACACATATATATACATGCATGAATCATGATTTATTTCGTCAGTTCTATTAAAGTTAAACCATGAATTTTGGAACATTTGAATTATGTAAATTGATGTAGGTAATTTTGGTAGTATCTACTCACCATAAAGTTACTCTCTCTCTCTCTCTCTCTCTCTCTCTTCTTCTTTTTTTTTTTAATTTTTTTTTTATTTTTCAGTACCCTCATTCCCAGCCTGGATCTCTCTCTCTCTCTCTCACACACACATACACAAACAGAGAAACACACACACAAAATACCAGAGCAGAGCAGAGCACACGCAGATATACACATATATATTCTCTCTCTCTCTCTCACACACACACACATTCATACTGTCACTCAAACCAACACCCTCAAGTGATTCCTCCACCCATAATTTACTCTTTTTCTCTCTCTATATCTCTCTCTCTCTCTCTCTCTCTCACACACACACACTCACACTCTCGAAAAAGCCACTCAACAATGGCTACTCCACTCAAACTCCCACCAATGCAGCTGCTTCTCCTCCTCCTAGTCTCCGCCGCCGCCGCCTCAGATCTCTCCACCGACCACGCCGCCCTCCTCGCCCTCCGCTCCGCCGTCGGCGGCCGCACTCTCTTCTGGAACACCACCCTCACCACCCCATGCAACTGGGCCGGCGTCCTCTGCGAAAACGACCGCGTCACCGTCCTCCGCCTCCCCGCCGCCTCCCTCTTCGGCTCTCTCCCCGACGGCACTCTCTCCGCCCTCACCTCCCTCCGCACCCTCAGCCTCCGCCTCAACCACCTCTCCGGCCCCCTCCCCGCCGACCTCTCCTCCCTCTCTCAGCTCCGAAACCTCTACCTTCAGGGCAACCATTTCTCCGGCGCCCCGCCGCCGTCGATTTTCTCTCTCCACGCCCTAGTTCGACTGAATCTCGCCTCCAACAACTTCTCCGGCGAAATTCCCTCCGCTTTCAACAATCTGACCCGCCTCCGCACGCTTTTCTTGGAGAATAATCAGTTCAGTGGTAGTCTCCCGAATTTTCAGCTCCCAAATCTCGATCAATTCAACGTCTCCTTCAATAATTTGAACGGCTCTGTTCCTAAATCGCTTTCTGCGAAATCGAAAGAGGCATTCTTAGGCACTTCTCTCTGTGGGAAACCTCTCGATACTGTGTGTGCTGACAATGCCACCGAAACCCCATCCATAGCCGGCGGAGCGGCGGCAAACGTCGGAAATAGAGGTCGTAAGCGCCTCTCCGGCGGCGCCATTGCCGGAATTGTCATCGGATCTGTCGTTGCCCTCCTTCTGCTGCTTTTTGTTCTCATCTTGTGCAGGAAGCGGAGCGGGAAGCAGACGGCGAGGTCCGTCGACGTGGCGGCGATCAAGAATCAAGAAAACGAGGCCGCCGCCGCCGTTGCCGGTCAGAAGCCGGCTGCGGAGGCGGAGAACGGTTTCCCCGAGGCTGCGGTGATGAATGGGAATGGGAATGCCAAGAATAATGACAATGCAGCTTCGAAGAAGCTCGTATTCTTCGGGAACGGGTCGAGGGTGTTCGATTTGGAGGAGCTCCTGAGGGCCTCGGCGGAGGTGCTCGGGAAGGGGACGTTCGGGACGGCCTACAAGGCGGTGCTCGAGGTCGGGACGGTGGTGGCCGTGAAGAGGCTCAAGGATGTCACCATTTCCGACACCGAGTTTAAGGAGAAGATTGAAGGTGTTGGAGCTATGGATCATGAGAATTTGGTGCCGCTTAGAGCTTACTATTATAGTAGGGAAGAGAAGCTTCTTGTTTATGATTATATGCCAATGGGAAGCCTCTCTGCACTTCTTCATGGTGAGATGATTATTTCATTAAATCTTGATTGCAATTTCTTGATATTGATGATTATTTTGATATGTGTTAATGAAATTGGGATTTATGTTATGTTATGATCACTTTGGTTATCTGCATTGTTGTGTAATTTAGTTTGTGGGACTTGAAATTTTTTTCAAGAAATGAGGATATGCATGATGATGATGATGATGATTTGTCTGATGGTGTTCTTGAATTTGATGGCTGTCATATATTATAAACTAGTTTATTTGATTTTTGATGATGTTTTGAGATAGTGATGTTTGTTTTATTGTGTGTGTATGCAAAATAAATTTTGTCAACTTGCTTTAGGTGGAGTTGGTGATAGAGTTACATCAATGTAGGGCTGCATATGCAATCCAATTTTGATTTTCAAGTTTTGTTTAGTCCTATGCCGACCGTTGATAGATTCGATTGATAATACGTATGTATGATCGAGTATTTGAAGGATTACATGATGAACCGAGTTCAAAATTGTTCGATTTGTTAATGTTTGTGGTGGATTAGCCTATATTGTTGTTGTTTGATTGGTGATTGATTATGTATGTGGTTGTGCGTGATCATGTGGTCGTTTTCGTCTTCGTCTCAACTCAGGCAACAAAGGAGCTGGCAGGACGCCGTTGAATTGGGAGATGAGGTCTGGCATTGCGCTCGGAGCAGCACGAGGCATTGAATACCTCCATCACCAAGGCCCCAATGTCTCCCACGGCAACATCAAGTCGTCAAACATCCTCCTCACCAAGTCGCACGACGCACGTGTCTCGGACTTCGGGCTGAACCATCTAGTCGGGCCCCCATCCTCTCCCACACGGGTAGCAGGCTACCGCGCCCCGGAAGTGACCGACCCTCGCAGAGTCTCCCAACGGGCCGACGTCTACAGCTTCGGCGTTCTGCTGCTCGAGCTGCTGACGGGGAAAGCTCCAACACACGCTCTCTTAAACGAGGACGGAGTAGACCTCCCGAGATGGGTGCAGTCGGTGGTCCGGGAGGAGTGGACGTCGGAAGTGTTTGATCTCGAGCTGCTTCGGTACCAGAACTTGGAGGAGGAGATGGTGCAGCTCCTGCAGCTCGGGATCGACTGCACGGCTCAGTATCCCGACAAGCGGCCCTCAATTTCGGAAGTCGTCAGCCGCATCCAAGAGCTCCGGAGCTCGAGCTTGAAGGGTGTGGCCTATCAAGAACAGGCTGATCGTGTGACTGAAACAGATTGAAGAAGAGGTTTGATTGTAGTAGAGATTTGAAGAGAGAGAGAGAGTGAGAAAACAGCATCAAGATTTTTAATGCAGCAACAATTAAAATTAGTTAAATCTTCTTGAAAAAAGATGTACTTGTTTGTTGAATTTGAGCTCTAATTCTTGCTTGTCAGAATCAAAAAACAGCTCATATTTTTCTTGGTACAATTTGGAATATCAGTTCCATTTGTTCTTGTTGGTTGCTGTAATTATTACTACTAGCTTTAACTTTTGCTTTTTTTCTTTCTTTTCTTTTTCCTTTTCTTTTCTGAGTGAGCTTTATTTCGAGAACATGTGGATTGTACCCTAGGGTACAAGGTGTAACAGCTGCTCTTGGTGAATATATTTCTTTATCCAAGGCCCCTTTTGCTTGATCAATTAATACATTTGTTTGTAGTTAGAAGTTTACTTTTTTTTCTATAGGAATTGGTTGCAAATTATGGAGAAGTTTGTTGGACTGCATTTATGGTTTTATTATTATTTGTAGGCTTTATTTATATATATATGTCAGCCGAGATGAAAATTCGGTTTCAATCCAAACGTTGGCCCACTTTACGGATGGGTTGAGTTTTAAATTGATAAAATTGTTGAAAATTTTTTCAAGTTTTCAAAATTTAAAATTCTCTCAAAAAAAAAAAAATGATACTTAAAGTTCAGATATTAACACCTACATTTCTAAGCATGCAAACCACATAGGAACACTATTATTACATTTTGGATAACTAGATCCAACAAAATTTAACATATAAAAGTGTTGGTGGAATTCGAACTTGGAACATTTAGCCTCATAAGTACTCGTTCCACCGTTAGACCATTTTGAATAGGACATCATTTTTCCGTTTTACGTAGCATTTGGAAAATTTATTTCTAATTTGTGTCAAATTCTCGATGATCACACTCGACTTTAAGTTACCAAAAAAAATTATGTCACTTCAAATAATACTAATACATTATAATTATATAAAATGTCTACGTTTTTTTAAGGTTGAATGTCTTGTAATTTTGCTTTTATGATTATATATATTGATCTATGAAAGGTTATGCAAACTTAGGTTTATTTGGCTAATTCCGATGATTAATGTAGGACGAAATAGCTGGAAAATAGGTTGGTTCCACTTTTGTTATATTGTCGGGAATATGTATTTTTTTAGGAAACAAAATGAATTACTCAAACTAGAATTTGAAAGGTTAGGGATTTTTCTACCAATTTGGATTTTTCCACCAATTTGGTCTACTTCTTTTTTCTTTTTCAAAGAAAATTTAAATATTACAAATAAACTTTTTTTTTTTTCTCAAAAAGTCACGTTGTATATAAGGATGTGTCAATCAGGCCAATCCATTTTGTTTCGAACAAGATTTATTGGACTGTCGAACTTTTCGGTACGAGTTAATTAGATTGATTTTTTACCTCCTTTTTCGACATGTGGGAGTCAGCTCGTTGATTTTGAACTAGATTGACCTCTCTAGTGCCAGCCAACCCACTCGAACCCTATCAATTTATCGAGCTATTAAGTTTGGACTGTAATTTTCAGTCATAATCCTATATTTTATGGGATTTGTTCGGATAAACTCGTGAGTTTCTTGCTGAATTAACATCCTATATACATAGAGAGCCAAATTGGGAGTGAGTGTAGCAATATTATATAGTAGTATTGCATAGGCCATCCCAAATTTTGGGACCAACACTGTACTATTTTGTTCTTTCCTTTTCCTACTTATGGCATTTGGATTTTTGCCTTTGTCCACTTTGACTCTTTTCGAGATTTTCTTTGTTTGTGACAATTATTCTCAATCTAAACCTAATTAGGCTGCAAATGCACATAGGGAAATCTTGAATTTTATTAAAGAAATCTAACTCATTGTTGGTCAAAATTTGGTGAGTGGATGGGAGATCTTGATTCTTTTGTTCTCTTTTCTTTATCAACCAAAAACAAAAATAAATAAAATAGACCTAACTGTAATAATAAATAAAGCAGCAACATCGGTTGGGACCAAATGCACCTGTTTGCAATGAATAAAATTGGTAACTGTTTTGCAATAGAGATATGGTGAAGGAGACAGCTATCTGCAACCTCTCACGGATGAAAGAGTGATGTTGAGTATTCGGGAAAAAGTGTGACATTTATGTGAGAACAAATAAATAAGAAAATTAAAAATAAAAATTCAGAGTTAATTGATAATTAACACTCAATCTATGATGTATTTTGCAATTTAGATTCAATCTTTGAAACGTTGCAAGTAATTACCTAACTTTTGTTTTTTCTAACTTTTGATAATTTGATATATCGTGTTTTTTCCGGTTTCCGAAAAGATAAATGACACTTTTATTAACGATGTGAACTATAGTAATGTTCTGCATGCACAATTAATGATATCGTAAGTCTTTCAAAATGATGCAGTTTTCTATGTAATCATTTAAATTCGTGGATTGATCTTCATTTGTAGGTCACTCTCCAAAACGGTGCAATTTTGAAAGATTTATGACGAACGTAGTATGTATAAAACCGAACTGTAGTCCATGTCATTAATGAACACGCTAAGTCAGCTTGTCAGATACTGAAAAGAGATAGGGTAAGTTGGATTTGCAAAAAATTGTAAAATTTGGGTATATATTATTATTTGCAACAATTTAAAGATTGTGTTTAAGTTGCAAAAGACACCAAATATTGGGTTTTAATTACAATATTTGATATAAAGAAATTGAATCATAGTCCCTAAGTGAAAACTAAGAACAAATATGGAACATTGATTTTTATATAAATATATTGTCCTTTTTTTTTTGGGAGTGACAAAAACATAAAATTGGTGGTCCAAAAATTGCAAGCCACCAGACTGTCTGGCTTCGAGGCCTCTTGTTTTTAAAGAATTTCATAATTTTTATCAAACACCCAATACCGTTGTTGGGTTTTCACTTTTAGATCTTTAACTTTGATTGAGATATTATTACATAGTACCCCATGATAATGTGTCATAAATGCAAAGAGAAAAGTAGTCGAATATTACTACTTTTTACTGCTTCTATTGTCCATGATAAGTGTTACTTAATTTCCTTTATGAATTGTTCATAATAAGTGTGATTTTTTTATTTTATAAATGGAAATTACCCCACCTAATATAATACCTCTTTACATTCCTTATTTTCATCCATTCTCCTTCATTTCTTAAAATTTGTCTCTCCTTCCAAATCACATTAATTGTGAACGGAGGAAGTATTTTTTAACTATTGACATTACAACCAATTTAAATAAAAGAAAGAGAAAATCATCATGCATACCCACTTTGAGGATAGTATATACTATATATATCCACTAAGATAATTTACTATTCCATATACCCTCTTGGCCCACAAAGTGTACTTTCCACCATTTGTTTAAGATTTTTTCTTTAATTTTAACTTGTACAAAATTGTCAACTCCTACCTTGTATTCATCGAAATGACTCATCACTCAGTTTGAATACCTTTTTGAATAAGGCCAAAATGTGTTGAATGACAGATATGTGTTTCACGTGAATAAAGCCTATTATGCATGCAAAAATTGTACCAATTTTAACAGTAATTTTGCATGCGGGTAGATTCTATATTGAATGCATTATTGAATTGGAATTCTTCAGCTTATATATTCATAGTTTGAAGGATCTGTACGCAAACATAAAAAAGAAAAAAAAATAGAGAGAAAACCTGAATGAATATTAGATCGAAGAGTTATAGTAGTCATTGCCGTTGTTTACATACAGGTGAACATAATACAAATTTTTATTATTTTGTAAAAAAAAATTATACAGATCACTCATATTCTGTACAAATGGACAGCAATATATCCACCACCTATATAGAAATGAGTCGATCTTTATATTTTTTTTTTTATCGAAAATTGTATTAACTGTTACAAGCTTAACTTATATTATTTTTCTAACAATATTGTTTGTATTTTACAGAAAATTGAATCAGGCATCTTTCAAACCTCCTTAATCGAAGCTAGAAGCAAATTAACATTATTTTTGCAATTTCCATCTCCAAATGTAAGTCTTAAAAATTTAAATTAATTTTCTAAACAATTTAAAACTGTACAGATAAAAAAAACTGTAAAAGTCGGTGGAAGTCATACCCCGACCTGTATACTATTTATAAGATCTGTATAGTTTTTTTTAATTACATTATTTATTTAAATGTTTATGTGTTTTTATAGCATTAATATATGTATTTTAAAGAAATACAATCTAAATTCGAAATCCCATATATAGGCATTTCTTCAAATGCAGGTGAATCCAAATAAACTGTGTGTTTTCATTTCCAATTTATAAATTTGAGTGTTTAAAACATTAATTGAAATTTTGTAAAAAATAAATAATTGTACAAATCTAACAAACACTGTACATGTCCGGATTTATTTTGTGCGACCTGTACAGTATATTTTAGATCTGTACAAAATTGAATTTTGTAATAAATTAATTTAATTTTATTTATGTATATTTAATTATTAAATTTTGGTTTTGTTTTGGCAGATGGAATATAAGATGTTCCGCGTTAAATTCAACGGCGTTTGAGACGATTATGTTAATAATGGCGGAGAAGAGCGCACATTCTATCTTCCGTTGGATATGATAAGTTTTTCCAACATTAAGGAACAAATAAATTTCATAATGATGTCTAGATTGTTAAGTGAGACTTTTGCAATATTCTATTTTTCAACGTCTCAATTCGGCGTCGAAAAATTTAAATTGAGTAATGATGATCAACTTCGTCGATTGTGTGGTACTGAGTCTGAGCCTACGTTGTATATCAGTGATTCAGTGTATAGACCTAGCTTTGATTTGAATGCTTCTTCGCAATTTGTCTATGATGATGTGTATCCGTCTCAGTACTCGCAGTACGACGATTCCCTCGCACGTATGGCTTCATGTAATTGGCTTGGCGAGACGCAAATGGGTTCTCAAAGTGCAGCGATTGTTATTGCTCAGGGGCAATCACAAGCACCGGAGTTGCAGCCACAGCTTGTGCAATCCTATGCCACTGTCGTAGAGGATGATGATGATGATGATAAAGAATATTCTGCTGAATCTGAGTCTGACGACACTGATGACGAAGAGGAACAGACAGCCACTCTGCAAATTGGAACTCTGGCTGAATTTGTTAATTGGGTGCATACTCAAGGCGGTGTGAACAAGCTCGTGACAATGCTGATGCAGAAAAGTCGTACACCCCTTGTTGACGAGGAGACGGAGGTCGCCACTAAAGCGGCCGACCTACAAAACTGGTTAGTTCCCATGATTCCATTAGAACCTCCTGCTTCGCTTGTTGAAACTGTTCTAGATAACATGCCTGACGGTCCTTTGAGTATGAGCTCCCTATTTAAAGACAAAGAGCAGTTGAGGCTTGCAGTTGGGTTTTGGCATTGGAACAATGAGCTGAGTTTTGTACAGATCGATCAGATTCAAGGCGTGTTACTTACAAATGCAAGTTTCGAGATGTGTGTCCTTTCGAATTGCGCGGTAGGAGAGAGGGCAACTATTGATATATTCACCTGTTCAACCCGACGCATACTTGCACAACCAATATGAACCATCCTCTAATGGAGAGGAAGGTCGAATCTAGTGTGATTGCAGCTCATTTTGCGAAAGGCATGAAAAATCAGAAAGAAATCATCACACCGAAGATGATTATGGCAAGTCTTATGCGAGAATATGGCGTGGCTGCAAATTACAATGTGTGTCTGCGAGCACGGAACAAGGCCCTGGAGATGCTGTATGGTGGATATCTTAATTCGTTTAAGATGGTTCCTCAGTATCTCTACATGTTTCAGAAAGAGAATCCAGGTTCGATTGTTCACTACAGTTTTAACCCTAATGATTTCCGATTCGTACACTGTTTTGTGGCGTTGTCAGCTTGTATCGTTGCATTCAAGTACTGTCTTAGGCCGGTGATTATATTGGATGCAACGCACTTAAAGGGAAAGAATAAAGGAGTTATGTTCGTTGCAATGGGAAAGGACGGGAACGAGCAACTTATACCGCCGGCATGGGGGATCGGTCCAATTGAGAATGATATCTCGTGGACATGGTTTGTAAGTCGTCTGAAGCTGGCATATCCTCCTCGCCCTAATTTGGTGTTCATCTCAGACGCCCATCTTAGTATTGCGAATGCAATTCGTGACATCTATCCTGGCATATTCCACGGCCTGTGCTACTTTCACATACTGAAAAGCATGGTGACTTATGGAAAGTCTATCACCAAGTTGTATCATAAAGCAGCATTTGCGTATAGGAGAGCAGCCTACGAGAAAGCGATGAACAATATAATGTCGGGAAAACCCGAAGCACATGCCAAGCTGATGTCCATTGGTCCGAAGAAGTGGACTCGATGTATGTGTCCAGGCCGACGATATAGTAACCTGACGTCGAATGCCGCAGAGCAATTCAATAAAGTTTTGAAGTTTGCTAGATGTATACCAATTTGTTCGTGTTTGGAGACCTTCAGAATGACCGTCGAGAGGTGGTTTGATGAAAAATGACAATTATACGCATCTAGTACTGCGTTTGTCACGAGCACGACATATGCTAAACTTGCAGCTGAGGTTGAACTGTCAAGAACGTACACTGTCATTCCCTTTAGAGATGGTGTATTCAAAGTCCACGACGGAAATCACTCTCAATGTCGATCTCAACGCGAGGAGCTGTCCATGTCGAGTGTGGGATTTGAACTTGATACCGTGTTCTCACGCCGTTGCAACAACTCAGTAAGGATAATTAGAGTTTTGTTTTCTTATTTGTACATTTTTGTATAACTTATTCCGCGTATTAACTGTTTCATTATTTGCAGACGAAATGGCCAGCACCCATACAATTATATGGCGGATTACTACACGAGAAATACTCAACTACAGATTTACTTACTAGAGGTCAATCATGTCCCTCCCAAAGATGAGTGGTTTATTCCTCCCCAAGTTGTTGTTGTGGAAATGTTGTCGATGCTTCCGGTTAGGCAAGCGGGTCGTCCAAGCAAGACTCGTCGAAGATCGTTCCTGGATAACTTGACTGCAAGAAGACGTCAGCCCACCGACGATGGTGCCTCAAGCAGTAAAAAACGAGCACCTAAAAAATGCTCTATAAGTCACGAGAGTGGTCACTCGAAAAATAAATGTCCATACAAATGAGGGTTTATTTTTTATAAAATTTGCTAGATGTGTATTATTATTATTATTATTATTATTAATATTATAATAATAATAATAATAATAATATTAATAATAATAGAGAATAATATTATACTAAGAAGAAAGATTTAAAATAAAATGTAGTAGTAGTGATAGTAGAGAATAATTATAATAATAATTATAATATTAATAATAATAGAGAATAATATTATACTAAGCAAGAAGATTTAAACTAAAATGTACAGATCGGGTGAATTCTGTACAGGTCAGCTGTACAATATCACCGCCCTGTATAGAATTCAGACGATCAGTATATTTTTTTTTAAATCGTCGTTGTTATTATTATTATTATTATTATTATTATTATTATTATTATTATTATTATTATTAAGTGTAGTAGTAGTAGTGATAGTAAAGAATAATTATTATTATTATTATTATAATAATAATAATAATAATAATAATAATAATAATAATAATAATAGAGAATAATATTATATTAAGCAGAAAGATTTAAAATAAAATATACAGATCTGGTGAATTCTGTACAGGTCAGCTGTACAATGTTACCGCCCTGAATAGAATTCAGACAATCTGTACTTTTTTTTTTTTTAAATCGTCATTATTATTATTATTAGTATATGTTTAGTACTATTATTAGTACTATTATGCTGTATTATTAATAGTACGATGATTATTAGTATTATTAGCTCAATTAAATTTAAATATGACGAGCAAAAATAGAGCAAAAATACGAGCAACAATTAAAATAGGATAATTATTAATATTATTAGGTCAAAAAATAAAATGCCCTAAATAATGTCTTGAGCAAAAACGTACAATAAAACATATAATAATATTAAACACGGTCTTGGCCAGCGTTGCACAGAATGTCATGAGCAATTTTTCTTCTATAAACTGCGACATTCCCAGGTCGGTTACCTCATACGATACTCAGGGCTCCGCTGATCATTGATCAATGGCCATGAGCGCAAATGGACCGCAACTGTGACTGTCGTCTTGTTTAAATTGTGTGACAGGGTCACGATCAGTAGCCCTAGACGGAACAAGTATAGCCAGACCGTCACTCCTGTTTTGTGCCTTCGGTTTTCTCGGGGTCAGCCAATAGCCTCCACTGTCCAGGATTGTCCAGAACTTACGAGCTAACGGTTTTAGTGAGTCTACTCGAGAAGTCCGAGCATCTTCTAAGTGCGACTTTGAGTCCCACACCTCCATCACCCACTGACCCATGTTGATGCGGAGAACAAAAAAATGCTGACCGAGGACGACTGGAATTATTATCTGTAAGAAATAATCAGAATATTAAAAACAATTTAAATGATAACTTCAATTTTAGTATGCAGTGATTTTTTACCGTGTCAGCTTGCCGCCAATTTTTGACATTAACACCTACATCAAGAGGCATTGTGATGCTCGCACTCAAGCTTGTCGACCTCTCCATTTTGTTAAATTTGTGCATGAATGTCGTCTGATCACGAAAAATATTAGTAGATGTAATGGATTACAAATAATGATAATAATAAATTTAAAATAAAAAGTTGCTCACGAAGAAGTCGACGTTCAAAAGGACCGTGTTGGTGTCAGTAATGTGGTCCATGATGTGCACACGTTCCCTCAAACGTTGTTGCAACAACTGGACTGCAAAGACGAAAAACTGAGAAGAAACACAAAAAAGATATATTTATTAAAACAGCGTAAAACTAATGATAACAAGTTTAAAATTTAGAAACTTACTGGATGATCCATGTCAATATTTGGGTTTTCAATCCGGCGAAAGTAGTTATCTGTGCATGTCATTGCTCCCACATACACGCACGAGCCTCTGTTTTTTAAAAATAGGTCATATATGTACCATTTGTCTTCGTCGTCAAGATCGACATGAGAAATTTCCTGTACTTGCTGAAGTAGACTCGTGTCTCGGCGTGGGCTTTCGCCACCGGTAATACTCTTCCCTGTTTCTGGCTCATCCGGTCGTGTCTGCGCGAGCGACTTCCTAGCAAATCAGCATATGCAGCGGGATTGTACAACACATCCTGAGGGTTCCCATCAGGAAACCTAGTAGCTACGGGTGTCGCCGGAATGGGTTGAGGATCATCTGTTTCATAAGCATACTCAACGCCAACCTTTCTAAGCCATTCGGGGATTGTGCACTGAAGCGGCGGCGCTGAATGACGGGCTGGCACAAAGGGTTGTTGTTGGTGAATTGGACTCTCGTGGGCTGAGGCACTGGGCGGTGGTGGTACAGGTCCACTCGGGCTAGAACGTCGGCCACTCTTCTTCTTAAACAAGTCTGTGAAAAAAGACTTGATCTCCGAAAAAAATACCTCTCTTCACTGTGTAGTCAATTCACTTCTCATCCGGCCTCGCAATTCTTCCATGAACTTATTTCTTCTCCCCTCTCTCCGACTGCCGGTTTCTGTGTCGCTGCTCGATGATGACGACTGCACTACGCGAGCACATTTTCCTTTACTCTTCTTAGCTTTCGTCATATCTTTAGGTGGGGGCCTGTCTCTCAGATCATATACATTGGGCTCGACGCTAGGCTCTGACACCGGGGAAGAGCATATTCGTCTACTTTCTTGGCAGTAATCGCAGACAAATAAGGTATAGCCTCGTTAATCCACATCTACAGTGCCCAAACCGGCCCGTAAATGTTATACCTCAAATTTTTTCCAAAAACAGATTTGTGGCGCGGTGCCGCCGAGACATAATTCTTCAACACTTTGTATGAATATCCACCCCAAGAAAATTGGTTGCATCGGTTCAGATCATCCGATAATACCCAAAGCCACGACTGTATCTTGCATCTAACGTCGCAACCTAATAATACTGCTTGTGCGACGAGCACATGGGCTACTCGAAGATACAAATGTGCTTCTAGACCAGCCACTTTCAAAAAATCCTCCAACACGTCCTTGAATAATCGGACGTCACCAGAAAATGTCCGACATGCTTCCACATTCTCCGTCGACAAATCTACACTGTGTGGATCAAACGAAGACGCTCCAAACATAAGTCCCGAAATAAGAGCGTACTCACGGGGTGAAAATCTCAAATTTCTATCACCAATACGAAACCATAGATCCATCGGATCAGCACCAGCCACTTTTACCTCTCTAGCCACGACCATATGAAGCGCTTTCGCACACGCTTTACCCTGGTACATTCTAAAAAAATGCCCAAAAGCACCCACAGAGAATGTTTGAACAAGCTCTGCACCCCCAACTTCTAACAGTCGTTTCTCTATCAATGCCAACATGCTAAGCTTGTTGTACGTGTTCACTGTATGTGTCATTTCTTGAAATATTTTACGTACCCAACACCAACCATGCTGAAACACAAATAAAATTAATTATCAATTACAAAACAGAACTAAAATAAATTAAAAAACATAATTAAAAAAATAATATACATATCGCATGTATTCTGTACAGCCCGTATATAAAAAACAATTCACCTGTACAGAATATACACGGGCAGTACAGTTTGTTTCAGATTATTATCATATATTATTTTATTTTTAATATAATGACAGTATAAATTAACAAATCAAATTATCGAGTTACATAACAATGCTTTAATTAACTAATTATGCATGCATATTTTATAAACTTGAGAAATTAATTAAATAAAATTAAATATGTCATCATAATTATAGCAGAAACTATACAGGTCATGAGAAAAGTATACATGTCGTGAAAAATAATACACGACCTGTATGCTTTTTATACGACCTGTATACTTTAGTTTATAAAGGTTTTCGATCTAATTTCTTCCTATATTATGATTCACATGATTTATGGTATTAAAATAGAGAAAATATATTAATTATTCGATTAATTAACATTAAACTAACTAATTATATCAATATGCAACAAATTACCATAACAAAAATCATAAAGGCACGGGGATATCTAAAAAACAAGTCTATTATGTGTCTAAATTAATTATAATAATATTCGTGTTAACAAAAGTTATAAAGATCGACAAAAAAGTATACAGGCGGTAAAAAACAATACACGACATGCTTTTTAACCGACATGTATACTTTTGTTTATAAAGGTTTTCGATCTAAATTCTTCCTATATTATTATTAACATTACTTATGGTATTAAACTAGAGAAAATATATTAATTATTCGATTAATTAACATTAAACTAACTAATTATATCAACATACAAAAAATTACCATAATAAAAATCATAAAAGCACAGAGATATCTAAAAAATAAGTCTATTATGTGTTTAAATTAATTATAATAATATTCGTGTTAACAAAAACTATAAAGATCGACAAAAAAGTATACAGGCCGTATTAAATTTAAAAAATCATTCTATCGACCTGTATGGTTTTTACTCGAACTGTATGAAATTTACCTCTTGTAAATATTGTTTCTGGGCTTCAGTTAAATCTTCCTCATCACTCTTCGATTTTTTTCCTTTAATTTTTCCTTTTGTACCCGATGATGACGCCATGAATTAAGGGTTTAGTGTTAAAAATTTAGTACATGGAAGGAATAAGAATTGTGGAGAAGAAGGCTGGAGAGAAATTTTGAGGAGTAATCTGTATATGAATGATCTGTAAAGATTTTGTATTGGAACTCAGATTTTATTGCTGCATAAATTTGTTTTTTACCGTTTATTTTTAACGTGAGGGAATTGATTCTCATTGAAGAATCTGGCAGGAGGTGAGTGTGGGTTAAATCACCCTGAAAAATCGGTAAAGAGAGATATATTCATACGTTATAGAGAGATATGCATGATTATGGGCTTAGGGTTTCAATTTTCAAAAACAATAAGACAAATAATGGGACCCATTCGAGAATCTCTCGGTCAAAGAGAGAGAAATATCTGCTGAAAAATACACTTTGTTGACCAAATTGATATATAGAATACATAATTATCTTAATGAGTATATGAAGTACATGTTATACCCATAATGGGTATTTCGAATTTCAACTCTAAAAGAAATTGAAATAAATTCAATACAAAAATAAATTATGTAGTCAGTGTACAAGTGTGTGTAAAGAAGATTATATATAAATAAACAAAAATTGAGAACCACGAAAAGGAGCGACAAACTGGAGGTTGAGTCTATCTACTCTTCAATTTGAGTATAAAGCTGAGAGTGAAAAAGAAAGAAGATTAGATCTACAAGTTTTGGAGGTTTTTCCTTTTGTTTATCTATAATGAAAAATACTCTTTCCGTAAGTAAAAAAGAGTCTTACTTACTCCTTTTATTTTGTACGAGAAAAAGAGTATCATTTCACTTTATGAACTCATACACCTTCAAAAATCTCTCTTATTTACACTCATTTATTATTGATGGACCCACCTTCCAACAACTTTATTACTATCTTTTGTCAATACTACTACATTTTTGTCAATTTCAATATCATTAATTTCTAACTTTTACTCACTCAAATCAATTTTACCAACTTTCCTAATTTCCGTATCCAACTACAATTGAGACTCTATTTCGCGTACGGAGGAAATATGATGAAAAAAAAAAGGAACTTTTGACCCGGTGTAGGTGCGCCTATGGATGCACTTTTCGTCATCTATTTGTAATTATATAGTATATATTTTTGGATTGATCACAATTCACAATGAAACTTCAGTAAATGAAAATCAATATTTCCGCACATAATTTACCATAGCAAATCTTGGTTGTCTATTTAACCTTAACAAAAATAATGTGCAGAATTTGGAAGAAAATAAAAACAAAAATTGTACTCCCTCCTTATATTAAATGATGCTCTATTTGGGATTTTGAACGTAGAATAAGAAAGTTGGTAAAGTTAGTTTGAGTGGGATAAAAGTTAGAAAGTAGAGGTAATGGTAATGATATAGATTTAATTTGTTAATTGTAAATTAAAGATAATGAGTGGATGTGACTTTATCATTTCTTTTATACTTTATTTAATTTAATTCCCTTTGTAATTTTAAAATGTGGAGGGAAATTAATTTTTTTTCCTGATTCCTGATTTAGTGTAATATAAGGATTTTTTTTTTTCTGATTTCTCATTTAATCGAATGGATTGCTTTTTTTTTCTGATTTGTGATTTAATCAATCATTGTTATTAATGAAATAAAATGAATTGAAGAAACTGAAATGAAGAAAGAAGGAATCTGCAAATTCATTAAATAAATTGAAGAAACTAATTTATCAATTCATACAAGAGTCACATCACTAAAAGGGCAATTACATCAAAAATTTCCCACTAAAACTAAAAATTTGCAGACAAGTTTTTGAGGGGAAATTTAAACAACACCTAACAACTCTAAGTGCTATAGTAGCAGCATTGAATGCAAATTTCAGCATTCATTACAGATTTCTGAATTATTCTCTCCAATACAGCAAAAAAAAAAAAAAAAAAAAAAAAAAAAAAAACGGAAGTTGCAATTAAGAAGATCAAGAGGAGGCCGGATCTGACAGATTTAGAGCGCCATGACGTGGTGCAGTGGCTTATCCATCACAGTACAGACTCCATTCTTCACCATGGAGCAAAAAAGGAAGTTGCACAGCTCTTCAATATTGATTTGAAGACTGTTTGGAGAATCTGGAAATCTGTTTCTCTACAGATTGCATTGGGAGATTGAATGTATTCTCAGCTTTTTGAAATTATTTGACAGATTTGGCATCATTGACTCAATACCTATACTATTTCAACCTCCAAAACTAGGATTGAAAAATCAAGCAACAAAAATCGAGCATGATAGAGAAGGCAACATCAGAAATCGAGCATCAGAGAGAAGCCAACATCAGAAATTAATCATCAGAAATCGAGCATCACAGAGAAGCTAACATCAGAAATCAAGGCATCAGAAATGAGGCATCACCAGCCAATCCCCCACAACGAAATCAAGCATCAGAAATCCCCACAAGACAGAAAGCTCAAACCTGAAACAACATAGGAGTAGAAGGGGGTAAATTTGATTCACCATCAGAATCACCATCCCATTCAACATCAGATTCGAAGTCGCCGACGAGCTTGGCGGCGCAATAAATCTAATATGGGTCGAGGGTGGGCATCTCAGCGCCGCCATGAAGTTGAGTTTCCGGCACGACTTCATCCCATTTCATCGCTGGATCTGACTGAATTGGGGTTGGTTCCCACCCGGATGGAACCCATAAATCCTCCAAAAACTCAGGAGAATCACGGCGGAGCTCAGAGCCCACGGGGCTTGGGGTTGGTTCCCACCCCGGTGGATCCCATAACTTCTCTAAATCAAGACTGTCGGCGTGTGGATCCATCGGCAATCGGAGGAGAAATGGCAAAAATGAGAGATAGAATCGGCGCAGCGATTTAGGCTTCTTCAACAACAGAGGGAATGGCAAGAAATGAGAGATAGAATCGACAATTCGATGTAGGGTTCTTCCATTTCAGAGAGAAATGAGAGAAATGAGAGGTAGAATGGGCAAATCGATTTAGGGTTCTTCGTGACAACAGAGAGAAATGAGAGAAATGAGAGTGGAATCGGCGCAGACAGAGAAAGTATGGTTTCAGAGTTTTTGGGCTTGGTTTTGTTTATGGGTTGTTGGTTTGGGTTGGGATATATAGATGCAAGAATGAGAAATATGGAGTTATGGGCCTTATCGGGTTCGAATTTGGGCTTTATTCATTTATAACCCATAAATAATAATAATTATGAATACTAGTAGGGTAATTTTAAACATAACCTCCAAATTACTCCTTATAGCCCCTTAATTTTAAAAATATAAATAATATTAATGAATTTACCATTTTAAGCATATATAACCCTTGAATTCATATTCAAAAAAGAAAAACACGCATAGCCTTCCTTAAAAGAAGTATTGTGAAGCCACCAAACCATTTGAAGAAAACAATAAAGATAAGTTAGATCCATCTAATCTTATCGTTTTCTGCTCCTGTTTCTTATGTGGTGTCTAGAATTATGTAGAGGGAGATCAGATCATCGTAAAACCAAAAGAGAATTGTAAGAACAGAGAGTAAATACTCTTTTTTTTTCTTTTCTGAAAATAGTTGTACGTCAACTCGTTGCCAAGGCTTGTCGGAGGCATCTCCGTAATTGCGCTTCAATTCACTCTCAGTCATGCCGCCAGCAACTCGTCGTTGATGCTGCAACTAATGGCTAATGAATCGCTATTACGCTGCGGCTTCACCTCCACTCCTTTCTATTCGGTGTAGTGTAAATTAATTTGGAAAGCTTTTGATAATAAAATTTGTATTCACAAGATTAAAAATAAATCAATCATCTTTCATGTTATAGGCGATTGAAGTTTGGGAGAGAATATCATTGCAAGAAATTTCAATTTGACATAGATTTGGGAAGGCAAAGAATCATCCATATCAAGAGATCTTTATTCCATAAATTGAATTAAATTCATCAGACTTTTGGATGGCTTATAGTGTGTGTATTTTCAAATTTTGTCTCGAATTGAATGTATTTTTCAAGGTTAAAATAGTGAGTTCATTAATATATTTATTATGTTTTAAAACTAAGGGGTTATAGGGAGTAACTTGGGGGTTTATGTTTAAAATTACCCATACTAGTAGCTTATTTTAGTTACTTCATGTCACTTGTTAATGTAACAGCAGTTATAATTTTTTATTATAGCATTTTCCATTTTGTACTTAATTATAGCAGTACAGGCATATATAATAAGGAAAAGGCTTTGTTACAATCTTCCATCTCTTCTTTTACTTCCTCCGTCCCATCAAAGATGAACCCTTTGGTTTGAGCACGGAGACTAAGAAGAAATAGTAGTGGATGTATTTAATGGAGTATTTTTATTGATAAAGAATGTAAAAGTATGATTAAATAATAAAGAATGTAAAAGCAGTGTGAATGCAAATGTAAAAGCAGTGTGAATGCAAATGTAAAAGCAATGTAAATGCAATTAATTATTTCCCAAAACTGAAAAGTCTTATCTTTCATGGTACAGCCAAAAAAGAAAAGTAGCTCATCTTTCGCAGGATAGAGGGAGTATCTTTTTTTGCATGTATATTTTCCTTTCCTTTTTTTTTTCTTTTCTTTTTCTTTTTTTTTTTTGTAAAGATTGGATATAAACTCTGGAACTCACATTTGTAGTATATACTTTTCATATAGAAATCAATATTCCCAAGAAAAATTGGCTAGCAAAACATCATTTTAACCAATCCTATCTAGTATTTGAATTTCAAGAGAAATGGAGCTATTGAATAAAGCTAAAAAAAGATTGATCTTTGTTGCAAAATCCAAAATTTCTAATTTTTCAACAGTACTTTTACATTGTACATACAGTATATTTGTCTGCAATATATTACCATAAACAAGATCAATAATCCAAAATATATTTACAAAGATTGGAAACCCGGAATCCGATCCCCCAAGAAATTATGTATGCAGAGAAAGAGAGAGAGAGAGGGTTCATGGTTACGTACTGGAATTCGTAGGTGGGTCGTCTTTCCAACCTTTGGTAAGCAAGTCGTAATTGATGGATGCGAGCTGGGATAGATTCTGCAGTCACACAAAAAACGAAACCATATGAGAAGCAAGCAGCTGATATTTAAGAGCAGCAAGAAACGACGTTCTTGTAACCGTGCATTCACACAAACAACTCGAGAGCAGTATGAAAGTAAACCACTGTAAATTCATGCAGTCGGGACCTAGGAGATAATTTCTTGATAACGAAAAGCACTTGGTCATCTATCCTACAATTGTTGTTCCATCCCTATCCCACAATCTATGTTTTTTGAGTTTGTTCATTTCTCTTCTTCAATGCCATTCACTTAGTATAATTTTACAATTATTAACTAGGATTCATTAATTCGATTAAGGGTTTATATCTATTCTTGTTACATTTAATTTGCATTTTTTAATTTATAATTCATTATTACGATTGATCATTCCAAAAATAGGGTACTCAATTTCTCTAAATTCTGATTTTTGTACTAAAAATGTTTATAATGGTTTAATAAGTATAATACTCATCCGGAAAAAAAGAAGGGAAAAAATAGTTTTGACTGCAAACAGATTTATAACTGTAGAAAGACAACTTCTCTGTTGGACTAACCTTAAATGAGAAATTGCTGAAGGAGTAATTGATATCACAGCTCGAGTCAAATTCAGCGAGTCCCCCACATTCATCTCCCTGCTATTGTCACCAAAAATTGATCTAAGATGATAGAAACGTCGTATATGAGAACTGACGATTATTCAAATTATTTATATAATGCACGAACCACTTCTTCGTGTCTATTGCTTAGGCAACTGCTGCTACCACTTAAGCTACCATTATCGCTGGAATCCTCAAATTCACTAGCAGCATAAACTTGCTCGTCTGAAGTATTCCAAGAGTAGCGACTAGTAAAGTAACTCGTATCCATGGCACCTTCTGATGCAGGAACAAACGCAGCCTGGGAGAGAGCATAAAATTATTAAGCATCACTGCTTTTGGCAGAACAGACGAATACAGACGTAAATTACATATACGACCAAAACCTTTTGCCTAGCAAGCGTATCCCAGTTGATATCTCTGAAAAATGGATGTGCCTTGACCTGCATTGCAAAATATTATTATTAGATGGATGGTACAAAGACGAAGCAAATTGAATGGGGCCATTGCATGACATAATAGTATAATACTACCTCTGAAGCTCCCACAGCTCCAAGTCTTTGATTAGGATCTTCAGTTAGTAACCTGCCAGTGGATATCAAAATTAATAATATAAACTGATCAAAGGATCTGTGAAATGTAAACTACAAATTGACCAATCCATCACACGTAGTCATACTGATAGATTGAGTTCATAAAAAGAGCTTGTACGCAGCAACTAGACCAGTTAGAAGATTATATGAATCGTAAAAACAAATAAGCATCGTTTTAAAACTTCCAGAGGAGAGGCTAACATGACTTTCAAGCATTTGGCAGAAGGGATCAACACTGAGAGCAACTTGTCGAGAAATCTATTAAACAAACTGTCACCACTCAAATGACTGCCTTATTCTAGAAATACTGTGTGTGATAGAATCTTTGAAATAAGAAACGACAAAGAACAGACACTTGAGAGGAAGAAATCGTAAGGGGACAAATCTTTTAGGCAGGGCAAAAATACTGTCCTTGCATCAGAAATAGTAGAAAAAGATAATAATTTTCTTACCGATCAATCAAATCATAGGTATCATAACTCATTTCATCAGGCACCCCAGGCCAAGGGATCTTCCGATTCAGAATGTTGTCGAATATTTTCTACAAAGGAAGTTGAAAAAACAAGAAACATTATTCAAGGGCCCTATTAGAGATGGAGGGATGAAAAGCAAAATAAAAAATAGATGACCAATTCTCGTCGAAATGAAAATCATGGAGATCAAATTGTTTTTTTAGGAGGCTTCACTTATGGAGTTTTATTGGACTTGATTCTATGATAAACCCCTAATTTGTTGTACCCTAGTTACAATGCAATGAATTTGATGATTATGTTGGATGTTAAGAGTCAAAGAACAGAATGGCATGTTGTTTCTAACAAACAAATAAAAGTGGAGCTCCAAGTGACATCCCTAAATTTCACGCAGAAGCATCTCATCTTAAAATTATTCCATGTTTCCTCTCTTGAAATACACCAAGCCAGACTCACATATGCACAAACTACCTAATCCAGTTAACTCCCAAAATATAAAAGATTGCCCAGAATAGGCTATTCAATCTGCATGAGTGAAAAGATTCCATCAAATGTGGATGTTTAAACAGCATAAATATTCGTATAAGCTTACGAAGATCTACAGTTTTTAGGATGTATAAACTACGTTCCTACATTCTACATAAATTTCTCAGAAAGAAACCAAGACAGAAGATTGTCTATGAATAATAGTACAAAAACAAAAACCTGTTCTGGAAGATAAATTTGCTCTATAGTAGGGCAAGACCGGGATACCATTTACACATATAAATAGTCATGTTACAAAAAAAAATTAGGAAGGAGTTTCGAACAGTATAATAACCTGAGGGTGCTCAGCATTGAAAGGAGGGATGCCAACAATCAGCTCAAATAAGATAACACCAACGGACCACCAATCAGCAGAGCAGCCTGAGGAAAGATGTACATAAACAATACAGTGATGTAAATACCAAATACAAACGAGAAAATGTCACTTCGAGTAAAACTTAAATACAAAAAAGATGGTCGAACTCATTGGTCCCCAAATAATCTCATATCTCAAACAATGAGAGCATCGTGCACCTGAACTCTTAGTCTTTACAGATAAACAACTAATTTAAATTAATTCTAACAGACAACACATTAGCCAGCTGCTTTCCTATAAAAAAAAGTAATCAATGCCCGCAATCTCATTTTGTACTTCTCTGTGCAATTTTTTTTTATCAGAAGCAGCACCGGAAGGCAATGATACCGCTTTTAGCAAGAACTGCAATGGTTCTAAGGTCATCTGGTTCATTTTGTTGGTGCTCAGATTTTCCTGCTTAATGTTTGAAGACTGATGGAAGTTTGGCTTATTTTAAAATATTATATTGTCATTATAACAAGATAGATAATAGTTTGATCTGATTAGATTGGTATGGCACTTTATCTTAGTTAAACCATAATAGAACAAATGAAAAAAGTTGCACTAACCGTGCCCAGTTCCAAGAAGAATCTCAGGTGCCAAATAATCTGGAGTACCCACTGCCGAGCGTTTCTTACGCCTTTCTTGCTGATGCTCTGAGGCAGACAATGGTGGTTCGTCTTCTTCCATTAATGACGTTCCACTCACAGCCGGACCCGACAAATCATCAGTGCTGTTGATAAGACCCACTTTTGATAGCCCAAAGTCTGTTAACTGTTCAAATTTAAAGCAAGAGTTTTTGCACCTCAGAATTTGTAAATGGTAAAATATCATGAAATCACATCAACGTTTCTTGTGAGAACTTCTATGTTCAATGTATTTAAAAGCATAGTTGAGTTCAAAGATAGCGCTCTAGCAATTAGAGCTTAAATTCTGAAAATAACAACACACCAACCTACATACAAATTTGAATACCTACCTAATTTCCAAATGTCTGTCCATTTTTCAATGTTCAGCATCAAGCCAAATAATACTCGTGTTGCATAAATGGAAATACTACTCACTGATAGAGATGCCCATAAGTTTTCATGATTTCGTTATGGGGAGAGTGATTCATAGTATTCATTCTTATGACAATATGCTTTGCTTTACTTCCATTGGCGGAAATATAGATTAAGTTTATGAGAGAATTCACTGCATGTATTTAAATCGCATGATGGTGGGTATTTGTTGCCTGAGGAAGTTTCTTTTCAAAACTTTCTCAGATTTATATATGACATCTACAAAGGAAGCTACAAATAGAATTAATTTTGTAAGTTAAATATAGGTTATGGTCTAAACTTTGGCCCATTGTTCACTTTATGGCATGAACTTCAAAAAACCTATAATGGCCTGATCTTTGCTTCGTGGTTCACTTTATGGCATGGGAGAAATTCACGGTGATACTAATATGGGTTGCCTAAGACTAATCATATTGCTTGAAACTGATATGGATTATTTTGCTATTTTTTAATACTAATTACCACAAAGACTTCGGTACAGTGGGATAATGGAATCATAAATCCACCGGAAAACCAATAAGAGCAAAACCTAGCCTCGTAAATAAATAAGTAAATAGATGGGAATCAATATAAAAAATAAAAGCATGACAAGAAACCACACCTTTATATGGCCATCATGTGCAATTAACAGATTATCAGGCTTCAGATCACGGTGAACCACGCGTAAAGAATGCAGATACTCCAAAGCAAGCACCTATTCAATATTGAAAGGGGATGCAGGTTTTAGTTACCAAAATAAGAATTGAGGAAAAAGATAAGTGGAAAAGGCCACGAAAACAAACTTACAACTTCAGCAATATATACGCGAGCAACATCTTCATCTAAGCAGCCGAGATTTCTCAACAAGGAATAAAGATCTCCACCATTCAAGTACTCCATTACAAGGTACAAATTATCACGACAAGTGAATGAATAGAAGAAGCGGACCTAGAATATCAGACATAAAATTAAAAAGGAGATAATCATATCATACATAGAGCCACAGCACATGACCACACCAAAAGGCTCACCACAAAAGGATTGCGAACAGATATCAATATATCACGTTCTGCCAAAATACTCTCGACTGCATTCTTGCGAATCATGTCTGCTTTCTTAAGAACCTGCAGAATAGGTAAATTTGGAATGTCAAGCTGTTCTGTGAGTTCAATTTTTGTCTTTCCCACATTTTTCGTTTGTCTAACGATATGCCTATATCCACTTTTTAGGTTTTAAATTGTGGAATACCTTCAAATTCCTCAAGAAGTATTCATCTCATGTGAACACAGTTAATACTTTTTTCTTTGAGGGAACACAGTTATACTTATATACCCTATATTTAGAAGTTCTCGGCATACCTTTATTGCGAACAGATCTCCCGTTGTCCTCTTTTTTGCCAAGAATACCCGACCAAATGCACCGCGACTGATTGGTTTTATAATCTCAAAGTCATCTATTGAGGTACGATCTTTGGAAGAATGTACAGGGCTACTTCGTAGACTACGTAAAACATCATCTTCCAAAGGAGCATCTTCATCAATCACAGTGCTCGTTATATCAACTTTGTCATCATCAACTAGTTCACATAGTTGTAAATACTTCTCCCTGGGTGATTGAATAGATTATCAGCATAGTTACTCCAAAAATAATCTACTACAGTATTCAAACAAAAGATCTCTAACTTGCCTGATTAATTTCTCAATACGAGTTCCAAAGGTCTCTACAGTCAGGGAGTCAAATTTTCTACGTTCTGTTACAGCTTTCAAGTCTTCAAGACAAGAAAGCAGGTACTGCAAAGAGCGATCATCATCCAGAGGGGTATTTGCTACACATCTAGCGATATCAGCAAGTTCATTCATCTGCACCCACCAAAATATATTTAACAAAATAGTAAGAAATTTACGGGGATACAGAATTTTAATTGGGTTTTAGTCGTTAACTTCCTTTTTGAAAGTAGATGTACAGATGATAGTGATATAAGGAAAATGAAACATGAATGAAGTAATCTAGAAGGAGGCATGGCATGGTCAGGTTAATAAGAAAATTAAGCCATATCAGTTTCATAAGAATCTAAGAGGTGAACTATAATTGGTCATGCTATTTAACGGTCATCTCTAAAGGAAGATGGCAGCAATGAAATATTGCCAGCCTTGGATGTACCTGAGGAAGGTCGCCATGTTCAGAGAAAGCACCTTTCCCGGATAATAGCAAGTCAATTGGGCTTGTCCGTGGTGTCATCAGTGGCGACCTAGGAGTCATGCTGCCTGCTGATGATGTTGTCATTCCTTGATCAGACTTTGGACCAAATCGAGTTTTTAAGACCTTCATATCATCCATGGTACTACTATCTGCTTCAGCAAAACAGTCTAGCATGTCTTCAGAGCCCCTGCGGGACCAGTCACTATATTTTGGAGAAATAAGTTCCGACTCTTCAGTCACACTCGAGTTTGATACTTTAGCACCATCAGGGCTTCCAACACCATTTTGCATGTCCTTCGTCGAAAAAGATTCCATCAGTTTCTCAAGTGTTTCAGCTATTCTAATGAGGCGCTCGTTGACTCTTAGACCCTTTTGATCACATCGATCAGCAATGGCACATATTCTGGAGTGATCTTCAACGTGCAAAGTGGGAACCTCCTCCTCACAAATGCGACATATTATTGAACTCTCGTCAGATACACTTGGCTGATCTCCCCAATACCCCCAGGAAGGTTTGTGTTGGTGCTTAGGCATTGTGGATGGGACATGTATTTCTTTAGAAGGAGGAAGCTCAGGCACCTTGTCAGTAGCCAGCTCAGCATCACCACTTCCTCTTCTGTTTTCTAATGTTTTTGAAGCTTGCATGATACTGTCACTACGCTCCTCCTTTACAGAGACAGCTTCTTTGGGGCTTTTTGCAGAGGGAGAAGGAAATTTCTTCCAAGATGCCATCCTGTTTCTACTAGCAATGGATTCCAGGTTTTTTGTGGCTTCAGAAAGTATAGGCTGTAAATTCCCTGGTACGGCATGGTCCTTCTTCCACTCTGATTGCTCTTGACTGTAAAACTTTCTCGTGGATGGGGCCTTCAAAGCTTTTACATCTAACGGCAACTTCCCATCTTTCTCTGAAGCTGGAGGAACTTGTTTATCTGCTGGCTGAAGTGATTGGCGAAGATGGAAAACATGCTCATCCTCAGCCAACCCACTTTCTTTGTGAAATTGTAACAATCTAGTGCATCTGGTGAGAATAAAAAGCATTCGGGTATGAAGTTGCTTTAGCGTGCCCATGGGAAGCTCTTGACGCCTGTCATCCAATTCTTGCACTATGCCTTCACATTGTAGCCAGAATTCACCGGAAGAAGTCATAGCACAGCTCCGAGCCAGAACCAGCAGGTCCTCTATAGTCTCCTGCCAATCTGGATGAGTTTCGGCATTCTTTTCTAGAATTCCAACCAGATCTGCGGCAAAAATATGCAGATCGGAATCCACTTCTTCCTTTGCTTTGTCAAATTTCGTTCTGATCATAGCCAAAACCTCCTGTTTTAATTGTGAAGTATCCATGAATATCCAGAAGTAATATGACCAAGAAATCTATCATCGAGTAATTACTGCTCGTAAAGTTTAATTACCTCCAAGTTATTTAACCTTCGAGGCTTCCAAAATGGGTAAGGACGTACACCTTTAGAATTCAATTCATGAGAGAAACTCTTAATATCGCCAGGATGCCTCTTCCTAGGAGCACTTGTAACACGAAGTATGGCTTGAAAGCGTGGAGATTCGGACTCTTTAGGATTTTCACAATCATATGATGTCTACATGAGCATTTAAAGTCAGCTAGTTTATAGATAGCAATGAAAATCTAGATTCAACTGAAAAAATGTAGAATTGGATGCTTTCAAGCATCAAAGAAGATACACCTTTTTACCTTCATTTCTGGAGTACATGCATCTGAATTCCTAAGAGCTCCAGAATCACCCCATGATGAATCAAACTGCCCTGAAAATGATGAGCGCATATTTGCAACATGAGGTTTTAAGTAACAAGATGTTATGCAGTGATCTTAAGCATCTTCTCATTTTCTAAGCATTATACTATGAAATGGTGTGATCTGCTAATTCCATGATTCCATAATTTGATCTACTGCGTTTAAAAAAAATACTGTCTGTTGGATTTCTCTAAAGTAAGGATAATTATTAGCATATTATGTTTCTAAAGTTGTCTTCAACAGGCATGAAATTTGCTTCTAAGAAAGTTTTGTCAGTCTTTAGCATAAGAAAATTGAGAGGTTGAGTTGGTTTTGAAACCCCGTCAGATGGTTAAAGTATTAAACCAAAAGCAATTCAGAGTTCCTGCTGTTTATGTTCTAGAACAAGTAGGGTAAAATCCATATTTTCCAGTCAAAACCAGTCAACCAGCCAACAACTTTTGACTTCAGTCAATTTCTTTCTATCTAGAATCTCAAGGGAATGAGAAACAATTCTTTGTTTTTCATGATTGAATTCAGTTCCAAATATTCTTTAAATCAGAAAAAAAGATAGTGGCTACGCAATTACTTAAATTAGCTATTCTTTCATTATATGTTATGAGGCTAGCTGCATTTTATTCTAGATATGAATGCAATCATACAAGAGACCTGGGGACTCAATGAACTTTTTGTCGAACATATCGCCTGGGGAATCAGAAACGTTGGAGGTTGACCCTCCACCAATCTTAGATGTCAAAGTAGTGTTCTCCAATTGCATAATTTTCATTGTGGTCTAACATGTCTTCTCAAAGAATATTGATCAATTTTAGCTCATAAGGGAAACTAGATCAACAATCTTCTATTATACATTTCTTTTCATATTAACTATTCATAGTCAGATCAATATTTCGTCGTACCAGATTAAACGCATGCATATACTTATGTGTAAGCTTATATGATTGGCCAAAAGTTATCTTTAATTAGTAAGCATATTCTGCAAGCTATTCTAAACATCATAGATGCTAAATAAGGAAAGAATACGTCGAATCCCAGTCCAAAACATCAAGCCTAATTTATGAAAAGTTATCAAAAATAACAAAATCCCTACATCATAGATCATCCCTCATTACAAACTTTATAATTCATTTTACTGTATGTGACATTAATCAAATCGTGCATTATTCAAAACGATCAACAAATCTCAAGAAAAACTCAGCATAATCCTATGTTCAACTCATCAATCATAAACCTCATACTATCAATCAACATAACTAAAGCAATTTGATCAATGGAACAAGTAAACTAAAAGTCATTAACACAATCTACTAAATTAGAACTCTGCATCACGAAATAAGTATATATACCCGTAGCTCCAGACGACGATTCTGCATTTTGGAGGCGCGATCGTTCCTGCACCTGGAGCACATGAGGGCTCTGGTCCCTCGACGCCCCACTCTCCGTCGACATTGTATCCGAATTACTCCCATTATCGGCACTTTCAAGGAACGATTTCTCCTTCTTCTTCCGGCCACCCAATACCCCATCACTGCCACCAATGCCGCTGCTGCCGGCGGCAACAAACGGCCGCGACAAGTTACTAGCACCCAAACCCTTATTATCCCTACTCCCAAAACTGAAGAAACTCTCCTGCGGCAGCGGCCCCGATCGCGTCTTTATCTTGTTCAGCCCCAACGACGACGCCACAATCGGCGAAACTGACAACGAGGCCGGCGGCGGAGGCGGCGGCGCCGCCCCCGCCCCCGCCTCCTCCGATTTCTTCAACTGCGAGGGAGAAGATGAGGAGCTTGATGTGAGCTTGCTTAACTTGGGCGATTCTTTGCCTTTCAATGATTCCTTCTTCTTGAGAAGGCTCTTAGCTGCGCTTTTGGGGGTGGTGGCGGCGGAGGCCGCCGGAGAGGTGTCCTTGGAGAGGGAGGGAGATAAAGATTTGGTCTTTTTCTTATCGGATCGGATCGGCGAATTGGAGTTGGAGCCGAAAGATCGCGGGCTGTTGGATGATCCATCTGGGCTAGAAGTGTCGGATTTTTTGGAAGAGAAGAATCTGCCCTTGAACACCATTAATGGTGATTGGTGGTGGGAGATGAGTTTTTAGGGGCGGAAAATTGGGGAATGGAGCGGGGAAGAGAGAGAATGAGGAGAGGGAAAAGCAGGAAGCATGGATAGAGACCGTGATGAGCCCCTCTTTTTGCTGGTTATTTAGTGCGAGAGTGTGGTTTTTGAACGGTGTGTGTGAGAGAGAGAGAGAGAGATGTGAGGAACCAGGAAATGACTCATTTTTTGACTCTTGTGTGGATTTTACAGTTACTACTGTGGCTGGCTCTGCATCTAAATTTTTACTGATGTAGAAAATGTGATTTTATATACTATGATTTTTTTTATTTTTTTTTTAAAGGCAAAATTACAATTTTATTATAAATGGTCACAATTAAATGAAGTAGCTGATTTTTAATTTTTATTTTTTTGCATTTCCTCTATGCTAACTGAATTCATGAATAGAAGAACATGTTTTGTAAATTCTCAATATATAAGAAATGAAAATTTTGAAAGCAGTATGAACTAATGAACATGAACGAGAAATGAAACATTTCGTATTCTTTTATTTTTGGATAATCTCGTATTGTATTTCAATGCATAATAAATGACTATCAAAGAATAATGAATAAGATAATTATTTTTTTAATGTTACAGTGATATGATCATTCGAAACGTGGGTGGTACTTTGTTGTTTCAAAAACACCATGCTACTTGGTTATTTGATGGTGGAAGAATTGCTAAGTTTGGGTTGAAACTTTTTAGGTTTGTTTCCATGATACGATTATTGAAACAAGGAATAAGGGACATACTTTTGTTTTGAAAATTGATTGAGGTATGCTTCTTACACTTAGCACTATTTTCTAATGTTATTTTATGACTATAAAGTAAATTTTACTTTACGGCACTGATTAAAGAATCAACAACTTCCACGAGACCAAAATTTCAACAATTTTTTACGAAGTCTATCGAATGCAGAAATACAATACTCCCTCCCTCCCTCCCAGGAAATAATTGTCACTTTTATTACTCCACGAACATTTATTATGAGACTCTTCTTTTACTCACTATAATTCACTACTATCTACAATTTTCTTAAAATTCATATCGTTCAAAATGTGGCAATTATTTCGTGAACGTAGGGAGTACAATAAAAGAAAGAGAATATTGTGTCAGTATAATATTTAGTTCACCTTCTTTATAATTACAAATTTTTGTCATTATTTATAATTTGGAACAAAAATACCTTTATTGAAAGATGTGTGAGTCGTGGGTCAGTTTGTGGGTGGGCGTATGATGAACCCATATTTATGTTCATTTTTTCGTGTCTTTTTATTGTGTCTTTATATTTCTAGGAGGACACAAGTAGGAGGAAGTGAGTGCAGGGCAGAACAGGTGCGATTGTGGGCATAATCTGGTGGAAAACTGCTTTCTGGCGTTGGGCAACAATACGATGCAATATGGGCATAGGGCTGAAGTTTGTAGTTGGGAATGAATACATCTTGAGCAAAGCTACATGTGAAGGAGTACCTCCCCATAATCTTATGGCCAGAGCAATAGAGTACCCAGACTAGTGCGCGTTGAAGGCAAGACTGATGCTGACGTGGCCAAGATAGAAGGATGAATCAGAGGGCAACGGATGGTACTTGAGTGGCAAGGAAGAGGATAAGGAAGAAAACTTCCATCCTTATCATGGAGAGGCCGGTCAAAGTCGAACTCAACAAGGAAGGAAATCCGGTGCCAAGTCAAAGATGGAAACAAGGCCAAAAAAGGAAGGAGTCCAACCCATAAAGGGAACCGCTTCTACCTCTCTTTGGCGCCTATATATATGGTTGCATGTACTCTGCAAGAGGAGGGATCAACTCGTGCAATTTTAATTTCTGTTCTTGAGAGTTTGAAGAGGAGAAAAACAGTCATACGGGCAAAGCTTAAATTATGTTTTCAGTTTCTTACTTTAGTTTACTGTTGGCGTTCTGGCCAAGACACGTTTTGTTGGTTGGTAATATAGTTCTTATTTTAATTTCAATTATGTTTTCCTTTAAATCCTTTGTTTTGTTTATGTTTAAATTCATGTCCACCTAATTTTTTTAACTTGGATTGGACAAGATGATGTGAATATTGGTACTTTGATTATTCGTGAGGCCTAAGCGTTTAAACTAAATCGTGTTCTTTTATTTCTGAAATACTTAGGGCTTAATACTAGATTGGGCAAAATAACTAATTGCTTGATCACCAATAAGTTAAGGCGTCTAGATCACCAATAGAGTCGAGGTCAACATAGGAGTGTCTCTTGTGCTCGAATAGATAATGAGTATTGGAGAGCAGTTGGTGTCTTGGGCACCTCTTGGCTGATTTTGGTCTAAAAGAAATTAATGCCTCTTGGGCAATACATCGGCTGAAGGGTCTTCATGGGTGTGTTGATCAAGAGAGGAGTTTTATCTAGTGTATATCTGGCATACTCGAATTTAAAGGGATAGATATAAGGGTAAAATATTCTTAGTCGTGACTTCGTGACCATAGGACATGAATTAACTTATCCTTTAAACTGAATAGTAAAGGTATGCGATTGAATATCATTGTGCCCATGATCGAGTAAAAGTATTAATGCACATTGATTTGAAGTCCAGTCCAAGTCTCTTTTATTATTGATCAAATCTACTTTTAATTTCAGTTATAGTTTTTAGTGCTTGTTGTGTTGACCAAGACAAGTGAAGTTCGGACCAAAATCCTTTTGTGACAACAGTTCGTGGAGGAGAGACTACACCAATTCCCCTGGATACGACCATGCTTACCGCTGGCTATCGCCTATTGTGGGCATAGGAGATTACAAATTTATTTGCGCGAAGTGCAAACGACATCTTCGTCAGCATCAAAATTGTAGTACAGCTGGTACATTTGTTACAAATTTAATCTCAAATGTCACAAATTCAGTTCGATTTTTTTTAACAAATTTTTGTGGTACATTTAGTTAATTTTATTATTAGTGTCAATTGTTTTAAATTTGATATAATTAGGACGAACAGTCTAATTAGTTCCAGTTGTGGTACAATTGGAACAATGTCAAACCGCGAACAACAAACCACAAAACACGCAACATAAATAACTCCGGCGAACGACGACGATGCTTCAGCACCACCACCAATAGAGCCGCAATATCAAGGCGATCTCAACTGTGACGTCAGAAAAAAAAAATCGGCGATAGAATAGCCTTAGAAATTGAATCACAGTCCGAGTTTCCCCAAAATCCGAACGATTTAGACGAAATTTGGGATGTAATTATCGGAATTAACTTCCTAAGTGAAATTTTTTTTGCTTATGCAAGTTAGCACGAACGAGTCTCATTCGTGCTAAATGTACCAAATGTACCAAATCGACCCGAACCCGCCGGGATCTTGAATTGCGACCCGCGCCCTCCTTATTAAGAATATATCCGTCTCAAATAAAAAATAATGATTAGAATTTATAATAACAAAAAAGGTGAATATATTATATTTTAATACTCATCGTAACTATTTCAAAAATTGTCAAATAAAAAGGAACTCCACGATAAATGCTATAATTTACTTAAATTAACAACTAATTAATGGGCCTAAAACTAAATTTCTTCGATAGCCCAATTCAGAATACTCTTCTGCTTGTAAACATTCACGAAAATTTATTTGGGTTAAAACCAGAGGCAATAACCGTTATTGGGCTTTTATATTTGCACCCAAATTTATTTCTGACCCGATTACAAATGACCCATTAATATGGGCTACGCTGCATCACAGTCACACACCGGAGTTTTTTTTTCTTTTATATATTTTATCTTATGTTTTCGACAAAACATATAAAAACGAGATTTACAATTTGTGCATATTTTGAATAATCGTTTCGAATACACACACACTCCTCACTAGAACTAGCAAAATATATCAGATTGGATCAGGTCTAATTTTTTCGGACTTTTATTTTTGGGTACCCGGACCGGGGCCCATCAAGTCGGACTCATTTCTTCGGCTCTACTCGTCAAAAAATGAGAGGAGAGAGCCACCAAAACATTCCACCCAATTTGCTTCGTCCCACCCGAAATAAAGCTATAATAGAATAAGATATCAATCAAAAAGAGACATAACTTGAAAAATAAAATAGGTACTTAAAGATTTTAAGGAATACATATATAGCTTCTTCTTTTTTCTTTTTTTTTTCTTTTTTATATTTTGGGAATACATATATAGCTTGCCTTTTGAAGTATGAATCATTAAGGCTTCACGGGCACGTGCACTTGGACTAAAAGTATTTCTATAGTAAATTAATTAAGTACTTCAACTATAAAAGAATTATTAAGTACTTGCATATATTCGGATATGCTACGACTTTGTTGTTAAAAAAATTATATTTAAATTTGTAACACGTAGCCAACAAATTTATCTGCATATATATATATATATGTATTAAGACATTTTTATTATTTTATAGATTAATGGTCCGGACAATTAATTTTAAATGCCATTACATCATTACATTTTTTTTAATTTAATTAATTTGGTTAGAAAAAATGGGATTTAAATAAACGAATTTGTTAAAATTGGAAAGATTCATAGAAAAAACCAAGTTTTAAAGGGGGAAAAAGACAGATAAAAAGAGAGATCAGAGGTAGCTAGGTGTAGGTTAAAACTTTGTCACTTGCATCTAAAGGCTACCTTTATTCCATTCCTCCTCAGCAACATATATAAGCTGTTTTTACTCTCTCTCTCTCTCTCTCTCTCTCTCTCTCTCTCTCTCTCTCTCTCTCTCAACATTTACAGTGCATTCGATGGCTTTAATTTGCTTTGCTTTAGTTCTTGGGACAAAGAAAACATGGTGAATATTAACAAGAGAATAAAGTTATCTGAGTAAGCCAGACTATATTGTTTTGATGTGATTTGAGAACTAATGGAATCAATGTCAACTAGGTTAAAGTCTTTTGAGTGTGATTCAAGTTGGATTTATAATGTTTTTTCTATATCGTGATAATTCGCAGACGTTATCTTTGATGCGTACTGTCTTGTATTTTGATATTTAAAAGGTCTCTCGTGCGGTGTACCCACCAAATATGCATTCTATTTCTTCTTATTTAACTAGTTAATCATATAATTATCCTTGATTCCTCTAATTTCTCTTAATTCAATTTTAATGATACTTCAATAATTAATCTTACCTCGAATATATACACTCATATATATATATATATATATATATATATGTGTGTGTGTGTGTGACAAATTAAAAAAGTACAATTACTTTCCAAGAAACACAAACTTAACCCTACAAATACTTATCCAATTAATAAATATATGTATCATTCAATAAATATATATAAACACCCATGCACCTAGACAATTATTCGATGTACCATGTTTCGATCTAAGTTTAATTTCATCAGTGTGCATACTACATGTACAGTGTTAATATAAGAAGATCATGCATTATTACAAAGGATCGAAACACGATATGAAATAGAGCTTCGAGTGGCATAGAGTGTATATTAGAAAATACAAGATCTACCCAAATTGGAACAGGGAGTATGGGTTGTCTAACTTTTCTTCTCCTTTTTTTCTTTTTGGTTTCAATGTGTTTAACTTTTATAAGAAGAAGACCTTTTTTAGTCTCCATGTGCCCCCATCAACTCCATCTCTCATTTCATATGAAAGACAAAACACTCAAGATAAATAGAAAGATAAATTCCCACAAACCACAAAGGTTAACACATTTTGCTTGGATATATCTTGATGCTTATTCCATGAAATAACAAGACATTCACAGTAAAGGAAACAAATTCTAGAAAATTAGATAGTAAAGAAAATGCCATTGCTTGTGCATGGGAATTGGGAATCTAGCTATGTGATTTTTACATGGAAATTCTCAATCAAGATTTCATGTACTCAAATCTAACGTTGTTCATATAGAATCCCATCTTTTTTTTTTTTTTTTTTTGAGAACATCCCAACTTATGTTATAAAATGGAAAGAGAGAGGAATCAAAGCCTAATATTATTTATTTATTTATTTCAGTTTTACCTACTCTCTTGATATGTAAATTTTGATGGCATGTGATATATACTTAAAAAAAGGGAGGTTATATTTAATGTACTTTAACATAAATTGGATAATGCAAAATTTTTATATAAGAGAACAAACATCTTAATTAGAAAAACTTTGAGATGAAAAAACAAACAAAAAGTTAAAAAGGAACATTGGATTAGTAACATGATTACACACACAGAGAGAGACACTGAGAAAAGGAATAAAGATAAACAACGAAGAAGAAAAAAAAAGTCCTTAATTATTTTATTGAAATGACATATGCTTTGGTAAGAAGGATCTAAAGAGAATGGGAGTGGGCAGTCTTTTTTTTTTTTTTTTTATCTCTAATAGATGTAAAATCAATTCTCCAACAAACCCTAATCATCAATATAATGAAGGAGAGCGGGTCCTATAGTTTTGGAATCTGTCAGAGATTGTTTAATCTGCTTTTGAAATAATTATTTCAAATGCATTATTTATATTATTCGAATTGATCTTACAAAATCAAAATATTTAGGAGAAAATGAAAAATGTGTTCAATTAGGTCTATTATAATGATATAGATTTATTAATGTTATTGGAATTCAAAAAAAAAATAATGATCATATTCGAACAACGTAATATTTATATAATACAAATTTTGTTTGATTGAGTTCACTATATAATTTACATGAGTCCAATCATAGAATATGAAATCATTGCATTTATTGTTCTAGGGATCATATTGTAAAACTATGGAAACACAAAAAATTGGAATTACTAACGATATAATACAAGAAGAAAAACTTTAGCTGAAAAAGATAAATAGGGTAATGTTCTTGTTTGTTTGTTTTTATTTTATTGAGAATTTCCAAATATTAATTCTTTCTCCAAAGTAGAATCTGCCGACAAAATGAAGATCAACAAACCAAACCACTTAATTAACATAAGTTGCCGAATTCATACTACGTTATAAAACTAAGCAAAGCCGATTTATCGCAATAAATAATGTAAAAACCAATTACTAATTATTAAAAAGTTGAAATGAGATTAAGATGTAGAATGCCAATTTGGGACAAAGTTGGGTAGATTAGTATAGAGGGAAAAATGATTAAACCTTGATGTTTGAGCATGAAAGCAATGATTTTGGTTTTTAATTTGGGTAGTACCTTTATTTTTGTTTTATAAAGATAAATTTGGAGAGAAAGTTGATTAAATAAAGAGAGTTAAATATGATAAAAATGTGATGAGAGGAAACAAGCCATGTGGAGGTGGGGTGTCACGCTTTTAAATCCAAAAAGAGAAGTTTCCCAGTGAGACTCCAAAAAGTCAAAAGAATCAAATCTAAAAGATTAGAAAAGCCCCTTTACAAAAGAACCTAACCCTTGTCTAACATAACAAACACACACATTACACACACTTCGGCCCTTCAAGAATTCGATAATATTTTCATCGAGCTCGATCGACTCATTTACTTAGAAAAAGTATATTAATTTATAGTCATTTATTTACAAGTAATCTAATAGTATAAAATTATTGATAAGTGATAAGCGTGTTTCGGAAGCTCGCAACAGTTTTGGCTAACAATATAGATTAATAGGCTCATCAACATGCTTCATCATGCTCGAGCTCGAACATGTTTACTAGACTTTCAAATTGATCACAATCAGACTCAGGTTCGGCTTGAAAATATTGCGAGATTGATGCAGTTTGAAACTTGAACTTGACTACTTCATTGAATGATCGAACTTCGAATATATTTTTTCGAATTGAATCCAAATTACTCATTTGGATGAATTATATTACAAAGATGTCATATATGAGAGTTTAAGACTTTAAATTATTCAACAAAAAAGGGCTCTATTAATTTGGACATGAACATTAAATTATGAAAATGCATAATGTATAAGAAAATAATAGTGAACTCGTCCACTATAGTAAAATTTATCGGTCCAAGATCCATATATAACTATCTCATATTTAAATCAAAGAAGCTAGTTCTATACTTCGTCATCCGGCAAATACAAAAGAGGTGCATTTGCATGCAACCTGCTGCATGGTTCATGCGATCAGATCCGGGTCTAGTTGATCCAGTCAATTTTATTTCGAATTAACGGCTCCGTCTTCGCTCCGATAACTAATATAAGAATAATCATCGGGCAACAATTTGGATTTATTCGGCTTGTTCCGAGGCCTTCGGCTCCCCTCACTCAAATCCAGACCAAAGAAGAAGAAGCAAAAAAAGAACGAAGAGGCAAATCAAAAAAAGGAAAGAAAAAAATCTGGATTAAAAAAAAAACTCCAAAATAAAATCTAAAAAATAAAATAAAATCGGCGCATGCACCCACGCTTGGGGTGCGGCGGGTCGCAGACAAGTTTTTGCGAATACAAAATCTTTCACTAAATATTTTAAATGGTTAATTTAATATAAATTTAGACAATTTTAGAATGTTGATTTTTTTTTTCCATAAATTACAAAGTTAATACTTAATACACAAGCTTCCAATTTTTCCGAAATTCCCCCATATCAGATTCCAGCCAACTCAAAATTGATGTGGCGCCAAGAAAATTAAAGATGACATTACAAATTTCGATTTGACTACATCACTTACAATTTAATTAGCAATAATCCCGTATCTAGAGAAATTTTGTAAAGAAATTATAGTTCGTGTATTTAGTCACTAAATTCACAAAAAAAAATATCTGGAATTATGTATGGATACCTACCCCTGCAACGCAGCTGTTTCCAAGGGGTCTCCAACACCATATTAAACAATTCCCCATTTTCATTTATTAAATTAATTCATGTATTTGTAAATAAATTAAAATACACTAATTAATAAATAATACGAATTTTTCATTAATATTTGAAAATTGGAAAATTATATGCCACACATAAAAAAAAATACTACTTAATTAAAAATAAAAAATTACATAAAATTAAAAATTACGAAAAAAAACTACGCCCATCCCCGACGTTGCTTCACCTCCTCCACCATCATCATGTGAACATGGAGCTGCTCCGGCATCATGAATCTCGTATCTCTGGAGACAACTTCAAAGTCGGTGGCATAAAATTTGGCCCGAGCAGCTTCCGACCTCGCCCGAGCATTTTCCAGCTTCGCTTGAGCTGATTCCCGCAACGCCACGACGATCTCATGTTTGGCCTCGGCGAACTAGCCAAGTCGGGAGGCTTATTGATCCATGACGGATTCGAACTGGGACGACTCCTCTGCCGGCTTCTTTCCTTTGCCCCTTGCTGCATCTCGACCCTCCGGTCGGGGAGGCGCGCTTTCTCCTTCGATGGACTGGGCTTCTTCCGCTGACGACTGGGACGGAGAAGATGTGTAGTTGCCCTCCGCCATAGTCTTCGTCCTCTTCATGGATTGTACGTCTGGGAAAGCGGCGAGGAGGAACCTGAGATAGTCTTTCAGAATCTCTCAAGCTATGAAATAGTGGAAAGAAAGGCTGTCCGTTGATGTCTTGTAGATGGATTGGGCTTCGGCGAGCATCATCCCGTCATCGGTGCCACTTTGCCGGCGAGCTTGGGCTTTTTTGTTTTTTAACGTTGCATTTAAATTTTTTAACGTTAGGCGCGTGCATTTTATTTTTTATTTTTATTTACGGTTGCGCGCGTGCGCTTCACGCGCCGTTTGAACCGGTCTTGAGCCGCGGCTGCCTCCAACGCATGTGTCTCGAGCTGTGGGGGTCTCGAGACCCCCTCGAGACAGCGGCTTCAAGCTGCGATGCAGACAGTCTTATCAAATTATTTCTTTTTAAAGCAATCTTTCATTAAAATGAATCCTTTGGATGAATATTTAACTAAAATGAACTACTAGTAGACCAGAAAAAAAAATAAAAAATAGACAAAATTTTCTACAGGAGGTTGGCCCGTCCAATAAAATTTCTTTTTCAATCAGTAAACATGTAAATTACAAATTAATTAGCATCGTGGGTAATCCTTATAATTTGGATAAATTGGAAATCTTGCGGCAGTAATTGATGTGTAATTTGTACTATTAAGTATTGATTGAATGAAAATGAAAAAAAGAAGAAGGTAAAATATATAGATGTACTTTATTTTTGACCAATCAAAAGTAAACCCCAAACGCCCAACCCCCCACCACTCATAGCTACATAGTTGCAGTAATGATATGATGTAAAAGAAAAGAAATAAAAAGATTCGATTTGCTGATATTCACAAAGAATATATGTCTAGGATTAACCATGTTATCAATGTCATTACTACCTCACCACCTGCCCTTAATGAACAAAAAATAGGTAATCAAAACTACTCCCTCCATTTTTTTTATAAGTGTCCTATTTTAACTTTTTTCTTGTTACTAAATAAGTGTCCTATTTCTTAACTTTGAAAAAATTGATGCAAACTTTGAGAAAAACTATGCAAAACTTTCCATTTTACCTCAATATTAAATGTTAATTATTTACTTTTTAAGTTTTCTAGGCAATAATTATAGATAAAAATAGTAATTTATCAAGTTTCTTGGTATGTGTATTTTGACGGTGGAGGACACTTATAAAAAAACAGAGGGAGTATTTCATTAATCCCTCCGTTCAACTATAAGTAGCACAATTTTCGTAATATTAATTATTTGTTTTATTATAACTGACACATTACCAAAATAAAAATAATTTACTCTTTATAATTAAGTGGTTCATCACACTTTATACACGTTAACACATTCTTTAAAGTTGGAAGAAGGGTTCGTAATAGCAGGGCGTGAACCCAAAAAAAATACTTAGCTGAAAACTCACCATGTTGGAGCAACGTTTGTTTGTTGTTTTTATTTTTTCTAGTGTATTACATTAATTCGAATTTTTTTTTCAAGAAAACAATTTTGTTTTCTTTAAATATACTTCTCATATTCTAATTGTGACGGACCTATGGTAAAAGTTCTGCCAAATCGGGACTTTTTTTCGAATGCACAAGAATTGAAAATTTGTGGCTCGTATCTTACTTTGAGTAAATACGATTTCCAAAAGAAATTTTAAATGTTGTGATGTTAATTATGATTGATTATATCCAATTCAGACTTAGTTTTCTGTAGTTTAACTATCATTTTTATGGTTGATTGTTTCATAAAAAATTAAGATTTATTAATATATCTGACAAATCATCATCAGAATCTAGGTGAAAGCAGCTATATCTTTTCCATTATATTCTTGCAATTTAATTCGTAATCCAAGTTTAGATTTGCTTATACTTGAGTCAATAAAAACGAAACGACCAGACAATTAATGATGATGCATTTACAAAATTTTGTCATGGTAAAATAACGAAAAAAATAAATAAAGGAGCGCAATATATACTATATAGAATAAAGATATTTGGACAACAGTTGTCCGTACAACGATGTAATATTCGTAATTAAATAGTCTTTCAATTTTATTAATAATTAATATAATTAGTGTATTGTCTATAATACCATTTCCCACCTAATTATATGTTATTCTTTTAATGTAATTAATATTTCAAATTTTTAAAAATTTGTGCATGGTATTAATTATTTTAATTAATATTAGAAATTAACATACAATTAAGTGGAAAAGGGTGTTATAGACAAAACACTAATTATTTAATTATTGAAAAAAATTAAAAGTGTATTTAATTACAAATATGCCACCGTTGTCCGGATAAGTGTTGTCCAAATATCAATACTCTAATATATAACATTAGATCTCATACAAGACAAGTATATTTTACTCATTTTTGCAACTCTATCTACAAAAATAGTGTTCAAACAAAATTGAAACAAAAGAGAAGCCAAAAACAGTCTTGTTTGGTATAAATAGTTCCCTCACATGTAATTTTGCTGGAGTTTGGATCTACAAAAGAATTCATTTCTAAAAGGTTTCGTCAAAACTTTCCTTAGTTATCCTACTAATAGGCCAAAGGGCCTATAAATTTAAATTTGTCACACATGTACTGGAATATTTAAAATGTCACTATTTACATTTTATTCAACTTACGTATGCTATATATTTTTTTGTGCATCCCCAATTAATTTCTCTCATTAATACTATTATGTCATTGTCGTTCCTCATTTTTTTTTTTTTAACAATGTTACAAGAAATTTAAAAGTCACGTGACGCTGGACTGGAACCCGTGACCTTTTCATGATATATTCGTGTCTCTAGTGCTAACAACGATGTTGGTTATCAACGCCATCACGAATATTTCGGTAGCACCAAAGGTAGTGACGAAGATGGAAGTGTCGAGGGATACACATGTTGTATTGAATAACATCTTACTATGTTTGAATAACATTATTAATTAATTTGGACCAGATAGCAACATTAATATTTTATTAACCGATTGCAATTATATTTTACATGGAGTAGTGATGATGGGATACAACGATGACATAAACAACTTTTATTATCCATATAATTTAAAAATTGGTTTTCCAAAACCGGTTCCATAATTTCCGATTTTTTGGTTTATTACACATTCTCTAATTTATTCCTATGTATAATTTGGTAAGTTTTAATTATTACTACCATAATATGAGGAACCAAATAATCTTTCTAAATGATCTAAGACTTTATGATTAAACTTTAGAAATCTCGATTTCATCATCGGACTTTTGGAGCAAATATAATTAATGGCATGGGAACTTTATTTTATTAGTTTTCTGTTCTTTGATAAGTATTTGAAATTTTAAATTAAACGAATTATTATTAATAATCTTGAATTTATCATTTGTCATTTTCTTATATCTTTTTTCTTTCTTATGGTAATCAATATTTTTTTTTCGATATGGAAAGCTAAGGAATTATTTTTTATTTAAAAAATAACTAAGGAATTATTTTTTATTTAAAATTATTTTAATTTATAGGGCCCTTTGGCCTATTAGTAGGATAACTAAGGAATTATTTTAGAAAAACCCTACATAAATTTAAATTAATTTATAGGGCCCTACTAATTAAGTTTTCTTATGGAAAACTAAGGAATTATTTTTTATTTAAAATTAATTTAGAAAAACCCTACATATTTTAAATTAATTTAAAATATTGATATTTATTAGGATTCATTTCTTAATTACACTATGATTTTGGAATTCAATTATGGATATGATTGGGATTAATTATGGAATAATTATATTTGATATGATTTCAAAATTTAAATCTAATTATATAATCAATTCTTTAGTTAGTGCTAAGGATAATAAGGTAATCTTGAAAATTCGAATAAAAAACTTAATTAATTCAAAATTAACATAAATGATAATGTGACTAATTTAACCCATTATATTTAAGATATTATGTTCTAAAATCATTTCCCTTTTACATTTGTCCACTTATATGACATCGAATAAATAATTTAAAAGGTTTATGGTCTAAAATACTAATTATAAACTCTTAGGGGTCTAATGTAATAATTGATCAAAATGATTAGAAAACCCTCTACATTAGGAGTTGCACTTGGGTGCATAAGTATGTATGGTGCATAACCCGATCCGACCCGCCCACGCGCCTACTCCGACCCGTGCGTAAATTCCACGCGCCGCGCGTGGGTCTCAAGCGTTCGTTTTTATAATAATAATAATAATAATAATAATAATAATAATAATAATAATAATAATAATATTATTATTATTATTATTATTATTATTATTATTTTACAGCTCCGTCTTCGCTCCGATTACTAAAATAAAGATAATCGACGGGCAACAATTTAGACTTTTTCGGCTCGCTCCGAGGCCTTCGGTTCCTCTCAATCGAATCTTGACCAAAGAAGTCGAAGCGCAAAAAAAAAATTGGAAAGAAAAACACAAGTCAGAGGAGGTTGACTCGGGTCAAACGGGTTGGATCGGGTCGGGTCGGATCTGGTGGGCGGACGGGTGTTGCACGGTGCAAATGTTGCACTGTCATTACTTAAAAGATAGTAGCATCATATGTACTCCCTCTATTTCTTAATTTTCGTGTAAAAAATAAACAAGACTAATATGCGGAGACGGAGGTGTATAATTTTTATGAAAATGTAAGAGATAAATCGAACTGCTACATATATATCTAGCTAATGTTGTTGTTAGATTAATAATGTGCTACATTTGTTGAGACAACAAACACACTACGAAGCATTTAAATATATTAAATTAAACATAATACGAAAAGAAAAGTAATACCAAGACAAAGTAAATTATGCAATGTGAGAATGGTCAAAAAGAGAGATGAACTTTTTAGAGAGAGAGAGAGAGGGGAGGAAACTGGAGGGATCTCTTTTTGGTGCAGGGATTGGGCTGTTCCCCTATATTGCAAGGTCAGGGAAAGACAAATATCGCTCGCACATATATATATAAATATGTGTATGTATATTGCTCTTCACCACAATACACACACACATTCCCTCTCTAGAGTCTAGAGAGAGAGAGAGAGAGAGAGAGAGAGAGAGAGAGAGAGAGAGAGAGAGGTGGTGGTGAACTGGTGATAGGGTGCATAAATGGAAAGATGCCTGTGAGAGACACTGATTCTGATGATGGTGAATCCAAAGAAAAATTTGAAATAAATGGGGAGGGGAGGGGAGGGGAGTGTGTGTGTGTGTGTGAGAGTGACGAGTCAAGAATGAACGATGACAAGTGTGGCACTGAAAAACATGGCATTTTTGGTTATTACATGCATTTATAAGGGTGCTGCTGCACAACACTGCACACAGAAAAGGACTCTTATTTCCCGACCCCATTCCCCCTTCCTTTCTTTAATTACTAGTATTTCTCACACACACACGTATACCTGTTTGTGTGTGTAAAATGATTGCTTAAGATATAAACATAAGATGTGAAAACATTAATAATAAATAATCTTTTAGCTGCAGTCGGTTATTTAATTAATGGTGGCTTCTTTTAATTTTCAAATGGTCCAAACACAAAATCTAACCACATTTATCATGACTAAAACGATATAAATTAATTTGAAGTATAGAGGTGATTAATATATATCTATAGAAGAATTAGGTTTGGTTTTAGAATAAAGTATTTTGTTTGATTGTCATTATGTGATTATAAATTAATCATTGCTTAAGTTGTTAGAAATAGAAGAAACGCCCCATCACTTTCGATCAATCTTTTCATGTTTTGACAAAAGACAACCCAAGGAATTCCCATATCCAAACCTCTCTACCTAGTTCCGGTTTGTTTCTTTATTTTATTCATTCCATTCATTAAAACTCCTATATAATACTCCCTCCTATTCAAAATAAGTATTCCCTCTGTTCATGATAAGCGTGACTTAGATGCAATAATACGGGTTTTAAAGTCACACATATTGTTGACGAAGAAAGTATATGTTATTCTATGTTTTTTTAGCTTTTGCAAATAAATGTCGTTTTAGAATTATCACTCCAAATTCTACAATTATCCCCTTACTTAATTCACCTCAATCCCACATCTTTCATTATTCATCATTTATTAGGGGTTAGTTTAGTCTTCGAGATATTACAACTTTTCTAGACTATTGTACACGAACAAAAATGAACTCGATTTTTTCATTTAATCAGATACAAATTTTCGAAATTACTCTTGTTATCGAAAAAAAATGAACTCCATTTTTCATATAATTTTCTTGTTAAGTATATTCTCATTTTGTAACACATTGGATTCTTTAATCAATCTGGCGTTTCTACTTTTGCTATTTTGAGAATTAATACAAATTCTTTAATTATGATGGTTTCCCTCTCCATTGCATGTTGAAAGATTTAAATAGTCTGCATCTATAGTACAGTGCAAACAAACAAAAATATGAGTTAAAATAATTTTTTTTTTTTCTCATAAAGACTCACCAATACTATTAAAATCAAACACAATCTGAATAATAAATCATATCTCATAAAAGAAAAAAGAATTCTTGCAGATGAGTAGTTATTAATGCGAAGATCAGAAGATGAAGAAATTTCATCTTTTCTTTTTTCATAGAAATCGACAGGTAAGAAAAAGTAAACAAAACCCTCAAAATTCACATTATTGTTCCTGAACAAAAGCTTCCATCAAATTATGATAGCTAACCATAAATCTGTGGAAAATAAATGTAAAAGAAACATTTCAAAAAAATGTACAACACTTTTGATGATCATAACACCACAACACCCCATCTCCAACATATATATCTACGCGTCTACGGCGTAGACTACTGATTTAAAATACGAGACTGAAACACGAGATTCTGAATCTACACAACATTAATAATACCTAATAGTAATTAAACAACCGAAATTAAAAAATCTAATTAATTATTCATTTATTTTTTGATCTCCCTTCTTCACTTCCCACTCTCTCAACGCCGCCGAGATGAAATTCAATCCGATCGAACTCGATTTCGAATTCGAATTCGAATTCGAAATTGAGGACGTCGAGTCGGCGAACAATGCTTGCTGAAACTTGCTCTTGCAGGAATGGCACGTGATCTCGAGCATGGCGGAGTTGATCTTCTTCGCGGCGTGATCCTTCAGCGCCTGCGCCTTCTCCAGCTCCGCCTGCGCCGCCTGCCGGATTCTCTTCGCGTTCGCGAACTCATGCTCCGCCACCTCCATCTGCCGCTTCGCCACCTGCCGCGCCTCCTCCGCGTACGCCTTCTCCGCCATCGCCATCCTCAGCTGTTCCTGCGCCTGCTCCTTCACCCTCGCAGCCGCCGCCGGCGCCTCCCCGGTCGTAGTGCTGCTCCCCCGCGGCGAGCACCGGTTGACGCCGGTCTCCGCCTCGACACCGATGATCTCCGACGAGCCAATGGAGAGCTGCAGCTGAGTTGAGTGATCATCTTCGAGCTTCGCGGAGGCGGCGGAAACAGATGCGTATCCGCCGCCGCCATTGCTAGCTTTTGTAAGTAGCTGGAGTTCGAGATTCGGGGGGCGCCGGCCCCCGCTCCTACCGCCGCTGCCGTCACCCATGTTGGATAAGAAGATTGACTCGTTAGGTTTGGGTAGTGCGGCGACGGCGGCCGTAGCCTGCCATGGAGCGACACTGAGATTAGTGTCGCTCGATGGACTAGGACTCGACGCCGTCCGCGATAAACACGCAGACAGCGGCGGCGGATGAAGCGGGTGGGGGTCGGGGCGGAGGCGCCCCATGCTGCAGGCATCTTGGTGCTCGATGAAGCTCTCCACCCTATAAAATATAAATTATATGTGTATGATATGTGACATGTTTTGAATTTCTACTACATAGATTATAACCAATGATCAAGAAAAGTTTATTCAAAACTGTAATGATTGTAAATGCAGTAGAAAAGTTGGGCAAAGGACAAATTTGAACAGAAGAAATGGGGTTTGGAGTTTGAAACCAAAACCCCATTGTTATTATGATGAAGAAAGAATTGCTACAAACAAGAAATGAAATGATTTTTCATCATTACTATCTTGACCCTTCAAAACACCTTCTTCTAGATCCATACCAACATGTGGAAATGATGGAATTTTTTTCTCTTCATATTACTGTAACACTTTAATTCCATGCATAAGTGATTATTTAATTTTATTCAAAAAAAAGATTTGAAAATATTTTAAAAAACTGACATAGGTCAAAACCTAGTCTACCAAGATCCTTGCCTGCATATATTTCTTGGACTGCTGCTTGAGAAAATGATTTGACACACAGTCTTCTGTTTCAAGAACACACACACTACACACACTTAAATCTCACACACACACAGCTGCAATTGCAAGACATTCTGCACTGAATACAATAAAACTCTGTGAAAAGACAAGATTCCCTGATTCCCATATGCCAAGAATGTAATCCTCCTCCTCCCCTCTCTCTCTCTTCAACTACGTAAGTATTGATAAGAGAGAGGGGGAGGAAGGAGAGGAGAGAGAGACGGGGTGAGGAACGAACCTGGAGAAAACGCGGCCGCAGTCGCAGGAGTGGCCGCGGGTGCCGCAGGTTTTGAGGTGGGCCTTGTAGTCGGACTGGACGGCGTAGCCCTTGGAGCATTTGTCGCAGACCCATTGCTTCTGGTTGCTGTGTTTGCGGCGGAAGTGCTTCTTGATGCCGACGAGGTCGCCGAGGGCGTGGCAGGGGTCGTGGTGGAGGCAGCTCGGCTCCGGGCAGACGAACACGCGCTTACGCGCCACCGGCGTCTCCCGCTTCAGCAGCTTCCACGGCACCTTGTGGCGGCGCCGGTGCATCTGCAGATTCTGGTCGCGCTGGAAACCCTGGTTGCAGATCTCGCACACGTACCGATCCGACTCCAGCAGCGTTTTCGGAGAGAGGGACACGACCTCCGCGTCCGGATCTGCATTAGCCACCATTTTCTCTCTCTAAAAAACTCTGATAAACAAAACACGCACAGATACACTACACATGTGGGTGTGTGTGTACGTGTGTGTTTTTTCTTATGATTATGAGCTTACCTGGGGTTCCGGCGGCTCTCTAGAAAAACCAACACTATAAAAACACACACACAAAAAAAACACAGATACACATGTGGGTGTGTGGGTGTTTTTTATGATGATGAGAAGATATATACCTGGGGTTCCAGCGGGGCGGCGTTTCCGTTTGCTGGCGTTGATTCCATTATCCGAGTAGTGAGAGAAAGGGTCGGAGGGATCAATGTTGTTAGTCGTCAACATTGATTAAGGAGAGATTAAGGAGGGATTAAGCGGTAAAGCTTAATTATTTATGAACATGAAGATGGAAAACACTATTTTTTTTAATTTTTTGCTGGGGGGCTAGGGAATATACAGCAAAGGAATTCAGCAAGTACAGAAAAAAGGAAAAAATTAATAAAATAAAATCAAAGGGAAGGGAAGGGAAGGAAAAGCCTCTTTCTTTCGGTAATATAATCAGCTTTTGCTCTCAGCTTTTAAGCTCTTTTGCAATAAATAAAAAAGATGGAAAGGAAAGCACACACAACTTTCTCTCTCAAGAGACATCTTCCTCAGGTATTGTTATGAAGGCTGCAGCCTAAATAAACTTCTTGAAAAGAAAAGAGGATGAGAGAGAGAGGGGGGTGGGGTAGGGGGTGGGGGGGTTGGGGGCCAATGACAATATATGGTTGAAAGTTGATATGAGCGGAGAAAGAAGAAACATATATATCCTCTTAAAAGGAACAAAAATAAATAAATTTTAAAAAAAAGAAAAGAAATTAATAGAGATTTTCATGGGAGAAAGAAAAGCAAAGTGTGATGATAGTATTGCATGCAAAAATACTAAAGGCCAAGTGCAAAAATATACGTACATATTAGGAGGCTTATTTTTGTCTGCTTTCATAGCCCGCATTTCTCTGTCTAATCATCTTACTGTAGCCGACTCCACCCTTTTGGCTTTTCTATCTCATTTATCTCTCTCTCTCTCTCTCCCTCCCTCTCCCCTCTCTCTCTCTCTCCTTGCTACTCAAGTAGACAGTAGTTGTACTACAATTTTCAGTTGTTCGATTTGATTTAACATGGAATTATAGAGTGCATCAAATTTCAATTTTATCTAAGGGGTCGACTCCCGAGGACTTAGATGTGCTAATGTTGATCGACGTAATAAGATTGCACCATGTTAGAAAGTTGTGTTTGATTTTTATACTTCAATTTAGTGATAAATAAAGTGAAAAATAAAAATTTTACTTTTTAAATCATTCTTTTTTTTTAATTTCTCCTTTCCAACCTATTACAAGAAAGGATAATTATCCCCCTTAAATTTGAATGATAATATTATCGCTTCTTGTGGTAGTGGAAATGCGAGATTTAAAAAAGAAGGGATGATTTAAAGATTGATATTATTGTTTATCCCTCCATTTACATCTAAGTGGAGGTATAGAAACCAAACACACCCTAAAAAAATGTTTTTAATCTGGAGTCAACGTCGAATCGGTCACTGATTTGGATTAATTACCGGTTCAAGTGCGATTGCCTCTAGAGAAAATTATACTCCCTTTTATCCTGTTAAATATGAATCGTTTCTTTTCGGCACACAAATTAAAAAAGAAGGGAATCAAACGAAATACAGTGCTAACAAAGTATTTTTTAGTCAATAAAGTACATTTTGCTATAGTTAATAAATTGAATATTGAGTGGGACACCCTAAAAATGAAAACAAACCAGATTGAACGGGGACGGAGGGAGTATATATGTATTATAGGGATGACAATCGGGTCGGGTCGGATCGAGTCGGGTCGGATCGAGTCGGGTGGTAATTAGATCGATCTGATAACGACCCCCGACCTGTTAAGGTCAAACCTGAACACGACATGTTAAGGATTTATCAAACCCGAACACAAACCCGACACAAAAGACCCAAACCCGATCAACCCGAACACGATACGAACCTGTATCTTACCCGAATTTTTCAGGTTGATACGACCAGATAGAACTAAAACTTGATTTGATAAGTTGTACAAAATTAAAACATAATATAAACTCACAAAAATAATAATATAAAATCACAAAATTAAAAATATAAATAACATCACAAATATAATAATATAAAATAATAATAATAATGATGTATTAAATATATTATATTTATTTTAGCAGGTCAATCTGATCCAACCTGAAAATTTCGGGTCCTTATCAGGTCAACCCGATTAGGACCCAAATCCGACAAAACTAAACCCAAATCTATTAATTTCGTGTCGGTTCGTATCGTGTTATCGTATTGTGTCAAAAATTGTCAGCCCTATATGTACATGTATATGCATAGAAATATGTAGATATTCGAATAAATTATGAACATAACAAAAGTTATTAGTTAAATATGAAAAATTAAAAACAAAATTGTACATTGTACCAATCCAAAATAATTTTCAGTTATAATTGTCTTTTAGTGCACATTTTATTTTTACAAGTTTTTTTTACCGGTTCGTAAGACGACAATAAAATATGAAAATAAATTATAATTAATCGAGAGTGGGTAATACGGCCGAATCGCATTTTCAATCCTATTATAAATAAAAGTAATCAACAAAATATATTAAATAATAATTTAATGAAAAAAAATCATCGTAATTGTATTGAATATGATAACTCAAATATAATTGTCAATATTAGAAGTGTGAAGTGAGTCGAGTCGGTTTAGGCCAATGGTGCGAGCTTTGACCGAGCCGATTCTTGAAATAAGCCTTGTAAACCTAATTTTCAGCCCATAGGACCACGTTTGAGCCCGATGATATTAGCTTTATTCTTAATGGGCTTCAAGTGGGCCTCTCTATGAAAGCCCAGCCCGATATCCATCAACGGGCTTGGCCCGGCCCGGACTGGGCCTATCTATACATGCTAGAGTAGTGGGGAGCTTTTCTTGTGCAATTCTAGAACACAGGTATACTGATACATTTGGAGCATGAAATGATGAAATATAGAATAAAATTTAAGGAAAAATGTAGAAAGATTCCTTCTGAACTGACAATTTAGAGTGTGGGGGTGCCCTACAATTCTATCAACAGACTTCATTTGTTTTTTTAATTATTACTATTAAGTTTGTGTGTGTTGTGATCTTGACACCAGAAATCAAACACACAATAATGATAGTATATTAATTTGTTTTTTGTTTTTTTAATTATTATTAAGTTTGTGTGTGTTGTGATCTTGACACTAGAGAAATCAAACACACAATAATAATAGTATAGAATAAAAATATATATATATATCGTGAAAAGAGTATCTATCGGCTACTAGACTCGACAAAACTATGCTTTGAGCTGATTATGTTTTAAAATTTCTTTAGATTATTATTATTATCGAGAGAGGTTTTTTTTTTTTTTTTTTCATTAACAAATGTTCAATGCATGTTAATGACATCTTATTGGTTAATGATCATAGACAAAGTCATGTCGAATCATCAGATGGAACAATATCATGTACGAAGAAAATATTCAATTGCAAAAAGGGACAAAAATTTAAAACAAATCCAATATGAATATAACAAAAACATGTATTTTTTCTCAATATGCTATTATTGAAGGCTAATTTGGCCATCCATAAAAGTTAAATATTTATTGAATGATCCATATAAACTTAGCCAAGAGGATAAATGTTTGAGGGATCAAACAATTGCAATAAGACATTACAAAATTATTGGTATCAAGTTTTGATATATATGTGTAATACTCAAATCATTAAATTCTTAACCATGTACATTTTTCTATTTTTTTCTATTACCAAGTAGCTAGTTTTTTTTTTCGACATGGGGAAGAGGGAATGGTAAAGCTTGAATCCGTGACTTCTCTACTGCTTGGAACTACTAGTATTACTTTATGAGGTATATAGTGAAATAAATATGTCTAGGCTAGTAGGCGAAAAGCTTTAATTCATTTAATCAAGTTAAAAAAAATTGATCTCTAAAAATCTCATACTAAATAAAAAATAGAAATTTGAAGACAAACACATCAATGTAACAGTGGTAGGCAACAAAAACGTTGTCTCATGCAAATGACATTTGGTGATGGGTTGGCATAAATGGGCCCTAATTTCCAAATTCAATTTCGTCCCATTAAATTATTAGTCCTCAACAATATTATTGCAAAACATCGACAACATTTTCAGCTTTCTTTTCTTCATAATTTTTTCGCGTTTTCTTTTCTTATTTATTATTGAGGATTATTTTCTCGAGGTTTAGTTGGTAGTTAAAAGTTACACCTCCCATCACGGGATAAGTGTTCTGCTTTCCTTATTATGTTATTCCAAGATAAATATTTTATTTCCACATATGAAACTATCTTCTCTCACAAAAAGACATGAGCTCTATCACCTTCTATCTTTTAACCTTTCTATTTAATTCTCGTTTCGAAAAAAACAAGAGACTTGTCCGAAGATGGAAGAAGTACGTTTTTATCACCAGTACATAAAATTTCAATTATTAACAAGAAAAAGATTGGAATTTAATATACTTCATAAAATTCTTCATGCACAGTGTATTAATTATGGTGATTGACGTAATTAAACGAGAATCGTCGCTCTCATAATTATGAACAAATATATCAATTTAGTTAGATACATCCCAAAAATGCCTAACTCCAATAATAAGAGCCAAAATCAATATAGTTAAGTTTGAAAATGAGATTGAGTTTTCGAGAAACTAAGACGGGCGAAGTTTAACCATCTCAAGGATAATCTTATTTGATTAAATTAGAGTGATAAATTCTTAATTAAGTTTCTACATAAAGGATTTTTTTTTAGTATATGACTAAAAATACATTATCTAATACTTTCAATCTTGGAGCAAGACCATCAACTTGGCGTCTGAATAAATATTAAAATTATTAGGGTTCGTTTGGTTTGCATGATAAAGTTTGATTGATAAAATAATCTAACTTAATCATATGTTTAGTTTGAATAATTAATCTCGTGATAAAAAACATGTCCCGTGCTCATATCCACTAATTAAATGATAATTTATTATTTTAAATTTAGATGAATTATTAATCACTCATATAAGCCTATTAATTCTATCAATCTTATCTATCATATTTTACAAAAATCAAACGTCACCTTAACAAAATGTGGTGAACACCATTTGTGAGTGTTGGGGAATTCGTTCAATTACGGAAGGATCAAATAAAAATTCCGATAATATTTCAATAATTGAAGCAGCTACTTGAACCTAAAATTTCTACTTGATCCAAATATAAAACAAAAGGATTATTTTTCAACAAAAAAAATTAGTATTTTTTTTTGGAACTCATTTATATGGCCATATTCATAAATTGCACCTACTTTTTAAATCTCACCTTCAGCCTTCTTCTCATGTTCTTAGCAATAATTAACATTTGAGTATTAAAAAATGTAAATCTCGTACTCTAATTATAATTATTACTCCCAAATGCTTGCTCCTTTTCATAAATATTTAAGAGATCGATCTTTTACAAAATTATTTAATATTATTAGGACCATGTACTTTTTATTCTAAATAAGTTTAAGATCTTGCCACTCTGATTTTAACCAAGATTTAATTTTTATATATATGTGCAAAAGCTAAGGGCAGATGCCGACGTATACTTTCTGCGTGCATGAACATGATCAATTGTATGATCATAATCATTGTACTCGATCGATGATAAAAATTATATATGTTGGTGTGTATCTTAAAAAATCTTTATTTGCGCTCTCTCTCTCTCTCTCTCTCTCTCTCTCTCTCTCTCTCTCTCTCTCTCTCTCTCTCTCTCTCTCTCTCTCTCCCCGAAACTATATTTGATCTCCTATTTCAATTGTGGGATTAATGTTGCCATATATTCATATTATTAGTTTTTTCTAACAAATTTTATGGGTCAAAAGCAGGTAAATCATACTTTCTGAAAAAAAGAAAAATGAGAAACGCCACAAATCTTAATTCTTGATTAGAATTTATATAAATGCGGGACCATTTTGTTTTACATACAAAATTGAAATATTTTTGAGGGAATTACAAAGTATTTATATTGTCGAATAAAACGCTATCTTAGCCGTCTTTCATTACCTTATATTGTATGTAGGTGGGATTGAATCCAATACCTTTCATTAAAGAGAGACTTATGATATCTTAGCCTTTCAGTTGAGCTAGGCCTCGTCGATAAAATCGATGATATTTTCAATCGTTAAAAAAATTAATATTTCAACCCAAAAATTTGTAGATTTTTTTTTTCAGGAGAGGGCGAAGCTTTATTAGAGAATAAAAAAAATGTGATGAGTAGTGGATAGAAGAAAATAGATTCTAAAAGAAAAAGTTTGCCCTTTCGACACCTAAAATGTGGCCTCTTGTTTGGTGGCTGCCGGTAGTGGGGCCCACCCCCTACCCTTACTTCACACAATGATATCACCACCTCACCATTCTCTAAATCTTATCTACATATAGTATTATTAATTTATAATTAATCCTCAAATGAATATTCACTACATTAATCAATCAATTGGTATGTCACATGATTTATCAAACCTCATAAAAAAATATATGAAATCTTCAATAATAAAACGATGTAAGAATTTGCGGGCCATACCATATTATATGTACAATATTGATTTTTTAGAAAATTATAAGTGCTAGCTCTAACATAATTTCATTGGAAACCTAACTATCTTGGGGTAGTTTTATTTATTTATTTAATATATACAATACGCAGTAAAAGGTCACTTTTTTTGTTGCATAATTCGATTTAAACCTATACAATTAAGATTTTAATTCACTTCAAAATAATAAAATAATTTAATTGGAAATATATAATTCCAAATGATTAGTACGAGCTCGGTTCGAAGGTGAGTTTGAGATTTGTTTTTTTGGCAATGTAATACTTAATGTTAGTAGTCCAATTAAGTTGTCTAATTTAATGTGATTGGGGTTGTAGTTCATAGTTTATTGAATAAAATAGTGATATTTGTAAAGTAGTTGATTGGAAGTGTAGAAATAGATATAAAAAAGAAGGAATTGAAAGGAGTTGGGAGGGATGATTAAGTAAAGACATTGTTGTGATGGGTGCATGTGTGTGAGAATCCAACTCCCATCATGTCCCCATTCTCTCAACACATTAAATTACTACTATTTGGACTTTGCTTTTACTCTCTTAATTTTCTTGATTTGTCATCTCTCTCTCACACACACATACACACATAAATAATTTATATAAAACAAATTTTGATTTGGGAATCAAACCGATCTGAATCATTGATCTTTATAATGCTTTTTAACGGGTGTAAGGTCAATTATAATACTAGTAAACAAGCATTTTTTTTAAAGATGATCGCATAAAAACATTAGTTTACGCAGTGGTGGATCTAGGGGGAGCAAAGGATGCTCCAACAACTACAACAAAAAAAAGTTTCCTCTATATTTATGTATTTTTCCAGAAAAAAAAAAATCAATTTCAGTACACTTATTTATCGAAAATTTCAGTTTTGACACCTACTCAAATATATTTTTGTGCTTGCCCCTGAGTGTGTGTATTAGTAAAGAAATAATATGTTCTTAAGTTCTCACATGGAATGTGTTTTTATATGAACTCATACACACACGAAAGCAAGAATAAAGACACAATAACAAGAATCCATAAACATTACACTGACACTACAGATTATCAACGACAGTAAAATTTAGAATTTTGTAACCAACAACAACAGAGTAAGGAAGGAATAAAAATGATACGTAGCTTATCATTGAGATGAACTTCATCATGAATGCGATAGAGCATCCAAGGCAGACTGATATGTGTGTGTGTGTGTGTGTGTGTGTGTGTTTTTAGTAATTTACTAATTTTAACTGAAATATGCATCTTAAGAAATTATAAATTATATTTATTAATTAATTGTATCATAGATTTGCCATTACGTGTTGATATTTTAGGTATATAAACGTGTTTCTGTATAGCTAAAAATATGTGCTAATTTAAATTGATACTCCAGTCTCCATGTTTTAAACTCGATGTATATTTCATTATTAATTAATCTATTTTGTAAGTGTGCGGCATGCATATTAGTTAATTGTTTAAAGAGAGATTTATATCAACACTTTTGGCAGCACTTAGCATATTATTATATATTTTTTGTATTTTTTTATTTTGAAAGTTGCTCATAATATGTTGTACACATATATCATTGTTAACTAGCATAACATCACTATATAGTTACAAATTAATAATCTTTGTAGACAATTAGTGATGACATCTTAATGAGTCTCTCTCTTGGAATAGTCTAGGCCTAATTATCCAAAATTTGCCAAATAGGTGAAAGTTTTTTAGATTTTAGCCAATTCTTCAATTTTGCTATATTGTCAATTTAGTAAAATTGTGGACAAATTATTATTTTGGTCAAGATTAGGTAAAGTAACACATGGCTAATTTTAGATAGGTTACGTATTTTTATGATCTTGCAAAGGTTTTTTCCCCACGAATTCAAAAAAAAAAGGTATTGCATTCTCGTGTTTAATGACTATATTATTGATGATATATCAATTAAATACTTGGACTACTATATTAAATTAAAGGAATGCCAATTATCTCAAAAATAAAATAAAACTCTTTGAATGTGCATTATGTATATTGCAAGAAATTAAAACAGAAATATATGAGTTTGAAAATCTAGTGACAGTATATTATGAATGAATACAAAATAATAGTCATACTAAATTTATAGTGGGCCCAAAAGTGGACAAGAAAAAGAATAAAAAAAAAGGAGGGATTGTAATTGAAGATATCACTATTTTGGCCGTGTAAGTTATTTTATACATTTAACTAATCGCATAGGCATGGTCACTTTCAAAACATTTGTACTAAACAGAGAAGCCCAACTTTGGACCACAGACAAAACTGAACCCCTCTTTAAAGCCCAATATAATTTCATGTCTAAAATTGGTAATTCACATACACTAGTACTTGTATTGTTTCTCTCAAAACCTAAATGCCAATGACAAAATAATTCTAGTTTGGGAGGACTAAGATCTATTCTTGTTTCCTAACTCAATTTGATTGATCTACAGTATATATAATAACTAGGTTTACGTTCGTACTACGTGGCGCGTTCACAGTTCTCTGTTCCTATTTATCTTTATTCTCGTATTTTTTGCATTATTATTTATATAATAATATATAAAATTCTTATTCCTAACTATTATATCTCAATTAGGAGTAAGATCGAGTACATATGTATGTATCAATCAAACTCTATACAAATTGTATTTCTTTATATATTGTTATTTCACGATATGATTCATCTATATCTATACAATATAAATACAAATCAAATTTCATGGTCATCCTTAAATTATGTCAATATTATCATAACTAAAATCTCATTTAAAAAAATAATTTCTAAAAAAAACCATTTTTGAAGTATAAATATCTCTATATTTTTGTATCTTTTTTTTTTAAATATTCTATCTCACATCGTTTTTGAACAAGATTTTCATATATTTTTTTAATTCAATTATTTTGCATCACTTATTAGGTTTTGTTGATTAATTAAATAATTAGTTGGTCAAATAAATACTCATATTTTTTTGTGGGCAATATAAAATTTTCAAATAATAATTAAATTTATCAAATAAATAGTTTAATTTTGTATAACATCTATTTCTATATAGTATTTAATATAATTGTAAGGTTTGGTGTGCACCCACAATTCTCCATTCTTATTTATTCTTGAATTATTTTTTAAAAATATTGCAATATTTATTCACATAAAAATACAAATCAAATAATATTATCTCAATTATTATCACGTCTCATCATATCTATATATATATTGTATATATTATATACATATATGTTAGAGTTTAGCTCAAAGATAGAGTTTTCATAAGAGTATAATTATCTCTATTATATTAATATAATGTGAATTAACTTACACTTGTTGAGGCCAGTATAATATATTTTCTATTAAAATTTAAATCATTTAATCTGTGTTTTCTTATGGTGTTTTTATTATGTCATTGATTTTTTCGAACCTTTGAAAATTAGTAATTAATTTAATACGAAGAATAAACCCCATTGAATAATATTTAACCTAAACTATCTCAAGTCCTTCACATCACATTAATCTTATTGCTCATATTGAATCTTAAGCGGTTGAAAAGCAAGCTTTTTTGTTTTTTGTTATTTACTTTAACCTTGCATTTATTTAGATTAACCCACAAACACACTAAAACTTCTTTAATAAAAAAAATCATTAATTTTAACATGTTAATTTTGTTATTAGCATCTATGATTGTTAAACGACTACTATGTAATGACATTAGAGTCTTAATTTTCTTATGGATAATAATTAACGTCACAACAATCTATTACTACTATATTTTTCTCGACATGGAAATGGAAAGTGGTGGGTTTGAACCCAAGATCTCATTATTGACAGACTGAAGTCGCACTATTGGGTACCCCCTTCAAAACTCTTTTTTTTTTTTTCAATTCGTGAGAACCCGCAACCGTTACCTTTGGTGCGCACTGGGTAACCCCCGTCCTTGTGTAGTAGCATGTAAACCACACAAGGCAGGTAAACGACACCTTCCAAGTATAGATGTGATAGACTCGACCTATAGAAGCGTCAATGCGGATTGAACGTGATACCCCCCTTCAAAATACTATTATTATTATTATTATTATTATTATTATTATTATTATTATTAATAGAGCTTAACATTATAAGATAATATTTAATAATTTATTCCTATTATTTATTTTGTTATTACTTTTCTTTAACATCATCGAATTAGGATCAAATTCAATCTAGCTCACATCGTTTTTGAGTGAGACTCACCAATAGAAGAATCTAATAAATATTTAGAATTAACGTTACTTTGAATTGGGTTTGAAAACGATACAAGTTTAATAAGTTCGAGTTTGAAAAATAATAGTATTGTCAATTCAGAGTACCATTACGTGGACTTTTCTCATTTTTTATATTTCACTTTTCATAATCTTTTTAAACTCTCTACAATTCAATTATGAGTAGGATCTCCTAAAAAAAAAAAAAAGAACATAAATCAAGTTTGTGACATGTACAAGTATATACATTGTAGACTGAAATATAAATTATAATTATTATTAAGAAATTATATTTGGTTTAATTATTATTAAATTTATTCATATAAACTAAAATAAAATAAATTTTGTCAAATTTCAATGGCAGATACTTTTTGTTATAATTAATACTATAAAATATTCTAAAATTATCTATACAAACAAATTTTAAAATAAATATTTAATATTATAAGATTTATCTTAATCTACTATTATTTTTTTCTTTACAAGACCTATTGATCTTTGTTTATTATACATTCAAGTTTTATTTTAAGCTCGATGACATAACCTCTCAATTATTAAAATTCCTTATTGTGAGAAATTTGACAAATCCTAACACTCCTAAATTGTAATATAAATCTTGCCATTTTCGTTTTAAAGAAGCAGTTTGAAAAAAAAAACATTATTAATGAGAGTTATTCATGAAAAATGCTCCATTAATTTAAGGAATATAAGATAAGGTTAAATGCTCAATAAAGAGTAGCTTAAAAGTAATTTTGCAGAAACGAAAAAAAAAAAGGGTTAGAGCTGAAATTTGTAGCTCGAAGTTTTCTAACTCAATTAACTTTGTGGGTTCAGGATGAGCGGATATTATCCAACGAGTTTGTCGACGGATAGCAAAATCTATTTTCTTTTGATTCGAGATGAGTATGGTTAAAAAAATTCTAATTCAATTCGAGCAATGTTTAATCGATGGTTCACCCGATCCATTTTTTATAACTTGATTATGCGATTAGTTTATAGGGTTGAGAATTTGCAGATATGACCCAACGAGTTTGGAATGTGTATGAATAGTAAAACCTATTTTAATGTGACCTGAGATGAGTATGGATAAACAAATTATAAGTTGGATATCGAGAATACTCCTTTGTAATTGAGTTCGATAAGTAGAAATATTAAATTTTTCCTAAACTGAAAGAGAAACCCAAATAGATGGAAAAAAAGTTTTATTAATATTTAGTCGAGCTTGATCGACTCGACTCTTTTCCCCGACTCCCGGCTCTCACTTCCTTTCGTTCTTCTTTTGTACCGTCGCTTGAATGAAGACACCCGATCGGCCCAACTTTCCCAAATTCCCACCACCGGCCCAAAATGCAAACATCTCAGAGATAGAGAGGTAGGAATTTCTCGAATGAACCGCACTCATTCGTATACGTCAGGAGTCCATTGATGAGAAGGGGCTGGGGAAAGCTTGAACCCAATCCCTAGAGTGATGAATATGAGCGCAAATGAAATTCCCGAAGAGTTATACATTTGTTTTATCAATTTAAATAGATTGAATAATTAACGGGTATTACTATGACAATTTGAGACAAGTATGAGAATTGAACATTTTTTAAATTAGATTTGGAACATTAACGATTATGTTTAGTTTAATTACTTTCAAACTATTCATGTGAACACAAAATGGTTTTCCGTCAATTTTCGACAGGTGACTAACTAGTTAAGTAAATATATTATTGATTGATACAGATGTACGGATCACATCAAAACTCCAAAATCAAGCATGTTTATGAAGTCATTAAATTAGCCGTGCTTAAAATCCGAGTAGAGAGTTTTTTTAGGCCCGTAACTTTGGGCTAGTTGCAATAGAATGACAAATTTTTATGGATTTGCAATTGTAGGACAATATTTAAAAAAATTGGCAATTCAAGGATAATATTTAAAAAAAATGGTAATTAAAGGACAAATTTAAGTCCGATTGGGCTAAATTACACATTTTTTCCATATGACGTGATTTATGCGGCCCGATGGCTATATGGCTAGATATAGTATTAACTTTTGCAGTCTCGTAATCAACACAAACTAAATAATATTCTTAAACTTCCAATATAACCAGCAAAAACTATTTAGCAAATACATATGTACCCAAATTGATTAATTGGAAGTAAAATTCAAACTGTAAATAAAATAAAATATTAAATATTTAAAGTAAGGTAAATGTGACTAAACTAACACATAACATTTCCATTCCAAGAGTAGAATATTCTCCACATTGTCTAGTTTCAAAATATGGCCAAATTAATCTCATAAAATGGTTAGAAGTTTAAGCTAAATATTGCACAAAATACGATATAAATTTTGATTTTATATCATGATAATGTCTCACAATTCATTTTCTTTGCTTATGTAAAGTCCACGTAGTCACCGGACTGAGAAAAATGTGTAATTTGAACCAATCGAGTTTAAATTTGTCCTTTAATTGCCAAATTTTTAAATATTGTCCTTTAATTGCCAAATTTTTAAAAAATTATCCTACAATTGCAAATTCATAAAAATTTGTCATTATATTACAACTTACCCAAAGTTATGGGGCTTAAAAAACTCTCTACTCTTAAAATTCTATAAAAACAAAGTTTGAGAGGCAGAAAGTCCATCTATTGATATTTGTGTCAATATCGTGAGGGTTTCTGCAGCCGCTATTTGAATTGTGCACTTAATCTATTATTATTATTATTATTATTATTATTATTATTATTATTATTATTATTATTATTATTTATTTTAAATTTTTTTAAGACGTGAGTAACTCGCAGCCGCTAATGAATAATGTGCATTGGATCTTTGCAATAATGTATGTAAACCATACAGGATAAGTAAAGCACGTCACTAGAAAAATCTACATAATAGGCCCGACTTAAGCATATTGGTTGGAATCACACGTGAAATATTTGGTTACAAGAATATTCACTCTACCAATAGGAAGAACACTACGCGACTATAGACTTACTAAGAAATGAATATTGCGATCTAGTTATTATTTTATTAAAGTAACTATTTAACAACATGGAAATATTCATAAACAGTCATTTTCAGATACTGTATAACTAATTACACAGAAATGTGTAGATTTAGGACCACAAACAAACTGGCCCTTCTTCAAACCTAACTTGAACTTAAGTCTCAAACTCACTTATCAAAGAAGATGACTATGCAAGAAGAAAAATGACCCATGAATTAATGCTCATATACATTAATCAACTTGGCCTCATTCAATTTTATTAATTGCCCAAGACTTGTCACATCGTCGCCTTAGGTTGGATATATGCTAAAATATAGCTAGGACCTAAATCTATATTAAAAAATTTAAAACGAAAACGGAATCATATGTTCGAAAATATTGTTATTCCAATTGTGGAACGTCGTTGCCGCATGCTTTTCTAAAAATTAGCTGGTTTTTTTTTCAGAATTGTTAATTTTGTAATATAAATTTGAGTGCGATTATATACGTGGATGGTTCGAATTGTTAATTTTTTTTTAGAATAGTTATCAGTTTTCTTCAGAATAATTATTACTTTGTACTTAAAAAGTTAACGTACCGTGCACATATATAATCGCACCCAAATTTTTGTGTTCCGATGTCCGTCGGATTTTACAAAATTATACCAAACGGGTGAGTATTGGGACTAAAATTATTTAGCAAACGTTGAGATATTTTTGTTAAATTGTGCAAAGTATTGGACATATTGTGATATTCATCTCTATACTTACTTTAAACCAGGTAAAAAAAAAAGTATAAATAATTAAATGTTGAGACATTGTTGTGTAAACGGGGCAAGTACGGTATTGGGGCATAAAAAAGTGACATCAAAATAATATAATTACTTTTACTAATAAAATCCTTCCTGATTTAGTGTTTTATAGAGATAAACGGTCTAATTTCGTCATAAAGTTATTTTTGTCAATCAAATTAAAGTAATGAAAAGAAAAAATGCTGCATTTGTGAAAACAATTTTATGGGTGTGAGAAATTCTTCAACAGTATTTAATTTGCATGTATACTCGTGAATCATGATCAATATTTATGTAATTAATTATATATAGGTGGGAAGATAATATATGTATCCATAGTGAAATTTATTAAATATTGTAGCTTGAAAAACCCATAAAAATCACCAAATTTTATAACATATTATAATCTCAATATAATCACCAAAGTTTAAAAAAGGTTGCGAATGTTTTTAAATATGATTTCTCTAGCCGCTATTAATGCTTTAATAACCAACAAAATCAAATGAAAGAGAGAGAAAGAAAAATCGTATAAAGCAAACTATTCAAAAACAAACCACTCATAGTTTTTTATTCCATAATAGGCCAAAATTTAAAGTGACGCGCGATTTGGGTGCGGTTGGATAAAAAATAATTATTACTTTTAAGAAATGTGATAATTATTACTGACAGTTGTTATGAAAACAAAAATATAACTATCCTAAAAAAAGTGATAATTCGGATCTAAAATGAAGGTTACGTCCACCTCAAACTTTAATTAATCCTAGCACATTTTTCTTATTGTACCATAAAACTTTTTTTTTTTTTTTTTTTTTTTTTTTACTTCAGTCTCTTTCACACCAGAAAATTGACAGAATCAACATGTGCTCAAACGATGTAGCCACTAGGTTTTTATATATTGCAATAGTGGACCTAATCCTACAAAAAGGTAGCCAAACATCTAATGAAGAAGAAGAACTCCTATATAAATTCAAGATTTGTTAAATAAATTCTAGATAAATTGAAGTGTCAACATGATGATTTTTGGCACCAAAAAAATTGATAAAAGATCTCAAGTGTTAAACATGATTTGTTGATTATTGCACATGACGAAATGAAATATATACTTGAGACAACGGCTGTGAATTACAAACAATGAAATAAAAAAATCGAAAATCAAAGTTGATCAAATTACACTTAATTAATATCGCAAAGTTGCCCTTCCAAATAGTAGGCTAATCTTTTGCTCTCAAATAAATTGAGAATCAGTTCAAAATTACAAAGACCGATCACATCCCATACATCTTCATCAATCACTCGATCCAATTAAATCGATCGGAACCGATCACACACACACACACACAAATGTGTGTGCAATTAATTCCTATTCCTATACCTAATTAAACAATGCAACTAATTAAAAAAAAAAGGTACCTAAATATCGTACCAAACATACTACCGTGCCTAAAAAACCAAGAGTCGAACCCAAGTCGTGATCGTAATTGAATTTGCACGTACATACTCTGCGATTAGTTGGACGCAGCTCGATAACCTAATTAAATCGAACTAATTAAATTAAATTAAATTAGGTTAATTAATTATCTTCACTACCACCCCCCTCCCCTCAAGCCATTCCTAACCCTATGAACAACTTGATACACAAAATCAACGAGAGGCCAACAAAGAGCCTCAAACGGCAATCCGACGTGGATTTGCCAACACGACAGAAACCCAGCTAGGCAGCAAATCTTGATTCTCTCGAAGATTCTAGAATCTTCGTCCCGGTTCGGCGGGCTAATAACGGTGGCGGATAGCAAGTACGCCGACGCCGCGTGCTTCACCAGCTCGTTCCGGATGGCGATTTCTCCGCAGCCGGTGGCGCGTGGGGACACGCTCGCCATCACGTCCTTGAGGCTCTGGTATCTCGGCAGCTCGTCGATCTCCGACGAACCCTCGCGGCTGATCGCCGTCGACGGCGACTCGGTCGATTGCTTGAATGAGGAGATGGCCCTCAGCTTATGAAATCTGGGAACCTCGTCGCTCTCCGATCCCGACCGGAGGATCGCCGCCGTCGTGTCGATTTTGTATTTGAAAGAGGGGATGGCCTTCAACTTGTGATATTCTGCCTCCATGGCTGGTTTCTTGAAGCTTGCATGTGTGGAGAGAAAGATTAGGTCAATTATGCATGCACGCATGCATGGGAATGTATATTAATTAATTTTATAATTTGTAACTTGATTTTTTTGGTTAGGTTTTGGGTTAATTGGAGTACAGTATTCTAGTTTTCTTGAAAATGTGAATATTGTGTTGTTGCTGGAATTTGAATTATGGGAGAGATTAATCGAGAGAGAGGGAGAGTGGTGGCTCTCAAACCTTAGAAATTGTGAAGAATGAGAGAGGATAATATGGCCGTTTAATTATCCTATAATTAAGGATACTAAATCAGACAAACTGTTTTTGACTAGTTCATCCCAAATTTATTGCTATTTTAAATATTTTCAGTTTTGAAATTCTCGAATCTTGTTGTGATTGTAGAATGAGTGAATATACGGGAGATACGGATAAATAAAATATAGGTTAATTAAACTAAAATTAGGGGATCATGTATATGAGAAAGACTTTAATTTAAATGCTAAAGATATCATATATTCTTTCCAAAACAAAATTGGTTAAAGATATATTCCTTTGTGTGAGAATTGAGACCGGTTCAAACTTGATTATAATTATTGGATGGAAACCCTTCGAACTAATCAAGAATATACCAGATCTGACTCATCTGAGTTTTAGAAAAAAAAAAAAAGTGTAATTATATTAAATCAACAATTTAATAAATGTATAATTAAAAGCTAACTTTTCAGATTCGTCTTCTTTTTTTGGTATTGTTGTGATTATAGTAGTTTTAAATACATAAAATTTGTTCATTCAAATGAACTTTTCATTGACCTGATGATTCTAAATTGGTTTAGGCTCAGAAGAAACTAATGACGAGATGCGTCGGTTCCAAATTTTAATGTTCATAATTTATTCCCACAAAATAAACACACGTTTTGGCCTAATTTGATTTTGCAATTCCGACAACTTTACACTGAAACCAATTCTCGAAAAAGAAAAAAAAAATCGTGAAACCAAAAACACTAATTTGGCCTTTTTTGCAATTTTCCATAATTGCAGGCTTGTACTTACAAATGATTCGCGACATATAAATTCGCTATGTGTGTATACGTTCTAAAAAGTATATTTCCCCAAATTTTAGAATTTTATAGTATAATTCATTGTATTTGTATTTTTATGTTAAGGGACGTCCCCTAAAAATATCAAAATGTTTGTTACAATTGCACACACATCACACAGTAAAGTTATGAATCCCAAGTTGAAGGCATATAATGAATACTTGGTCACCAAATAATAAAATGAATGACAATCAAAACGAAACGCCAATACCAAAACAAATGAAGTAGAAAACAGAGACGAAGCTAAGCGCTAAGATGTACCGTATCTACATCGATAGAAGACTAAGATTTATATCGATAGGGTTTAAGCGCTAAGACATATGAACATTATCAACATCGATAGAAGACTAAGATTTATATCGATAGGGTTTAAGCGCTAGACATATGAACATTATCAACATCGATAGAAGACTAAGATGTACTGTATCTACTCCCTCCGTCCCAAAAAAATGTCCACAGCCATCAAGTTAAACCTAAGCGCTAAGACACGATTACATGCATTGTTCTCGCTCAGAATTTGAAACGAATTCGTGTAAGAATAATATCAACAATAGATAGTCGTTCACAAATTACTTCCTAAAATAATTTGAAACCAGCAATAAAATAAAAATAAAAATAAAATCAAACCTTCATCACTTCAGCCACTTCATGCAACTATGTATAAGGTAGAGATAAAATAGCTGATGCTTATATACAAATAGAATCTAGACGCCTTGAAACTGACACTACTACTTCGTGCGCCCAAAATAAGTGTTCTCAGCCGTCAAAATGAGTATTATACCAAGACAGTGTACAAATAATGGAGAACCGAAAAAGTAAAGAATTTGCCGAGTTAAATAAATCTGGTAATTAGCATAACTTTTGCATTTTATGAGATATGACACTTATTCGGGACTACAAAGTTGGCGGTTTGGGACACTATTTAGGGGACGGAGACAGGCCAGCAGCATCCTACTCTAACGTAACCTTCAAACCTCTCATTCTATAAGATACATCACATCGAAACAAATGAACCAAACAATCCTTAAGATTAGATGTAGCATGTGAACTCCGAAATCATAACCAAAAAGAGCAACCTATGTCAACTTTCACATAAAAGATCATGAAATGGTTACTACAAGAAGTTGGAATGTTTAATTTCTAAGAGATGACTAGTAATACTTGCTCTCCTTGAAAAAAAAAAGCCCGTTTAATGGCTAACACGATTGAGGATCTATCTAATTTTGACCTTCATACAAAAAATAAGCTACTTTATGTCTTTAGCATTTCAATCCTAGTTTATCGATTTGAAACTCCACTAATTTATACACTTTTAGACATTAATAACATTAATTCATTCCCTAAAAGCTGAATAGCATCAATGAAAATAGAATTTAGAAAAGCAAGATGCAAACCGAATGTAAAGAAATTGAGTAAATTAGAAAGAAACCAGAACTGAATAAACGAAATCTCAACAAAGCATTCTCATACCTTGTTACTAGACAAGACGGCTGTTTTTTGTTGAACCACAAAAAGAGAAGAGTTAACTAAAAATCTCATCCAACATGCTCCAGATGGCAAAACTCTCGAAAAATGTAACTCGACTCTGGATAAGCTCAAAAGTTAGTAACCACTCAGAAGCTTCTGCTTCTAACCAGGCCATTCATACTATATACAGCAGAAAGAGAGTGCTGCATTCGTCACGAACTTCATCGGATCGTCACAAACTTATTCGTACCATGTTTTGCCCAGTGACTCCTCAGATCAATCGGGCTGGAGAAGTTGTAGCCTTCCGATGAGAGTTTTTCAAGAACCTTCTTGAAAGCCCCGATGCTCATCTTCCGTCCCGCTATCCTTGCACCGCGTCTCTTCGTGCTCATAGGCAATGGATACACAGACAACCCAGTCGTGCAGCAAGCGGACTGCCAACCACCGGATCCCCATCTATAACATTGCTGTGGCGTTCCGGTGCAGGAGCAGATCGGGATAGGGATTTCCGAAATATCCATATTGATTCCGTTGATAACAATTTCTGCACGCTTCTTCGGTGTCCTGGCTCGGTTGGAAGGAGGAGTCGGATCGTCATTATCTCTTGGCGCACGAGGAGTCTTGGTCCTTGGTTTCTTCTCTTTGGGTGTAGAATTTGAAACCTTATTACCGCCTCTTTTCTTTACCACTGCAACACTACTGCTTCCACCACCGGCATCGTCTTTTTCCTCACACATCTCTTCCATCTCAGACATCACATTTTCGCTCTTTTGCAACGTAAACTGCTGAGGCATCGGGACAGAGTGAGCAGACGACGTCTCAGGCGAAACCCCATAACTCGACTGGTAATAAGCAGGTTGGTGATTTCCCGACAACACATTTAAGTACTTCTCCCTGCTCTGGTTCATCCAATAATCCTCGGGAACGTGCGATTCCGAAACGCCACCAACGCGATGGTGATGAAACGGCCCGCCATTGATCGATGACATGACGGGCGACGGGTGGGAGTGCTGGTGGTCGCGAAAAGCACCGCCGCCGCCACCAAAAAAGGGCTTCTCAGCCACGGAAGGGATCAACTGAAGGCCAAGATGGTTCTTCATGTTACTAGTTTGGGGTTCGAAAAAACCCCAATTCCTAAAATTCATATTCCCGTTTCCATCCATTTCTAAGAAATCAAATTCAACAAAAACCCGCGCAAATATGAATTGACCGTACAGAACTCAGTAAACCAACATGTGTTCGACGAAATGCCCAAATGAGATTTCACCACATCTACATCACCCACGACAATCCAAATGAAGCAAAATTCGAACTTTGAATTAATGATCGCAAACCCTACAAAAACCACATAAAAATCACAACTTTAACAAAACAAATCATCGCTCCACGCAATTCACGAACAAGAACACCGATAGAATAGCATAAATCCCGAAAAAAAAATTCAAATGCAGGGATTTTGGGGCTTTTGATGTCAGATCTCTCTAGATTCATAAAAAACAATGCTTGAGGCAGTTTAAAATTGTAAATAAAATTATCGAAAATTAAGAAACAGTGCGAGCGAATGAAGAGAACTTACTAAGAGAATGAAGAGTCGGCTGATTTAGGGTTTTTTAATTGTTTTCTTCAGATTTTAAGGGCTCTCCTTGGGAAGGGAAGAGAGAGGGGTGGGGGGAGTTGGGAAAATGGCACAAAAATAGAGAAATCAGATAATAATGAAAATCAAATCTATTAATTAAAAATGAAAAGGAGAGAAATACAGGGATTTCTACTATAATTTGTTTCTTTTTCTTTGTACAAAATTTATTACATTGTTATAAGTAGTTCAAATGAATTTAAATTTTATTTTTATATAATTTTTATCATTAAATTTTATTTTAAATTTTATTTTAATTATCATGGCCAAATCTATTTCTTTTACAGTATAAAAAAGATAAAAAAGTACTAGGTCTTCTTTTTACAAAAAAATTGTAGTACTATTTTCTTTTGTTTGAGGGATAGTACTAGTTTTTAAGATCTTGAGAATGGTACCTATTGTGAGAAAAATATGGAATTCAAACTCCATAGAATCTATTATATATTTAGAGAGTGAGTTTGCAATTGAAAATCAATTTGAATGGCAATTTTGTGAATTATATAAAATTTAAGGTCACAAATTCTTCACAATTTACGTATAAAATATTTAACTAAAACTAAAATTAAAATTAAAATACAATTGAAAACAGTAGTTTTTTGCAGTAAATCAGGCCGCTACTTCCACTCTACACGATTCTCCAATTAACTGCTCATCTATCTCTCTATTCATTCATTCTCAACTCTGTATCACCTGAATTCTGCTCTCAATTTATGCATTTCATCGCGGATTGCAATTAAAGCGTAAGATTTCAACAACATCGTCAGAATAAACTAGGGTACCACTGAGAGGCGAGAAATAAATCGTCATGTTGTTGCTCTTTCAGACGAAGTTGTTTCAAACATCATCGTAAAACTTTAGTTGCAGACTTCACCGACATGATAGAAGAAAGAATATACTCGGCTTCGAAGGTGACCGCTCTCAATCTTTGGTATTTGTTTGAAAGTCTAGATTTTGTTCAATTCATGATTTTCCTATCACATATCTATCACGAGAGATTTTCGTTTTGTGTTGAAGTTAGGGAGTTTATTTTTTATATGACGCGATTTGGTAGATAATATTTGAATGATGTATATGAATTCTTTCACATATTTCTAGCTAGATTTGGTCGGCGTCTTTGAGAATCACGACTGAACTGAAGTATTGTTCTCTTTTTTAGTTGCGATGCCAACTCTATTATATTCATTAGATTCTTTTAGACACAGTCATGTTTTTATTTTATCTTGGAACCTAATGTAGCATTGTTCTTTGCTGCCTATCAGCAAAAAACAGAGAAACTATTGCAATTCAACCAACTTCCACGGATTAGTCAAATTATATTCTGCACAAGAGGTGTTGCAGTTCCTTATTTTGTTTCCCAACAATAATCGAACACTCTCGCACCAATACCTGCCGTTTTTATATGTTTCTACTCCAAGGTTTGTTGTTTAGGTAACTACTTCTTATGCAACCATCATCATCTAACTCTTGGATTTGGCGATGTGTTAACATGATCAAGAATACATTTTTTTATAACTACTGTAGCTTAGATTTATGCAGTTTGTGTTTTGGCTATGCAACAATATATTGATCTAGACATTTACTGAAAATCGATTATTGCATAATTTGAAAGCAACCTCACTATTTGGAGAATCTGTGCCAAGATTATCCCTCAAAGTTTGAAGGATGGGGATTGCATGAAAATAATAGTATTAATTTTGGGTCACATTTTTTTGCGAACAAGTGTTTAACAAGTTACTTTTTTATGATACATGTAGGGCAAATGAGTTCTTCACTTCATTGCCAGTTTCTCTACAATTCTGCGACTACAATTTTTGCATCTCCAAAATCTCATTAACTGTAGCAAGAAGATGGTGAAAATAAGATAAGATCGTTCAAAGTCCTAATCACGAGGGCGTAACAAAAAGAGTAAAATTTTAACTATCTGAAGTCTTTGATTGGAATATAGTGATTCCTCCAGTTTTTATATGCTGCAGGAAGTTGGATATGTTCACAGTTTAATGCCAATTCTTGCTAGAGCAAATAACATTGGTTAGTGATTGACAATTGACACAAACGAAGTAGGTAGATGCCTGAAAAATCTACAAGATTTTCAAGAACTCCTACAACGTAAAGTAATTTTGATAGTATATGTGGTGATGTAGATCAATTATTAAGTGAAGTGCAAGGAATTACGTTATGGAAATGCAATTTAAAAAAATTATCTGTTGTGACTTGTATTTGACTGAGTAGTTAATTGTCACTGTTTTCTGTTTTCTATTTTCTTTTTCTTATAACATTTAAGTGGTCTCTGTTCTTTGTAATTTTTGTAGGATGTCTCGAAGAAAAATTTCGAAATGGCAACCACGGACATGAAGGTGTGAAGATGGTGATTGGTTCAATATAAATGTCTCAACTTTCGCATAGAAAAAAACAAGTCTCCACCATCTTCCATTATCATAAGGTCAATTGAAAGGGTATATAATTAGATTTTGATAGTTTATCACCATAGAAATATTTATTCTAAGTTTTACTTAATGATATTTAAGTTTACTGAAGAAGTTTTCTTTCATGTTTTATTTATATATACATGTTAGCAAACTTTACCAAAAATGTGGTGTAGAACGACTTTTCTTTGATGAAGAATTATGGAGAAAGTTGTGCAACAATTCTCATGCTACATGCATATTATCTGACTTATGAAGTTCTCATGAAGCATATGTGCTGGTGTGGATGAAAGTGATTCTAACTTATAGTATTAGTGATTTTGAAGCATATATATGTAAAATTTCTATGTAAATGAATATTAAACTCCTATAAATTTTAAGGACCCATAGCTAAGGTTAATAAAAGCTTATCTGAAACATATGTACAATTGAAACTAAAACCTTCTGAAAAGATATATATATATATATATATATATATATATATATATATATATTTTACTAAAGTTTCATTTAATACATATAATGGTAATCATGTGTGTTGAAATTGTGGTATTTTTAATTTCTCTAATTTTGAAAAGATTTTTTCTTCTTTCATTTTTTTTCCTTTTCTTTGTTAGATATGCGTCTTCTTAGTTCTTAATGAATTTATACAAATTATCATGTTTCTTTTAATCTCGAAATATTGATTTTTTTCTTATCTGTTGGGTATACTTTTTTGTTTTATAACTTTTTTTTATTGAAAATGAGGTGATTACGACAATGCGTATAAATTTTCTTTTTTGTGTTAAAATGAATCATTTTAAATTGCGACATATTATATGTCCGTGCATCGCACGGGTGCAATGTACTAGTCACACAAAATACGGCGGCTTAAATTTTTATCTCATCACTATTTTGTAGTATAGCATTTTTTTAAGAATCTTATGCAATCATTATATTATTATCTTATTAATAATAGGAAAATAAATGGTGCCCCTTCACGGTGCTCTGTTTCAATTTTCCTTGATTCTAATAATTTTGGTATTATTAATTTATAATAATACATATATATTATTTATTATATTTATATAATAATTTCTCTTGTCTCACATGTATATCTATTATTATTATATATCTTTTTTTTAACCAAAATTTATTATTATATATCTTTATATCTTATTCTTCACACTTTTTTAAAACTTTATGTATTATTAATTCATAATATTAATATTATATACTATGTCTTAATTCTTAATAGATACATATCCTCAATTTTTAAATACAAATTATATAACCCATTTTCATTCTTAATTTATTTGTTTAATAATTATGAAAAAATATAAATTATTTTTTAAGTTTGTCTACAAATAGCGAGATAATTAAATTTAGAGCAACTAACAAATTAGCATTTAAGAGGCTAAAAGAAATTTTGTAACCGAAAATCTCTACGAAATCTAAATAAATATATCTAATCAACATATCGACATGAAATTCTATATATTTTATCATTCGTATTTTCCTAAACTCTTCAATTAGTGCCTGCTAAAAATACTGCTCATATCACATTAAATTTAATGTATGAATAAATAACTAAATAAAGAAAAAAAAAACAATTCTAAACATGTAAATATATTTTTATCGGCCTTTGGCTAAGATTATAGATATTAATTTACCATAAACCAACAAGAAGATTCAAATAGATATAAAAAAGAATAATTTTTACTAATTTTAGTTAATAGGAGTATTAACTTTGTGAAGTTCAGATTTTTGTCAAGTACTATTAGCCAACAGGTTTGCGACGGTTATATACAATAAAGTGTAGAAAATTTTTAAATAAATTTAAATTTGAAAATACATAAATTCAAGCCAACGAGACGATTCAAACTAGCAAAATAATTTAAATAGACAAAATTTTATTTTTTTTGCAAATGTAAATATATCTTTCTCGTCCTTTGGCTAAGATCAGATATATTACTTTATCATCAACCAACAAGATGATTCAAATAAACATAGAAAGAACAATTTTGGTTGATATTATCTTTGTAGTATTCAGATTTTTATCGACTACTCCTCAACAGGTCTGCGACGGGTATATACAATAAAGTCACAAATTTAATGGAGATGTAGAAAAATTCTAAACAAATTTAGATTTGAAAAATAAAGAATGAAAATGCAAATATATTTATCTCGGACTTGGGCTAAGATTAGAGATATCAATGTACTATAAACTAACGAGACGATTCAAATAGACATAAAAATAAGAATTTTTGTTATTTTAGTTAATATTAACTTTGTACTGTTTATGATGGTCCCGATACGAGTTCTGGTGTATAGGGGGAGGGGGGAATACACCAGATAAGACTTTTTAAAACAACCCCCTAAAAATAACTTAACCGAGTAAAGAAGCTCAGTTGGAATCACAACCGAGTAAGAAATACTCGGTTGGAAGTGATGTGCTGTGCGGAATGTGGAGGAAATTAACTCGTAAAAATTAACTCACGCTTTCATGCACGGTTGGTCAAGAACCAAAACAGTTGAGAATGCTAAGATGCAGTTTGTATGCTGGTTAGATGGTCAGTTGAATATGCAAGAGATAACTGAAAAAAATAAACACAAGCACACAGAGATTTACGTGGTTCGGAGAAACCTCCTACGTCCACGGGGAGTTGTGAGTCCACACAACTCAGTCCAAGTTCTTCTGGACAAACCACACAGCTTACGCGGGCTGTGCAACCGTTAAGGATAAGTTTGCGGGTGCTTATCAACCTTACAGTTTAGTTTTCGGGTACTAAACAACCTATCTACTCAATTCCGGGAAGAGTAGGATCCTAACACTCCTTTTGAGAGGAAGTGTGAAAAAGATTGGTTCCAACTAAAGGCTCGAACACGAAGTGAGCTATGATTAAACACTCTACGAACTCTCACTAAGTGATGTTCTCAAGGTTCGATCTAAAGACACAAAAACTAACTCTAGAACTCTCAACAAGTGATGTTCTAAGAGATTGAATGCAGAATGAAGTTGTTCTTTGCTTGAATATTTCTTCTCGCAGTAGTTCGTCTCGCGTGTGTCTTGTGTCCTTCTCTGTGAATGAAGGCCTCTATTTATAGGCGGAGAGAATCAACTAGCCGTTGGAAGAGCTGTTGATCTCTGTTCTTTGATAACGATGGCTTGTCTCTCATCTCTGCAGACTTTCCGGATTTGGCAACTGAATGCTTCTGCTTTCCATCTGAGACAGCCTTGTGTTGGGCCAAATGAAGTAATGACAGAGAGTCAAACCTTCACGTGACTTCCTTATTTGAAATTCAAATCTTAACATTAGATTTCCAACAAGGAGTGGCCGGTTAAGATTTTCGATTTTCAACTAACTTGATCTTCAGATGATGTTCTATCTGAGTGCTGACAGTTGAACTCTCAGCTGACTTCAACTTCATGTTGTTGACCTTCTGGGTTGAGTTCTACAACTGATGTTCTGAAACTGAACGCTCAGTTGTCTTCCTTGTATCTTATCCCTTTTTGAATTCACATGGAATGAACGCTCAGTTGTTTTCCTCACAACTGATGTTCTATCTCTTGAGTGTAACTTCCTCCTTTCTCAATGCTTCATATGGTGAACGCTCAGTTGTCTTCCTCACAACTGATGTTCTATCCGAGTGAAGCCTTGTTTCCGTCTTCAGCTGGAGTCCTGTAAAGATAAAATCTTAACAATGCTCAAACAGCGAGCCTAACTACTAACATTAGGATCTGGCAACATCTACTCGGTTGGGGTCAGTTGGTTTTGGAATCAATCAAAACTTTTACTTAAATTTCCCAACAATTTCTCCCTTTTTGATGATGCCAAAACTCTTACTCTCTTACAGATCAAGACTCTAAAACTTTAAAGCCCTTATACAATTCTTACATATCCAAAATCTCAGCTGAAATTCTAGACAGTCTATAAGATTGAAACATCAAAGGGTTAGCACAGTTATAACATGGTATTGAAATAACTTTGCGATTCAGAGCTTGGACAATGAGGGATTGTACGTCAAGTTGAATCGTATAACTGAGTAGTTTTCATTACAATTGAAGATTACAGAGATAAGCACAAAAGCCAAAAAACTACAACAGTTGTTCAAAAACTAACTGAGCTAAAATTGTAGCCCATACTTACTAAAAATCCTAACAAAAATTTCCCTCTTCGCAGCTGACTCCTTGAAAATGTCCACTCCATGCTCCTTGCAAACCTGCCTTGCCTCGGCTGCAATCTTCGTGCGGTTCGGGTTGCGAGAGTCTGGGAGGAAAGGAGGCCGATAAGTAACCTTTTGGGGATCTGGAACTGTGTTCAAGTCCAGGTTGGCTTCAATCATAGCCCGCCTGAACTGGCTAAACATGCCTGGATCCCCTGAGTGCAACTCGGTCAGCGCTTCCTTGAACGCTTTCCTCGGGTCATCAGTTGCGTAAACCTTCCTATAGTAGAAGTCGTTCACGAACTCCTGCTTGAACAACTCCCATTCTTCATTCCACTCGGTCGGCATCCACTTGTCAACATGCCTAAACCGACCCTCGACCTTGGACTTTGCTGGCAACCTTTGTTGCTTCAACCGAGCTTCCGCCTTTGTCTGATACTTGTTGATGCGGCGTCGGCTGCGGGAGGCAACGTTGCGGTCCAAGTTCTGGGTCACATTCTTCAGCTCTTCTTCGAACTGGTTCACCCTCCTCGCCTGGCTAGCGGCGAACTTCCTTATCCAGCTCGGGTTCATGTAGTCTTTCTCTTCAACATCCATAGCCTTAGCAGCTGCAATGCACTCTTCGGTTGTGATACCGTCGAGTTCTGAATCCAACTCGGCTGCGATCTCGGCTATGGAGCTGTAAGAAACTCCGAACTTTTCTGCCTGCTCCAAGTCTTTTGACATTTGAGCTCCACCGACTTTGGTTGACTTGGGAGCAGCAGACTTCCTCTGAGCAGACCTCCTCTTCAGTTGAGATTTTTCCTGAGCTGGCGTCTCTCCTTCGGCTTGGGTCTCTTCTTCTTCCTGCACCACAATATCCGCCTCCTTCTCTTCCCCCTTTTTGGCATCAGCAACAAGGCTTGCTACTGAACCATCCAGAGAGGTGAGTTGTTGTTCGGCAAGTTGAAGGCGGTTGAAGAGTTCATCGACCGCGCACTCGAGCTCCACCTTCTTTGCCAATGCAGAGTCATGGCGCTCTTGTTCGGCTTTCTTCAAAGCAGAGAGGTTCTCGATGACCTCAGTTTGAAAAGCCACGAACTCAGCCCATCACGACTCGAAGCGAGATTCCCATTTAGCATCTTGTGTTTGCTGGGACTTGGCGAGATTGGAGTCGGCCAAGGATTTGAAGACGTTCAGCTCAGACTTCAATCCCAACAGAGTGGACTTCAGCTCCGACATTTCTTGACTGGTGGAGGAGGAGAATTCTTCCAGCTTGGTCTTCATTGCAACATTCTCCTCCACCAGTTGTTGGTTCTTTACTTCTTGTGCTTCCAACACCTTCAACTGATCTTCTTTATGTTGTTGGAGGTTGGCAAGCAACTCGGTTCTCAACTGGTTGACCCTCTAAGCTACCAGCTCACATATTTCTTCAGATGTGGGAGCATGCTGATCAGCTGGAGGGGCTTGTGCAATCAGAGCTAGAGGCTCAACTGTGACCATGGCTTGTCGGTTGGCCAGGTACAGCTTCAGCTCTTCTTCTTCTTTCTTCGCTGCGGCGGCAGCTGCATCCAGATCCTCGAGGAAGTCAGCTGACTTGATCAGCATGCTGTCGAGAAAGTTAATGCACTCCTGTCCAGCTGCCTCCCTGGTATCTGTGCCTTCTGCTCTGCTCTGGTCCAACCGACGAGTGAGCAGTGCAATCCTGTTGTTGTAAGCCACCTCCAAGTTGGAGTAATTGAAGTAGGCTCGGATGCGGGACTCGTCCGACTTCAGCCTGTCCCAGCTCTGCACCCTGATTGTATCCTCCTTCACGTACCAATGACTGAAGATCAGGTGGAACTGGTACAATAGCTCGGTTCCCAGAGTGGCGAAGACTGGCATGTCGCGAGCTTCAGGGAACATGCCCAACAGCTTCTGGAAGCAGTAGGCCACCCTGCCTTCGTGCTCCAGCGCAACTGCCTGAAGATCATCTTCTTCATTTATTGGGGATGGGGAAAGATCATATGGCAAAGGTTCGAAAGGTTCATCGATGTTGGCCAAAGAGTCGGTCGCAACATCGGCATCGAGCTGGGAGCTCGTAATATTGGATTCGGTTGGGAGGGGGGTTTCAATTGTTTCCTCAACATTGGCCGAAGGAGCGGTCACAATGTTGGCATCGAGCAAAGTGCTCGGAACATCTGGCTGTGTTTGTTCGGTTAATTGAGCAAGAGGCTCTTTAGGCGGTACGACATCAACTCCTGCCGTGGGGGAGGTGGGAACGTCTTCAACGTCCTCAGATGAGGAAGAAGCATCTGACATCAAATCCGTCTCCATTCCGTCAGCCTTGTCAGCTCAGGTGGCTCGAGGAACAATCTCGAAAGTGGCAGCCTCAGCTGAGCGGCTCGACTCAGATGGCTCCTCAGCAGTTGCCGACTCAACTGGTGCATCCGCAGCTGGTAGCTCCTCGTCAGCTGGTGCATCCACATCTCTCTCGTCAGCTGGCTCCTCAGCTGGAATTTCCTGACCCTGCTCCTTAGCCGGCTCCTCAGCTGACATCTCCTCAGCTGGAATAACCTCGGTTGGCTTCACAACTGTCTTCTTGAACCGTACCCTTAGCTTTTTATGGGCAGGCTCCTCAGCTGTTTCTTTCTCCGACTCAGCTCGTCGGCGTGCTGCTTTGGACTTTGTTGGGCGAGCGACAACTGATTCCCCCTCAGCTGTAGACTCAGCAGACTTCCCAGTCTCCTTCTTCTCCTTCGGAGTGTACACACTCCTGAGCACCTACTATGCCTTCTTCGCTGTTGGGAACAGCTGCAACTTCTTGACCGGCATCTCCTCACAGTCGTTCCAGACCATGTTGCGATCCTTGGTCGCGAGCAAGATCAGGGCTGAGATCTTGCAGCCGAAGTTGAGCGTCCCTTTCACACTCAACAGCTTCTCTCCAGACTCGGTTGTTGTCTCGGAGATCTTCAACTTATCCACCATCAACTGGTTCAGGAAGTATTGAAACCAGTTGATCTGGTGTTGGTGTTCCAAAGCCACCAACTGCTTCAACTTGGGTCGGCTGATGTCACCGAATGCACCACTGTAACCGAACACCACCTTAGAAACAACATCGAACAACAGGCGATGTTCTGGCTTCAGTTTTGTCCTCTGCATATTGCTCCTTAACTTCTCCGGCTCGATCAGAGCATTCTGCAGAAACTCATCGACGTGCTCGTCGGTTATGCTTTCAAGGAGTTTTGTGGCTGTGTGGTTTACAGGGATGATGTAGCGAAGGGCATCGGAAACATCGATTGGGAAGATGACGCGGCGAATGGTCCTAGCCGGAACGTCTCATTGCCGACAGGAGACTTCCGTTGAAACTCCTTCTGCGCTGTCGAGGGAGGCATTCAGGTTGACGTAGAATTCGCCGACCTGGCGCCTGAGCAGGTGGGAAGGGCAAAGCTTCGTGCATTCCAGGAGTCCGTTCTCCCTGAGTGTATTGGCAAGGGGAGCCAATACTGGTGACTCCAATTTCTCGTCGGAGAGGATCTGTTCGAAGTGGATCTTCGACACCAGCATGTCGAATGATTTTTTGTATGAGGTAGGGACAAGGGAAGATCCAGATGAAGCCATTTTCTTGCTTTTGGGTGCCATTTATAATCACTGCAAAAGGAATATATATAGGAAAGGAAGGGAAAAACTTTTGCAGAAAATAGTTAGACAATCTCTGAGAAGACGATGAACAGTTATAGAAGATAGACACGAATGAGGAAGGTAAGAGATCACTTCCTGATTTTCCGCTATTTATAGGTTTTAGACTCGGTAGAAATCGACGGCTGGGGTTAAATGGCGCGAATCCATCAACGGCTGAGATCACGCGACTGTTGACTATCTTTGACTTGACGTCATGCACCGAGTTCCAACCCGCGCGTGAGAAGGTGTACAGTTTTCGTGTCAGCCCAATCGCACTATAAAGTAGGCTACGGATGTTCAGTCGTACTTTACATTTAATGCGACATGATGGCTATTTTAATGTAACTGACTAGCTCAGGAATGTTTGAATTTATTTCAAACATTCTCATTTAAGAGCATAACACCTTCAGCCATAAATGTTACCTGCCAGCTGATGTCGGAATCAGCTGTGTTCCCATGTTGCGGCATACCATCAGCTGACTCGAGTTCGTCTGTTCAGCTGACGTCTGATGTCTTCGGTTGGCGATCCGCATCCGTGATTCCCCCTTTATAGGAGCTTCCCCCTCAGATGGATATCTGTCTCTTCACCTCAGCTAGTTCCTCATCAAATGGATCCAACAATCCAAGTAGATCACATAGCATCTTGAACCGCGCTTCGGCTAGAGGTTTGGTGAAGATATCTGCTCTCTGAATCTCAGTTGGAATTTTCTCCATGGATACGTCCTTCTTCTCAATATGGTCTCGGATGAAATGATGTCGGATGTCAATGTGCTTCGTCCGAGAGTGATGAACAGGATTCAAAGAGATAGCAATGGCACTGGAGCTATCGCAATGAATGGGAACCTGTCCAGTTGCAACTTCATAGTCTCTCAGCTGTTGCTTGAGCCACAATACTTGCATGCAGCAGCTACCGACAGCCATATACTCTGACTCGGTTGTAGAAGTGGCAACACATGCTTGTTTCTTGGAGAACCACGAAACTAGCTTGCTTCCCATGAACTGACAATGTCCAAATGTGGACTTCTTGTCCAACCGATCTCTGGCTAGATCTGCATCTGAGTATCCAGTCAGTTGAATGTTGTCGTCGATTGGATACCACAACCCAACATTTACAGTTCCCTTCAGATACTTGATGATATTCTTTGTTGCCAACATGTGAGCTTCCCTCGGTTGAACTTGGAACCGGGCACACACTCCAACCGCGTAAGATATGTCTGGCCTACTGGCGGTTAGATAAAGTAAAGAACCGATGATCCCTCTATACTTACTGGCATCTACGAGCTTTCCCTCAGTTCCAGGTTCAATTTTCCAGTTAGTATTCATCGGGATCCTTGTTGTCTTACTTGTCTGCAATCCGAACTTGGCGATGAGCTGCTTAGTATACTTGGACTGATTGATGAATATCCCTTCTGGTGACTGCTTCACTTGAAGTCCAAGAAAGTAGTTCATCTCGCCCATCATCGACATCTCGAACTTCTCCTTCATGAGATTTGAAAATTTTTCACACAGTTCCTCCGACTTAGAACCGAATATGATGTCGTCGACGTAGATTTGCACAACAAGTATATCTTCTCCAACTTTGATGGTGAACAGGATTTTGTCAACTGACCCTCGTTTGAACCCCGAGTTCAGAAGAAAACCACAAAGAGTGTCATACCAAGCCCTGGGTGCTTGTTTCAAGCCATAGATTGCTTTCTTCAACTTGTACACTCTTCCATCTCCTGTCTCAAAACCGGGAGGCTGTTCAACATATACATCTTCCTTGATATCACCATTGAGGAAGGAACACTTCACATCCATCTGATAGACTTTGAACTTGTGAAATGCAGCATAGGCTAGAAAGATTCGGATGGCTTCCAGCCTTGCAACCGGTGCGAAGGAGTCCTCAAAATCTATTCCTTCTTGTTGGCAATATCCTTGAGCTACCAACCTTGCCTTATTCCTCACGATGAATCCAATGGCGTCTCTCTTGTTCTTGAAATCCATTTTAATCCAATGACTTTGACACCATTTGGTCTCTCTACCAACTCCCATACACAGTTGCGTAGAAATTCATTCAGTTCTTCTTGCATGGCTGTTGTCCAGTGAACACAGTTGAGAGCTTCTCCAACATTCTTCGGTTATGGCACATCAGCTACAAAGCAAGATATCATGGCAACATCTCCAGCTTGCTCGAATTCCTCAAGAACTGCCTACTCCTCAGCATATTGGGCATAAGTGTTGGAGTCTTCCTCAGTTGAATCTGGAATCGCAACTCTGCTTCTTGTACGCACACCTTCGGTTGGATCTCTGATGATGTTGTCAGTGGAATGATCTTCGTACCATCTTCTGTTGCATTTTCCTTCTTCTTCCAACCGTGATCTGAGCTGGAGTCTTCAGAACTGGTGATTGATCAGCTGTTGAGTCTGGATCCTCAACATTGATAACATTTTGAACCGGGCTTGGTTGGGCTTCGGATGTTGATGCAGTTGGAGAGGCATCAGCTGTGGTTCCCCCTTGAGATGAGCTGGGGTATTCACATTCATCTTCAGAGGAATATGGATCATCATCCTCAATTACCCATACCAGTGGTTCAGCTAAATTCTTTTCCCTTAGGGCTTGCGATCTGGTGAGAGCAGGTGGAACTTGTGGATCAGCCTGTTGTCCTTTAGCCTGTTCCCTGCACTCAAAAGTAGATTCATCAAAACTAACATGTGGTGTTATCTCCACAACACGAGAGCTGTTGTTAAAAACTTTATAGGGCTTAATCCGAGCAGCATATCCAAGAAATATGCCTTTCGAAGCCTTGGCATCAAAAGTTTTCAACTGAGTCTTCCCATTGTTGTGAATATAACACTTAGAACCAAAAACGCGAAAATATGAAATATCTGGCTTCCTGCGTCTCCATAGCTCGTATGGTGTCTTTCCCAACCGCTTGGTTAGAAGAGACCGGTTCTGGGTGTAGCATGCTATGTTGATAGCCTCAGCCCAAAATCTCTTTGGCAGAGCTGAGCTTGTCAACATGGATGTAGCTGCATCTTTCAGTGTTCGGTTTCTTCGCTCAGCTACTCCATTCTGTTGCGGAGTACGCGCAGCTGATGTTTGATGAGTTATTCTATGCTTCTCGCAGTACTCGATGATAGTTTCATTTAGAAACTCGGTTCCACGATCTGATCGGATGGAGATGATTTTCATTTCTTGTTGGTTCGATATCCGATCCATCACCTTGGGTAGCTCATCTCGGGTCTCACACTTGTGTCACATGAAAATGGTTCACGTGTATCTGGAATAATCATCAGTCACAATAAGGGTATACTCGTTGCCATTCATGCTCTTTGGTGTAACTGGCCCGAAGAGATCCATGTGGATCAGCTGTAACACTCGGTCGGTTGAGGGAGTTGTCTTCAACCGGAAGGAGGATCTAGCGAGCTTTCCCAGCTGGCATGCACTGCAGATATGTGTTGTTGAAAACACTCGGTTTGGTATGCCTCTTGCATGTTCTTGTCTGGCAAGTCAGTTCATAGTCTTGAAGTTCAGATGGTTGAGCCTTTTGTGCCACAGCCAGCTCACATCTGAACTGCTCTTTGATAACAAGCAGGTGTCAGGAAGACTACTGTTCCAGTCAGCATAGTAGACATTTCCGGTTGGCGATCGACTCCCAACAATATGACCTGCTTTGATCCGACATTTTTAACTCTGCAACCCTGTGCATCAAACTTGACAGAGAAACCATTATCACAGAATTGGCTGATGGAGAGCAAGTTATGCTTCAATCCATCAACATAAGAAACATTAGAAATCGAAACATGATTGGTTTCAAGGGTACCGTAACCTCTGGTGTAACCTTTTGAGTTGTCACCAAAAGTAACTGATGGACCTTCTTTCTCCACGAAACTTCCAAGCAAATCCTTCAGATTTGTCATGTGTTTCGAGCATCCACTATCCATCACCCACATGGTTGTTGACGCTTTATTCTTCCTCAGCTGTTTCTCCTGTTCCTGCACAGAGAAACTCTCTTAGGTCCCCAATTTTAGTTGGGTCCTGGAGGGTTAGAACCAGTTCCCTCTGGAACTGTACGTCGCTTTTCCCTGTATACTCGGATGGATTTATCATTCCATATCACTTTTCCTTCATCATCAACTATAACAACACTTCGGTTATCCTTAGGCTTGTTGTTAGTAGTAATGTTCTGTTTCTTGGGAGGAATTGGATTTCTCCCATTCTGAGCTCTCGGAGGAGAGGCTTTCCCCCTGTTTTGATGGCGGTTTTTATCCTGTTGGATTTGACGTTGAGATCGGACGCCATGTTGGAATCTTTGTGGCTGATTCTGATTCCAACTCCCTGAGTGTTGTCTATAGCTGTTCATGCCCTGTTGGTGGTTCATGTTGTGGCATGAATATCTCCAGCTGTTCGACCTGTTCCTTATTGGTTGACTCGATTGGAACCTTTGGTTGAACTGATGATGGAACCGCTGTTGATTCAGATGGTTGGACCCTTGTTGGTTCTACGGTCGGTTCCATTCATTCTGATGTTGACTCTGAGGTTGATGCAGAGATCGGTTCTGATTCTGAGTTCTGTTGCGATTGTATCTTCAATGCCTCTGGTTCCTCTTCTGACTTTTGGAACATTCCCCCTCGGTTGATGTCCCAACCGATGGAACATTCTGTCCTCCATCTACTACTCATTTTCCCTTCTCAGTTGTGGTTCCCTTGGTCGGTTGAGCTTGCTGAGAGGTGGAGGTTGGATTACTTTGGGGAGATTCAGGTTCGACTGTGTTAGGTTCAACAGCCTTGGCTTCCACAGCTTTGATGAAGGTTGCTGGAGGGATTCCAGTATCCTTGATCACATCATAACCGAGTCCTGACACGTCATCGATCTGTCGGCTGTAACTGATGAGATTCTCGATGATCTTGGATGACTGATAAAGCTTTATTAAGTTGTCCTTCTCAGTTTGCAACTCCTTGAGGAGGACAATTATATGCTCGGTTTGTCCATCTGACTTCTTTATCAGCTGGTCGATCTGAGTCTCTTGATCTTTCAACTGATCTTCTTGCTCCTTGATCTGCTTTGTCAACTCCTCATTGGTTGGAGCATTAGTTTGGTTGACTGCATTCAGCTGACTTTTGAGATTCTCAATCTTCTCTGTTTGCCTCTTGATCAGATCGTCCTTCACGGTTAAGGATTCTTCAAGTTTTGAGAACTGTTCTTAAAGACTCTTAAACTCAACCGATTGCTGATGAACTTCCTCACTGAGTTCTTGAAAGTCACTCCAGGAGGGTTCCAACTCTTCATCCAATGATTCCTGCATGTTAGAAATATTGGAAGAAATTAACTTAGCAGGATTAGAGTGTACCTCAGTATCATCTTGATTTGTTCCAAGTGCCATGAGGCATTGATCTTGACTGATGGCGTTGTTGGTGGAAGTTAGCTCATCCTCATCTTCAATGTCAGTGAAGATGTCCATGTCGTCAGCTGCTTCTTCTGCAACCATGGCCTTATTCTTTCCAGCTTGCTTGGCCCTCAACGCTTCTCTCTCTTTCTTCGAGAGGTCTGGACAATTTGCTTTGAAATGTCCTTCCTTGCCGCATTCAAAGCAACCGTTGCTCACAGGCTTTGAATTGTCTCGAGTTCGGTTAGATTTGTAGAATCTCTTGTATTTTCCGAACCGAGTGTCCATGTCAGCTAGCTTCTTTGACAAGGCGGCTATGTTCTGTTGCAGTTCCTCTCTGCTTGGCTCCTTAGCAGCTGTGTCCGCAGATCTTGTTGGCCTCGATGTTCTCGATTTAGAGTAGTCAGCTCGAAGTGCAACTGACTTTGAGGCTGAACCAACATCCTCAAGTCGACTCGTCTGAACCGAGGACTGAGATTTTCGTCGGTTCACCTTGTACTCATTTCCCTTTAGTATTGAGAACAGTGTTTCAGTTCCCATCTCACCAAGGTCAGCTCGGCTCTCGTGGATATTAGTGAAGGTATCCCACTCAGCCGGTAGAGCTTGTAACACTTTGAGATTGATTTCTCTCAAGGTGTATTTTCCTCTTCGGATGGACTGGATTCTTCTGATGATGTCCATAAACCGGAGCTCTAGCTGATCAATTGTTTCATCAGTTCTCAGACAAAAGTTGTCGAAGTCTTAGCATGCATGTGAGAACTTGTTCTCCTTTGTCTCGTCGCTTCCTTCACTCAGCAATGCCAATATATCCCACATCTCTTTGGCAGTCTCGCACTCTTCTATCCAAGGGAGGTAATCTTGTCCAATAGTTGACATGATTGTGCTCTGAGCCCAGATGTCCAACTGGCTCACTTTGGCTTCCTCTGGAGTGTAGTCTTCCGGATTTTTCTCCACTAACTCCACTGTTGCATCCCCATCGTTGGGATTTGTAGGAGTGCGAGTGATCCTTTCTCTGATAATGATTGGTCCGGATGTGAGCACTTGTTGCATCCTATGATGCTTCGACAGTAAGATCTTCTTCATCCGTGTCCTCCAGGATGTATAATTTACTACCGAGAACATGACCACGATCTTATCTTTGACGTCCATCTGCACATAATAGCAATAGAAATATGCAAGCAAATATGCACTAGCGTGATAAAAAGATCTGTTCAGTTGACCACTGAAGAACACACCTCGAATTCACACCTTGTGAAACAGAGTCAGTAGTCTTTTGAACCACTGCTCTGATACCACTTGATGGTCCCGATACGAGTTCTGGTGTATGGGGGAGGGGAATACACCAGATAAGACTTTTTAAAACAACCCCCTAAAAATAACTCAACCGAGTAAAGAAGCTCAGTTAGAATCACAACCGAGTAAGAAACACTCGGTTGGAAGTGATGTGCTGTGCGGAATGTGGTGGAAATTAACTCGTAAAAATTAACTCACGCTTTCATGCACGGTTGGTCAAGAACCAAAACAGTTGAGAATGCTAAGATGCAGTTTGTATGCTGGTTAGATGGTCAGTTGAATATGCAAGAGATAACTGAAAAAAATAAACACAAGCACACAGAGATTTACGTGGTTCAGAGAAACCTCCTACATCCACGGGGAGTTGTGAGTCCACACAACTCAGTTCAAGTTCTTCTGGACAAACCACACAGCTTACGCGGGCTGTGCAACCGTTAAGGATAAGTTTGCGGGTACTTATCAACCTTACAGTTTAGTTTTCGGGTACTAAACAACCTATCTACTCAATTCCGGGAAGAGTAGGATCCTAACACTCCTTTTGAGAGGAAGTGTGAAAAAGGTTGGTTCCAACTAAAGGCTCGAACACGAAGTGAGCTATGATCTAACACTCTACGAACTCTCACTAAGTGATGTTCTCAAGGTTCGATCTAAAGACACAGAAACTAACTCTAGAACTCTCAACAAGTGATGTTCTAAGAGATTGAATGCAGAATGAAGTTGTTATTTGCTTGAATATTTCTTCTCGCAGTAGTTCGTCTCGCGTGTGTCTTGTGTCCTTCTCTGTGAATGAAGGCCTCTATTTATAGGCGGAGAATCAACTAGCCGTTGGAAGAGCTGTTGATCTCTGTTCTTTGATAGCGATGGCTTGTCTCTCATCTCTGCAGATTTTCCGGATTTGGCAACTACATGCTTCTGCTTTCCATCTGAGACAACCTTGTGTTGGGCCAAATGAAGTAATGACAGAGAGTCAAACCTTCACGTGACTTCCTTATTTGAAATTCAAATCTTAACAGCAGACTTCCAACAAGGAGTGGTCGGTTAAGATTTTCGATCTTCAACTAACTTGATCTTCAGCTGATGTTCTATCTGAGTGCTGACAGTTGAACTCTCAGCTGACTTCAACTTCATGATGTTGACCTTCTGGGTTGAGTTCTACAACTGATGTTCTGAAACTGAACGCTCAGTTGTCTTCCTTGTATCTTCTCCCTTTTTGAATTCACATGGAATGAACGCTCAGTTGTTTTCCTCACAACTGATGTTCAATCTCTTGAGTGTAACTTCCTCCTTTCTCAATGCTTCATATGGTGAACGCTCAGTTGTCTTCCTCACAACTGATGTTCTATCCGAGTGAAGCCTTGTTGCCGTCTTCAGCTGGAGTCCTGTAAAGATAAAATCTTAACAATGCTCAAACAGCGAGCCTAACTACTAACATTAGGATCTGGCAACATCTACTCGGTTGGGGTCAGTTGGTTTTGGAATCAATCAAAATTTTTACTTAAATTTCCCAACAGTTTAGATTTTTATCGAGTACTATTACCCAACAAGTTTGCGACGAGTATATACAATGAGTCACTATTTTAATCGAGATGTAAAAAAAATTCTAAACAAATTTAGATTTGAAAAATATATGATGAATAAGTATCTGATTTATTGTCATTCATAATTATAAATTTTGATACGTGAAATATAATTAATTTACTAAGTTTGGTTTATAATTAACGTAAACAACATAACAACTTCTAAATAAAATATAAAACTATTTTTAAATATAAGTCAGTCTCTGGAGAAAATTTTAGAGAGAGTGAGAGGGAAGTGTTGAGAGAGAAAAACAAGTTTTTTCATAGTTATAATGGTGTGATTAGTTATTGTCGTTTACAAGATGTTTGTATTTCTTCCCTTGCTCTCATTGGTGAAATAAAATAGTATTATTTACGAAAAAAATTATTTTTAAAATATATTATATAAATGAAAATATAAAATTATTTCCCGTCGAGTCTCGACGGGCTACTTACTAGTATTACGAAAAGGAAAATGATTCTTACTTTGAGAAAATCCTACGCGACACTTCTCTTAATCCTCCATTCATATTTATCTAAATTCTCAAATTTTTGACTTTTTAAATATAAAATAATGCAATAATTCATCATTAATTAATATTAATATATATTAATATAATACTTTGAAAAAATCATATTTGACACTTCTCTTAATCCTCCATTCCTATTTTTCTAAATTCTCAAAATTTTGACTTTCTAAATATAAAATAATGCAATAATTCATCATTAATTAATATATATTGATATAATTATCAATTAGATTTCAATTTTCCAATTTGTATATATTATACAATTTCAATGCTCCACAATTCTCACTAATCATTATCTTATTGATTAAATTTATTTTTTATTTACATTGTTAAGTCATATATATATCTTACAACTAGATATCAATATTCTATATCTTATATCATGTTTATTATATGAAATTCATCGATATTCTCAAGCCTTATTTCATACATATATGTTGATTTCAAATTAACTTCATATATTTACGAGCAATTTATGTTTTTCATAAAAATTAATGTATTTAATTAAAGATAGGTGTTGATTAAAATTAATTATATAGAATAAATCAACATCAAAAAATTTAATCCTTTATTCCTATTTATTTAAATTCTCAAAGTTTTGAATTTTTAAATATAAAATAATAGATTTTAAATATCTACAAAATCTTGTGTCCCGCATCGATTTTTCAATAAAACTTCACCAATTGAAAAGCCTATAAATACCTTGAATTAATATGTATTTTCTCATCTTTTGCACCACCACTTTTATTTGGTCAATTTATTTATCAGTCGACCGAATAAATAACTACAATATATTTTTATAGTTTAATTAATTTAATTGAGTTTGACCAATATTTTAGTTGACCGAGTAAATAATTATTTTTTGTAGGAAACTCATTTATTAAATGGCCAATTATTACCTTAAAGAAAAATCTACACACAAATATTTTGTATATAGTATCATCATTATTGTCATTATATCATCAATTAAACTTCACCTACTTAAAAGCATATAAATACCTAATGCGCATTTTCTCATCTTTTGCACTAACAGTTTTAATTGGAAAATTTATTTATCAATTGGGAGAAAAAAACAATTAAATTTGTTATAGTTTTGTAATATCCCGATTCCTCGATAGTCAATTAAGGGATAAGTGAGCTAAAGTTTTGAAGTAAATACTGGGTGCTACACTCTTTATGTTAATTATGTGAAAATGCAGAATAAATTATTAATGTGTAAATACATATATGCGAAAGTAACATGTGAGAAAAAGAAAATGAATAAGGAACATGATTTGTATTACGTGTAAAGTAATTATATGTGGTCGTGTGAGGTATATTTGGTAAAGGAATTGAGGAGATATTTTAATACTATTATTTATCAATTTGGATAAATTTAATCAGTCATGCCTCAAAATCTTCCACCTCACCCTTTCTTCCTTCACTAGTCATCACTTATAAATAATAAAATAACTAATATCTATCCTTCAGCAAAAACAAACCGACTTCTTTCCCCTATAGTTAAAGAAAGAAAAACAGAGCAAACATCTACACAAGGAAAAAAGAAAAGAAAAGGCAGAAATGAAAAAGAAATAAGGTGAGAGAAATCGAAAAAGAAAAAAAAAACAGAGAGATTAGAAAACGGGCAGCCAAGAGAGAAGCAAGAGAGAGATCGAGAGCAGAGAGAAAAGAGAGAAATCGGGTAGAGGGAAGAGTTCCACTGAAAATTGGAAGGAAGAGTGATTTTCTCTTAGATTTCAAGAGGTAATCGAGAGAGATTCTGTTGTGAGTAACAGAGCAGGAGGAGAGTGCTATCCATCTCAATTCATCTTAAATTATAGAAGAAGAAAGATCGAGCTACAAAGGTTGAAAACCCCTTATTCCCTGTGCTTTCAATTTTCGATTTTATGATGAGATGCCCTCTTATATATTTTTTAACCAATTTAGATAGTTTATATGTATATATTAAATTTTTGCATATAGATGTTCACGTATGAATATAGGGGCTACCAATTGGCTGGATTAATTAAAATAAATTGCATAAGGATTTAGTATACTATGGTACATGTAACACCTGCAAGCTGTTTGAATAAATGTATGCCAAAGAGAGGGAGCTTCTGCTTAAAGTTGTGCACGAAATTTATGTTTACATATGTGTGAAAAGAATTTATAGGAGTTGTTTTACGTTTCTATGATAAGAACATAATGAAAGTAAAAACAAAAAAACAAAAATGAGCAATAACAACTTGAACTAATGCATATATGTATTGGCTTACTTTTATATATGTGTAGCAAAAGTAACTAAGAAAGAAAGCAGGAGAGCATAGATGTGTTTGATTTGAAAGTATGCAGTTTGTGTGCAAGAAGGTCTTTATAATATTCTGCAAGTTTTGGGAAGTGCAGAGGTAATTTTCGTGGGTGAAACATTCTGCCAGTTTTGGACAGTTTGCACTCAAATGTGATAACTTTTGACTCGTTTAATATTTTCAAGTGCTGCAAATTTTGATGAAAAATAGACTCTTGTAGCTTTCCATAGGTATATAACACGCCTTCTAATTCATTATACATCAAATCAGTTAATTGGTTTAAGTGGACTGTTGTGCAGAAAAGTTACGTGTCAATATACTTGGTGTCTTAGAGGAATGCTAGTTCTTGGGTATATTCTATTATTGAAATATGAGACGATGTGATAATCTTTGCATTTATGCATGTTGATATGAGTAGAATTTTAAAATAGAAACTTAATATGACCAAGTTTTGTTAAGGCTTAGGTTTGGAAAACACGTCTAAGTAAGAACACTTTTGTAAGCTCGTTGAAAGGAGAGAATAAAGGAGTTCTTTGAGACCCAGTGCAAGTTATATCATTACTTATCAAGTGGGTTTTTCTTTCTAAATGTATGTTGAGCTATTGAGCTCAGTTTTTAAGAAAATGACAAATGCTATCCATGAACAAAATGTTTTAAGTGTCTTCTATGTGTTTAAAGCTCTTATATTATCGATCGAGATGCTCTGATAACCTAACACGTTAGATGAGTGTTGTGTACACTCCCAGAGTCATGATATGGAATGGCCGATCACCATTGTGTGCTTGACACAGTTTTGTGATTTCTTGGAGCTTCGGCTCGAGATTCACCCAGAGAACTCTTGAAGCTTCGGCTCAAGGTTCACCCAGTTATAAGAGTAACACTAGATCGTCACAAGTAGCAGGCCTGAAGTATGAGTAAAAGTTTGGATGAACTTAGAAGTGTTTTTGTTTTAAAATCTTCTAAGTGTCATTAGCTATTATGGATATGCTACTCTACAGTTTATGTTTTCAGAAAATATTATGAAATGAATTACCCACGAAGTGCATTAGTGCTTAGCCCCAAAGTTTTACAAATGTTTTCAGGTCTTGGAGCACGTGCCGACAGATTAAACTGAGGCTAGGATTCAAGAGTTGAGATGTGCTTCCGCTAGTTTAAGCTTTTGAAGCCAAGTTGATGTATATAATATTGGTAGCAAATTCTATTTTCGGATTCAACTAGAACTTCGATCGTGTCAGCTTTTATCTTGTTATTATTAGTGCATAATATACTAGATTACTTGAATAGAGTCTTGTGTTCTAAAAGTGGGGTATGACAAGTTTAATTTAATTTAATTTGGCCAATTTATTAGTTAGCTGAATAAATAATTATTTTTATAGGGAACCAATTTATTAGTTGGCCGAATAAATAATTATATTTCGTAAATAGTTTATTAATTATTTAATTTGGCCATAATAATTTATTTAGGCCCAATAAATAGTTTGAACATTTAAAAACTAAAACATTCATTGAGACAACATCGATCTTCTATATATTATACAAACGAAAACGACTCTGAAAAAAAATATTATATGGCACCCCAAATCCCTTAATTCTCATTTATCTAAATTCTTAAATTTTTTAAATTAAAAATAAATATTTATAATATTTATTTATGTTCTATTATATTATTACTATTATATATGAATAATTTATATAGATTTCTACCATTTTTTTTTCTCTCTCTCTCTCTATATATATATATATATATATATATAATGAGATTAAGAGGGTATTAATTACTTTCTAATTAAATTTGGATTAGAACCGTGGTCGATGGGACAATTTCGACCTGAAACTGTGGCAGTTGACGAAATTATGCTAAATATTTCACAGTCAAAAAAATTCTATCACTATTGTCTAATAGATTTGCTAATTTTATTAAATAATAATTTCCCATCGATTTTTTCTATAGGAGACGAAAATGAGTTTTAAACCATTTACTTATTAATCGGATTTGAAAGATTTATGACTATATATTTAGAATTATTTCGGGTGGATAAACTCTAGGTTCAATATCATCGTCATCTGTTGCGATTAACAACATTAAGAGTCATTTTTTCTTTCTTTATTGAATCATTTATCTTCAATAAAAGAAAACGACTCTTAAGCTGAATCTTTTAACTTTTTATGAAGAGAAAGAGACAAAAGAAAGAGCGGGTAGTGAGAGAGATGAGAAATATAGATAGTGAATAATACTATTGGGGTTAAGGACGAGAACAAATAGTTAATTACTTTCCAATTAAATTTGGATTCGAACCATGGTCGACGAGACAATTCCAACCTGGAACCGTAGTGGTTGACGGGCCAATTCCAAATGACAGTTCAACTTTTTTTTTTTATATAAAAAATTATGCTAAATATTTTCGTAGTAAAAAAAATTCTATCAATATTGTCTCTCAAAAAAGATTTGATTCCCGTCGAGTTTTTTCTATATGAGACGAAAAATTAGTAGAAAAATATTTACTTATTAATCGATACGATTATATATTCATAATCTTTTCGAGTGGATAAACACTAGATTCATTATCATCGCCATTTGTTGCGACCAATAACTTAGAATGATTTAATTACAAAATAAACTAATGATTTTGAAAATTTACACCTAAAAACAAAAACTCATAAAAAAAAATTATAACAACCAAAATATTGTGTTTAATAATTTTATTAAATAATTAATTTTCCGTCGATTTTCGACGGGTTATATGCTAGTAATATAGTATAGGATTAGAATCATATAAGAATGGTCCCCTTGGAATGACCTAGTGGTAAAAAGTGAGTGCCTGAGACTGAGAGGTCTCACGTTCGAACCTCATGAAACGCCTCTATAGGTTGAGCCTGTCACACTTGTACTTAGAAAGTGTGGTTTACCTGCCCACTTGGAAAGTGTGGTTTACCTGTCCTGTGTGGTTTGCAGGCTACTGCACAAAGGACAGAGGTTTAGTCATTGCACACCGAAGGTAGCGGCTGCGGGTTCCCACGACATCATAAAAAAAAAGAATCATATAAGAATGATACTTATCTTAAGAAAATGAGAATTAATCTTCACCACTCATCTTGCTTGCTATGAAGGATGGTGCATCTCGTTGTGCATTGTTGTGCATGTAAAAAAAAATAGTTTTTTCTTTAATTTTTCTATTTTTTTAAGGTATGATTTTTCCATAAAACACAATGCATCTCATTTCAACGTATCGTGCATGCAAATTCACGTTGTGGTGCATTTTATTGTACAGTGTTGTGCATCTACAACATTATGGATCATGAGATGCACCGCTACGTATATTGATATGCACGACATTAATGATTTAATGATCTAATTTTTCTATATGAGACGAAAAATTAGTAGAAAAATATTTACTTATTAATCGATACGATTATATATTCATAATCTTTTCGAGTGGATAAACACTAGATTCATTATCATCGTCATTTGTTGCGACCAATAACTCAGAATGATTTAATTACAAAAGAAATTAATGATTTTGAAAATTTACACCTAAAAACAAAAACTCATAAAAAAAATTATAACAACCAAAATATTGTGTTTAATAATTTTATTAAATAATTAATTTTCCGTCGATTTTCGACGGGTTATATGCTAGTAATATAGTATAGGATTAGAATCATATAAGAATGGTCCCCTTGGGATGACCTAGTGGTAAAAAGTGAGCGCCTGAGACTGAGAGGTCTCATGTTCGAACCTCATGAAACGCCTCTATAGGTCGAGCCTGTCACACTTGTACTTAGAAAGTGTGGTTTACCTGCCCACTTAGAAAGTGTGGTTTACCTGTCCTGTGTGGTTTGCAGGCTACTGCACAAAGGACAGAGGTTTAGCCATTGCACACCGAAGGTAGCGGCTGCGGGTTCCCACGACATCATAAAAAAAAAAGAATCATATATGAATGATACTTATCTTAAGAAAATGAGAATTAATCTTCACCATTCATCTTGCTTGCTATGAAGGATGGTGCATCTCGTTGTGCATGTAAAAAAAAAATAGTTTTTTCTTTAATTTTTCTATTTTTTTAAGGTATGATTTTTCCATAAAACACAGTGCATCTCATTTCAACGTATCGTGCATGCAAATTCACGTTGTGGTGCATTTTATTGTACAGTGTTGTGCATCTACAACATTATGGATCATGAGATGCACCGCTACGTATATTGATATGCACGACATAATGTAATGAGATGCACTACTAGGTGTAATGAAATGCACTATATTCTATGAAAAATTAAACCTTAAACAAAAAAAAAAAAAAAAACTGAAAAAATGTTGTACATGCATCACAATGTGTAACGGGATGCACCACACAGTGTAGATGCACCACACAATGTAATGAGATGCACCATATTTTATGAAAAAATTAGCCAAAAAGAAAATATGGTGCATGAGTTACAGGCGCCGCGTGTGAAGGCCACCGCCTGCCTTTTTTTTTGCAATGTGTACTCCGAATTTATTCCTATTTTTCACGTTAAAGACCATTTTCACCAACATGGGAAGCAGCAACAGTGGAGAACCTAATTTAGTAACTTTGTTGCTTTTTGATTGAAGTGGCACCGGTATACGATAATATTATAAAAACATAATAATCCACACTTGACTTCAAAAAAATAGATAATCTACACTTGAAAATCGTAGAGAGAGAGAGAGAGAAACGTAGCTAATTTAGCACATTTTAGACGATCAAATGAGTATCAAATTCATAAATTAAACCTAAGAATGCCATATTTTTAAAAATAAAAGGGAAGAAGTGTTTTTGAACTCGATGGTGCTTCTAGATAGATCAATTATGAAAATTTAAAATTTCAAAATTATAAACGAGTTGAACGATCCAATATATTTAGAAGATACATAAAAAGAAGGGCATTTTCCTCGACTTTTACTAAATTTCGGTTTGACAGTCGTCAGATCAATTTTTTTTTAAAATTCTTGAACTTTTAATTTGATTCAATGTGCAATTATTTTCAATTTCCGGCGATGAGAACTTGGGGATTTTGTGTACGTGACATAATTATATCCCGTTGGCACCCGCGTGACATTAATATGACAAATAAATTAGTATTTACGAACAAAACGACGTCGTTTTGTAATTAAAAAATAAAATAAATAGAAATTGAAAATTTCACGTCATCTTCTCCACTCTCATCTATCCTTCCTCCCTCTCTCGTCTGCAAATCTGCAAACCTAAAAACTCTACATCGGTCGCCGCCACCAATCCTTCTCATTCGATCACTGCCATCGATGACGAGTCGCCTCCTCCCCATTACCCATTCTTCACCTTCCTTCTTTCTCTTATCTCTCTCCCCCCCTCTCTTTCTCTCTCCGACATTGCAAGTCCAAACAAAAGAAATACGAGAAAAAATACCATCACTGCTGGAATGTCCACCTTTCACTCTAAGAATTATTTGAAATATGAACCAAAATTTGCAGTCGTCTCGAAAAGAAGAAGAGAGAATGATTGTTGTTTATGGTAATAATCAATATTTCATCTAAATATCTAATGGTATAAACCTTCAACGGCTTTTGAAAAAACAGAGCCAGAATCGAGTAGATTATCATCGATTGTCGGATTCTCCTTGTTCAATCTCAAGCTTAGTTCTTGAATTTCCTCATCAAATCCATTTAAGTAAACATTTCTCAAGATTGAATTGAAAGCACATTCATCAAACATTTCTCTCCATAAACAAATTCCCCCCAAATTGATAGCAACTACTCCAAATAAAACAACTTCCTAATCATTGATGGAGAAATGAGTTGAAACCTAATCGAGAGAGCGACGGCGGCGACGACGAGCTGGGGCATGCTTTCGGAGGTTTTCACAGGCGGTGAGGAGGAGGGAGGGCGAAACGACAACGTTTTGAAGAAAGCTCTGAAACTTGCCGTGGCGATAGTGGGAGAGGACTAGTGATTGGAAGGCTGATTTTTTGAGAGGTCGGGTTTTTGTTTGCAACCGACGAAGAAAAGAGATGAGGTGAGGGAGGGATTATTGTTGTTTGTGGTTGGCAGTCAGCGATGATGGAGGAGAGAGGATCGAGAGGAGAGAGGGGAGAGGCATAATTTTATTTTATTTTTTAATTTAATTACATATTAAATCTAAAACGACGTCGTTTTGTTCGCCACGTGATTTGTCCAGCCTGGATTTTCAGGCTTCTATGTCAGCAAAGTCATCGTCGGAAGCCTAGAGTGGTTGCACATTGAATTAAATTGAGAGTTTGAGAATTTTTACAAAAAAATTGATTTGACGGTTGCCAAAATTTGGTAAAAGTTGAGGAATTTAAAGGTCATTGGACCTAAAAAGAATAAAAAAAAGGCTAAAAATAGCAATGGAATGATCGAATTGTTTAGATCGAAGAAAAGATACCTCAAATTAAGAATTCGTTTGGTATCCATATACGTATATCAGGTATAAAGTATCAAATTGACATACATTTGATATGCTAATTTTCAATATTTGCATATGCTAATTTTTGTTAGTATATGACTCATATCTCTTCTTTCCTTTCCATTTAATATCAATCGATATCTTCAACATATCCAGCATAAATATCAAATATTAATATAATATATTTGATACTCATGCCAAATATTTGATATATTGATACATGAATATCAAACTGCAATACTCATTTATATTGAAATTGACTCATAAGTCATATCAATATATCATACTCTATTTCTAGAAAAAGTAAAAATTTCCCAAATACTTCCAAAATAAATTTCTTTCTAGCACCACACGCCCCAGTAGGAAGTAGCCACACAACACAATCTCCTTCTCTCGCATCTTTCTCATTCTCTCTCTACACAACCAACGATTTCACTGAAATGGGACTCAAATTCTCGCTCTAACTCTGATAATTTGCAGTTGAAAGAACAATAAAATGCAAGTTTTGGCTTTTCAGACTCCCCAAATTCTATCATCAACCACTAAGAAAATTGTTCGCCCCGTTTCTGGGTCGATTACTACGCTATCATTCTCTCCTCTGCTGCCCAGAAAAATTATCAGATCATCTTCTTCTTGTGAGTTCTATCGTTTCTTGATTCTTCATGATAAATATATTGGGACATTATAAGAAAGATTGCATCTTTAATTGTGGGTACACTTTGTAATTCTGTTTGAAGTTTGAATGGTGTGCGTTTGCTAGTTGATTTCATTTACTTGAACTTGATTTGAAGCAAATTTGTTAAGGATGAGACTCAATTTCGTTTGACTGTTAGTTGAATTGTTTAGGTTTACTGCACATTGCATCTGTGTAGTTTCTACAGCTTTTTTCTGTTTATATTTCTGGGATTTGTAGCTAAAAGGATTCATCTTAGTCTTGAAGGTTGATAGATCAAGTCTGTGATCTTAACTTTGTACGAAAATATATCGAATTCTGGATTTAGTTCTTATGATGAAGCTATGATCACTTCATTGGATTTGCATCATTTAGGAAAAAACTTTGAGATTCCTATTCTAAGTAGGTGAAGTGATTTTACTCGGTTGAAAGAGCCGAATCACTGATCTTGCCTTTCATTTCATCGTCATTTTAGGAAACACAGCAGGTCAGTGAACATTATGAGTCAACTTAGATATTCTTTGAATAATTTGGTTCAATGCTTATTACTTTGGTTTAAGCCCTTTAACTTTCACGGGATAAGTGTACTTTTTGAATGGCTTAAATAGTCAGCTATAGTGCATTTTTTCTCTCGTTTGAGTCTTGCTTTGATGAGGTATGAAGACGTTTCATAAACTTGAATGAGAAAGATGTGTGATGCCTTACATCGTCTACTTCCTTACATGATACCTTCTGCAATGGGACATCCTCTTGTATAACTCAATCGAGGAGGAAAATATAGGTGCATGTTTTCTGTATTGAATGATTTTAGTAACACGACACTGTTGGTGATGTATAACTGAAACACCTTTAGACTGCGAATTCTATGCTTTCCAATCTCAAATTATTGTTTGGGTGTGGATTTGAGGCTATATAGGAGAAGTTGATTTATATATTATGAAGCATTTAGGCTTTGCCGATGTTCGTATTTTATTTCTTCTTTTCTCCCTTGCTGAATAGTTCGATCTACTATGATGTGGCTTATTCAGATAGTACTGCTGGATAAAACAAAAAAGTAGTATCAAAATGGAGTCAATTCTTTTCTTTATTTTTAAACCAACATTTGATTCAGTTTTCAGTATTCTATTTTCTGTTTTCTTTCTTCTTTCCCTTTTTCATTTTTCTGAATTGAATTAAATTCAGTTCTCTGTTCCTCAATCGCTATCCCCTTTACTTGTCTGTTACATCTCAAAGCAATAGCGAGATCTTATTTTTTTCACAGTGCGACATAGAGAGGTATCAAGATATGTGGCGGGGAGCAGATCAATTAGATCACATGCTTTAAATGTGGGAACTGGATCTGGTGGTTATGACGAGAGGCGGGAAAATGATAGCCAGAGTTCCTCTGCTGAACAACATACTGAACCATCGTCAAAAATGTAAGTAGTTTTGGCTTCAGCTTATAAGAAAGTTCGAATTACTGTTGGAAAATCTTGTAATGGAGAAACGTGTTTTTAGTGAAGTTGAGTAGTTCTTGTAATATCTCAAATCTTATGGCTGGAGGTTAGCTTCAGGAAACCATAAATTTTGGAAAAGTGTTCAGATTCTTCCAACTATTTTCAGGCTAAAAAATTGATTGAAAGAAACATGATATGGTACTTGTGTTTCTTATGCAAAGTTGTCTTTTGTTAAGCATGTGGACATCTCCAAATCTTCCGTTTTTTCATTTTCTGCTCCGAATGCATCAATTAGACATTACTTTGTCCTGACTATTTTGTTCAACTTCATGGCAGTGAGAAATCTCCTGATCGAATTCCTTATCTTTTACCTATTGCTCTTGTGCTGTGTTCATGCACTTTAGCGTTCTTACTTATTCTTTTGAAGAAAGGGCCTACTTCAGTCTTACCAGCACTAGCAAAGTCAGGCTTCACCGCAGCATTCTCTTTGATATTTGTTTCCGAGATTGGAGACAAGGTATAATATAGCAGAAATAGGTGATCAATCTTTACTTATTTTGAATTCTTGTGTATGTAAGCCACCACTTTCATGTGCTTGCTGTTTCTAAGTATTAGCCTTTGATCTAAATTGGTTACAGTTTCGCTTTCATTTGACAGACTTTCTTCATTGCTGCTCTCTTGGCTATGCAATATGAGAAAGTGCTGGTATCTCTCTCTCTCTCTCACACACAGACACACACACGCACACACAAACATCCATATGGAAAATGTGTTTGGGAAGGAATCATTGTGTGGTGACTCTTCTTAATTATGAGCAGGTCCTCATCGGATCAATGGGTGCACTGTCACTTATGACTATCCTATCTGTCATTATTGGTCGGATATTTCACTCGGTGCCTGCTCAATTTCAGACAAGTAAGAAGTAGTTCTTGCCAATTGCCATCAGCCATTATTTAGTAATGTTGTTCTTATATTAGTAATTTCTGAAAAAAATGACAAAATTCTCACACAATTAAAATGACCAGTATGGGAGTAATTTCTTGTTTTATTACATATTGAAACTTGTCGAATATATGACATTTAAAAAGAGATGGTCTTTGAGGATTCTGATTTCTGGGAGTTTGGTTATCTTGCAACAGCTTTGCCGATCGGAGAGTATGCTGCTGTAACCCTTTTGATGTTCTTTGGTCTTAAATCAATTAAAGATGCATGGGACATTCCTTCTCCAGTAGCTAAAACTGGGGAGCAGAGCAACCCGGAATCTGACGAGTTTGTTGAAGCTGAAGAGCTCGTTAAGGAAAAGGTGATTTTTCCTCTTTTTTTTTGGTAAAAGCTTATATCTGGATTTATCTCGAATGCTCATAGTTCTGATTCAAAAGATGTGATGCACTGGCAGGCCTCAAAACGACTATCAAACCCCCTTGAAGTTATATGGAAGTCGTTTAGCCTCGTATTCTTTGCTGTAAGTATATTTCAAGATTTTTGATTGATAAGATGAAAATCATGCTTGGAGATTGAATACGTTGCGACTTGTAAAGTTGAACGATCCGAGCATTTGTGACCAAAGACTTCACGTTCAATCTTTCGAATATTACCTTTCAGGAATGGGGAGACCGCTCGATGCTGGCAACGATAGCCCTTGGTGCAGCACAGGTATTCACTTCTTGAAATTCTTCTGGCAGATATTCTGCCACTCTCATATATTAAGAAAGTTTTTCTTCACTGTTGTATTCTACAGTCTCCATGGGGAGTTGCGAGTGGAGCCATCGTCGGGCATCTAATCGCGACAGCCATTGCAATTCTTGGAGGTGCATTGCTTGCAAAATACATTTCTGAAAAGCTGGTAAAACTATCGAACCATCCTGTTTAAATTAATAACAAGACGTCGATTCTGTAGTCATCTGAATAATCTTGGCTCGTATATCAATCAGGTTGGCTACGTCGGTGGAGTTTTATTCATTATTTTTGGAATCGCCACTTTTTTCGGAGTCTTTTAGCTGACTGTTAGTAGTGAGGCGAAAGAGGAGGAATATCAGTGCAGCATAGCTAGCCATGGGAGGTATTTTGTTAGCTGGATAATGATGTGTAGGGCCTCTCGTGGAGAAGACGATATCATTGATGCGTGAGTTTTATAGTAAGGATAGGATGATTGAGAATGTAGCAGCATAAATAGAGCTACTAATGTTTCAAACTAGCAAGCTAAGAGTTGTTGAATCTTTGAAGATGTAAATGCATTCTTTGATGAGTATATATACTTCACTTCATCGTTCATAATGCATAGTTTGGGCACTGTCATTTTTGTGCTGTTGTTGCAGCATCGTGGGAGGGGGAGGGGGAAGGTTCGTCGCCGGAATTGTCTTTATATGATTTCCAACGAAATCAAAGAAAAAATGGATTGGAAAGAAGACGCCGAAAAAATTTAAGCGGGGTTCCCCAAAGAATGAATTCCGGGAGGGTGGAGTTTGAGTCAAAATTACTCTAAAAAATGCGCTTAAAATAGTCGAAATAAACGAACACGTTCAATTTTTTTGTTGACGACATAAAAATCAAGATTCTAAGATTTGTCAAATAAAACACCAATCCATCTTTGAGTTCAGATTGGGATTCTGATTGAAGTGAACAAAACACAAGCCAATTTGTTTCTGGTTTTAAGACCAGTAATTCTAGCGGTCAACTCAATTCTTTCAAACTGTTTTTCATTATTGAGGAAAGGTAACACAGAAAATACGAGCTTGTTTTATAGCAATAGTATTGTTTCCAGGGGATCGATCTATTCACTCGTCTACAAAATTGCAATTCAGAGTGAAACGATGGTAAATTACTGAAACGTTTATCTAATTTTCAACAAGGTCGAAAGGCTAGGATTTTAATTAACAATTAACAACTAACTTTAATTGTAATTATCGATGGTTCAAAAAATGAATAGGCATATGAATATAAAAAATGTGCAGTACTTATATAAAACCATATCCAATACTATGTCATGCACATTCATAAACTGTCAAGTTACATTTATACTTATTCTTATTTAGGCGTGTATATATATAAACTTGTGGAGTGGTAGCTTTTATAGAAAAATTTAAAATAGAGGGTTTGAAATGAATAAAGTTGAGCGATGAATATGATCTATGATGATAGGAAAACATGGAAAAAAGTAAATGTAGCCTTACATCATTTGATTCTTCATTTCTGGAAATGTATCTCTCCATCCATCAATACGCTCTCTCAGCATTATGCATCAACTGCATAAGCGGAAAGCTCCATCCCTTACAAAAATTTATGCTCCTTAATTTCCCTCCTCGACTCCGAGACCTAAAAAAATGATGCCGGAAGGATGCCTCTAAATCTCTAACCTCACTCATGAACCACCCTTGCACTTGTTCTTTACAGCCAACGCCGCTGCTCTGTACCACGAAGCTGCGGCCGTCGCCCCTGGGTCCGGAACTGACGCTAGAATTTCAGCCGACACATATGATGATCGCCCCGCCTGCAAACCTTGTTCGTTAGCTCCAAATACCAATCCCACAAATAACCTCCCACTATTCTCTCATAAGCAAGTATTCGACCGTGATTTACGGAATTCAAATATTACTTCAAACTTCTTGTAAAGTCACCAGATTCCTATAATTATTAAAGAAAATACTAGTTTGGGACAAATATTCGTACCTGTGCTTGCATGTTTTTAGTTGACTCAGCACCGGCAACAGCTGCTTCAGCAGATAAAACAAATGCCTCGACGGGATCTTCCCCAGAAGCCAATTTCTGTCAACAAAGCCTCTCTATTTAACTAAAATATTTTGGACAAAAACTAGAAATTCAATGGAGAAAGTAGGTTGTTGATACTGACCTCTTTAAGGACAGACGATGCTGGAATGAGGGCATCCAATAAAGTCCGGTAACCTGCTTTGGCACCTCCGTATTTACTGACTGCAGCAATAGCAGCTTCAAGAGCACCAGACCCTATATCAAGAAGCTTAGATTTATCATACTGCTAGATGCACAAGTCAAATGTAAAAGCTATGCATGGTCGAGTCTTAACGCACATTGTAGTGCTGTAATGCCAGCATGACTATTTGCCTTCAGCTGCGCATAAGCCGCCTTACAGAAAATGTCATATCTATTATTGCAAAAGGATACGTTACAAAATCTTTAGTCATGATAAATAACATCCATAACCAAGCAGAGTGTCAGAAATGAAGATATGAGGGTTATTTACATGATGCCGCTTGTTCCTCCCATGACTTTTCTTATAGAAGATCCAATTTCACCGACAGTCTCAGCAGGATCATTCAGAGGATAACTGGAAAGTAGAGTGCAGAAGAAATGCAGAGTAAGAAGCTGAAGGGAGTAATGACACGGGTACCACACAAATTCAAAACGATTTTACAAGCATGAAGCAAAATAGGAGAGCTTTGCAACATTCTGCTTTTGAAAAAGCGTAAGAAACTAAGGTAAATTCTTAGGTAGCACCAGTTGTTCATAAATTCATTTGCGCAAATGCAAGATCAACAATTCATAATTTCAGAGAAAATATTTTTCCTTATGTTCCAAAACTAAATCAGATTTGATTTATCTTGAGTCAACCTTCCACAAAATTTTGAGCATCTTATACACAAGGCAATGCAAACAAGGAAATGCAACTGAACAAAGTTACGGTACACAATGTGTTACTCCAATATAAGTTACAACAGAAAGAGTGCATGCAGTTGAGCACACGAAGGTTGATTAGTATATGATACTGTCTCCACACTGGTTACCAAAAGCAAATTGATACATAAGCCCTTTGACTAAATTTTGGCATTCCAACTTCGGTCATGAGAGGACCAGGCAAAAGTAGAAACACAAATACTTTACCGCACAATCATTATTAATTTGTTGTGATTTTAATTTCAGAGAGGATTGAACAAACTGAAGGCTTTATTAAATAGACCAAGGCAGAAACCTCTGGCTACGAAATGGGAGAGATGGAGAGAAAAAGGCTCACCACTTTTTCATGTCCTCAAGAATGGCCGAAGCGCCTTTGGACATCTATCATATCAGAAGAAATTAGACTTGATCATCCAGATTCACAAAGTTAAAGGACACAACAACACTTACAGTTGATCCACAGTCACCATCACCAACTTTGCTGTCCAATTCATTTAAATTGTCAGTGAGGTTGATAGTTGCAGTTGCTGCTGCTTCAATAGCCACCTCAAGAATCTGCCCCAGAGGACTTAGCTGTTCGGGCCGACTAAAGGTCTAACCAGAACAAGAAATCGACAGAAAACAATGACACTCATTAGGATGTGTTTTGAAGACTATACTGCATCAAGAATGAATCCAAAATACCTCTAGCTATTGTTTCATTCACAAAGAAAAGCTGTCATTCATAGATCACAAACATAGGCAATTTTTGAATTTTAAATATCAACTTGACCTGATATATTATGTTTTTACTTACAAAATTCAGAGTGCTAGCATAAAATATTCATCTTAAAATTAAGTAGACAACATCCACCTTTATCTCATCTATGGCATGTTACCATAATTACTTAATTTTATCCAAGGTATAACATTTTCTAAGACTGGCACTACAGCTATATAAACAGTGGAATTTATTTGTGTATAGTAGCGCACTATCATAAGCACAGGGGAGGAAATGCAAAACAAGACATTCTGTTTTGAAAAAGCGCACTGTTCATATATTGTTCAGTTAACAGTTTCAACCATTTCAAGAACCATTGTCTTTGGGTGTACGCTCTAATAAGTGACTGAAGCTCCCAAGGTTGCATCTACCAAAGAAAATTAGAGAAGTATACAGGTCCAGCATACCTCAACATTATTTTTAGAACGAGATGGTGGAACAGGAACAGGGATCTTCGCAGGTGGGTGGTTACCTGAGAGCATATAATATCACATAACTAAATAAAATATCTAATATTCTCCACAAGTGAAAGTGAAACAAGCACGCAGCACATGAATGTGGCATGATACTGACCATCAACAGCAACAGGCCAATTTGGAGCCCGAGTTGGGGCATCCAACCTATTTAAAATTGCTTGGTCTGCCTTCATCACAGTGATTGAAAAACCTGCAACAGAAAATAATAAGAATGACAATATAAACTGGTCTTTGTCTATAAGCAGCATACATTCTGGCCAGCATGAACAGACCTGCCATATCGAGAGAGGTCATAAATGAACCGGTATATACTCTCTCAACCGCCAATCCATGTTCCAGCTGCAGTCCAGGGACAGCCTTTCCAGCAGCGATCATCAGTTCCATAAGTGGAGTGGCCCCTAATCTACATGCCCAACCATAACAAATTTAACATAGGAAAACAATTAAACAAACAACAGGAACACAGACATTAGTATGGAGTGTTTCTGAGTGTAGAAAACATAAGTTCATTTCATGATATAAGTGACATTAGGCTACAGACTTACCCATTAATCATCAGTACAACTCTACTACCACGTGTTATAGGAACATAATTTGTTTCCTACATAGAAAATTAGTCATGTTTAAACTAGGATCAGGAGATGACAGCCAACATAGACAAAGTCCTCAAAAATATATATTACCGAGACAAACTAAATACTTGTAAATTATATGCATACCGTTGACAATATTTGCTTCAGGACATGAGAGACCACAATGTCAACAGGTTGGAGGTCAGCCACAGCAGCACCTGGTTCTCCATGCTGAGAGGCAAATAGTAAATATCAATCAGTTTCCATACATGTGACATACAATATGCAGCAAGTTTTGTCAAATTCATTTTGAATGTGACTGCTGATTTGCTGAAGCTACTTCATTACAGCTATGAGGGCAAAAAACCTTTTGATGTTCAACATATACAATTGGTTATCTTGAAATCAATGTATCAGAAAACACTGTCAACAAATAAAGTTTTAGAAAGAACCAAAGTGTTGAAAAACATAACAATTTTCAAAGTCAAAGCATCAAGGTCAATATGCATCAAAGTCAAAGCATCAAGCTATACACAACTGCTGAAAATTAGAACATTCCTAACCAAATGAAATTATTCTTCTAATCAATATAAATATAAAGTAACCCCTTACAATTCCAAGGCCAAGCTCCATCTTGCCAGGGCCCAAACGATCTGGAGTCACTTGACCGGGCAATGTGCATACAGACAATGCAACACCCATTGTGCCAACCATATCTGATGCTCGTTTAGCTTCAGCAGCTACTTCTTCTAAAGGGAGACCAGAAGCTGCTGCTGCTCCAGCAATCTGTGATTTGCAATTTGAATTAGGCAAATCAGAAATAACATAAATAAAGAATTTGATTGATGCTTCTCAAAGGAATAACTTGAAGAAACTGGGCTGGGAGTGGGAATGCAGCCAAGAAAATCTGAACGTTGATATTTTACAAGATGCTTATATTAATTTCTGACATAATTGCATTGTTTTACAAGTGAATATTTTGTCAGGAGATCTTGTTATCATCAGATGAAATGCTTCTCTTAAATAAACAACAAAGATTGTAATGATGGGATCAAGAAGAAACTGAAACAACCTTATGAACAAGAATGGTTCCAGCTAAACCTCTTCTTCCAGCTATGCCTCTCGGAGGTGGTAGAGCACAGTCGTCACCAACAATTACCATCTGTTAACAGAAGCCTTGCCCATATCAGCTAACCACCAAAATTTTAAGCATAAACTGTTTGCATTTAAAGAGTGACGCACCTCCACTTTATAACCTTCAGATTTAGCCTGCTCAGCTGCCAACCCAAAATTTAGGCGATCCCCAGTGTAATTCTGTAGTAAAATAAAACAAGGTTTCATCATAAAAACTGAATGCAACACACACACACAACAAAAAAGAACTTGAAATACCCACCAACAGGCTTAATACTTTTGCATCAGTGAAAACCCAAATAAGAGTAAAATCTAGCAAAAGTAATGTTGAAGTTGACAGGAGACTTGGGAACTTCATTAACAGATACCTTGACAATCAGGAGGCACCCTGAAGGTCCAGTCACAGATCTGATGCCCTAATGCAAAGATTTAGCATGATCATGTAAGGCAAATTGACAAGAAAATAAACTACAAAAATGATGGTGTCATCTTATAAGTAATAGCAAATTAGAAAGGCTTACTGCTAGAATGGAATCAACAGGAGGAGACGCAAAAACATCCCCACAGATTGCTGCCGTAAGCATACCCTCTCCAACAAATCCAGCATGAGCAGGCTCATGGCCACTTCCACCTCCTGTGTGTTAAGCAACTTTCATCAGGTTCAACAGCATGCTTATACCACTTGTAATCAAAACTTGAGCTCTTAACAGCCGCCTTGGAGTTCCTTAATAGTGCCCTCAAATGAATAAATTTTTCAGATCTACACTAAGGCAGAGCCTGCCATTGGTCATTCCCCATATTGAATTATCTATTTTCCCCTTGAGAAATTGGCATTTTTATAATTTCCTTCTAGGCCAAATGGCCAATCAATATTAAACAGATCAAATAGAGTGAAAATAAAAAAATACAATCTTCAGCTATAGCAGGAAAACAAGAGCAAGTGGAACCAAATGATAAGGTGCTCTGATATCTTCAGTTTCATCCAAATTCATATTTAAAGATGATACAACTAAAAATCATCTGATTTTGTTGATCATAAGGTATAAGTGTCTTAATGCAACAATATTATGTTTTCCCAAAGTGAATCAATTGAAACAACTAAAACTCAATCCAGTAGAGATGGCTAAGTCCTCTTCCTAGCATCCAAAAAGTTGATTTTACATTGATCATCAGATGACAGCTACTATTAGATTAAGATATAATTTGTTAATAAGAAACCAGACACAGTCATCAATGAGTTGCATCATACAACAAAGTAAAGGTACATCCGTACAGAATATGTCTTTATCATTCTTGTCAAACATGAACTATCGATCTAGCAAAGTGCTATATAAGTGTCTAAGAACAACTGAAAACAAAGACAAAGCAGTAACAATTTCTCGGACCTGATATTACGGCTACTTTGTCATAGGTGGCACCAGAAACATCAGCACGTAAAACAACTTTGACCTACATAAAAAGGTGTAGGTTAGTTGGAAACAATGTGTATAGAAGTGTTGAGCTCATCGAAGCAGGATAAGTTGTTTGCTTGTGTAGTTACTTCAGGGAAACCATCCAAATACTGCAAGCCAGGATAGGTTTCAACCAGACCTTCGATGAACTCTGTCACGACATCTGCAGCAAGTAGTATATAAAATCAAATCCAAATGCACTAATCTGTCATGTAAACAGAACAAGCATTTGAGCCATATTGAATAACAGGCAGATCTACTAATCATCACCTCTACTGAAACTTAAAAAGGAAATACAAAATATCTGAGTGCTTTCTCAAATCCAATCCCCAAATTTTGTAAGATACAGTTCTACTCCACTAAAACTGATTACACGAGCATCCAATATCTAGGCGGCAGTTACAATACAAGCCAGCCGGAACAATGTACAACTCTAAATGCACTATGTACAACATTTCAATCTACACAAAATACATTAGTAGTGATGGTACATTACTCTCAGAATTCAAAATATGCTCATATGCATCAGTAAAACCACAAGAAAACGAAAAGAAAAAACACTAAAAAACTCATTCCATTTCCAAGATATGCAAAAACCAAATGATCTCCTAGTGAACTACACCGAGCGGCAGTTTCTAAACAATTTGCACATACAGACACACAGTAATGTGTGCGATTGTGTTAATACAGGTAGTGAAATTCAACTGGCGTAATTCACAAGTGTAACATCTACAGAATCAACGAGAAATAGAGCGCAATCCACGAACAATTCCTCCCAAACCGAAACGAAAAAAAGTCAAAGTCGATAGAAAATTAAAGTGCAAATGCATGCATCAAATCCGCACACTTACATAGACCTCCTTAATAGCAACGAAGCACACAACGGAAAAATTCACCAGAAATTCACGAAAACGAAAATGCAGAACCAAAATGAGCACGAAAAATTAAACAAAAAATAGAAACAATCAAAGAGGAGTAGCGAGTGAGGAATAATCGTAACCGTTTGGGTCATTGATGAGTTTCTTGCTGTGGAAATCCATCGGAAAATGCGAGCGTAGAGTCGAATTAGCAATCCCTAATGCAGAATTAGGAAAACCCCCAGATTTTAGAGAGAGAAAACTGATGAGGGTTTGGAAAATTCGGAGAAAAATGGCTTCTATATAAAGTCACCTGACTGTTGAATAGTTGTTGATTTTAATGCATTTTGCTTGTCCGAACAAGAAATTAATTTAAATAAATATACTATGTATATTACTATTATTCAATACACCAGCTAAGAAATCGTGGGTTTGAAGAACTGCGACTTCCTATTATTTGAAGAAGGAAAAATACCATTAAATGTCCCATCATTTGAAGTTTTTTACGATGCTATCCCAACGTAAGCATAATAACAAATTAGTATCCAACGTTTCAATTTTCTTAACAATAGTGTCCCACGATCACTTTCCGACCACTTTCTGCCAAGCTCGCCGAATAGTCTACGTCATATTTACACATGGATTTTCAAAAAAAAAAGGTCATATTCATGTTGATGGTGCCATGATTTAATGATACTCTTTTTGTTATGAGTTTATGAATTTGTGGTACTTTGATCTTTGCGCATATTCATATTGATGAATTTAAATGGTTAAGGATTTGATCTTTACGCATATTCACATAAATTAATAGACATTTTACAATAATATTATGATTTGTTAAAATTGAGAAAGAAAATAATTGTGTTGTAATGTGAAGGTAAGTGGGTGGGGACCGTGGGGTAGGAATAAAGAGTAAGTTTTTTTTTTTTTTTTTTGAAAATCCACGTGTAAATATGATGTAGACTATCCAGCGAGCTAGCTGATAGAAAGTGGTTGGAAAGTGATCGTGAGACACTATTGTTAAAAAAACTGAAACGGTGGGTACTAATTTATTATTAAGCTTGCGTTGGGACGTTGTAGTAAAAAACTTCAAACTGTGGGACATTAAATGGTATTTTCCGAATATAAAACAATTTCTTCAAATATTAATTTTTTTATACTTTGCGAAAGTATACAATATTGTCCCAATACTTGTTTCAGTTGTTTTTATATTCCTCGTCTCTTTCTTTGAAAAATCACAATGTGGACAGAGAATGAAATGAAAATTGAATTCATACAACAGTAAAGAGATTTTTCATACTAATTTACAATTAATTAAAAAATGGTCAGGAACCTCTCGAGATAAGCATCGTTGATACAATCCTCGTACTCAACTCATTTATTAGATGATCAAATTTCGAACGAATTTTTCTCAAATCTTGAATCGAAGTAATTCATGAAAAGTTTGATTTCACTACAGCTCTATAACAATACATATCAAAATATAATTTTCTGAAATTCTATGGTCGTGAACGTTTCTATGCTAATATTTTGCACTCGTATAACTCACTTCATCTTTTTTCATTGCGATTAAAAACGACAAGATAAGATCAAATGAAATCACTTTCACTTATCAAAATCAAGTTCAACTGTCAATGGACTATTAAATTTATGGAGTCATATTTAATTATAATTTTTTTTATTAAAAACTCTACCCACAAAAGTCCAAATTGTGATGATTATTCTATTATTTTAAGAGGACGACGTTTTTTTTTTCCAAGTTCCGGAATAAGCTCCGGATAAGGATATTTTTTTTTAGTATATATTTTTACAATTTAAAATCAAACTCCAAAACCAATCTTTAAATTCACTTCTATTAAATAAGACCAATCAAAAGACTCAAAACTATAAAATAAATCAAATTATTTGTAACATCAAACTTGTTAATGTTTGATATTTCTTTGATATTGTATAGTACAACATACACTCAGAAATCAAAAGACTTAAATGCGATTAGACAGAAGACCTTGCTCGCCTCAAAAAAACAGTTGTTAAACGTATTGTTTAATTGGTAATTTTTTCCATCCTTACAAACACAAAATTATCATTTACTATAAAGGAAAAATATTATGACCAGTACTTGTAGCAATTGAGTCTTTCATTTGTATGTGCCCATTTTGACAGTTCCCTCCTAAAATGTGATGAAATTTCATTTTCCATTACTTTTCAGTAAGCTTTGACAGATGAAAAGCCAATTTCTTGAAGTTGGCCAACCAACTCATAGGGTCTAGCTTCAAAATTAAATTCAAAGAAACGACAAAGTTTCTATAAACTTCCAACCCCAAATAAGGGAAGGACTACTATTGTCGACTTAGTTCGACGGAACTTGAATACCGGACTAGTTAGACGAAACTCGAACACTCGAATGATCGAATAAATTGCCCAAAGTGTCTAAGAATGAGTGAAATTTCAAGAACATAAAATTTATTACCAAATAGATGATTGATTCACTCCATCCACGAATTTCCCACCTCATATTCTAGCATTGAACCATGAGATAATATTCCGTACGACTTGTTCCTTCTCCGGTTCGAACAGCAGATCATGTAAGCATCCTTCGTAGAGCTCGATTGTTCGGTCAGTCGAGGAAGCCTCCCGGTGAAGCTTCCGGGAGCCTTCCGGGTCAGTCACCGAATCGTCTGTGCCATGGAGGACGAGAAACGGCACTGTCACACGATGCAGGTTCTGCTGCAAGTAGGCAGTGACACGAAGAATTTCATACCCCGTTCTCACCCTTATGGAGCCAGTGAACACCAGTGGATCTGAATACTTTGCCAGCAGCGCCTCCGGATCTCTGGAGACGGCGACATCTGCCTTGTTCGCGGCGCTAAGCTGAAATCTCGGCAACAAGAAGGCTAAAACGGGGGCTAGCACCTGTGATCAAGGGCATAAAGGTCATACCGTGGGTATCGAGTTTACTACAGTTTCTAGTTATAAGGCTCTTCTTACAGCGAAAATAGGGTGGGACGGCTGAACTCCGACGGCCGGTGAGGTTAACACGATGCCAGCTACACGTTGCTCAATTTTCGGATCCAGCACTGCCTGCACTTGTACATGAAGCATCATAAATAACTGACTTTAGGCAAGCTATTGATCTCAACAGATATAATGATTACCTTCAAAATTATCGCTCCACCAGTCGAATGTCCGAAGCAGAAGCAGGGTATTTTCAGGTTTTCAGCAAAAACCTTGCTAAGAAACATTTTCTACGTACAATATGCATAAAACATCAACACAAACTGCAGCATAAGACAGGCGTTTAGCATCACGTGTTTGCTCAGCGTCAAGAGCTTCTTACCAGATCGTTAACAGCATAATCGAGACAAGGCACGTAGGCGTGCAGCCCGTCACTTCCACCATGTCCTGTGTCGGGTAAAACATTCAGACTATAACGAGGGTATTTCGATGATGAGAATGAATTCAAATAAGAAATGAGAACTGCATTTGAATTCAATAATAGAAATTCTACAAGAATGACCAAATGTTTTCGACTTACCAATCCAATCCATTCCATAAACCTTCAAGCCATTTGCATTGAGTCTCTTGGCAAAATCACCATACCTCCCACTGTTGAAGACATACAGGGGTTAAGAACAAGTAGAAGAACGTAAACAGAACTGCATCGGATAATCATATTGTTGCATACAAACCTGTGCTCGTTCAGGCCGTGCAAGATAACAACCACTCCCCTACACATGGGAAATACATTTACAATAAACTTTCAATCCTGAAACTTAGCGTACATATTGGAACGGGAAAAATATATAAAACTAAAAACAATACTAGAGAGAAAAGACATAAGAATCCTCTAAACAAGCTCTAATGTCGAAACATTTAGTGAAATCATTCACTCAGTGTAATTGAGGAGAACTGTGAGTGCAATATTCACACATTAAAACAATAATAAATACTACTATCATAAAGAAAATCAGATAGCTCATACACCGATACTCGCCTTCCTTTTCGACAAACTAGAATATTAACTAAGAAAAATGAAAGTTTTGCTGGAGGAACTTTCACAAATTAGTAGAAATATTAAAGTGGCGTCTCTATATTGAACTACCACCCTAGAAGCTGTAATTATTGACTTCAACTTGAAGCTTTAAAGAACAAAGATACTAATGATCACTAACATCCAAAGCGGTATGTGTTGACAAACTAGCATATGCTAATCATTCAATTAAGAAAAATTAGGGTATGCCCCCTTTTGCTTTTCCTAATTTATCAATTAACACACAGGAGTCTACATTGCATTGCCGTCAGACAACCAAACCCTTTCTCGAAACATTTCAAAAACATGCAAAGCAGGGAATTGTTGGATGCAATCGGCAATTGGGACAAACAACAGTTGCTAATTATATTCCTATACCTTATCTTCCCTCAACCCATGTCCTGCCACAGAAGGCTTGTTGCAGATAAAGGGTCACTCTCACAATAGCAGCTTGGGTTTTTGCAACTCTTGGGGCGCGTTCCAATCAGAATGTAACCAAAATAACTATAATCTAGATAACCAACAATTATATCAATGCATAACATGTCAAGAAAGCAATGTTCATCAATATTACATCGTGACTTGCCGCGTCCAAAACTCGTTAACTACCAAATATCATTGCATAACATGCAAGGAAATCAAGGTTGATCAATATTAAACGTGAGTCGTCGCGTCCAAAACTCGTGATCTACCAAATGAAACTAGAGGTGCAACATAAGCATAATCATTAGTTCAAAAAAGCCTTGAGATTAATCTCTGATCCGTCCACTCAAATTATCTATATTTCCTTATATAATGTTCCACTCGATTTGTCAACTTCTAAAAGAAAAGGTAACAATTAACCCTTTAAAAAACCTTCAAAAGATGGAGGGATCCCTTACTATCGTTTTACCATTACCCCCAATCTTCGATCAATAAATAGACAAATTGAGTGGAACAAATGAAGTAACATCTTTTCAAATAGAGAGAAAATTGGCGCAATATTCAAAATGGAAGCAAGAATACTATAGTAGATGAACAACTCTTAACTCTAACTAAAATGAAACAAAAAACTAACAAAATAATGACTGATTGGAAATTTTACCAATAACCAACGCAGTAAAAAATGAAAAACTAAGTTACCTGACTTGAAGTTTAACAGGTGTCCAAGATTGAGTAAAAATGGTGTCACCTCTCGAAGAAACAAAAAAGGAAAAATCTCTCAAGCTCTCTCCACCGCCATTATCCTCCACCACCCTCTTAATCGCTGTCGCCCGCCGCGCCGCCACCTCCTTATCCACCGCGCTCCTCCTCGGCACCATCCCCACCGGCACCCTCACCACCTTCCCCGGCGGCACCGACGCCTTCTCCTCCTTCGTACCGCCACCTTTCTCCGCCGACTCCGGCGCCGCCATCCACCTCCGCCGCCCCCGGAACGGCAGCAGGAAGATTAAGCAAAATGCGTTGATCAGGAGCCACAAACTCCTCCATACGCTCAGAGATAACAACGCACTGATTCTCCCGCTCGCCCCTGACGTCAGCATCACGGCGGCTCCGCCGTTGTCTACTTTCGTCATTTCGTCGGAGTTTTAGGTTAAATTACTTTAGAAATGCAACTGAAAAATCAACTTTCGAGCGAAAAAAAGGTATAATTTGTGTTATTCAGTTAAAATAATTTTGATTTCGGCTTCGAATATATATATGCTTGAATTATTTATGTTAAGAAAGGGCTTTTCAAATTCTATCTCTCTCTATACAGACACAGTTGCAGAATTCGAAATGGTGGGAGAAAAAATCCGGTAGTTCGCGAAGAACCTAGAAAAATGCCTTATTTTTCCTCCAAAAAAGGGTTTGATGATAATGAATGTAGAAAAGTTGATGATATCGTGAATCTGGATAGCTAAGCCCCAAAACGGAAGAGGAAAAATCGGTATTGAATTGCTTTCTCTCTCTGAAAATGTGGAGAGAGATGAGGTGGCGGGAGATAAATACGCAGAGCTCGTTAGTGGCGGTCGATAAACCGCCACGTGTCGGATGGAGGAGGCCCCGCCGTCGCGGTTGGTGTATAAATATGCGGCGTTTGGATTTTGCTCTTTTATTTTTATTTTCTAATAATTAACTTACACGTGGCACCTCTTTCGCTCATCTCCCTCTCAATTAATGTTTTTTCTCACAATTATGCTAATCTATAGTATATTGATCCGGAACAATAAGGTTAAAATTGTCCAGTTTTTAAAAATGAAAATGTATATTTACTAAAATATACTAATTAAAGTTTACGTAATTTTTAAATTTATGAATTTTAACATAAATTAATGTTACAGTCTTTCTATATAATCATTCAACTTCCAACAAATAATTAATTTCACTTCATCAACTTCCAACATATTCGTAAATTACCTACATGTGTAAATCATTCAACTTCCATGTGTAAATCGCCTACATCTTCATATCCGTTGTTCCCATATGCAGTCCAACAAACTAATTACACTTCAACAAATATGGAGTTCTATATATGAATATTGAGTTGCTTTACAATTAATTAAATATTAATTTTTATTCAAAAATCAACTTGAAAAAGCAATTTAATTAATTTAAGGTACATAAGAAAACGAATATAACTCTTTTAAAATTTTTAAGTATTAATTCAATAATTTTGTAGTTTTAGTAATGATAATTATCAGACAATTTTAGTATATTGGCAGATCTAGGAGCCGGGCAACCCGGACAATCGCCCGATCATTCTTTTTCTTTTAATTATATTTAGGTTTAAATTTCTATATCTTTTCCCACTTTTACCTACATAATTGTGAACTCGTCCGCTCAAAATTTTGTCTAAATTCATAAACATAATCTCGCCCCGTCACTTTTTAAAATCCTAGTTCTGCCACTGTTGATAAGTAGATCTCATGAGTCATGTATACGATAATTTGCTAATATTTTTGAAAGTTTACTATTTATATCGATTATAAATATTTGTACAAACAAAAAAATAGTTTATAAAATAAATATCATGTATATTAACCATATATATAAACTTTAAAAATTCTTATATATGTGATTACAAAGTGCTGCTCAATTGGTAATACGCTTCTCGTCCAAAAAAATGCATAAATATATATACACTCACAATTGGTTTGAGTAATGTCATATGCGTGTGTTGTGAAATTAACGTGGGTCATGTGTACGTTAATATTTGCCCTTTATATAGTTAAAAATATATAAATTATAGTATGAATCAATTAAAATGTGCCTATTAGTTGCTCGCAAGAGAACGAGGTCCTAATGTAGTACAATTAGCTAACTCGAGTCGAATTTCAAGAAAAGCTTAACAGGGCAATCGATTCATGCTTTGCACAAGACAATAAAAACATCCTAGCTACACATTCTAATCCGATGAGTTTTGATGGTCGATACTAAGAGCTAAACGGAAATAAAAACAATATAGATATATCAATCGAATTAAAGTTATCTAGGACAAGGGTTTTGTCTCCTCGAGATAATACAACCAACTATCATATGTCATGCAAAAGATTAAACTCGTATAATCAACTTCTACATAGAATTGAAATACTAACTCTCGTACTCATAGATCAACTCTTAGCTAAGAAAATTATACTGTACAAAATAATCTTCAGTTAGATTATGCGTTTCCGATTAAATCTAACGTTGAATTGAACCTAGATCAAATGACAAACTCTTCTCTCGATCTCATTTATCATTTAACACAATCTAACTTTGGTCAAAAGCTCGATCACATACAAAACAATTCAATCAACCAGCACATGCATAAAATATCCGATAATTATCCCAATTCGATCATCCCAAGTCCTAGACTAAGATATTTAGTTCATCATGCTGGAAATTAAATACAATAAACTAAAGATAAACATTGCATACACGAAATAAAAGTCTTACAAAGTACTTGGAAATAGTGAACGATCAACGATGCGAAAAACTAAACCAAATCCAAATAGTTTTAAACAAGGAAATGAAAATAGCCTAATTCTACAGAGTTTTTGTTACTTTTCTACATGAAAAATGAGAGAGGAATGAAGTTGTCCGTCCCAAAACCGACAAAATCCTTTTTATAACATTGAAAAAAACCGTCCGCCAGCGCCGGTGGGACCCAACGCCGGCGGGAATCCTTCAGCGCCAATATTTCCCGCTCCGGTGGGAAACTTTAAGCGCAAATATTTCCCGCTCCGGTGGAAAATTCTGTTTGTCTCCTCCTTCATCGAATGCACTTCTTTTCCCATTTTTTTCGAGCCGATATCGCATCATCATCCACCTACGTACCTACACACACAAAAACACCAAAAACCACATATACGACCACAACTCGTGGCCAAAAACGAACAATAACATGTAAAATGTGCATAAATAATAACACACGAAACACATAAAAACGAACTAAACATAGTATAAGAATTATATTTTAATAATTTATAGTTTATTTAGTAAAATTACATGATGGACAAATAAAAAACTAAGACAACTACTTAAAAGTATAATTCGAATTTATATTAGAACTTTTATATGGGTTAAGAATGATCTTCACGTTCTGCTTTTATCATATCCTGACCTTGCGCAAATATATTATTTCAAAAGTGACGGTGAGTCTTAATGGATAAAAGTGACACTTTTATTTTTTTATATTTTTAATTATTTAAAGAATAGATAATTTACAATATTAATTTAAAATTAATAATCTTTACGAATGAAAGTGATAACATTAAGGAATAAAGGTGATAATATTAATGGTTGAAAGTGATAATAGTGTATAATTTTATTTTATTTTACGAGGGACGAGACATTCATTCACAATAAATCCAGAAAATTTATCCCCAATCCTAAAAGCATCGTGAACCAAAACGATAATTACCAATTAGAATTTTTAATAAAACAAGAAACAAAACTGAAGAAAGAAAATTAAAGAAAACGAAAAATGGAAGCAAATATGACACAATCATAATTATTTTAATAAAACAAGAAATGAAAATCAAGAAAGACAAACAAAAACAAACAAAAATTGGAAGCAAATACGGAGAAGAGTGCTGGTAAGTGCTACACTTTTTCATGACACGGGGTCGGTTCAAAGCTTTTCGGGGCGGGGCAGTTCAGCTTTCCTGAAGGGTCCGGTCGGATTTTGATCTAGACGTAAAAGACTTTTATTTGAGAATGACACAAACTTCAATAAAATTGGTGCAGTGTATTGTGTATGGAATAAGAATCTCACGTACTATATAGTTAAATTAACTAATTAGAACAAGTATCAAATTTGTATGAAGTGGATGATTAAATTAATATATTCGTCTATACGCCGAGCCCCTTTTCTCCTCTGTCCACGGAGACAAAATGTAGGAATGGTGCTTAAAGTTCATCATGGAAAAAAGGACTCGCTAAGTCAAGATCACAAACTAATTACTACTCCCTCCGTTCATCAAGTTATGCTCCATTTTATGGGTGGCACAGAGATTAAGAAATTTGAAAAAAGTGTTTTGAGTGGGTAAAAATTGAAAAGTAGGGGTAGTGTTAATGAGAAGCTTACTTTTGTTAATCTCTAATTAAAGTTAGTGGAGGTTATTTCTATTTTTTTAATGGAATATTGTGTGTAAATTCAATTATTTCGTATTTTCCGACTTCTTCGATTTTTATTTACTGAGCTCATTCTTTTTTTTAATCCAACCTCGTTTTACTCAATTGTTCGATTATAAATTGAAGTTCGATTTTAAATCCAAAGTCGTTTTTCTAACTTGTTCGATTTTAAATCCTACTCGTCATTTTTTTTCTCAATGACTTGTTCGAATTTTTAAATCTGTGCTTGTTAGATTTTTTTTTTTTGCTTACTGACTTATTCGATTTTTTAAATGGTGTGCTTATTCGGATTTTTTTTGCTTACTGACTTGTTCTAATTTTACAATTGTACATCAATCATTAAAAAAAAAAAGAACAAGTACAGAATGTAAAGTAGAGAAGCATATGCACAAAATAACACTTCATTAACTCTTCAAATTCCTGATGACATAAGTGAATGAAATGAAATTAAAAGGAGGGAAACAATTGGAGGAATTTGTTTAGGGGGGAAATTTAAATTTACAGCAGTCTAATCACTCTAAAATCTGCTATAACCAATGAGCTGCCAAATGTAGCACAAATCTACTGCAAAAACCAGCTTCTACTTCTCTCTCTCTTTCCTCATTAATTCACAGCTGCAACAGAAAATGGAAGAGGCATCTCGAAAGCCCGATCTTACAGAAATTGAAAGAAACAGTCTCGCACATTGGCTGCTACAAAACAACAAGGACTTGAAGCTTCACTATGGCGCGAAGAAAGAAGCAGGTCAGCTTTTCAACTTAAATGTAAAGAGTGTGTGGCGCATTTGGAAGGAAGTTTTGCTTACAAAAACAGCTTGGCCAAACAGTACATCTCAAATCGATGAAAAAAGGTGCAAAACACAAAGATGCATGGGTGCTTGATGAAGACAAAGTGAGAAATATGTCACTTTTAGAAAGGTCCAGCCTCAGAAAAATATCATCACAACTAGGTGTTAGTACACCTTTGATGCATAAGTGGGTGAAACAGAAAAAATTATAGCCTCATACTAATGAATAAAGCCATTTCTCACACCACAGAATATGATAGCAAGGCTGAAATGGAGCCTCAGCATGCTCAGTTCCATAAGCTCAAATGGGAGAATCAATTTTCAGAGGATGCATAACATTATACATGTGGATGAAAAGTGGTTCAATCTCACAAAGACAACACAGAGATTCTACAAGTTGGCAGATGAAGAGGTGCCTTATAGAACATGCAAATTCAAGACCCACATTCAGAAAATAATGTTCTTATCAGCTGTGGGAAGACCAATGTATGATACATATGGAAAAGTTATCTTTGATGGGAAATATGACATTTTCCCATTCATTTATGAGGAGGCAGCAGCAAGAAATAGTAAAAATAGACCAATAGGAACCATGCTAACAAAGCCAGTGCAAGAAATTACAAAACCTGTCATGAAGGAGGTGTTTATCCAGCATGTATTTTTTTTTTTTTCAAAATCCTATCAGAATTCATGCAAGTTCATCGTATAGGCAGTTTAACAGCTCAAACTTCCAATGTACAGCTTGTACCATGCATCAAGCAACAATGATCTTGAATTTCAAGTTGTGGCACAAGCTGATGGATTTATATCTAACTTGTTTGCCAACCACCTAGGGCTGTCAAACCATCCGGGCCAGACCAGCAGGCCCGGCCCACCGGGCCACATGCACATTTTCGGGCCGAGCCGGGCCGGCCCGGAACTTCCACGAGCCAGTAGAAATGGTAGCCCAGCCCAGCCCTGGCGGGCCTACGGGCGGGTCGGGCCAAAGTGGCCCGGTCTAGAAAATAAATTTAAAAAAATCTATTGTACATATTTTAAACAAATATCTAAACCAAAAAACCATAATTTGAATCCATAAACATATCCATAAACATATCCATAAACAAACCAAACATGTTATCATAAATATCCAACAACAAATATCCATAAACCAAACATGTTGTCATAAACATACCATAAACCAAATCAACAACAAATAAATATAACATCTTGTTCTAAAACTCCACTTATTACATAGATAAAATCAAGCACCATTTGAATCTTCTTTGGATAGTCGTATTTCCTCCACCTCTTGCGTTTCTATAATTAAAAAAAAATATGTAAAGAAAGATAAGTTAGTAGGCAATAGATATTTCTATAACAAAATTCCAAGTGAAAGTATAAATATGTAAACGAATAAATCATTACCCGATGTTTCCACTTCTTTGAAACCATGCAACCAATTACGAGTGCAAATGAGAGCTTGAACGGTCTCGGGAAGCATACAATTTCTATACTTTTGCAAGATACGACCACCAATGCTAAATTTGTAGTTAGTGTCGTTGTAGCTCAAACTAGTAAATGCTCGACGAAACTTAATAGCACTTTCAAGCATTAAATAGGTAGAATTCCATCTAGTCGATACATCTAACTTCAACCCCCCCCCCCCCCCCCCCACCAATATCAGTTAAGTTAACCTCCTCAATACACTTTTGGAACTCTCTCATCCTCGCATCATTATTCTTCACATATAGCGCACTCTTTCTTATTTTTTTCAATGCACTTTCCACAGTCTTTAAACCATCTTGAACAATCAAATTCAAAATGTGTGCACAACACCTTACATGAAAAAATTCACCCCCACACAACAAACTACTCTGCAAATTTAGCCTTTCTTTCAAGAATTTAACCATAGTGTCATTGAAAATAGCATTATCCAAAGTCAATGAGAAAATCTTGGATTCAATACCCCAATCCTTAAGGACGTCAAGCAGCTTAGTAGACAATTCAAGGCCACTATGTGCAGATTTCATCTCAACAAAAGAAAGTAACTTGCTATTTAACACCCAATTTTCATCGACAAAATGCGCAGTCACACTCATATAGCCTACTGTGGTCACAACAGTCCATAAATCAGATGTCAAACAAATTCTTCCAGTATGATTAGCTAACAACTTCTTCAAATTATTCTTTTCCAATTCAAACACTTTCATACAATCACTTTTTGCAGTGCTTCTACTGATAGGTTTGAATTCAGGATTCAAACTTGCATTTAAGTCATTAAGTCCATCATACTCAGCATAACAAAATGGAAGATCATGCTTAATGATAGCTCTAGCCAACTTATCCCTATACACCTTAGCATCAAATTTCCATTTTGACAAAAATGCAGCTCGGTTATCAAACATAGCACTCACATTTTGAAACTTAGTTTTTTAATGTGACGCTTCAAATGAGTGGTGCCATTTGAGGGTTTGCAAGTATACCAACTACTGCAACGCTTGCATTTACACTTTAGAATATTATCTACCATGCAAGGTCGGTCAAAATACATCCACACATCAGATTTTTGTTTTTTGGAAACTCCCGCATCATCAAATTCGACACCCAACCTAGTAGTCGTAGTTCTACTAGTACAATCCACAAAAGAAGATGGGTTACCTACTGCTGCAATACTCTTAGAAGTAGGTGTATCCAATAATTGCACGTCATCCTCATCAATGTCATCATCCTTCTCCTTATCCATATCAATATCATTGCTTTCGATATTCATTCCTACACTTCGACAAACAAACAAAAATTAGTACAAAAACAATGGAAAATTGGGCAAAAATTAGTACGATAGCACATTCCTCCACCAAAATAATCCACCAAAATAATAAAATAAGCTACTGCCTACTAGAAATATACTAGAGCAGAGACGTTAGAATATCCACCAAAATTAATTATCTACAGAATTATCCCTTGCGCCATTAGAAATATGTATTACATGTGCGTAGTAGCTAGCAGTAGATGGAATTGAATTGATTTGCTGTATGATCAGTTTATTAAATTAATTTACATATAAAAATTCTCTTGTTGACAACTTAAATGCTTAAGACAACCAGGCAATCGTATAGTATAAATAATGAATGTGCATGCATGATCATTTGTTTTCTGCAAACTAAAATAATTATTTTTTTTGTTTAGTTAACATTTTCATAGTAAAGAAACAAAAGTAGATACAAATAAGGTTATAAATCAAGTCAAAGAAAGAAAGGCCATAAATGCCTGAAAACTATGCGAGGAAAAAGGAGCAAACAAACATAATAAATTGATAATCTACAAGACTACAATCTACTGCTGCTCAATATGATATATTAGAGACGAGAGAGAGAGAGGAACATTACCTGGTGTTTGACGGGTGGCGGCGGGCTGGCGGCGACTGGCGGTCAGGCGGCGACCGGCGGGAGGAGGATGAGAGGAGAGACGTTAGACGAGAGGGTGGAGTAGTGAAATTGAGAAGTGAGAAGTGAGAACAACGGATTGCGGGTGGCTGACTCTCTAGTATTAGGGTTTTACTGTTTTATATCACTTAATAATTATAAAACTTAAATTTAAATTAAAAATTCACGCGGGCCAAAATGGCCCGTAGCCCGTCGGGCTTTTTAGGCCCGTGGCCCGGTTGGCCCGCCGGGTCACTTGGGCCGGGCCACACAGGCCCGGGTTTTTTCGGGCCACTAATATTGGCAGCCCAGTCCAACCCAAACATCGGGCGGGTTGGGCTGGCCCTCCGGGCCGGGCTTTTTCGGGCCTGTTTTGACAACTCTACAACCACCTAACTCACCTGACACAAATGTCAATGACCTAGGCTTTTTCAGAGCTATACAGAATCTAAAAGATGAGAAAAAGGCAACTACAGTTGAGGGTTTAATAAAAAATGTACATGATGCATTTGATGAGTATCCAGTGGACAAGATCAATGATGTTTTCTTGAGTTTGCAAAGCTGTTACTATGAGATTATCAAGGTTAAGGGCAGCAACAACTACAAGCAGCCACACTTGGGTAAGGATAAGCTTAGGAGACAAGGCATACTACCAGAATGCCTAGAGATTGAAGAATAGCTTGTAAGGGAGAGCATGGAGTATCTACAAGAGCAAGAGTATGAAACAGGTGCAATCTACAACCTTGATTCACTAGTTGAAGGGTTATAGCAGCTTTTTTTAATAGAACAGGTGGACCACATTCAGTTTTTTGTAATGATTTACAGGGACAAACATTAAAGCTGTAGTTTTGTGTTTGGAACATGTAAATTGTCCTTGTTGCAACTGGATTTTGAACAAATGTAGTCTCAACATTACTATGAATTTGTTTTTGGGTTGTTGCATCATTGACTTGGTTCATATCTATCCTAGGCTGCCTCCAAAACCAGGTTATCAAAAACTAGGTGGTGGCATTAATAAGATAGACATTTATCTTCCTGCTACCATTAATTTCAGACAACCAACAAGCAAACACAAACAAGTGTAATACCATGTTCATCAGTTAGAATCAGAAACAAGTATAGTACCATGTTCATCAGTTTTAAAAGGCATCAAAGAAGGCAACATAGAATCAGAATTCATCACCAGATCATGTAAATAATCAAGAGATTATTTACAGATTTCACAGAACCACAACATCATCATATTTCTCTCAAATCCATCATGTAAATAATCAAGAGATTCATAGAATCGCATCAGCCAAAAAGAAGGAAAATGGCATCACCACATAAGGCAAATAATCAATAGATTATTTACAGATTGCACAGAACCTCTACATCATATAAATAATCAAGAGATTCACAGAATTGCATCAACCAGGTTATCAAAAATTGGCATCACTAGTCCCCACTAATACACAAGCAGAATATCAATAGAATGACAGCCACACCATTAGCCCCAACACCAAGCAGATTCACACAAATGCATAAGGTAAATATCAAAATTTGGCATCACCAGCCCCAGCACCAACTCAAATGAATGAATAAGAACAAGATAACCTGATGAGAAAGGCTACGCATTTTTTTCCCTGATTTTATTCAGGTGAGCAGCCTCAACAGCTTTTTTCGCCTTTCTTTTTCACCGAAACATAGCAACCTCAGACATTAACCAGCAAACAGGATCTGTAGGCGACATCGACTCCAAGATAGAGTCCAACTGCTTCGGTTCAGATGTAACTGGTCCAAAGGGCGGCAGAACCACATCCACCATCGTCGATGGAGTTGCAGACACCGTAACAGCCGCCACCTTAGCCGCCGTCTCAAGCACGACCTCAGTCGCCGCCTCTTTCTCCATTTGAAGCACGAAGTCGACCGCCGCCTCAAGCTCCGTATCAGGCACAAAGTTCTCCGCTGCCTCAAGCTCCGTTTCAGGCACGAACTCCTCCACCGCCTCAAGCTCTGTTTCAGGCACGAATTCCACCGGCGGTAGAGAGTCAGAGGAAAGCGGATCTGAGAAGTTAAACGTCATCGGCGCCGGTGGATCTTCAGTTTCAGACGGTAGAACGTAGGAGAGCAGCGGATCTGAGGAGTTAATCGTCATCGGCGTCGGTGGATCTTCAATTTCAGACGGTAGAGCATAGGAGGGCAGCGGATCTGAGGAGCTCATCGTCGTCGGCGGTGGTGGAGAGATGAGAAGATGATGTGAAGGTAGGGTTGAGAACACAACGACTAAAATGAAAATGGGGAGAATAAGATCGATCTGATGAAGAAGATGATGTCAATTGTGAGAGAATGAGAGAATTGGGTTAGAGTTTATGTGGAATGGAAATGGGGATCGAGGGAATGAGAGAATGAGAGAATTGGGTTAGGGTTTCTGTGGATTGAGAGAATGAGAGTGATGGGTTTGGGATGGATCGAGTATACATGTAGTGTTAATGGGTGGGTTTGGGCTTGTGGTTAATTAGGAAGTAATTAGTGGGTTGTAATTTGGTGTTAATTAATATTGGGTGGGTTAAATAATGGCAAAGGGTAGTAATTTACATAAAGTAGGAAGGGTTTATTGGTAAAAAAACAAAACAGGGCATTACTTAGTGAACAACAAAAAAAGAGGTGAAACAGAGCATAACTTGGTGAACAGAGGAAGTAATATAATACTAATACAATATATGAAAAGAATGTCCTTTCTTTATATTTTCCCCGGTTCCATTGCTATCGCAGGCTTTACGCAACACAACATAGATCACTGAAAGGATCTCGGAGACCCACCAAAGTACAAAAGCCTATTAGTTGAGTGGATGATTAAATTAAAGTAGATTGTGGGGGCCATATTTTAGAAAATGCAACCGATATTTTTCACGTGAACAGACGAAAATGAAAAAGCAGACATTTTTTTCGTGGACGGAGAGAGTAGTAAGTTTATAGCATCCGAGTTGGTCCTTCAAATTGACTTGGTAATTAACTATTGATGGAGTGATAAATTTAAACAATAAGGGCGTGTTCACTTGGGAGTATAAATTTATACCTCTAAAGGGAAGGATAATATTATGAGGTATAAATTTATACTTCATTATGGGGACTACAAATTTTATATCTTGTTTGGTTGGAGGGATAATATACTTATTTATACTCTCAAGGGAGACCATAATGCTTATATCTTGTTCATTTGACATGGGTGATATAATATTATACCTCCATTTTGAAGGTATAAATTTATACTCTGGGTAAGGTAAAAGGGCCTGCCCAAAATTTATACCTTCTGCCCAAGTTTTTCTTAAATCACAACCAAATTATGTATTTTTCACCTTCCGCCCATTCTGATGCTTTAAGAATATTACACCTACTATATATGTATTTTTCAGAACAACAATAATAATAAACCTAAACATATAAATATTAATAATTAATCTACGACTTTGAAGAATTACATATCTGAAAGAAGAAGCTTGGAGCTACTCCACCTATGTAAAATCTCACCATTTACATCATAAAATGCAATCTCCACATCACTATTTGTGAAGTGAACCGACATGAACCCTTGTCCATCGTAGAAGAATTTTAGGTCTTCATGACTTAGATTTTTCAGATCTCCCCTCCAAGCCTTCGACCCGGCCCCACTCGTCAGGAACTGAATAGGACTGTAAACGGATCGAGATATAAATATATGAGAGCTATGATTTATTTTTAGCTTGGAATTAATATATACAAAATCATACCTTTTGTCGTCACTGATTTGTTCGAGACAGTGGTCGTGGCCGTTCATGTAGAGATCAACCCCATTCGCCTGAAGTTCACATTTTAAACGATGGAAGTTTTTTTGTTACAAGCGAATGATCTATGTACTAGTACCATATTTTAACTCCACTAGTGCATATGTAGTATGACAAAACACATATTCAATGTACCAAGTAGCAAAATAGAACACAAAGATATTTAATTTGGATATATTTGTATAATTTTCCTCCTACTCTTACTATGAATGAGCTCTAAATAAACTTATTTTAATATGAATTAACTGTGTATAATTGATAGCAAAGTTTTTTTGGTATGTCCTATCTAACATAGTCTAACTCAAAAAATGGAAATAATTGATTCTTTAAAGTTTTAGTTATCTTTTTATTTTTATTTATTAATAACTGAGACGGGAGAGAGTAATAATTAATTTTTATAATTTAATGAAATTAAAAAAATTAATGATCTCAAATTTTATTTACCTGAAGAATGGGAAGGATGATGTTGACAAGCTCTGCAGTGTCACCATGATGGCCCACACTTCGGATTGCGTGGTGGCCCACCACAATTTTCCATTGCGCCCTTGATTCCTGCAACGCTACTTCCAGATCCTACACCATTTTTATTTTTTTTGGAATACAAAAGGCACAAAACCATTAACCATATGTAAAATTAGATACCAAACTTTTTCACCAATCCATAATGAATTTCTTTTTATTGTTCTCTCTCTGTATTTTAATAATTTTTATGAAGTATGAACGTTGATATAAATATTCTACATTAGTAATGTTCACCAATAAAATTTAATAATATATTACATCAGTCAATTACGAACGAGATGTAATACAAAAATTTAAGATAAAATGAGAGAATTTTTGCATACCTTCAATGCGTAGCTAGTGTAGCTCTTGGTAGGGATAACACCACGCCAATCATATACATGTTCTGGTTTTGTGAAATAATCACTCACAAAAGGAGTGGTATCCACGAAAAATATCTCTGCAACTTCTGTTAAACACAACCCAAAAAATATTAACAACAAATAAATAAAGAAATTTAGATAATAAATAATTCTCTTAGAAAAATGAAAAAAAAAAAAAAAAAGATATTACCTGCATTAACCACAAAAGACCTCAAACAAAGCCATCTACTATCAATTTTTCGAAGGATAGGGCTCATTTGTGCAAGTGCATCACCTCGGTAATCATGGTTACCTAAAACTGTATCATTCAAAGTAAAAAATATAATAATGATTAAATTAATATATTAAAGAAAATATAAAAATCAATTATCATTTATTTATTTGTGTGAAAATTAATTAAGGGAATTTAATTACCTGTGTACCATGGTTTTTGGAGACTCTTGGCTGTATAAATGTTGGTAAAAGATTCAACAAAGGCAATATCAGTATCCCCTTTCAACCCATTATCATAGAAATTATCACCTGTTGAAATTACAAAATCTATATCTAATTCTTCTCCAATTCTTCCCATCTGCATATATTAACATCAAATTGATTAATCAATTAAAATTACGAGCTATAAATAAATTTATCAAAAATATCAATTAGAAAAAAATGAGCTCTCTAATTATGTATCAAAAATGTACCGTGGTTCTATTTTCCGGTTCCAAAATGTCGAAAAAACAATTATAATTAAAATTCCACCTTGTCATCAGGCGAGCCACTCCAACATTTCGGAGCCGGAAAATGAACTCCGGCATGTTTTTGATAAATATTATAGTTCTTGACTTTAACAAGACAAAAAAAAAAAAAAAAAAAATGAAAGCCTATTTCACAACACAATAAAATAAAATAAAAACTTTTGAATTAACCTGAAATGCAACTTCAGATTGGTTATACTCTCCCTTTCTTCCCCAATCTCCAACAACCAAAAATTTAAGAGTGCCATCACCTTTTGTGGGATGTTCAAATTTTGGAAGTTTTGCTGAAATTTGGCCACAAATTAAGGAGATCGTCGCCAGCCAGAGGCACAACATGACAACAATATTATTCATGCTGTTTTTCTCAGAAAAACCCATTTTAATTAATTATTTAATTAATTATAGGCTCTCTGACTGACAAGAAAAAGAGATAATTATTTTTTTTTTCTTTTTGAAAAAAGAAATTGAAAGGCAAAGAGAAGGAAGAACAGTAAAGAGAAGTTTTTATTTTTTGGGGTTTTTTTTGGAGAAGTGGTGATGATAATTTGCTTTATATATTTATGATGTATATGGGGATAAGGTTTGAAGTTTTTTTTTTTTTTTTTTTTTTTTTTTTTTTTTTTTTTTTTTTTAAATTTTTGGCTTAGCGAGTTGCATGCAAAGACGTGAAAATATTTTTAGTAGAAACAATAAACAACGTACAATTTGGTTTAGTTTTAATGGACTCCACAAATCTATTATTTAATTTGGATTAAAAGATTATTGTTACCACTTATTAAATTTTCTCCGACTCCAAATTATTATCAACACGAGATGATCAACAACAACGTTGGGTCGAAATTTAGTTAAATTACCACGAAATACTAATTATAGTTTTAACGAAATAAGAAATATACTTCCTGCGCCCCATTATTTGTCGCACGTTTGTTTTGGGCACGAGTATTAAGGATAAGAGAATTAAGGATCGAAAGTATGTTTAATAATTTTTTTATTATTATGCATAATAGAGTATAAATAGTAAAATAAAATGATTTTACTGTTGAAATAATGAAATAAAAAGTAGGTAGAGATAGAACGAATAGTAGAGCTACAATTTTAATTAGGCTTTAAATAACCCCTAATTTAGTAAAAAATGAACAAACCATGAATAACATGAATAACAGAACAATTCAAAAAGGGGATATGAATTGGGGGAGGAAGGGAGTATGTGTCATTGTTAAAATTAAAAGCAACAATTTAACTTATTTCAAAATCTCATTGATCATTGGGGGTCATCATATATATCCATGAGCTTTTGTTCCAATCAAAACAACTTATTCTTCTTCTCAATTGATCCATATTATCAAAACTTAAGACTTACAAGTAGCATAATTAGAATTACATTGCACATATTTTATCAAATTTATACAATATATATAAGTAGTAAATTAAAAAAATTACATTAATTGCAATATACTCCGTACATAATAGTAAAGGTTGGGCCAGGCCCATCTAAGGAAGAAAGCTTTAATCGGGTTGGGCCAGGCCTATCTAAGGGTGAAAGGTTAAATTTGGGCGGCCCATATCGGATAGAAGCAACTTCATCTTCTACACTGCTACTGCTTTTATAATATTCACAGCAAAATAAGCTAGAGAGAGAGAGAGAGAGAGAGGGAGGGAGAGGGAGAAGAAATCAAGGAATTGAATTGATTGATCTGCAGTGGAATTGCGATGAAGCTGCGGCATGCAATGGTGTGCTCGTCGAATCAGAACAGGAGCATGGAGGCGCACGCGCTGCTGAAGAGAGAAGGGTTCGAGGTGGCGTCGTACGGAACTGGGCAGCACGTCAAGCTGCCTGGACCCTCCGTTAGAGAACCCAACGTCTACGATTTCGGCATCCCCTACAAGCAGATGTTCGACGACCTCCGCCGCAAGGATCCTGAATTGTAATCCCTTATCAATCAATTTCCTTTTTCCTTTTTCATATGCTTACTGTGTGTATCTGTGTGTGTGAAATAGGTCAGTTTCTGATATTAGTGTTGCTGCATTATGGAATTACCTCTCTCTCTCTCGCGCGCGCGCGCGCGCGCGCAAAGAATTGTTTTTTTTTTTTTTTTAAAAGAAGAATTTTTGGTCTATGTGTAAGTTCACTGCTTACTGCACTTTGTGTGGGAGTTGATTAGCTGCGAATTCGGAAATTTATGTAGTTCACGTTCTGAGATTACTGTAGTTTTAGACTCGGTACATTAGCGCTCTCTCTCTCTCTCTCTCTCTCTCTCTCTCTCTCTCTAAGAAGTTTATATTTCTTAGAAGAATTTATGTTTTATTTTGTACTATGATTCTTACTTATGAATGCACTTTGTCTTAGCTGTGAGATGCAGTTTTAGTTTTTCATATATCTAACTAAGAAGTATCCAAGTAATTGTGAAGAATTAAATGGAAATTATGCTAGAATTGTAAATTGTTCTAATTTGTTGATTTTTCCAAACATTAGAACTGATTTCAAATGAAAAATGCAGCTTCATATCTACTAAAAATTCATGACTTCGTCCTCGTGTAGCTGAGCACTGCTCACTTTGATACCGTGGATTATAACATAGATGTATGTAGCTACGATATGTGTTGAATCAGCTAAGATATGTACCGCTGAAAGATATAGACGTGCTTATATTTAAAGTATTTCAGCCTCAAGTGTTTCAAACTGTACAGATATCGGAGAAACGGAATACTGCCAATGCTCAAGAGGAATTTATCTGTCAAAACCGCCCCTCAGCGTTGGCAAGCAAATGCAGCCGACGGTACATTTGATGTGGTACTTACATTTGAAGAAAAAGTGTTCGATATGGTTCTTGAAGGTTTGTACGTTCAAAGTATATCACCTCCTTTTCCCCTATGATTATGAAGTTTATGAATATGTTTTTTGTATTTGCCCGTTTTGACAATTTACAAGTTGGAAGCTTTATTCTGGTTGCAAATATCACTCTCCGTTTACAATCTTCCAAAAACAAGATATATACTAGTAGGAATTTGAGTATTTTATAGTATATGTTAATGGGATAGTGGAACTGGATATGCCGATGAATTGTGTTTCGGGGCGTGAAATCGCACAGTTATTTCGAAGCTCGTTGTTTATCTCTGTCGATATTTCTGTTCTTTGTACTGCGTTTATGATGGAAACAAAGAAAACATAGAGTCTTGGAATGTGTGTCGTGTGTAGCTTCAAATCATTGATCATTAGGGCTTCTTTATGTATTAAAAAATGTCATCTGTAATCATTCAGCTCAATTTATATGCGTATGTCGCAGATCTTCATAGTCGGAATCAAGTTCTTATGAAGCCCGTTTTAGTGATCAACTTGGAAGTAAAAGATAACCACGAGGAGGCAGCAATTGGTGGACGGCTTGCTCTACAATTATGTCAAGAGGTACATTTGTTTGCTAACCAGAAATCGAACATGGTAGTTTTGGTTGCTTACTGTTATATTTGTGTAAATCATATGCAGATCGAGGCTGCTGAAAACTGGGAGGAATGTGTTGATGATCTTATTATAAACTTCGAGAGAACAAACCATAGGAAGCTCGTTTACAGCATCTCCTACTACTAACACCCTGGAAATTGATATCATGATCGTTTCGACTGATAGTGACCGACTCGTAAACAGGGAGATCTGGCTATGGAGTATCATTCGTGGTTCAATCTGCCCAAAGCCGAGCTTTAAGGTCTAGACTGATCACTAGTTGTCACTTGTGAATTTGTTCAAGAACTGGAAGTAATGTTATAAGCTCTTCTGCCCAAAATTGTACCATGTAATCAACTCATCACAAGATAAGCAAATATGAATGTGTATTACAATTTTTGGTCTGAACTTTGGCCCGTTGTTGTTTAATTTATAGTTTGTCCGATAAGTGTAGTTCGATTTTTTTTTTGGATCGTCCCCAATAGGTATGGTTCTTTCATAAATGGAAATTACCTAACCCATTCTTCACTCACACACACCCACTCTTAAAATCATGCCCATTCGGTCTGCACTCATCGTGGACAGAGAAAGTACAAAAATGACGCACTTCCATTAGTTACCAAAATAACCTTTATCGTTGTACACTTTATGACTAAGTACAAAAGCGAATTTCTCGTGCCATAAAGTGTACAACGGTCCCAAATCCAGCTCAATCCATCAACATGTTTGAGTTTTCATTGTTCTAGGATTGAGCTGGTGCTTTAAACATAGAAAATTCTTCAACATTGCTTCAAAATAAATGAACACCAAGAGCAAAAAAAATCTAAATGTTTCAACATATGATATATATGCAAGCAAACCATTCAGATAGTAGCAATTTAGGTACAACATATTACAAGCTACATTTCCTAAAATAAAACCCAATTAAAAGATATTTCGATATAAATGCTAGACTGAGGGTAAGCGCCAGCACATTGATCCATCTTAGCACACCATATTAACACCTCTCAAAACCTGCACTTCCTACCGGTAATGGTGGTTTCCATATTCCATCACATGTCAACAAAACGAGTGCCGATACCAACTCTATCCATTCTGCCACATGCAGAATAAAGGGATCGACATGCTGATTTCTCATCAGTGAGCGATTGCTTAAGCAAGACTTTGATAATCTTGCACTCATTTAGTTGTGATATGGGTAAGCGCTGCCCCATTTCTATTGCTCGGCCGACTTGTATTTTCTTGAAATGTTAGTGGGAGAGTTATCTTCTTCTGCTGCCATAGTACATACCGGCACCTGAATGATGAATATGGCGATGACGGGGTCCTCCAGACCTATGCTGTCCGTCCCATGAATAGCCTCTGTTTGTCACTCTACCTCCACTGTGAGACGAGTTTAGTGGTTGCATCCCTGCATTCAGTTCCTCCTCTTCTCTATCATTGTATTCTAAGACGAGCCGCTTTATGTCTTGTTTCTCTTCTAGCTCGGCTGCTTCTTTTTGCTTCGTGCTCTGCACAAGAGAGCAATCACGGGGGATGAACATCTGCTTCGTCTGTTGCTTGTTACCGCGCTTCACAAGCACCTTCACCTGGACATCCTTACTTCTACCACTCTCTTCATCTGCTGTGTCGTCACCGCTTTCACCTTCAGTTACCCTTCCGTGATGCTCTTTTGCAGGGCCTTCGAACAAATTCATGGGTATCATCATATTTATTGTTGGCCGTGTGCGCAACTCTAACTTTCTTGAATCCAAACTTTCCTGCATCCATTCAACAATTTACTTTAGTCATTGTAATTTGAGATTTTTTGTCATTCTAGTCTTTTTGCTAAAATTGGAAAAGGTACAAATCGTTCGTTTCATAGTGCAACAAGTATCACCAAGTTTGATGTATGCAACACAGGTAAACCTAATGAAAAATAAATAAAAAATCTTGCCTGCATTAGAGCCCGCAGTTCCCGGTCAAAATCAGCCATCTCCTGAGGGTCTACCTCGGCCACCTTCTGCCTAACACGTACTGCATCATCTTCATCTGAAGCAGGATCGCGTCCATCATATTCATCTTCACTTTCACCAACCTCATCTTGGTCAGTTTCATCATCATCATGATCAATGTTCTCAGTGGTGCCACTTCCAGAGTCACTATCCGTCTCCCCAACATCATCTTCGTGCAATTCACCATTGTCCTCCGTGCCATTAGCACGACTTTGTCCATTGACAGATAGAGTGCCAGAACTCGATTTTCTGGCAGGTTTTTCCGAGTCCGAGTACTTCTCACTGTGAGCTTTCTCTGTTGCTCTGCGCTCAAGCTCTTCAAGTTCAACTAGAGCAGCATTAACCTCCTCATATGATGAATAACGGATCATCTTTGGCCTCAAGTCAACGAATAGATCCTGAAAAGTTATTCCATTGGTAAGATCAGCTAAGAGAAGTGAGCAGTGAGTGGGTAAAATCAATTCTCAAATATGCATATTAGCAAACCTACTCGGTGTAGATAAGAACCTCCCTTATAAAAATAAAGGTTGCTGAAAATTTAACCCACATTACATCAGAACTGGTGTATTATACCACTCAAGAAGTAGAATAACACCTTAACTATTGAAGAGGAACAAAACATCAGCTAATAGATTGCAAGAACGAAAACCTAATGAACCAAATTCCACTTCCCATTTTTTTTTATCCTATACCAATACTCCCCATGTAAGAAGATTCAAAATCTAACAGCTCAAAAAATACTAGGGACATTGACATCCTAATTTCCAAGGCAAGTACACATGACAGAATTCGCATTTAAGGCAAACACATCTGTATCATGTCAGGGACGGACACAGAAATATATCTGTGAGGATGCTACCGATGACGAGTGGCGCTAAAGTAAAAAAATATTCAGTAAAATACCTAAATATAAGGTTTAAACAAGGAAAAGATTTCAGTTGGGGAATGCGATTGCTGACACTCCCGTGAATTTATGAATTATAAGGGCTGTGTGTTCGGTTAGGTTTAAGTTTAGGTTCAATTATTAACATCGGGAAAGATATACGTACGTAAGACAAAAAAATGTCCATACTTCACATACCACCAAAGAATACAAATTAGGAACTGACCTGCAGATCAAATTCAACATCCAGGGGAAGGGCACCTTTGCTCAGAATATACCTCTGGAAATGTACCAAGAACCGATCAAGCTTCCTCTTTGATGAACCCCTATCAAAATAATGCCCACATGTCTCAAGAAGTGTGATGACCATTCTCATACGAAAACAGTCCTCTGGGGGATCCAATGTATCTTGCTAGCATCATGAAAATAAAGCAAACAAATTAATAATGCTCCAAGATTGAAGAATTGTAACAAAGTGATTATTGAAGTTATCAATAACCAAACCAAAAACACCGCAAGAATGTCCTATTCAACATGGATTCCAAATCCAGTAATACAGAATGAAAGATTTCTTATTAGTTGCAGATAAATAGCTCAGGGCATCATAATGATAATATCCATAGTCTCTACACTACACCAGTAGTCTTTTTCCTAACATATAATATACCAAAAGATCTTTAATATGTTACATAAATAACCATTCTAGTTTCTGGGCATGACAAACAGAGTCTGATTTCATATATATAACAAGCTATAAAGTCAGGACCCTGTTAGACGTTATACAATAGAATAAATAAAATAAAGTGGTGTACATCCTTGTCCAATTACATCATGATAAATGTTCCTTTACATAAAAGAAGCATATAGCTATTACTTCATCAGGAGAATATCTATAAAAGTATGTGGTTCACTTTCTCCCCAAGGCCTGAACTGCAAACTATGACCTTTCAACATTTGAAGGACTAACATGATGCTTCAAAATTAGAGGGACGAAGATGGATGAATACTAGATTAGAGGTCAAATAACTCCCGATGCTTCAAGATATCAGAGTCGAATAGATCGAAAATATGCGATAAATGAAATAGATATAGTATACCACTTTAAAAAGTGCAACAATTACCAAAAAATTATCCCTTTCAAAATCGATGACCTACATCATAATTTCTTAAGGTTGCTAAGATGTAAGAAGTAATAATTGAAATATAGCAGTAAGAGAAGTATGCTATTAAATATGACACTCCTGTAAAATGAGCAGAAAATATATTTAAACTAAGAAAATTTCAATATCATCGAAGCTTCTTAATTTATTCTCAAAAGCTAAACACAAGAATTGTCAACATCAAACTTGTCAAAGCCAAGATAAACATGAAAAATCTGCCACTTCAATTTGTAGCTCATTAAAGATTATAATACAGAACACGTGTGGTTTCAATGTAACAACTCACCTCTGTTGTCCCATGCCCAAAATTTAGAATCAGATAAAGCGTATCAAAAATGACAGATGAATCAACAAGCTCGTAGTTATACAGTTCCCCCAAGAAACGCATGTATGCAAGCCGTTGTTGCTCCATTCCATATTCATTTAACTCTAATCCCACTCTAATTTCTTCCAAAACCTGAAGAGACATAATTTTTTATGTTGGATAATCAAGAGTAAGATTGTGAAAAATCTTTAAAATAAGATATATGTATGCCCATCTGATGTTAAAACAAATCAAAGCAACATGGTAGATGGTACCTCAATGTATGTCTTTCCAATTGATTAATTTGCTAATAAAGCAAACCTAAACGTAAATATAAAAGCTGCCAGATATTTGGCTAGATTCACACATGAAGGGACTAACCTCATCGACAACAGCAACTGCAAAGTCATCATGATAGCGACTCAGACCAGCAGTAAGTGATGCAATCAAATGAATCTGACCATATTTCCCTTTGTGAACCTTCAGAAAACACTTCAAAAGATACGCCTCACATTCAGTCCAGGGTAGCTTACGTAACTGTCGTAAAACATGCTCGATGGAGGACTTATCAAGATCTGAGAAAAGTAGTTTCCTAATATACTGCACAATACAACAGCTACAAAGTTAAAACTATCTTTTCAATATTTGCATATTATAACAGCCGATGGTGAGCAAAACTACCTGATGTAGAGGGGGACGAACTTTGGAGACTCGTGCAGATCTTTCTGGTGGTTTACACAAGTAATAAGCATTTTCCACCAAGGTGCTTTGACGAGGATCCAAATTCTTAACATTTTTCAAGCGCATCAGTATCTCTAGCATGTTTGACATGCGAACAGTGGTCTCAGGGGACCGGTAGAGAAAGCGACCACACGTCTCAAGGAGATTGCAAGCGACATCTATATTATGGTGCGTGAAATCATCTAAACAAGCCTGAAACAAGAGCAAAACTGACTATTGTAAAATAAAAAGTCTCAACTTGACCATAATTCTAGCACCAGTCTAACTGTTTCAAAGAAACAAGCAGCAAATCAGTGGGATATGCTAAAATACAATAAATTAATGCACCACATCAAGCAAATCTTAGTAAACAAAAAGTCTTTTATGTCCCATATGGTGGGAGAGACGACAACAAAGCCAGCAACCAGACAAAATATAGCTTCTGAGATGAATAAGCTCTTCATACATCAATAAAAGCTTACTAGGAAGCAATGCACAAAATGAATTTCACACGTATATTAAACATAAGTAATGTATTCTATACCTTTAGACAGCTAAAAACCAAGCTGGCAGGAGCCATTTTAAATTTGCAAAGCTCCCCAATAAATCGTATATTCCTGATTTTTGTTTCAATATTCATTTGATCCTGCAATATATCAAGAATAGGAGATATATTGTATAACTGGCAAGAAGACAAAGCAAGCTCAAATCAAATACATGTGAATCTGTTAAGATCACCTTCTTATTAATTAAAGTGTTGAACTCTTCCTCCAACAACTGTAAGAGCATGGACGGTACGTCTCTCATACAAGTACACAGTGTAGCAACCATCCGAGAGTAGTACGGCAACAGCTCAAGGGATGTTCTTGGAACATTGAACAAAACTCTCACGAGCTTTTTCCTAGTGGATTTTGAGTTAAGATAGCAAAACTCAACCTAGAAAATTAGGATGAGTTATGGTGAGAGATCCTCCCAGCATAGATGTTGAAAAGATAACCAATAAAAACAGAAAAAATCTTGGGCAGGATAAAAAATTTACTGTAAGCTGGTCAATCAGATCACGGCTCACACAGCTTGGAAGCCTATGCAGCAAAGTTTCAAGATTTGTTCCATCAAGACCTTTGGTTTTTTCCTTTTCACTTTCTCCTCTTCCAGCATCCTTCTCCTTTCCCTTCTCTTTGTCAGATGAGTCTTTGGCTTTCTCCTTGTCCTTTTCTTCTTTATCATTATCTTTGCTCTCTTTATCCTCCGGTACAATTGTAAAATCAGCAGAAACCTCAGGATTTTCTTGCATAACAACTTGACCTTTATCCGACTCAGGAACCGCATCCTTCAAAAAAGAAAAATACTATGTGAATGGAAACCATTATTCCTGCTTACATTGCAGGACTATGTTCTATAAAATAAGAAAGCAAAGCACTGAAAAACTAAAATAGGTAATCCTCAGAATCTTAAATAGGAGCCTAGGATTGTTGTAAAAACATATAATACCATCGTGTTCACGAAATTATTGCATGAGAATGGAAACAAATATGCAAATGTTGGAAAAAATATAACTACAGCACTACTTTAGAATGATTTGCAATCAAATTGTTCGTAGCCATTCATCAAGAATTAAACCTTGAGATGAAAATGAGAAAATAAAGAAGGGACTTCTAATACATGAGCATCTATGTAACATACGTAATTAATATTGGAAAAAAGAAGTATGGTAAAGTAATTACAGCTGACTGATCCTGCGTCTTTGAAGATTGTTCATTCAATTTCGACTCTGCCTCTCCAAGCAACACCGCAGGAACAAATGCTCTAATCAGGAAAGTCAGTCGATAAATTCAGCCCACATTATTTTATTTAAAGACATACACAAGAAGCAAACAACAAATTAGCCACCTAAGATCTGGAAGGCATTCGTAGAAGGCTCTAGTATCATCATCATCCCACAGAGCTTCAAGAGTGGGAGAATCTTTGTTGGAAACAGGAGATGAAGCATCTTCCCCTGATGTGACTCTGGTTGTATGACTATCCTCTGGCATCACAGGAGGTTGTGTATCAAGTGCTTCTGCTAAGCTACAAAAGACAGGAAGTAACAGTTCACCACAACCATAGGTGAAATAGAAGGCAAAGAAACCAAAGAGGTTCAAAAAGAAGCACGGGCAGAGGTGCCAAAAGAAAGAATGGCAGGGACTAATGACAAACTAAAAATATCACATAATTAATGCATTACATATATGAATGCACGTCTACAAGGAATAATGGCAGTTAACTCACGATGAGATGCCACGGCTTAGATGGTCATATGATTTCCGCAGCTTTTCATATGAAGTGGCATTTTCCTCACTCAATTCACCTTTGGCATTCAAAATCTTTGCATTTTCATGCTCCATTTGGCGAAGTGACTATCATTCAGGAATTAAAAAGATCAGACACTTAGGGCACTAATAAAATCCAGAAGTAATAAAGAAAATAGTAATATAACACCAAAAACTCAACTCCAAAGTCCTTACAGCATGCTCAGATAGAAGAAGTTCCACAGCAGCATCATAGTAAGTCTGAATTGCCTTCCGGAAGAATTTTTTCTGATCTGCCGTAATATTAAGTCCCTTGAGAAACTGTAAGTCATGTATACACAAAAAAAGTAAATACAACTACAGAATTATAAATGATAAGACTGCATACGAAATCCATGCATGTAATTTCACACAGACAAAAGCAACATGCTACACACTATTAAACCATAGTAGAGACTCAGCACTGCAGAAGATGTGAGACCAAGAAATGCAAAATTAGAAGGAAAACAATAGCAAAGGTAAAAGATGTACCTCTTCAAGAATATCTTGCTCAGTTAATGAGAGTCCAAGAAGAAACCTTCCTTGCCGAGCAAAACTAGCAAGAAGGGACAAATTTGTCTGTGTTGCATCACGATCCTTTAAATGCTCTGCGCTAGTAAGATCCTTAATGATGTTCACAAAGATACCAGTATCTTCTACAACACCAACAAAGTAAAGCTCCAAAAGAAGCTTCAAGGTACTCCGCTTCTTCATTGCTCTTGAATTTTTGTCTGCATCTAGATCCTCCACTGATTTTCCCGGTAAAAAAACTTTTAAGAGACCTTGAACAAGACTAGGAGCAAATTCTTTATACCTTTGATGGAGCAACGAACAAATCTGATGCAAGAGAATTCTTGTTAGATCTATAGGTACCAGAGGAGTCCAAATAAAAGAAACATAAAGGATGAAAAGAGCCAGTAGAAGTAACAAAGTTGTGTGCGTGAGTTGGCCTAGTGTATAGTGGTTAATGTCCAAGGCCAAAGGTCTCGGGTTTGAGTCCACCGTGGCGCGGTCTTTACATTTAATTGTTAGTTTGTTCAAAAAAAAGAAAAAAAGAAGTAACAAAGTAAAATTCCACAAATGTTATGTCGTTATCTTATTACGACTACGTCGACTAGACTTAGCACAAGCCCTGACATGTGTTTAATTGCTTGAAACTACTATTGTCTGTAAAGGAGCCACTGCGGGATCATAGTCACAGCTCAGACATCCAAAATCAGTTTCTTAAAGCATATGACACAAACTTTTAGTAAATGAATTCAGGAGATGTAATGAGAAGATAATTTAACTTAACAACTGTAAAATGCAAGATGATGGAGCTAAATGAATATCTACCTGTACAGCAGATTGTATATCAGCAGCTTTAAGCTTTGCATCACATATCGCAGCCACGGCTTCACTAACAAATTTGCTTAAATTAACACCACGCAATTCATCCATTAGACCTTCTCGCAGCTCTTCATTAATTTGCTTTAATTTTTTAATGACTGCCGTATTACGCTTGATACTAGAGTCCAGTGTCCTGAGAAAGCCTGTGTCTGGAATCGACAAATACCTATATCAGCACTTCGATAACAGAGAGAGCTACCCCAGTAGGACCTCACATGATCAACAATAAAATTTTGTATCAATGCTTCACAAGTTCTGATCAAGCATACTTAGGGGCGGACACAAGTGGGGGCAAGGAGGGGCTCCAGCCCCCACCAAACATTTTCTTTTGTATAATTATTCTCATAAATTTTTATCAATTTTATTGATATCCTGTCTGAAATGTTGTACAAAAGCCCCCATCATGAGATTAAATTACTTGAAAATTGCATTCTCATATTCTCGAATTCGAATTTAGAATAAACAGCCCCTGTTGATTTTTCTGGGTCCACCCCTAATCTGCATACTCATGCTAGCCATTTTCTATTCTAATCTCGCCGCATACTTAACAGTGAACAGATATATTACGCGTTTGAAATTCCGAGGTGAATATTCACATGGAATTAAGTAAGAAAACGTAGGAGCTATGAAATCAACTCAATTTCTTTTCAGTGGAAGTACTAACCAGGCCTGTCAGGATTCAAATTACTCTGACGCAAAGACATTTTCGCTTCAACGAATTTCTTAAATTCCTCAAGCCGGGCAACGGCTTCCTGCACCAAATTAATCTATCAGGAAACTCTTAAATTACAAAATCATAGGTTTGAAGAAACAACAAATAATCACAACCGGTAGCCACCAAGAGTTACAGATTAATTTCCACCTATAAAAAAGGAAAAGGAAAAGGAAAAACTAAACTAAACTAAACAATTAAATACTGCCATTGTCACATGGAAGCTCTCACTCAGTACATGAATCGAAGCGAGGGTTTTATTTAACAGAAAATCGACAGCAGCATCAACTGTAAGTAAATAAGGGAAATAGGAAAAATTGTGACCTCGTCATCGTGCCTCCGCTCATCATCATGTTTATCTTGATTCTCTCCGGCAATATCGTCACCGTGTTCCATCTTCTTACAGAGAGAGAGAAAGAGAGAGAGAGGAGAGAGAAAGTGCGCGGGCAAGGTGTGGGAGAGATCGACGTCGGGGGTGGGGTTGGGGGTGGAAGATTGTGAGCAATTAAAGTTTATTGTATTATTATTCTTTTTATTTTTATTAATAATTAATTTAAAGTCTTCTAACAGTAAGAGACGGTCTTTTCTTTTTTCTTCTTTTTTATTGGTTAAACTTTAAAGTTTTTTAAGATCGCACCATGGTATCATCTTGCTGGTAAAGATTGTAAAATTGGTCATTTCACCTTTCAAAAAATATATGTTCCCTCCCTCTCAACCAATACGACATGTTTTCCATTTGAGACGTCTCACTATATTTGACATGTTTCTTTTAAAGGAAAAATTAATTTATATATATAGTCTATCATTCCTTCTAAATCTCACTAACCTACTCCCACTACACACTCAATCATCTCATCTATAACTTTATTAACATTATAAAATATTTCATTCACACTACACTAAACACTTTCTTATATTCAATGCCATTTTTCTTAGTTTCCGTGCCCATATGAATTAGACCGTATTCCACAGGACGAAGGGAGTACTAACTAAAGAATTTACAATTCAAAATCTTTTAAAAGTGATGGGACCTACCCACTTTTATTTTTTTACTTTTATTTTTAATCTTCGTGCCCAACAATAAGGAGACAAAATAAGCGGGACGAGGGATTATAAATTCTTTTATTAAACATATAGATGATAGTTTTGGACTTTCCTCCCATATTTTCGTCAATTTTTCTTTTCAAATATTACCACCGATATTGATGGAACATGTAAGGCTTTCTGTAATGGCGAGTATTTGAGCGAGCTCGCTGGCCACTTTGATCGCCACGTGGTGGTGAGCTCGCAGTAGTCACATTGGCGAGCTCGCCATTTTTTTTTTAAAATGAAAATAAATATTTTATTCATTTAAATTAAAAACATACATGGAAAAAATGCTCCTAAAATTACATGCCATCTCTCAAGCGTTTTCAAATTTCTTCGATCAAATCATTCTCGAGTTTTGCCTGTGCTCTTTGGTCTCGAAGACTTTCTTTCCGCTTCATGTAGTGTGCGAAGCTATCCGGGGCTCCTTGTCTCGTACTCGAACTCGGTTGGGCTTGGGAGGTTGTTTCTTCGTCAGGGCTCCAATTAGTTACAGAAACGCCATCATCTTCAACTATCATGTTATGCAAAATAATGCAAGCATACATGATGTCTGATAAAGTCTCTCGAAACTAGGAACGCACCGGCCTACTAATTATTGCCCAACGAGCTTTGAGAACGCCGAAAGTCTTTCCTCCTCCTCTTCCTCGACGATTGCATCGGCAGTCTTTGCCATGAGATTGCCGAACATGACGGGAATTTGAGCACTAAACTGTCGGAATTCTTCTATTCTAGCGTTGAAATAATCGTCGTCGTCCGTTATGATTTTTTAAATGAATGAAATAAACAAAAATATGAAGGTGTTGAGGAGATTTGAGAGAGAATTGAAGAGATTGGTGTATGAATAAGGCAGAAAAATGATGTATTTATAGGTGTTTTCAAACTCGCTGGTGACCGTTGGCCATCGCAATGGCTAGCGATCGCGCCAACCAGCTATCGCCAAGTGTCCTCTCACGTCAGCGAGCTCATCAGCGCTTGAGCTTGGCGTAGAGAGCATGCTTATACGCGTGCCGAGCTCGCCAACAGGGTGCGAGCGTGATGGCGAAGCTCGCTGGGGCAGCGAGCGCGCCGCTGCCCACAGCCTAAGATCATCCCCATCAAAATTTGGTTAATATAAATATGATAAGAGTAATCAAAAACTAAAATTATTATTGGAAAAACACTGAACTCATGTGGGAACTTTTCTTTTTCTGGCTTTTATTGATTAACATCAAGATACTGGATAACATTTTTTTTTCTTTTAAGGATTTTTTTGGTCAATAGGTACAGAAATCCAAAGATGACCAAAGATTTATATTTATTTGCAATCGATCCAAAAGGAAAGAAGTTGACATTAGCTTTAGACGAAATTAAACGGAAGATTGTGCCTTCGCTTATTTCAAGTTCAACGTTTAATCTAGGATATTTTCTTAGGTCGTACTTACTTTGGTGGATTTACAATTCAGGGGTAAAAATATGATAAATTATACCCAATGTCTTGAATACTTCGATATATTTCGAATGAGCTAAAAAATTTGTGTCGAACCTTCTGAAAAATCAAAAACCTCACAAGGCCAATTTTTCGTAATCTACCACTTTCCACATGGAGGGGATACCAAGATTCAAAACACAGATCTGCGGATTACAAACATGAAGCAATATTTATTTATCATCAAACAAATTCTATAACTCGGTGGCATTAAGGAACAAACTCTATAACTCGGTAGATATTACAAAACAAATACGATCCCAACAACGACGAGTTCCAAGCAGACACAACTGAAAGAGTTACAAGAATTAGTATAGCATAACTATCGGTTTTGCTCTACTCGTCTTTGGCTCTCTTCTCCGCTTCCTCCATGCGTTGGATCTCCTTGTGATAAATGCAGATGCGGTAGATGCACCTGCCATTGCATTTAGAATCCCCCGTGTAAGGATACCAGCAGCAAAAACTCGATAAAAATCAGATACTAACTTAAAAAAGTCCAAGCCTTTTACCAGTAAAGAAGGCATGCAGAGACACACAAGATCACGTTCCTCTGAGATTTGTAGAACTGCATCTCAACATTAACAACATGAATCAGCTTTAAAATTTAAATGATTGCATAGCATAATTCCCCATGAAAGCGGATAGAGTAAATAGTTGATGCCATCGTGATTTATTGTCACAGGCTAAGTGTTACCCCAAACACTAATTTTAGAGAACGCATTAGAAGAATATAGATTGTTTAAGTGGTGTCCTAAATCATTATTTTCTTTAGATAAACAATTATTTTCATTTCCGACAAGAGATGGATAAAGTGACTCCACCAAGGTAAACATTTTGATGAATAACACAACCGATAACAATAGGTTATACAGATCAAGAGGTTTGGCAGAGAAGGGTAACAAACATAAAAACAATTTTTTTTCTCCCTACTATAGGATAGGAAGGGGTAGCATTGCAGCAAGCGAGTACGAGAACGGTAAGCCACTTATTGAGGATATTTTATTGAAACACTAAATGACCTGTTGTAAATATATAAATCTGAAATATATATAATACAACTCACCAGAAACATTTGAAACATACTAAAGAAAGTTTTGAAACATTTAAAAGAGATAATTATGCATCTCACAGATGAAGGTTATAATAAGCAAGGAAACACAGGTTGTGATAAAAAAATATATACTAGTATATTATTCTTTTACTGAACAAAAAGAATAAGGAACTTAGTCACAGGAATTCCTCCAGCACAGCACCATGAGAGGTTGCCTAAAAAATATAAGGCCTTCAGTCAATTGAATAACGATAATCTCCTATTCTGAAATTCTAAGCTTACAGATAGGATACTCAGTTGAGTTATTATTATAGATTTGACAAATAACTATCAGCTGTGAAATAGGACTCATTCATCCAATTCTGAGCAACCACCCACTGAACTATACAATCGTTTTCCCGGCATTGATACACTCAAATCTGCTATCGTTCACAATCAGCTCATGCATATGTCTACGAAGCAGGCATAAAAAACATCTCATTTCCCACCCGTACCCCAATATCTCTCACAACCACTCCGATCATTGAATGTGATTCACTAAAACAGAAATCCAGTCGAAAGGGATCCATAAACAAACAGATATTTCATTAACTCGAGGTCATCCATGTGTACAAATAGAAGGAAAGCTACAAAAGCTCATCCAACCTCCGTTATTTCACCGTGTTACTTTATTAAGCAAAACATACTCTCAGTTCATACAATTTAATTTATTCAATGCAACTATAATATGATGGCTATGATACAAAACTAGAAGAACCGACACACTGATCAAGGTTCAAGCACGGTGATGCTATAATTTCAGCTGAATCGATTCAAATTACTTAACCAGCAAGAATACATACTTTTATCACATTCTCAAAAGCAAAATTGAACAAAAAAAAAAAAAAACAATTATACCACAATATCTAGCATCAGAACAAGCATATTTCTTCCAAGAACAGAGTAATCGTTGCAAATTACTATAATAAAGTTTTACTATATATATAAAAAGAAAATCAAATTACCGCTTTCTCATATCGATCTCTCTCAGCAGCAGTGCAGGTCTCGCCCTTACATTTAAGCCGATGCTCACTCTTCCAGTATATATCTAAAACATCACAATCCAAACAAAAATTCAGCAATACACCCCTAAAAACCCTAGCTATTCGTAATTGCAGAAATGAAATCCAAATACAGCTGCAAATCGGCAAATACACCGCTGAAAAAGAGAAGAAAATCAAGTACCTAGAAGCTGAAAAGCGGAGAAGGGTATGATAAACAGCGATGGCTGCACAATACGCGAAATGACTGATGAGATGCGCGTCTGTATCGCTTTGGGCGACGGCAGCGTCAGGATAACGGCCAACGCCGCCTCCGCCGCGACGACGTACGCCAGAATCATCCATTGCAGCGCCATTCTTCGCTTTGATTTTTGATCTCTCTCTCTCTCTCTCTCTCTGTTCTTCGTTAGCTTTTATGTTTGCTGATTACTGGCTTTTTCAGTCTTCGGTTCGATGCTTAAGGGTCAAGGTCTGCAGAAGGTTCGCGCGGGGTAATTTCGGTAGCTGGCATAATTGTACTACAACAAGTAGTCATGTCGGTCGGTCGGATCGGGTCGGATCGGACTATACTTTCTAGACCCGACTGAATTTGGATCGATCTAGATCGGTTTTTGGATTGAGCCGAAAATTCATACCTAAACCTTTTAGTCCAATCAATGGGCTCCGGCTAGCCCGCCAGGATTCGATCATTTTGTTTTAAAATTAAGGACAAATTGCAAAAGGATAATTTTTTTTTTTTGGAACAAGCAACCCCATTTCTTTCTTTATAACCCTCTATTAAAAAAAATAATAAAAATAAGTATAAATTTACTATCTTATCCTTAAAATTTCAATTAAATTATTAACTAACTCTTTTTATTTAACAACAAATCCTAAAAGATGACAATAGCCCCCAACTTAGATTAGAAGAAAATTACGTGCGGACCACCATCAATTTTTCATTTTGAAATCATTGGAGAAACCAAGAATTTGACATTCCATGAAGAAAACCATGAGCTAAGAAAACTGAAATGTCATTCATTCTACGTGAACAGATCAGAGGAATACATCTCCTATATATAGGAGAGAGAAAGCTGACTCAACAACTTATTCTACAAGCTAAGAAATGAAAACACGACTACTAAAACAGGAAATGCGATAACTACTCTAGTAATAAGAAATGATGTAAAGAGCATGAGCATGGCCACTCGAGAACACGAAATGCTTTGATCTTCAAATCATAATACTCCCCCTCAAGATGGAGAGTAGATGGTTCGGAAATCCATCTTGCTCAAGAGTGATTTAAGAGCTGGAGAAGCCAAGGGTTTTGTGAACAAATCCGCCAGTTGATGTGTGTTTTTGATGTGCAATGGCTTGATCAATCCTGACAGATATGATCTCGAATGGTGTGGCAGTCGATCTCTATGTGCTTGGTCCGCTCATGAAATGTTGGATTGGAAGTGATATATACTGCAGCTTTGTTGTCACAAAACAAAGGTACGGGTTTAGACTGCATTACCCCCAAAGTCTGCTAATATATTTTTCATCCAAACTACTTCACAACTTGCTTGAGCCATTGAGCGATATTCTGCTTTTGTAGATGAGCGTGAGATGGTGTCTTGTTTCTTGCTTCGCCATGATATAAGTGATGTGCTAATAAATGAACAATATCCAGTGATGGAACGCCTAGTATCTAGACATGCTACCCAATCTGCATCAGCAAACATGGACAGATCAAGTGTAGTTGTACTGGAGTAAAATAAACCATGTCCCAAAGTTCCTTTGAGATATCTGAGCACACGTTCTGCTGCTTCCATGTGACCTTGACACGGCTTAGCAAGGAACTGACTAAGCTTGTGAACTGCATAGGTAATATCTGGCCTTGTAATGCACAAATATAGCAGTCTACCAACCAATCTTCTATATGGTTTAGAATCAGCAAGATATTCTCCTTCTTCTTGCTTGAGTGTCTTACCTGATTCCATGGGAGTGGATGCAGATTTGCAACCAATAAGTCCAGCATCATTTACCAAATCCATAGCATATTTCCTTTGACATATGTATATGCCAGAAGAATTCCTTGCCAATTCAATACCAAGGAAGTATTTTGGAACCCCAAGATCCTTATACTTGAAATGAGATCCCAAAAACTTCTTGAAATCTGCTACAAGTTGATAATCATTACTTGCAAGCAGAATATCATCCACATACACCACCAAGCTCAAAAAATTGGATCCCTGATGCTTATAGAAGAAGGAGTGATCTGAGGCAGATTGTTTGAGTCCAAACTTGGCAAGAACCTCAGAGAATTTGAGGTACCATTGTTTGGATGCTTGTTTGAGACCATATAAGGATCTTTTTAACTTGCACACTGAACCAGCAGGATAAGGCTCCCCCTCAGGAGTGAGCAAGCCTTCAGGAAGGTCCATGTATATATCTTCATCAAGTTCACCATACAAGAAGGCATTATTGATGTCCAAATGGCATAAAGTCCAACCCTTGACAGCAGAGAGTGCAAGCATGATTTTAACAGTGATGAGCTTAGCAACAGGGGAAAAAGTATCCACAAAATCAACACCAGCAATTTGAGTGTAACCCTTTGCCACAAGACGAGCTTTGTATCTATCCAAGGAGCCATTAGCAAAGAACTTAATTCGGAAAAGCCATTTGCAGCCAATGGCAATTTTCCCAAGAGGTAACTGTGTAATGATCCATGTCTTGTTGCGAACAAGAGCATCAAGTTCAAGTTTAATGGCTTTCAACCATTCAGGATAAATGGCTGCTTGAGCATAGCTTTTTGGTTCAGGTAAGGCACACATGCAGCAGATGAAGAAAAGATAGGCAAGAGAGAGTTTAGAGTATGAGATGTATTGATTCAGAGGGTATAAAGAAGTGGAAGAATTGATGGAGTTACACACAAAATCTGAAAGATGAGCAGGAGGTTTACTCAACCTACCAGACCTTGTAGTAACAACAGGAAGAGAAGAAGATGAAGTAGGTGAGGAATAAGTGGGTAAAGTAGAATGAGAGGATGGAGAAGGTGGAGGAATACAAGACAGAGGTGGAGATGAGGTGTCAGATGAAGGGGTAGAAGGATCAGAAGGGAAAGAAGAAGAAGGAAGATGTGAGAAGGGAAAAACTGATTCATGGAATACTACATTGCGGCTAATAATGATGGAATTAGTGTCCATAAGTAGTAGTTTATAACCCTTATACCCTGAAGGATATCCCAGAAAAACAATCTTAACAGCACGAGGAGAAAACTTGTTTCTGTCTTTGTCAAGAGTAGAAGCATAACACAAACAACCAAACACTCTAAGATGATCATAAGAAGGAGGTTTAGAGAATAACAACTGAAAAGGAGTGACATGAGATGGTAGAACAGAGGAGGGAATTCTGTTAATAAGGTAAGAAGCGGTAAGAACACATTCTCCCCAAAACTGAACAGGAAGACGAGACTGAAACAAAAGACTCCTAGCTACATTCAACAAGTGTTGGTGTTTTCTCTCTACCCTAGCATTTTGTTGAGGTGTGTAGACACAAGAATGTTGGACAACTGTACCATATTGGGAGAAGAGAGATGTCATGTTAAATTCAGGTGCATTATCACTTCTGATACACTTGATATGTTTGTGAAACTGAGTGGAAACAGTATAGAAGAATTGAGTCAGAACAGGTCTAACATCAAACTTATTTTTCAACAAAAAGGTCCATACAAATCTGGAAAAATCATCAACAATAGTCAAGAAATAACTATAACCCTGTGGTGTAGGTGTTTGGTAAGGCCCCCATACATCACAATGAATAAGATCAAAAACAGATTCAGCATTATTAATTGAATCAGGAAAAAGGTAATCTCTTCTGTTTTGCTAAAGGGCAAATCTCACAAATAGAGTGATTACAAGACTCAAGGTTCAAAACAGGTGACATAATCTGAAGTTATTGAAAGATAAATGGCCTAGTCTAGAATGCCAAATATCAGCAGAGACAACAGCAGCAACTGAGACACTTGAATTGACTGAAACAGAATAGTTGGTATCTAGGAAATAGAGATTCCCAACTCTTCTACCCTTCCCAATCTGGGTCCCCTGTGAAGCTTCCTGAACATGACACAAGAAAGGAGTAAACAAGACTGAACAATGACACTTGAAAGTGAGTGAACTAACAGATATGAGATTATAGCTGAAAGAGGGGATGTACAGAACATTCTCAAGCTGAATGGAAGGAGTCAGCTGGACAGTGCCAATCCTATTAACTTGAACAGAATTTCCATTAAGAAGATTAACACTAGACTGATCAACAGGAATGGAGTGACTAAACATAGTTAAATAACAACAAACATGATGTGTGGCACCAGTGTCAAGAAGCCATATAGACTGAGACCTTTTAACAACATTAATAGAAGAATAGAAAGGAATGTTACCACTATAAGCATAAAGAGAAACGTTACCACTAAAAGCTGGGGAAGAAGAGGTTTGAGGAGATGAGTGAGCAGGAGATGAGTTCATAGGGGTGTGAGGAGATTGCATCTGTGCCTGGAGAAACTGAAGTAACTGCATACATTGTTCATTGCTCAAGACTTGTGCAGCAGGAACAGGAGGTGCTGAACTAGGCATTCCAACCGATGGAGAAACATTGGTCTGGTCTGAGTGATTACACCCCTCTTCAACTTGATTAACTGACCTATGAGGTGGAGGCGGTCTCCCATTACCTCTTTCCCTACCTCTAATAAATCCAGGAGGATAGCCATGGAGATCAAAACATTTATCTATGGTATGATTTGGCTTGCCACAGTGGCCACAAACAACTGAGTCCTTGCCTCTTCCTCTGCCATAATTAGTAGCATTAGCATAAGCAGTAGGTTGTTCACTCACATTTTGCATCAATGGAACAGTAACACCAACATCTATTGACCTCTGCCTTTCTTCCTGAATGGCTAGAGCAAACACTTTTGACAGAGACAACATAGGACTCACAGATAGGATATGAGATCTCAACTGAGCAAAGGATCCATTTAATCCTTGCAAAAACTGCATACAACATTCCTGTTCCTGATGATCATTCCATCTTTTAGCACTACCACAGCGACAATTAGTGCAATTACACCACTTAACAGGTTGAAAATCCTTGTACTCATTCCACAATACACGCAAATTGGTATAGTAGGTACTAACATCAGTAGAACCTTGAACTAGACTTAACAATTGTTGTCGAAGTTGATAAATTCTAGCTAGATCACCATGAGAAAAACGCTCTCTCAGATCTGTCCAGATCTGAGCCGCAGAGTCAATATACATAAGACTAGAGCTGATATGAGGCACAACAGAATTCCTCAACCACGACACCACCATGCTATTACATCGCACCCATTGCGAATATAGTAAACCATCAATTTCAGGTTTATGAATAGTACCGTTGACGAACGCCACCTTATTCTTCGCGATTAGCGCCGTAAGCATCGAACGATGCTAGGTATTGTAGTTAGGGCCTGTGAGCTGATGTGTCACGAGCACAATTCCTGGATTATCACTTGCAGGAAGGAAATACTGACTTGATTGATCTTCTCCCACCGGGGTCTGATCCTTACACCAGGATGACGATTAGCCATTGACGACGATGATCATAGTGAAGGAATTACAGCGGAAAGATTTGCTCTGGTACCATGAAGAAAACCACGAGCTAAGAAAACTGAAATGTCATTCATTCTACGTGAACAGAACAGAGGAATACATCTCCTATATATAGGAGAGAGAAAGCTGACTCAACAACTTATTCTACAAGCTAAGAAATGAAAACACGACTACTAAAACAGGAAATGTGATAACTACTATAGTAATAAGAAATGATGTAAAGAGCATAAGCATGGCCACTCGAGAACAGGGAATGCTTTGATCTTCAAATCATAATATTCCAAATTGTCGATTTCAACTAGAGAAAAAGAAGACAAGATTAGGAGGGAATGAGAGTGACGATTGCTGCTGCAATTGGAGATGGCCAGACCTCTGTCGGCAAACGGCGGGATGAGGGCATTCCTCTTCAACCGAGAAGGAAAAAAGAGTTAGCGGGTTCAGGAGAAGAAGAAGTAATTGACGCCAATGACGACGGCAACCTCAGTGCAGCGACCAAAAGTCGATTGGACGAAGTGAATTCAGTGAACATCAATGAGGCACCGCTACTCATCAGAGATGGTGCGCCCATGTGCGAATTCACCATCCTCGACACGGAGAACACCATGAAATTTTGAAATTGGAGGTGTGGGAATATAACTAATTGCTCATGAAAAATTAATAATTGAATCGCAAAAAAAAAAAAAAAATAGATTATGTGATCAAAGAGAAAAATCTTGTTGAATGTTTGAAGTTGTTTGCATCTAGACTTCACGTTTTTTTTCCTTCAAATTTCTGGGCTTTGTGTTTTCATGGAGGCTATCCACATGTTTTATTCTATTCTTTGTTTTCGTTATTTAAATTTATGGATATACAATTCTTATTTTTTAAGAATTAATTAACTTTGCATGTAAAAAAAATTAATTAACTTTGTGGTTATAAAGGGTGAGATAATAAATTTATAATTATTTATATTACTTTTATTAATAGGGGGCTACAAAGAAAGAAATGGGGGCTATGTTTAAAATTACCCATTGCAAAATAATTCTCCACCTTATACTAAATTCAGATTTATTTCTCGGCCTTTTCAAAATCTATCAGAATTCTTTACCTTTCAATTTTTCTCAATTTTATACCCGCGGCCATTTTCCCCAAAATTGAAACTAAGGTGGGTGTCAAAATTGTTTACATGGCAACTCGCCGCGACTAACAAACGACGTCGTTTGCAATTTGGCCCAAAACAACGTCATTTTGATCATTTTTTTTGCGAATGGCACCCCATAAAATTTAAAAATATATATCATGTACCCGTATATATCGTATCACCACGCACCTATGGCTATGGAGCGTATGTTTTTGCTAATTGAATGACCCAATTATAATCAAATTAAAGTTTCCTTGAGAAGAAAAGAAATAGATTTGATGCACATACAGATTATATATATACAAGTAATTCAAAAGTATAGAACATATGTTTTCTATTTCTTTTGCCATCAATATTATGTAACTTGATTAGTATGTTTGATGTCTTCCCTCCTATCTAGCTGGCCTAAAAAATGAGGCTTAAAAGATGCGAGTACAAAATTGGTCATTCTGAAATTTCAGAATCTTCTGCAGTATCTGAAATAAATAAATAAATTGTAATGTAAGATAGAATGTGCTTGCACATGAAAGCATCAGATCATATCATCGTTTGTATGGTATATTTTATCAGGTTCAACATTTAGATGTTTATAACACACATTGAGACATAGTAGCTTGTTATATTTGGTGTAATTTTAAAAAGGTGTAGCTCTTAGATGATTAAAATAAAACATTAAAATTTGAATTTTACCTAGAGTCTCTTATCTTGGTATGAACCTTACACGTTTGCCTTCTTGCCTTGAAGCTCAATTCCGATACGCCGTGCTTATTATGTCTATGATCAAAATCCCTAGTTTCTAGTTCTTGATTTTCATCGAAACTCAAACGATCTTCTGTAGATAATGATAGGAAAGACAAGATTATAACAAGATTAAGCTTTGCAAGAAGAAGTTTGTTCGTCTCATCACTTTCTTCTCCGTCGTGTCGGTTGTCGTTGACATGCCTGGTTTCTCGATCGGTTTCCATTTCAAGTTCCTCCTCCTTTTTCATCAAGAATCTGCCACAATGTTGATGAAGAAGGGGATATAGTTTCTACCAAGGTTCTTAGGTCACAAATATTCTTCTACAACTAAATTTACATTTTGGAAAATAGCTCAGAGAGGAGAGGAGAGATTTTATATTTCTATAGGAAATAATTTATTTTTGCCCTCTGAATTTTGTTGCTATTTTTGTTTTCCTTCAAATTTTTGGTGTAGAAGAGGTCATATGAGCTTTAGAAATTAGCAAAAAAATTGGATGGACAATATTACATCTTATATAATAAAAGAAATGGAGGACAAAATACAAAAACCTAAATATAGAATTAATTTATTTCTTTACTTGGGCGATTGTGGGGCGGGTTCAACTCCGCCCCTAATTTACAATAACAATAATAATAATAATTTATATTTGCCCTCTGAATTTGTTGCTATTTTTGGTGTAAAAACTGAAATGCCAGAGGTCATATGAGCTTTAGAAATTAGCAAAAAAAGTTGGAAGAACGAGATTACATTTTATATAATAAAAGAAATGGAGGACAAAATACAAAAGCCTAAATATATAATTAATTTATTTCTTTACTTGGACGATTGTGGGGCCAAGGGGCTCGGCTCCGCCCCTAATTTACAATACAACAATAATAATACTAATAGTAATTAAATGTAGGCAGACGCACTAATAATTTATTACAAAATCCAAGTATATAAGTTAAAGAAATGGTGAGAAATTATGTGAGGGCAGCAGAAAATTCGGACATTTGAGTATGTTTTGCATCTTTCAATAATTGAACTAGTTTATTATCTCCCCCTATTCTGGCCTCGTCCAATGGAGTTCTGCCCCATCTGCACATAAAAATAGATGGCTTCACTTCACATGCATGAGCATGACATCAATGTTAACTACACTACACTACACATAGAAGTATATGGCAGGCATACATATTAATGTTATAAATTACACGAGGATGATGATGAGGATGATGATGATGATGATGATGATACCTGTCCGTTGCAAAGACACTGGCCCCACTTTGTAAGAGCAAAACACACACTTGAAACAAGCCCAGTGCTGCAGCCAAGTGCAGGGGTGTCTGAAGATTATAATTCTTGGAGTTGGGATTCATTCCATTTGCCAAAACCCTTGTAATAAAATCCAACTCCTTCCTTGCAACAGCCTCACATAGACAGATCCCGGGATCCTCCACGGATAACGAGGCACCCGCTTCTTCCAGCAGAGTCGCGGCACCACCACACCCGTTCTTGATTGCTTCAAACAACGGCGTCTTTCCAAAATTATCTACCACGACGATGTTAAGTAGTTATTATCCAAGACACTTCTCTATTAAGGTCCATTTTTTTTATCCCCAACAATTAATTGTAATACAAGATGAAAACTTACCCCGGAGATTTATGTCAGCCTTCATTTGGATGAGAAACTCAACGATGTCTTCGTACCCTTTTGCTGCAGCGCGATGCTGCAAGAGGTTACCAATTAAGCCATTTAGGTAAAATAATAATAATAATAATAATAATAATAATAATAAAATTAAGAGGAAATATAAAATTAATTCACGACTTTAATCGTCCCATTATTCAAATACTCGATCTAAGCTTTCATCCAAAGTAAACGAACAGGTAGTATATTATATATACATTACCAAAGGTGATTGTCCATGGTAGTCAATTTTGTTGGGGTTTGCTCCTGCTTCAATCAAGAGGCGCAAATGATGAAGATCGCCATTGTTCGCTGCAGAGTTCAACCTCAAAGCCAACTCCGACTCACATTTCTCGATCTGCATTGCCATGGCCGATTCTACTATCTTCTTCCGAAGATTATGCTCTTTTCCCTGCACGATAATTTTGCACACAAATTAAATAAATAAATAAAAGTCTTCAAAGAATATGATAATAAAACTCACTTGAAGCAAATTGTCAATGATAACACGGCCATCTGCAAAGTGGATCTCGATAACTTGTGTAAGAGCTTCCTTGTCTACACGAAGCAGCCTCGACAGCTCTGAGGCGCGGACAGTCCGCGCCTCAGGAATGCCGCACACAACGGAAATCTCGCCTATACAACTGTTAATCGGCATAGCTTCAACACATTCTTCTGACTGTCTGTCTTCTTGGTTTCTTACTTGTTCCTGCCCAAATTGTACCACCTCATAATATTATCCCTCCATTTAGAGGTATAAATTTATACTCTCAAGTGAACACACTCAAATTTGTTCAATTCATCAAAGTATGTGGTGAAATAATTAGCCAATATTATTCTTAACTATCGAAGAAGCTATCACCCAAGTAAACATGATGATAGTTTAGTTTACTTTACCAGTTTGCCATTACAAAGAAAATAAAGTTGGTCACTTGCAATCCCCTCTTCGACTACGACTTCTCCCGGAAGAAAGAACTCTTCGTGCACTCTGATGGCCTACATATATATGAAATATATGAAGTACATGTAGATCAAATAAGTACAAAATGTTCCTTAAAGTGAGAAATTTAAAAAAAAAAAAAAAATCTGGACCATTGATCAATGCAAGTATCGATGAATATAATTAATGAGTGAGAACATGTACAAGATCCAAAGTAATTGAGTGTCTTACTATTTTGTTGATGAATCCATCCGAGCAATCTTTAAACAGAGGAACTTTTCTTATGTAACGTCCATACAACTTGTTTGAAATCTGCACATCTCACTTAGCATCTTGTTAGCAACTTTTTATTAGGATCGAATTAATTAATTAATTCAATTAAGATTATCAATCTCAATTATGATTTATTTAAGTTCCAATTATGTTATTACCTTAGTTAAAGTTTGAGAGGGATTTCCCTAGTTAAAGTTAAATATTAACATTAAATAAATAATATAAACATGACTGACCATACCAACTGTACGGTGCAACTCATCGCATGAGAAACAACCCCAATCTTATTAATAAGGATCAATTTAATAAAAAAAAAAATTGTTCCCTAACCTTAGCTCGAAGAGAAAGAGGAAGATCACGAAGAGCAGTTGCATCACTGTAGCTGCTCTCGTACTGCAATCGGACATGACCCTTTATCTCTTTGCTCATTTTCTTCCCCAAATTGTTTCTATTCATATACTTTATAATCTCCTCCATCTTATCCCTAAACTTCTCTGTTTTAGACCCTTTGACGATCAACGCTGTCATGTTCCCGAGCAAATACGCCCCCAGGATCATGTCCAACGACACATACAACATCACGAATATCATCTCCCTCGTGTTCACAGCGTGGATCTCGCCATAACCTAATTTTGATTCACATATAATCAAACATCAAACACAGAAGATTAGCCATGCATGCATGGCTTGTCAGAACATATATACGAGTGTTTTATGCAATTTTAAAAAAATACAGGGGCATTTCTTGCCATTTACGTAAAATATAGGGGTGTTTTATGCAATTTACTCTGGCCGGGTGGGTAAAAGGAACTAACCAACGGTAGCCATCGTGACGACAGCAAAGTAGAGAGCAGTGATGTAGCGCGTCCAAAGATCAATGTGTCGGAAGTTTGCGTAGCTGTAGTCACCGAGCTGCAAACTTCCGATCCATGTATACGATTCCTCAGACGGAGGAAGAGTCGTTGCGAGATAGTAGAAAATGCAAGCAGCGGTGTGCGTGCAGTATAATTCCACGACGAAGAGCTTTATGATTCTTGTGAAGAGATAGTTCAATCGTAAATCTTTCTCTAATTTCTCGAAAAATTCTGTTACTCGAACTGCTCTGCTTAGACGAATCCATAGCATGTATCTCACTATCTCCTTTCTGCCACAACTCTGATGATCAACTAACAAAATCAAGATCTATATTGACGAATGTAAAACAAATTAAAGGGTTTTATTACCAAAATAGTAGTAATTCACTATCTTTACCCTGTATATGACATCCCACGGCAAGCATCCAAGAATATCGATCAGAAATCGAGATTTGAGGTACCTGCACTAATATAATTAATATAATCATAAATATATAATTCAAGATCGAGATTAATTTGAAGAAGACTGAAATTTTTGGAGGTAGAGAAAACGACCCAAGTGCATGGCCACATTTTGGGGTCAGAAGCAGAAGAAGAAGAAGAAGAAGAAGAAGGCTCCCTTCAACGATAAGATTTCGTAAATAAGCAGAGGTTGCAAAGCACATGAATGACAGAACAAAATAATGGAAGACCTTATCGACTGAAATTCTATTTTTTTTGTTGGTAGTGAAATTCTATTTGAAAAGGTTTTTTTAATGCTATTCTTCATGTTAAAAATTATACTTAATTAGAGAAGAATAATATTTCATATATATATTAATTGCTTAATGATTATTTTTATTTTTATTTTTATTTGGGGCTATAGCCCATTGCCCCTATTGGTATGTTGGAGTTTATAGTTTTTTTTTTTTTTTTTTTTTTTTTTTTTTGTAATATTATGAGAAGTCGCAATCGTTACTTTTGGTGTCCTCTTAGTAAACTCATCCAAGACTAATATTTTTCTCAAAAAAAGGAAAGAGAAAAGAAGGGCGGACCGGAGGGCGATGAGGTTGCGATCGTAGACCATGCAGTAAGAGTGAGGGTCTCTGTAGGCGACGAAGAAGGAGACGAAGACGTCGACAAAGAAAGTGATCTGGCCGGCGACGTCGAGAAGGAAAAGATTCTCCGGCAGGCCTCTGAAGAAGGCGAACTCGAGTGGGGTGAAGAAGGATGAATACACTGCCCATATCAATATAAAATGTGTCCAACCCACATACCACCTGCAATATTAATATAATTAAATACAATTCTCTCTCTTTCTCTCTCATCTGATTATAGAATTACCTGTTGTCGGGACGTATGGTGCAGCCATGAGAATGGGTGTTAGTGAATGATTCTTGTCTTGAAAAGTTACGGAGAATTAGGTTAGTTTTGGATTTGGAGGAGTTAGTTTGCACATCTTCTTCTTCATCATCATCTTCTCTTCCTCTCTGTCTAATCCTTTCCATATCTTCTTCTACTGTTGCAGAATTGGAGCTATGTTAATTTGTGTTCACTGATTAATATCATTATTCATTTTTTGTTCTTATATATATGTGTGTGTGAATGTGTGGTATGTGGTAGTTAGTACGTTTTTCACTGTGCGTTCACGTGATCACTCAAGATCTTCTATTCTGACGTATTTCTAACTATCAATTTCTTATTTAAAATTGGAGCTTTATGTAAGAGTATATATTATTGACTGCGTAAAATATATACTCCCTCTGTCCCGTCGAATATGGCCTAATTCATATGGGCACGGAGACTAAGGAAAAATGTATTGAATATAAAGAAAATGTTAAGTGTAGTGTGAATGCAATATTTTATAATGCTAATAAAGTTATAGATGGGATAGTTGCGTGTGTAGTAGGAGTAGGTTAGTGGGGTTTACATGGAATGATGGACCATGTATATAAATTAATTGTTTACTTTAAAGGAAGTAGGCCAAGTATAGTGAGACGTCTTAAAATAGAAAATATATCGTATTCGATGGGACGGAGGAAGTATATGCGAACCATAATTATTTGGACAAAAGAAATGGCAGGAGAATCATATTCAGATAAATGTGGATAAAGAATAATATTGGAGTATTGATTTGTACAAATTAATGATTCTCTTGTTTTTTTTAGCACAATATAGTACTATTTTTTTTACTTGTCAAAGAAAGTTGCAATATCTATTACACTTTACGGCGACAAGGTGAACATTTATTGGGTCATTGCCCCTTTATATATAATCTTAAGAATTTCAATTTATTCCAAGAATTTATGCTACCACTCTCAAAAAATTTATAAACGACATAACACCACTAATTAATAAATATACTACTATTTTGGTTTTGCATTAAATAATGTTCGTTAATAATGATTCATTTTTGGCCTTCTGGGTTCACTGGAAATGGCTAAAGATAAGAAGCTTAATTTGGACAGTTTTATGTGTGTGTGTGTGTTTCAATAGAATGTCTCCACTCTTCCTCTCGTCATAATCTAATTGCAATTTTGCAACCGATCATAAAAATAGTAAATTGCAATTAGCCTATAAAAATGATAGAACGATAGATAGAGAATGAATCTAAATCCCCCAGCTCATTAAAAAAAAAAGAAAAAAAAAGGAAGTACTAGAAGAAGACATAACGTAAAGTATCTTTAACATAAAAAATTCTTTGTTTAAACTCATTTTGGGCTTTTTTTTTAAATGTAAAGTTAAATTATGATTTCATTCAAATTTAATTGGGCCTTTCTCCTTTTAACTACTATTGCACTCTCTTTTCGGGCTTTTGTCTTTCAAGTTTTATGGAATTTGTGCTCTTTCAAGTTTCAAATCCCTTTCTCCTTTATAACAAAGTCTTCAAAGTCCCCAAATCGATGATTGAACAAAAACACCAATAGAAATATAACCAAAGATTAAGGATTTTACAAACAATAATATTTGATTTAAAAAAATGAGATTTTATTTTAAAAATTATTGAAAGAATAACTTACTAATAATGCTTTATATAAAATTATTAGAGCATTCACAATAATAACGTGGAAAAACTTTTACAATGGTGCCAATTATGACGGCACGCTAGCTCTCCCCCATTTTTTTGGCACAAATAAGTCATTCTACTGCGCCAAATACCATCAACCCGGCGGAGTAGAATGACTCATTTGTGCCGTCAATCCGCAGTGAGTGCCATCGACTTTTAGGCACGGGCGGATGTTCTTATATCAAACAAATACATTCATAATGAGGATAAAAGTTGATAAAAAACATTAAATATATAGAAAAATTCATTTTGCATGTGCAAGGAAAGTTCCAAGAGCATTCAAAAATTCTTGAAAAAGTAACAAATCATATAAACTTTCTACGCCAACTCCTACAATAAATCCAAATCAACAATTCATTTCTTGGATTAATCATCGCAGTCTCTTTCCAAACCCATCACTTTTTTCTTTCTTTATTAATCTCAAGCAGCTCAGATTCCAAGATATTCATTTTTATCCGCATTCGCCACCTCCAATAATCCCACACAGTTATGGCGTCTCTGCGATTGACTCACCAGATCAACAGCCCGGCGGCCGAGTTCGCGGTGACTCGGCCGCGTCGCATGCCGAGTCACGGCCGAGTTGGTTTCCGAGTGCTGGCTGCTGCTGATGCTGCCGCGGATCCTGATCTCAGCGTGACGGTGAACGGGTTGAAAATGCCCAACCCCTTCGTGATCGGATCGGGCCCTCCCGGAACCAACTACACCGTCATGAAACGGGCCTTCGATGAGGGCTGGGGCGCCGTTATCGCCAAAACGGTAGCTTCTCAACTCCTAATAATTATTTGCATAATTTCTTGTATATATAATGAGAATTCTTAGCAGAATTTTAGCTAATTCACTATTACAGAAATAGTTTTCTGCTGTCAAGTTTTTTGTTTTTGGTCATTTACAAATTTGACATTTTTTTTTCCTCCTGCAAATTGTTGATGTGGAATGATTATAGTTTAATTTTGGATCAAATCATAAAGATGAAGAAATTATTATTATTATTATTATTATTATTATTATTATTTATTTATTTATTTATTTTTATTTTTGTTGTTGTTGTTGTGAAGATTAGATATATGTGGAAAGTAGATAAAGGCATATTGAATTCTGGGTTGAAGTCAAAGCATAATCTTGATGTAATTTGCATTGTTACTGTTTTCTTCCTCATTTTAAAAAAATTACTAGATTTTTCTTATTGAAATTCACAAAAATGGTAGCATTTACGAAATAGACAATAATTAAGAAATTCCCTAAACAAAATCTGGTAGATGTTTATTCCCTTGACACGTGGCTATCATCGATCGATTCAATCGGAGATTTTACACGAACAAGCAATTGAGGATCCGGCTTGCTAAATTTGATGATTTTTTTTGCAATATCATGAATAATTTTTGTAGAACATGAAAATAGACAATAATTAAAAAATTCCATAAGCAAAAATCTGGTCGATTTTTTTATTCCCTTCACCGGTGACGATCAGCGGATGCAATTGGAGATTTCACACGAACATGAAATTGAGGATCCGGCTTGCTAAATTTGATGATTATTTTTTGCAACATGATGAATAATTTTTGTAGAACATGAATATATTGAGGGATGTGGAATTAGAGAATGGAGAAATAAAAAAAAAAGAAAAGGAAAATGTGATGTTATTTTTACATTGAAAATATGAGTTTTGTTGGATTTTTAGAATTATCCTTTTGCAATTTAAGATAGGAAAATTTGTGTTCATGGGCTTCTTCAATATGAGATTGAGAGGCATCTTGAATAAGTGATCAAGTTTACTTCTGAAAAAATCTTTATAATATGAACAACACTACATAAGTAAAATATATAGACATAAGTTTTATTTGAGAACATGCATCTTTAGAAGTTTTATGGGTGATAAAGTTGAACTTCTTGATCTTGATTCGTCGCGAGCAGGTATCGTTGGATGCTGCAAAAGTTGTAAACGTGACACCTCGATATGCCAGGCTACGAGCCGGAGTGAATGGATCGGCTAAAGGGCAGATCATAGGTTGGGAGAATATCGAATTGATAAGCGACCGGCCTCTAGAAACGATGTTGAAAGAATTTAAGCAGTTGAAGGAAGAGTATCCAGACCGGATACTCATTGCTTCGATCATGGAAGAGTACAATAAGGCTGCATGGGAGGAACTCATTGATCGAGTCGAGCAAACTGGAATTGTAAGCATCTTTAGTTTTTATGAAATGCTTAAAAAAAAAAAAAAATATCTTCCAAGTCTCAAATTTGATGATCCTCATGCAGGATGCTTTTGAGATCAACTTTTCATGTCCACATGGAATGCCGGAGCGCAAAATGGGAGCTGCAGTCGGCCAAGATTGTGCGTTGCTGGAGGAAGTTTGTGGATGGATCAATGCAAAAGCAACTGTTCCAGTTTGGGCCAAGATGACTCCTAACATCACTGACATCACACAGGTTTTCGCGTTGCTTTTTTTTTTTAAAACATAAATTTTCAACTTTTCTTCTTCGTATTTGGTACGTTGTACATTCCTTTGTGAAAAGTAGTACAATCTAGGAATGCCTAAAATCTGCCTTAAATGAAATTCTATGTTTACATTAGTGTTTTTAACTCTGTTTCCTTGATAACTTTGTGATGATGCTTTGATGCTTATTAGTAATTTCTGGTTGATACGAGAAATCTTTCATCTTATGTTTGAAATGGATTATGCAATCGAAAAAGAATCAGTAACGACGTGCTCAATAAATTACTTGCTTGTTGTATATAGCCTGCTAGAGTTTCTCTGCAAACCGGCTGTGAAGGCGTTGCTGCAATAAACACAATCATGAGCGTCATGGGAATCAATCTCGACACTTTGCGACCCGAGCCATGTGTGGAGGGGTATGCTTTTGCCATCAAAACACTTTTTGATTTTGGTTATATCTGTCTAACTTCATGTTACTATATACAAAATTAGATACTCGACACCCGGTGGCTACTCTTCGAAGGCAGTGCACCCTATTGCACTTGCAAAAGTGATGAGCATCGCAAAGATGTTGAAAAATGAGTTCAGAGACGGAGATTATTCGCTCTCTGCTATTGGGGGTGTCGAGACAGGTAGCGACGCAGCAGAATTCTTACTGCTTGGTGCAAATACTGTTCAGGTTATTCACCAACTCAATTCTCTATAACTATTGTTCTTCAATACTATAAGGTTGCGTTTGCTTTCTATACCTCCATTTAGAGGTAAATGGAGGGATAAACAAATTTAAATCGTTCCTGCCTTTCAAATCTCTCATTTCCACCATCACAACGAGAGATTTAAGAAAGAAGGATGATTAAAAGGGTGAGATATTTATTTATCCCTTCATTTACGTCTAAATGGAGATATAGAAAGCAAACTCACCCTAAAGAGATTCTTTTGCATTGTTTACGAAAATGAAGAAACAGTCTCCCAATTTATAACATGTTTAGCTCCTCGTATTTTCTGAATGATCATGATTCCTTAGCCATTAATGGACTAATCTTCGTGATGCAGACATAAGGTAGTTGCATGCATTAGGGAATGCTACATTGTAAATTTGATAAACTTTGAGAGATTTGTAGCATAAATGTCAAAATATGACAAATTTAAATGAAGTGAAAAGAAAGTTAAAAATCAAGAACATGTTCCCAATTTGGTTTGATTTCTGTAATTTTCATCAAAAGAAGTATCTCTATAACAAGAGTTTCGACTCTAGGTCTGCACTGGTGTTATGATGCACGGATACGGTCTAGTAAAGACGCTATGCTCGGAGCTGCAGGATTTCATGAAAAAACACAATTTCTCATCCATAGAAGATTTCAGAGGGTAATGATTGATTTTCTTCAAAATGCACTCTTATTAGCTTCTGCATGCACGAACACGGTGCTTAACCTTTTTTCCACTTGATCAACACGAGCAGGGCATCACTCGACTACTTCACCACCCACATGGATTTAGTGAAAAGGCAACGAGAAGCCATACAAGAAAGAAAGGCCATCAAGAAAGGTTTGCAGTCGGATAAGGACTGGACCGGAGATGGCTTTGTTAAAGAATCGGAGAGCATGGTTTCTAACTGATCGGGTAATTACATCTTCATCGTCTTCGTTTATACGTTCTTGAGCTTCGCATTCCATATTTTCTTTAGTTTGCTTTTCATGTATAGTTGATTAATGCTGTTTTGGAGAAGAACTTTTGTGTATAGGGACAATCAATGTTTTGATTGTTTTAATTTGCTTAGCTCATGGCTTCTTGTTTTAGTAAACAATTTCATGTTGATTATTTGGGCAATAATATTGCATTAAAATGTATGTCGGAGGGTGAATAATAAACTCAAATCTGCAGTAGGGTGAATCATATTTTTTTATTTATATATATTAAAAAAAGGGTGAATTATATTTTTTTTGATATTTTTTTCATGTGTCGAGATTCTTTACATGAACGTTGTTTTATTGCTAGATGCCAACTCAAGGAGTTGTCTAGTTCCAATAATCTATTGGAATATTACCTCTCTCTCTCTCTCTCTCTCTCTCTCTCTCTCTCTCTCTCTCAATATGATGACGGTGTTAGGTCATGATGAACAGTTGACCAACATTCTCTCTTGTCCATGTCCATCAAACAGTTCTACAAACTTTGGAATATGAATAAGATAAAGTCTCATTTGTCTTTCTACCAAGGTAAATATAATGCACATTCTAGGTTCAATTGAATAATGGTGCATCAACATTTTATTATATTTTTTTCCTTGGCGTTTTGGATAAAAACCATTCACTATAAGAGCACCCACAACGGCAATGGCTAAGCCCGGGCGAAGGAGGAGAAGCCCGGGCGCCGTGTGGGCGCCGGCCGTTGTCGATGGCGAGGGTGGGCTTCGGAGCTAGAGCCCTGGCGCGGCGAAGACCGTGGGCGAGACGAAGAAAATGGAGGGGAGGAGGGACACGAGTCGCCTCCTCCCATTTTCTGATTTTTTTTTTTTTTTAAATTCTGAATTGTAATTTTTTTTTTAAAAAAGGTAACAGTAATATGATAAAGATGAAACGGCTATTTTTGTGTTTTTGCTATAAATATGTCATCTATCTCCTCTCAAACATCCACACCTTCTCATTCTTCATTCTCATTTCTACATTACAATTACATTCTCTTATAATTTTATTTTTTTCTTAAAAAATGAGAGAAGATGAATTCATTGAGTGGTTCTCCAAAAATTGTCCACAAAACCCTCCTCCCTCTTCCCAATCGCCCAATCCAATTCCCTCACGACAATTATTCACCGGTAATAGTCCGTCGTTTTCAACCCAGCAACCTACTGGATATCCACAGTACTCCTCGCCTTATGGATTTGGGCAGTACTCGCAATCACCGGGCTTCAGCCACTTCAGTCACTCGCCGCCGCTGTCGGGTGCATTCCAGCAATTTTCGTCACCGCCTGGTGGCTACCAATCTTTCCAGACACCTCCGTCTGCATATCGCCAGTTTAGAGGAATCAACCTCAATGACGAGGACGACCATGTCCCTGATGAGGATGAAGAAGAGGGTGAGGAAAATGAGGAGGCCGAGGAGGAGCCGGAGCCGGAGCCAGAGCCACGTCGCCGAAAGGGAAAGGCCGCGGCCAAGGAAAAGGCACCGGCCAAGGGCAAGGGAAAATGAAAGGTTGCGGAAATGAACTACGGAGCTCGAAGCGGGAACTACACGCCGGATGAAATTGAGTGGGTTGCCAAGTGCTATGTTGATATCGGGCTTGATGCGGTAAATGCAAACTATCAAAAGCTTGATAAATTTTGGGAGAGAATTGCCGACAAATTCAACCAGTTCATAGCTCCTCAACCACCTCGTGGTATAGAAGCCATTCGGTCGGCGTGGAAACGCGTCAAGACCGAAATTGTGAAATTCAACGAGCAATACATCAACTTCGAGAGAGAAAATGCTAGTGGGCGGAGCGACCACGACCTCTACAAGCTAGCCGCCGATGGTTATCATGCAACCCGTGGCAAACATTTCATCCATCGGAAGGCGTGGGAGGTCGTGAAGGATATTCCCTCCTTCTGCAATCCGGATAAAAAGACCCAATCGAAGCGCTCCAAGACTAGTGAAGATGGTGGCTACACAAGTCATTCCAGCAACTCCACATCTGCAAACGAGGCCTCGTCGATGCTAGCCCGCCCGACCGGCATAAAGGCGGCGAAGAAGGGAAAGAGAAAAGTCAATCCTAAGGCGGCGGCCGTGCAAACAATGGGCGGCATCCAGGAACGTATGGTCCAAATGGTGGCTAATCATGAATTTAAGCAGGCCTACGACATCTACACGAGAAAAACAAGCGACATGGACCCGGAACAATTGATGCGCCACCGTGAAGTGTGCGCATTTCTCAAGCAAAAATACCAGTTTCCGGATGTTAATATGTAATTTTTAATTTCCAGTATTTAATTTGTAGTTTTTAGTTTGTACTTTTTAATTTGTATTTTTTAATTTCTAGTATTTAATTTGTAGTTTTTAATTTGTATGAATTGTATTGTAATTTTCCAATGTTTCAATACAACTTCGTATTTTATTATTTTTATTGTCATCAAAAATAGAAAAGCAAAATTAAATAAAAATCAATCATTGCATAGCCCTAGGGTCGGGCTTCACCATAGTGAAAATTTCAAGCTCGGGCTATCAATCATTGGGACCCCACCAAAATACCCTTAGCCCTAGTGCTTCGGAGCCCACTGTTGTGGATGCTCTAATATTGAACAAATCAATTTTTTTTACATCAAATTTATTATACCAAATCATTCAGTATAATAAAATCATTTTATAATATTTTTTTATGAACAATTTCTTATTCTAATGCCATTTGAACACTCCAAATGGGGTGCCAACGATCCCAAAAAAAAAAAAAAAAGAAAAATATCCGCGAATAAAAGTGAAATATTTACTAAAATTCAACATAGTCTAGATTAATTCTTTATAGAACAAAATAATATTTTGACGAAGCGATCGAAAAAATTGGCAATGATTGTCATTACAATTTACAACCTGGAGTATTTAAAGATGTAGTGTATTCAATTACACTGTGAAAAGTGGTTGAAGTCATTTCACAGTTTGGGCCCAGACAAAACTTTCTTCATAGTTTGTCATCACCTTAAAAAGAATCAAAATCTACACTCTTCACTTTGGTCGTTAATTGCAAGTATCACCCCCTCTATTAAAAGATAGTAGGCAGTTATTGTCGAATCAATTTATTAGTATATTTTAGTATTTAATTTGGATTTGCAACACCACTTATAAATGTACTTATCAAACATACACATAATCAATTTATTTTTCGAATTTTATACCACGCCCACTTTATCCGATGATCATCCAAGTTATCTCTACTTAATCAACACGGATTATTTTTATTCAACGTCAAAAAAATTGGTGCCACGCAAGAGATGGGACAATTTTGTATGCTTTGAGAAACTCCTCAATTGCAAACACCCATAATTAAATAGATCGTGTATACTTATTTCAATATATATATATATGAGATGATTAAAATAGAAATGATTCTCCCTGTGTTAACTAAAAAATAATATGGACCATAGATCTGATCAATTTGAATGGACCAGATTGCACAATTCAATTGAATATATTGCTATTATCAACCGTGAAGGATATAAGCGTAAAAATCCGTCCACCACGATTAAAAATTGTTGGCTATTAATTAGGAGATGTAAAGTATCCCAAAAGTGTAACAAATATTATCCAAAAAGTGTACGCACCACACGATACTATCATAGAAGATTTGAATGTAATTTCCTAATTTCATAATATAGCTTTCACAATTGCATATCATGAAATTATTGCATATTAGTATATTATTGTATAATTTTATGTAAATTATTGCATAATATAGTTTTCACAATTGTATATTATATCACAAGTTATTGTATATTAGTAATTATTGTATATTAATATGTAAACTATTGCATAATATAGTTTTCGCAATTGCATATTATATCATAAACGATTGCATATTATATTATTGTAGTATTGTATAATATCATGTAAATTATTGCATAATATAATTTTAACAATTGTATATTATATCATAAATTATTGTATAATATTATATAAGTTATTGTATAATACAATTCTTAATATTGCATACTATATCTATCATTTATTGATCCAGTTGAATGAACATGGATTTTTAATCGAAAGTGAATGAACAAATATGTATACTCCAATTAAATAAATTAATCAAAATCATAAATTGTATGTTTGCTAAACTGATCGAAATTTTGCTCTTTAATGAAACTAAAAAATATAATAAACAATAAATAAATCCCGTAACATAAGGGAGGCTCGGTTACAAAACTGAGATAAATAGTACTAATCTAGCCTTCTAATATATAAAGTAGCCGAAAATGCAATATCAAGCATACCATCGATCGACAGCCTATATTTATTAAATGGACGTACATGGTTTATTTCTAGTTTAACACGTATGAATTCATTTCTATTTGATCTCTTCCCTATATATATATATATCCTATATATATATATAGGGTAAGGATCTGATGAGAATGAATTTTATATGAGAACGTGAGAATGGTACATTTTAATGTATTTTTATCACATCGGTAATGCATATATTGTAGAAATGTAATGCATACTGCAGAAACCTAATGCATAAACATTGTAATGCATAAATTACCACAACATAATGCATCATTAAATCTGAGCCATTGATCAACAAAAATTAAGGGTCCAGATTTATTCTCATTTCTCATCTAAAATAGCATTCTCACATGATTCTCTTCCTATATATATATATATATATATATATATATATATATATATCATGTATACTAGTATATTACATTTGATACACGGTAAAATTAATACTATATACATTTTTTATCACATTGATGACATACACATTCTAATGGATAAATTGCAATAACTTTAATACATTAATATTGTAATGCATAAATTAAACTAGTAACTTAATACATTGTTAAATCTAAGCCATTAATCAATTAAGATCAAGGGTCCATATTTGTTCTCATTTATCAACTAAGAAAGTATTCACAAGTGATCTCATCCATATATATATGATTACAATGATTTGATTTTACAATAACTAAAAAAAAAAACAAATAACTAAATGGACCGATGATATTATTTTACCAAATATAGCATTTAATAACAACGAGAAAATGCTGAACAAATCAAGAAAATTAATTATTGATCGAGGGAGGAGCCATGTGTGAGCACAGTAACAGAGAGAGTCCAAAGAGAAGAGAAGGGTCCAAATAAGTTTGGGGGGGTCGGTCTGGTAATGCAGAGAGAGAAGAGAAGAGAAGGGTCCAAAGAGAAGAGAGAGAGAGAGAGAGAGAGAGAGAGAGAGAGATGATATTGAAGTTGAAGTCTCCAAGAAACTGTGAAATGTAACTATCAAGAGTGAAAATGGTGAGGCAAAAAGCCCACTCAAACTCCACTCTCACTGTCTTCTTCTGACTGATATAATAGCTCATTGCATTCATCAGTCATTCACTACTCTCCCTACCTTCCAAATTAATCCACTTTTTCTTCTTTGTTTTCATTTAAATTATATTTTATGAAAAAAAAAAGTATTCTTTTTTTTTTGACTCCATTGCTAATTATATTTATCAACGAACCTATCTATCTATATATGTGTATGCATCTTATGCAGCTAGGCAAGAAAAAGGTTTGGGATCTGTGGCATATATAAATGGAAAGCAAACAAGAAGGAGAAAGCTGGCTGCAGAGTTCAAACATTTCCATAAATGGAAATGATAATCATCATCATCATCAAAATAATGTTGATGAGGGTTTATGTATTCTCAAGAAAGAAATTTCTTGCCATTCTTTGTATAGCCTCTTGCTTCAGTCCCATTTCAACTGCTTGCAGGTCTCTCTCTCTCTCTCTCTCTCTCTCTCTCTCTCTCTCTCTCTCTCTCTCTCTCTCTCTCTTCTCATGTTTGTTAGAAATCCAAGAATTAATAATATAGATAGGGTTTAATAAACAATTCATGTATAATTAATTATAATTAATGGATAATGTATTTCTATGTTTTGCAGCTGTGTTTAGGTAACATGGAGAATATTGAAAATGAAATAAATTATAATAAGGCTGCAATTCCAAATTTGCATCCCAACTTATTCACAGACGATCGATCAGAGTTGGACCTGTTCATGGTATCACAACTGCAATTAATTACTATATTTCTAATTTGTTTTCTTAGCTACATATAATAGTATCATATAATTTTTTTTTCAATTATTATAGGAAGCATATTGTGTGAGCCTACAGAAGCTAAAAGAAGAAATGGAAGAACCTCAGCAAGAATCAATGGCTTTCATTGATTTCATGTATTCTCAACTTGATGATCTTCTAATCGACATTAATCCTTCCTCCACCAGTAAGAAATTTATTTAATTAATTAAATTTCCTTCTTAGGGCATTTTTAGTATATCTTTTTCACATACATGAAATTATGAAACTTCGTTTTATTATCTTATCAAATACAAGAAATAGTTCATGTTATAAGATTAACTCATTTGTACAATATAATTAAGCAGATAATTTCATAATTTACTCTCTCCCACGCAAAAGAGTTGCAGATGAATGTTTATTTTATGATGCTCCTTATTTATGTAATTAATAATAATTAATGTTTATTTTCATGAAAATCATATACTACTATGATACTATATCATACAAAAATTATTTGATATTTTCTCCATATATATATTTAATTTGTGTAGGAGTGGGAGAAAGCTGAGGTTAGATCGATGAAGAGAAATGAAGTCAATGCATATGAAGTTGATGAAGCATTCGAGTTGAATTATGTATATTTAAATGTTATTGACAATCTCTCTTATTCTCACTATCTTCTGGTACTGTATTATTTTCATGATGAGATTTAGCTTATAATATTAATCAGTATGAGAATTATCACCAAATTTCACATATTTGGGAACCTTAATTGGATAACATTTATAAATAAAAGTTAATAATGATGTTTCAGGTTATGTTGTTTTATGTGTAGCAGTGCATTATTGTGCATGTGTATGACTAAGATTTGTACGGACGAAATAAAATATTAGAGAGTGCAATAAATAATTATGGCTTTATATCATGGTGCTGAGATTTGGAATGTGGCAACTAAAATATTTCAGATTTTATTGACAAGTAGGGCAGTAGGGGTTACATTTTACTTCTATTAACTTGTCTAAAGTTCTAACCTACAACTTTATAAAAAAGAAAGTTAATTAGTAAATCCAATTTATATCCCAATTTCGTTATAATTTATTAAATCATTAAAATGATTAATTAATTATTTCCAATTAAAGTTTAGAAATTTCATTAGAATTTTAAAATAACAAATTAAAGTTTTTTAATTCTCAACTAGAATATATTTCTCACCAATTAAATATAAACTCAACTTAAATAAAAATTTATATAAAAAAAATACCGGTTGTGCGGGCACATGATTCACAATCACATTACATTCCCACACTAATTAATTATCTCAAGTATATAAAAGTCAGGAATACATAAAGTTTCCTTGAAATTCAAAATAAAATTTTTGATACTAAACTTGTGTTTGTTTGTTCTTGTTTGAGCACACAATTTTGAGCTTGAGGTTGGTTCGATCAAATAAATTAATTCAATGAGCACACAATTTTTTATGGACTTACCAATAGAGTGAGTATTGTCGGTCCTAAAAAAATACTCTCTCCGTCCCGTTTAACTTGGCTCACTATCTTTTCTGGACGTCCCGTTCAACTTGACTCATTTCCTTTTTTGACAAAGATTATGTAATATTTTAGCGTTTGAGTACTATGTGCACAGTAGGTTTTATGAACGGTGAAAATGCACTTACAACCACTTTATCATCAACAATTAAATACTCTATAAAAAATACACTAAACACACATTTTACATTTAATTCCTTTATTTTTAATCCCCATACCGAAAAAAAGTGAGCCACATTGAACGAGACGGAGGGAGTATGATAAAAAAAATAAAAATATGGCGTAGAATTTAGAACATGATGATTCGAGTTGAGCTCCAAAGGCAAAAATGGATAAAGAAAATGCTGTATTTTGCAGCCACTATTAGTCTATTAGTATTAATCTACTGCCTATTGAGTAAATGATATATAAACACAAACAAACAAATTTTTTGGAGCAAGTTATTAAATGCATCAAACTCAATTAGATCGATCTATGAATTCAAACAACAAAATGCAAAATAATTAAGAAGAATATTTCAGACAAAAACGAATGAACAATCAATAGAAAAAAGTTAACATATTTATTAAAAAAAAAAGCATTACAAACCAGAAAAGTAAAGAAACAAAAGTAAAAAAACTGCTACTTTTGTTTCAAGCGTTGCGCAGCATTTCCTTCTTTAGCAAACAATAATCACAGAGACATCATATCTCTCTTCCCAACAAATTCAAAAAGTTAATTTGAGTTCCAACAAGAATCTGCTAGTCTATTTCTCAGTGATTAAACCAAAATATCTAAAAATAATATTTCCTCAATGACTCAATTCCGACAAGATCGTTTCACACAAGACTCTCTCAACATATTATGTAAATAAATCAAACACATCAGATATGGATTTGGAACTAGATCTTTGACCCGTCTCACACAAGATCCCCCTTCAAACATGCTATGTAAAAGTTATCCAGACAACAGCAGTGAATGAAATGCTAAGAATCACATAAAGAGTCTATATAATTGAATAGCACTAGCAAAGAGGGCACTGTTGAAAAAGAACAAAAAAACAACATGAACCCTTTTTATCATATATTTTTTTCAAGAAAATCAAAAGGCAGCACAAAAAAATTCCCTGCCAAAATGTCTAAAGAGGCATCCAATATTATAGCCTACATAATAGACGATTGGGTAATGGAAACTAACAAACAGGACAATCAACAAAAGGAAGAAACTGAGAGGAGAATACAAGAGATGCTAACCAAAAGATATTGCCTCTTCCATATAAGCATCCTAAAATGCATTCTTCGAGACGGCAGAACGTTCATATACATGCTCTCTCAATCATAGGCCTTCTCCCAATCATCCACCACATCACCAGACATGTCATTGCTCGTGCCTCCCGTCTGCGATGCTGCGTTCAAACTAGACTCGTCTCCCTTAGCAGCAGACATGGTGGGAGTTTCTGGCTGTTTCTGACGATTCTCCGTTTTTGCGGAAGCATCGGGTGACTTTGAACTGCTTACCGATTGCAGGACACTCCATCGGTTGCTTGAAGAAGAAGCAACTGGAGCTTCCTTTTCTTTCCTATGATGCGATTTGGGATCAGCAACATTCGCAGACCATTCCTCGGCACCCCACGAGCTTTCTTTATATTCAGAGTCCTGCAGTACAACCTTCTTCCAAGGGTTCCCCTTCAGTGCTGCTGATGAAGCAGTATCTTTGGATCCCCATGCACTAGCGCTTGAAGTCAATGCTGACGCTCCACCATTCTGAGGAACTGCAACGGCGCCATGATACACAGACCCCTGATCTAACCTCCTCATAGCAGTTGCTGCCCTCCCTGGATCACTGAAGACAGCTAATGCATTTTTATCGTTCAACCAGACTAGTTCGCATTCCCCACCGAACCTCAACACCAGTGCACTGACATCAGCATCCCTAGGTAAGTCAAACAAGGCCACAACAAGCCGGGGATCCATGTCCACCAGATGATCAAATATTGGTGGTTGCAACATGATACTAGGATTGCAGGACTTAACACCGAGCATACGAGCTGGCGCTTTTGACTTGGGCGTGACATGAACAATAACAAATCTCTTCGGCTCCCATCCTGCAGCATTCACAGAGAGCTTCCACCTTTCTGCTACCAGCCTCACGGCGTCTCTTTTTTCCTTTGTCATCACACAGAACACATGAACTTTAAGTGCGTTTATCCCGCCCCTGCCCCTACCAAGGACCAGATACTTGCATCTCTCTTCCACAGACAAGACCCACTTAGGGTCACGCCTTAGAAGGTCAGAAATCACTTCAGATACAGATGCAGTATCACCAAAGTGAAGTGCCTCCAAATTCGGGGGAGTAACACCAAAAGCATCAGCAAGAACCTTTTTGCGCTCCACTTTTGCGCATTCCTCGTCGCACATTAGCTTCCTCTGACCAAGTGGGATTCTCTCACCATTTTCTTCAGCAGGTTGTAGAGGTACTGGCAACTTTTGTATTAGAGAAGCTTCAAGAACTGTATCAGCACTATATCCTCCATTGCTGCCACCAGCATCACAAGGAACTGTTGCATTTACACGGCCACAGGAACAAGTGATTGTGACAGGAAAGTCGCATCTCACATCAGGACATGGAGTGGCAGGGTGACAAATGGATGTGCACGTATGTCTACAATCTCTCCTTGGAGCACCACATGTTTGCCGACAAGATGTTCTCAAGCTCGTACTTGATGCAGCAGAAGTATCACATGGGGGTGGATGACAAGTTCTGGAGCATGCATGTAAACCACACTGCCTCGTCTTTCCGCATAGTTTATTGCATCTAATATCTTTTGATCCACAAGGAATACTTCGAAGGACTACATGTCCACCCACGCACTCCTTGGGGATTGGAACTGTGCAAGGTGGACAGTCTCCAAAATGGCAGCTGTGTGAAGATGGATGGCCACAAGGCTGAGGAACTGAGCAAGGATACTGACATGAAGGCGGAGGTGTACCACAGGGCAATGGAGGAGGGATAGAAGTTCTGCCACAAGCACAAGACAAGTCGGAGAAAATTGTCTCCAGGCAAGGGGGACAATGGCCACTGTGGCACAGTGATGCGCATGAATGCTGACCACATCTTAGCTTCTTCTCACATGGCATTGTGCACAAATGAGGGTCTCCATCAACAATGGATGAATTTGAGGAGTTGGAAAGAGGACAGCAACGCTCACTGCACCGATGCCTGCCACAGCTTTTCTTCCGACCACAAGTTTTATCGCAAGTAAATTTTTCACCATCTGGAGCAGTTTTGTAGCATTCTACAGTTCGAGAGGTTGACCCACACCGACACTTTTGGGTAACACGCACGTTACAGGGAGGACATGGCCCAGAATGGCACACATTCTGACAGTCATGCAACTTGCAAGGTAGAGTCTTGCTACAGATCTGTGTACAAGTTGGAATTGGATCCAAACAACTTTTTCTATCCTCATTTAAGGTCGTCTTACCACAGCAGCATGCCTTAATATTTGCTGGCAGCAGCTCGCATTCCCCACATGGGCCTGGATGACAAATTTCTAGGCAAATATGGTTTCCACAGTTCAGTTTATTCTCACAAGCCAGGTTGCACGAGAATAAACCGGACTGGTCCTTGATTTCTCCCTTGACAATCATATCTCCACAAAGAATAACCTCAACCTTTTTTCTACAAAAACAAGAAGCATTGATAAGGACCTGGCAAGGATCACATGGCCCGATATGACAGGCTCTTTCACAACGATGTCGTCCACAGTCAAGAAGCTTATCACACGTCTTCCCACAAGTGAGAACAGATCTGCGATCGGAGCATCTGGTGGTAATAACTTTCTTCCCACAAGGGCACCTACGTGAAGGAGCAAAGGCCTTACAAGGAGGGCAAGGGCCAGGATGGCACTGCAAAACACAAGCATGAGGACAGATATCCTCATCACTCATGTCACTACCAGGAAGTTCCCTTTCCAATGGTTTTCCGCACGGCTCTCCACAAGAATGTGGAGTCAAATATAAATCCGAAGGCGGATCTGGTCTCTTGCCACAAAAGCAAACGTATTGAATCTCTTTAGCTGACATAAGCTGCACAGATTGGCATCCAGGGCAACGCCAATTAGAACCCTGATTCTTCTCAGCCAACAAATCAATAGAAGTTGGAGCTCTTGCCCATTTCTTAATGCAATTCAGGTGAAATATTGAATAACAGCTGGAGCACGACCAAACAGGTGCAGACCTTCGAACCATGTCATAACAAATCATGCATTCAACTGATCCCTTCGAAAGCTTATCCTGGATTTCCTGTACAAGTTGAGGTATGTTAACCCCCTTCAACGTCTTCACATTCTCGTCACGAAAATGCTTCCTCTCCACCTTCTCTTTCTCCCTCTGACCAACATGCCGTTGCCCTGGGTTTCCTCTTGATCCACCATGGGTCCTATTCCGGTTTGGAACATTAGGATGAACTGGCCTATCCATCAACTCTCCACCATGGATCCTATTCCGGTTTGGAGCAATAGGATGAACGGGCCTATCCATCAACTCCCCACCGTGGGTCCTATTCCGGTTCGGAACAATAGGATTAATGGGCCTATCCACCAACTCCCCACCATTTCCATTTCCATTCTCATGCTGGCCAGCACTATCACCACCAGCTGGTGGGACTTGCACGGTGGCAACAACAGGCGCAGAGCCCCTAGGGACCCACTCCCGACGGTTGTTCCGTGCAAAATTGTTGTTTCTTGGCCGATAAACGTTGTTCTCCCTCCGTCGATTTTGCTCCGAGCTCATGTTCTGTTCAAAAGATGCCAGACCACTATCCACCTGAGCTCGGATATCTACAACACGAAAATCACATAAAACAATCAGTACACGAGGTGCACTTGTTTTGAATAATAGAGGCATATGTCTCATTGATGAGTTTGATAAAATGAATGGTCAGAACATAAAAGTGATTATACATCTTTACCAATCACAGTAAGCATTCATGAATGAAGCAATGGAGCAGCAGAGTATTAGCATATCAAAAGCTGGGGAAAGTTCAAGTCTAGACAATCAAATCAATATGATTCATGCAGACCTAATAAGGTATAGTGCGCCTATATACAAAATCATGGGAGGCTTTTGCAGAAATTGCTTATAATTTTTTGCATTTCCATACTCTCCACTATCACAAGAAAACTATATACAATCGATTCTACTTTGTGTGGACGAAATGCAGGGCGAATTCATAATTTCATACAGTGAATTTAGCTTTTCATTTTATTTTCTCTGGCAAATTATCCGCAGACATGATTCCTCAAAAAACATTTTCGCACCAACAAAATCGAACGCCCAGCCACAATGGTGAACTCATCACAAAAAACAAATAATCGATCTCAAATGGCAAACCTAAGCATCGAATTCTACGGCTTTAAACGCCAATTCATCCGATTAAGAAACGGATAAACACAGATAAACATAAACGAAACGACAAATCACAACTCACCTGACGAGACAACGGAGAAATGGAAACCCCAATCCGATTGAATTAAGAAATGAAGACTGGTCTCGGCCTCGATTGCTGTTTGGAAGTGGTGAAATGCAAAGATTTACGATTATTTGATTTGATTTGATTGTGTTTTTGCAGAAAAGAGATATATATAGGGTTGGACGCGTGCCGACCAAACAAGCGCGGACTTCGTGAGCAAGGAAAAATGGAGGAGAGGACAAATAAAATACGAAACGAGAGAGAGAGAGAGAGAGAGAGAGAGAAGGCAAACCAAGGCGGTCAAGAGTTGCAGCGTGACCAGCGTCTGCACTTTTTGGGATCGGGCCCAAATTGTGGCCCAGCCCAATAATGATAAATGGGCTATTTTTCTTTCTGGGAGTTCCACACTCTGACTTTGATATGTCGAGAGTTTTGTGTAAAATTGTCTGAAACGAACAAAGTTATTTATGGATTATTTGGCGCTCGGATAACAAAATGTTCATTTGGAACGTGGTTTAGTAATAAACGAATCGAGCATGAGCATGACATTACCTTTACTGAGACGGCCTTGAGTCTTGTGTTGCTCTCATGAACATATTCTGATTGAGTTTGTTCGCGAGCTTTGTAGCAAGCTTTAAATGAACTCAAGATCGAGATCGAGCTCAAGCTTGAATCTTCGAGTTTTATTAAGCTGAAAACAGGCTCGTTAACTGTGGGTTTAGTCGTCTTGATCGTGGAAGCAAAAAGCTGAGTTCGAATCAAGTTCGACTTACGAATTTCTAGTCCAGCAGAGCTTGAACAAGTCAGCATTTTATTCGGCCTGGCTCGATTACAAACCCAACCCATCTCAAAGTGAGATGAGGATTTAAAATCATATTCAATTCAATGAAATAATATGATTGTAAAATTATAAATGTCACTGAATATGTATTTTGTATTATTATATTTGTTAGATAAAATAGTTTTTACATATATGCATCGCGCATATTGGGGCAATAATGAAAGGTAGTGACATCGAATATTTTTAATTACGGTATATATCTGCATGTAGCGTCAACATTTAAATTTCATACAATCTTTTGGTTCAAATTTATGAAATATATCAATATTTTGAGCAAAACAATTCTGCCATCACTTTTGACCAAGGATTTGAATTTGATCAAAGACATTTGACCAAATACCCTTTATTTTATCTTTTATTTGGTTTCGTCAAATCAAATGTTTTTTGCACTACTGGAATCAACACAGAAAAAGACTAGGTACAAAATCAAATCACAATACTTAATGAAAATTAAAACATAAAAAATAAAATAGGAAGTCCTAATTTCCTCCAAGGTGAGTGCCTTACAACAGTTGGATCAAAAACGATCACTAAATCTAAATAATTATACAACATTATGTGTTCCATCTAAAACGACCTCGTTTCTATATCTCAAAAACAATGTAGCAAAAGATTATAAACAGCAGAAATGTCCAAAACCTGAAACCAACTCCTTTTTTGAGTTTTATTTCTATTTCTTTTTACCTCTATCAAGAAACCCATAAAATTAAATATAATTATAACCTCCAAACCTCACTGAAAAAGGCAAAGATATATTCTTCAAGATCTCCCAGACTCACAGCAAAAATCAAGATTCCGGCAGCGGCTTCACCTTGAGTATTTTCGGTATCAAAACTTTTTCCAGTAGCTGATCAAGCCATTTTACTTTGAATCTGTCGGTGAATATGTATTAGATACTCGACGTATGAGAACCCATTAGCCATCTTGTCTTCGACCAGATAGGAGAAGAACGCCATCCCTGCAACGTAGAATGCATCTTTACGAACAAGGACAAGCAGAAGTGAAAGTAACGGCAATCTTGAGAAAGAGCAAAAATAACATTAAACTACTACCATTATTAGCGCCGACACCTCTATGCCATTACTAGAAATAGAAAATACGACTGATCCACTAATTACTAGAGACTACGATTATCAGTTTCTAACACTTCTACTCGCAGAATATCCTATGCTCCTAATTAATTATCTGAATTGCATTTTCTTAAATTCTCTAATTTTCCCATAATTTCACAATATTTTCACTTCCATAGAATTAGAGTCTTCGAAGGAACTCAGATGGCTTTGAGCAGAGGTTCTAAAAGAGAGTCAAGTTATAGTTAAATTTTCATAAACTAACCTGAAGGTTCGCCCTTTTTGCAAAGTCGCAAGCTGTAGAAGAACAAAATGAAGAAAAAAGTTGAGTAAGTACGATAAATGGATAAAGCATTTAAAAGTGGCATGGCCCAAAATATTTGTTTGTACCGTAGGTAAGAACATCGTTGGCGCCTTATCTCATTTACAATGTCATTCAGCTTCTTCGACGAGGGATTGTCATATGGCTGCAAAATGAACTGACAAAAGAACAATAGCCATAAGTGATATCCCTTTTTGGCAAAAAGAAGATTCATGCATAACTATCATTGTGCTGTTTTTTCTTTTCGTTTTGCACGGGTGTAAGTAGAGATGATTAACTCGTGATTAAAAGTGGCAATAAATGAATAAGAGAACAGGAGAACAGCTGTAATAAATCTTAAGAATTGATAATGTTATTCAAATAAATAAATGCATAGAAATTTATGTAGAATATGACTTAGATCACATTTTCAGAAGGGAAATCAAGAACTAGAGATATTGTGCACCGAGATTTCACATGGCAAGAACAAGTGGTCTAATTGAGTACCTGATTCGATATTTCTTCAATTGATGAAATGCCGAACAACTGCTGCAATATATTTGGCTGAACATTGTCACCAACATAAATCAAACAATCAACTCCATTCTCAAGAAGATATATTCCATCCATAGAAATGTGCTCGCTGGAAAGTGGAATAGGAACGGGAACAATGGAATCATCTAACTCCTGAGATTTCAGCATTTAAAATGAGACGGGGAAACACATGAAAACCAATAAAGATATTTATGTCTGTTAATCTCCACACCTTCTCATTAAGGTCATGAATGGCTATCATTCTCGGGTACACCAACGGGATCACCAAAGGAGTAGGTAATGGCGAGACATAATTAATCCAAACGGACCTATCATCAATTCTTCCATCAGACCGTAATCCAGTGCTTTTGAGTAAAGCTGGAAACAGGTCATAGAGCAAATGGTTAAAACAGAATATAAAACAAGTTGTGTAGGATTCAAAAAGACTTTAGAAGGAACAACACTCATATGATACATAATTTTACATATAACATGTAATATTCAGCACAGGAAGTTAAGCAGCACCATTTCAACCAGTATTATGAAAGTCTTAAGGACATCCTAAGACAAGTCTTCATTGCTCAAAACTTGCATTTTATTCCAAGTGTATCCCCTCATTGGGAGTAGTGAATATGACACGACCAACTCCAAAAAGCAATTGCATAAAGAACTACACAGTCAAATGGTTTATATCTCGATGCCGATGGAAAGGGTATACTCAAAGGATAAAAGAATACAATGAATAACTGTATTTGAGAGAACATCAGTTCTTTAGTTCATGATATCAGGGTAACTCCAAATAGAGGTAATTTAGCCATTAAATGAAAGGGGAAAAATAGTCTAACCATGAATTTAGAGTTAGAACTTAGAACCACATGAGATGCTCACAAATTTACGAGTACAGGTGAAATGACCCTAGTAAGAGAAACTCTGATACATAAGTTAAGAGGAAACTTAGAATGTACCGAGTGTATAGAGAGGTAACATTTTAAGCGCCTCAGGCAGAATAAGCTGTCCAGCCGATGACACCGTAGCACAGAACTTCCGGTATGAATACAAAATGTTGATGCAAACATTTGTAGCTTGATCCCTGACTTGTGGAAGAGGGGCTGAAGGAATTTCACTAGCAGCTGTGACATCAGATATGACAGAGCAACTGAGTTAGTGGCAAATATTATGCTAAATATCAACAAACCAGAACTTTCTAAATGCAGAGAACAGATTCAGAAATTCAAATTAATGGAGATTTAAAAAAATGTAGAAGGAACATGACAAAGAAGAAATAATATAGGTTGAAGATAGTATTGCAGCTGCCTCCAAGCAATACAAAATACCTACCAGCAACAGACAGACTAAATAAGGCATTCTCAGGAAAATCGTAATACCAAAGTACCTTGTTTTGTGATACAAGCAAATTGGGTGTCTAGATCAGCGGAGCGGAATAGATTACTGAGCATATTGGTGCACGGCAGGGACAAGGTTGAAACTCTGATTCTTCTTTGTCCATATACAGTGGTGTAAAGAAGGGCACACTACACAGTATTATCGTACAAAGTGATTAGATGAACAGTAATCACAGAGAGAACAAGAAGATCGAGTATAACTAAAATAAAAATTTCCAGGAAATACACGAATTATTCTTCATACGGCATGTGATTAAGGATTCAATTAGATGGAGTTCTAGCAGAGACATAATGTGGTACCTGAAAAGCACACTCGGAGCCTTCCTGCAGTTTATCATCATGCTTCAGGGAGACCATTATTGTTTTGTCACAATCAATCTGGAAAAATGAAGATCAATAAACATGAAACAAATCTAACTAGAAAAAGACAAATGTGCAGCAGCAATTAAAAACTTGGTTTTGTAATAAAGACTCTTACTATAGGAAGCAACAGAAGAATTAACAGAAAGATTTACTGTAACAACACATGTAACAGCATCCCATGGTGCTTTCGGATTTAAACAGAAGGAGCAGGTTAGAAAATCATAACAGTATTAGTAATGGAGCCACTTATTCTGCAGTAACATTATTACAAAAATTAACAACATATTTGCACCATAAAAAGTACACATCTATGAATTTTGATCACCTTAGTTCACATGAAAAATCTAGCAATATCAATACTTTAGAATATATTGGTTGTGTTTATATTGTGTGTGTGTGTGAGAGTGAGTGCGAGAGAGAGATATACCGCAGGTAGATCAACATCAGTTGGTATACGCCTACAGAAATTTCCAGAATATTCTTGAACTTGAATACCCTATCCAGAAAATGACAAAAATATAACCTAGGCTCAAATACAGCAGCTGTTTGCCAGAAAAATATTGTTACATAAATAGAAAGCTCAAAACCACACATATAGAAGCTAACCTGGCTACATCTAACACGCATCACTGCCTCAAAACCTTGAGGCCTTGTGACATTCCACCGAAGATCATTGTATAGCTTAGCAGGATCAGAAAGGGCAGAAAAAGGATAATAGTAGTACACCTACAGAATTAAATCACGGATTCAGATTTTGGAAATAACACAATAGACATCCTAAAGAATAACGCAAAGCAGAAATCCAAAAGACTAAATAATTTCATCACTTAAAGGTGATATGACTGCCAAATATATAGCGGTCACTCATAGTACTATACAACTAACGACTCGAATGTTATTCAATTACCTGGCCTCCAGTTGTCCTTGGAATAACAGAGAGAGAAGCAATATCCACATACATTTGCGATGTAATAAACAAGTCAACACAGACCTGAAGATGATGAAAAGTAAAGAGAATAAACAAGCTATATCCCTGATCTAAAGCAAAAAAGTGGCAATAATGTGTCAATATCTTGGATTTTCAACGCACCTGGTACTCTGCAAGTTCTATAGCCATAGTTTTTAAAGTCTTGTCAGCAGGCTGAAGCAATTTGTGAGGCTCCTGAAATCAAGCATTATTGCAATTAGTCGGGCATTATCTCTCATCGTAATGAACTATGATAGAAATCATCCATCATGAGATGATTTGTTATTCTATTTAATTAATTTCATTTATTTGAGTGACAGCCTTATACTGGAGTACCTTTGGGCCCATAGATAAAGTATATAGTATATCTTAGAGAAGCCATTAGTTAAGGTCCAGAAGTCCATTACTTTAAGTTAGTGGGGAAAAAAAACAAGATACAAGATTTTTAAATTCCATAAGCTGTTTGAAAAATACATCACCATAAAGAGGAATAAGTGCATGGATTATCAATTTCATTGATGAACTTACAAATAAAATAAAATGATGAAGCAAACTACGAACAACATTTTCTTGAAAGTGCCTAATAAGGATCTTAAAGCAGTATTATAATATAGACTTGGTGACTATAACTTACAAAATTTAACTTACAAGGCATCCAAATTACAACTATCGTTTTGCAATTATTCATAAGTGGAAGGCTGAAAATCTTATTAGCAACAATTGACTTTAAGGAGAAATGCACAATTGACTTTTTAATACACAACAAACAAAAACTGACGATCAAGTTGCTGGCCAGAAGAAAAGGGAACCAAAGACTGCTATTACACCCAGATTCAAAGGTAAGAGAAAAATTATAGGAGGACATGTGAAAAGGTAAATGAGAGGCATAAAACGCAATATGAGAAGCATAGTATTACTCAAGGTTTTAAAAGGCGTTTTTAAGCCTCGAGGCGTTTTGTCATAGAACCACGAGGCCTAAGCCTCGAGGCGAGGCGAGGCGTAAGCCTCAAAATTAAAGTATATAAAATATATAATAATGCCTAAAAATATATAAAATAACATCAAAACATATAATTATGACAAGGAAAGCACATAATTATCACGAAAAGCCTAACATTCAATCACATAAACACATAAACAAACATAAGCACATAAATTAAGTCTCAAATCAAGTCTAATGCAAGTTCAAAATAGCCATAATCCTTCTTAAATGACTTAAATAGGCTAAAATTTAAATGAAGTCTCTATATTTTGGGGGCATTTCAAAAGATTTATCGTCCCCCCATCTTCATCCCCATCACCATCTCCATCGGCATCTTCATCCCTATCTCCTTCTCCTTCTCCATCTCCATTTACATCTCCTTCTCCACTCTCATCATCAAGATCATCTTCCTCATCAACGAGCATCACGCGAGAAACTCCGCCTGCCGGAGCCCTCGCCGTCGCCGGCCGTCTTGAAGACCGCCGGCGAAGTTGAAGTGGAATCTGGAGAAGTGGAAGTGTGGAACATGATGGAAACTGGAGAAGCGGAAGCAGCAGCGCGAGCGGGATGAAAACTGCCGATTAGGATTTCTTTTTTTTATTTTAACCTAAATTGGACTCATATTTTAGAAGCCTATAATGTTTAAGTGTGATTTTAAGTCAGCCCATGTTGTTATTGGGCCAATTGAAGCCCAAAATTGAAGAATAAATGCAGAAAAAAATTGCAGAACTTGAGGCTTAAGCCTCGCTTGCGCCTCAAACGCCTCATGCGCCTCGGCGAAGTCGAGGCTTAAGCCTCTTTACAGCTGACAAAGGCGGAGCCTCAGAGGCGAAAAATTTGAGCCTCGGCGAAAGGCAGGCCTCGAGGCGGGCCTCAAAAAAGCCTTTTAAAACAGTGGTATTACTGCTAATAATGAAGATATATGCAGCATTAAGACCTTTTCTCCAGATGACATGTTGCTTCTGCCTTCTGCTTCTCGAGCAGAAAGGGATCCAAGGCCAAGTGATGGCAAAACTGCAATATTATAAATTATCAGTACCTAATATGACAGGCAAAAATTTAAAGGGGCGAGGTTTGCACGTTCATAACACTAATACAGTTATATTTGTCAGCATACCTGACTGGAAAACAAGAAGTTTGCCACCAGTGCTTTTCATTGCCAGGAAAGCAGCCTAAAGTAAGAAACAGAAAAACGAGATTTTGAGGTCTGCTCATGAGCAATTGAGACTTTTCATATGCAAGTTCATCACATTGAACATAATGTACTTAGCAGTTAGCACTTCCATCTGCCCATAAATTCTAGCCAACAACTAAATGACCGAAATATCATATGTTAAAAAAGTATAAACTTGAAATAACATTACACGAACATACCTTCACTGCAGCACCAAAAGCTGAATCAGCAGTTCTGTTACTCTGAAACATTGTAGGGATGCTTTCAAGCAACATTTCTAAATGCTCACGGCACTGCAGTTACCAAAAAAATCCCATTATTTGGGAAGTTTCTAAGATAAGAGAAAACATTATTTTATGAAAGAATGTATATCTAAAAGAAAAATGACACAAACCTCAGAAAGTTGAACAATAACATCACTTTCCAGTGGAGTATATACATCTTGTACATCAGGAACAATGAGCATCAATGGCTGAAACAAAACAGAAGAAGATGTAATTAAACTTGAGCACCCACTAAACTGACTGAAGCCACTGCGTTCTACCACATCTGGCTCCTGAACAGTACCAGTCCAAGACCAACACAGGGAGAACAAAATAACTATACAACACAATTGCCAAGTAAGGGGAGTAAATAAAATTCAAGCATCGGATAAAAAGTTTATTCTTTGACCAAAAAGCTGAAATTTTTCCACTAACCTGCTGTAAAGCTCGTTTTAGGTTGTAAAAGTGGATGGTGGAATCAAATGTAGCAATACCCACCATTGTTCGAGGACTCTTCTGCAAGGAAAAGAGAGTCAAATCTATATTAATATTTTTCTCTCCAATAATAAACATAGAGCTCCCAGGCGGTCCTCATTGACCTGATGGATCATCAAATTAAATGTTATCATATGAAAAGTCCAGGCATGAACTCACTGGAAGATCAGCTATCACTTGGCTGATGGCACTACAAGCCGCCGCGGTAGCACCAGTTTGTATAGCATTCATGGATACATCAACGAGGAAGAAAAATACAGCAGGCATGGGATCTCGCACCTGAAACAGCATAAGTAAACACATGAGACACAACAGAAAAATAAAAGCAATAACAGCAATAAAAGCTATATCTTCTTATACCACAAGCTTGCACGCAGAAATTAATTCAACAACATATTGCCAGTATGAACTGAAAATTTCGCAGATCAACGAGAATTCTATTATTCTAGACCCAGATCAATGTCTCATAAGATATAATATCTTACAAAACTTTAATATGCCTCCTCTTTCCCTTTTCCCCACCTGTGACATACATGGCATGTTTTAGTTGAATCATTACAACCACTCAAAGTGACTGCATAGAATTTTAAACTTAATAAAATCTTTGTACTTATTTAACATATGGATGTACATGTTAGAATAATCAGGCTGATTTGGCAGTTGGCACCGTCTCAAGAAATGTCGGCCTCCAAAAAAAAAAAGGAAAAATACAATCACAGTTCATTGCAGCAGACAACTAATTTTTCTTCTATCAAATATAATATAATAATATAAATATATATACCTTGCCTTATGTCATCAAAATAAAAAAACCACGCCCTAGTTCAAATCATAAAATGGATACTCATTTTTTGCATTGACAAGTGCACTAATACATTGAAATGTAGCATAGTGATTGGCTTTAATTAGTTATAGAGTCCCAGCCACGATTTCTATTAAAATTCACTTCATCCCAATTCAATACTTGCTGGATCCAAATTTAGGGAACACAAGGCACTTACCATGTACTCCTTGGAAGCAACAAATTCAACTGTGCCTCGGCATAGCTCAGGCCTTTCATCAGCATCTCTGCGCCGGCCATCTGGTCCTAAGTTGCAATGATAGTCACGTGGAGTTTCATCCGTAAATCCTGCACCACAACCCAAAAACAAAAGGATAAAAACAACACAAAAAGAAGAGAACGATAGAAGTGCTTAATATGTTCATATCAGGCATACAGTAGTTGAGCAATTATCCAAGACAGGAAACAACTGCCAATAAACATTGAAAATCCTCCCACCACCAAAAAGAACATAGGTTAGAGCAATAAAGGGTCTCAGTTTTGGTGTTTTCTAAAAGCTCAATATATCTGCTACATTTATATTCAGATTATTTGCTAGGCAAATAGTTTTTTTAAAGCAATTTACTAGGTAAATAGTTATTTCCAGATTTTTCTAACTACGCAAAAATAGACAATGGGTAACCCCATGGAGATGAACTCACAGAATTATGCTATTACAGCTCCACACAAAAATAATAAATCACTATCAAAAATTATAAGAAAAGAGTAGTTCTCACCACATAAGTTACAAATGAAACGTCTTCCTTGATCGATAAACTTCACAAATGGATTAATGTAACCTTTGCAACGAGAACATCGAACAGGACCACTTTCCCCAAAATCTACAACCTAGCAGTAATGAGACAAAAAAGTAGAGTAGTTCAGCACCTATTAAATTATCATGACAAAGGTCATGTTTCCCTCAAATATAAAACTAGTAAGTATAGCATGCAATCACAGTCAAACATGCAAACTTTGCATATCCAGTTAAGCATCGTGTGAAATTTCTATTTACATAAGAACTATGCTATAATTCTCCTCAAGGTTTTAATTAACATCAAATTTCTTCATATAATAACAAGTCCAACTAAAGCATCCCAAATGCTACACTTTACATGGATAGGCTCCTCAGATGGATGTGGAAGAGCTAAAGGCTGGACCAACAGAGCCAATTGCATTCCAGATGTAGATAGAAGGTCTACAGTCAACGGAACCTAACAACACAAAGTTAAAAACCCAATGTTATTAGCAGGAACAATATTAATAGTTCGAAATAATACGAGAAATAGGACAGATCTCAGCCAATGATGCAAGTAATACTTAAACCTGATTGATAGTACACCTCATGTAGCGTGGGCTGGAATTTCCAGTGTCTTTAACTATATAGTCACTTGTTGCAGGCTTCACAAAAAAGAAGAAGATAAATGAGTAAAATAAGGAGAATCAAAGTCTCTAAACATTTGAAGTGATAAAAGAATATCTCACTAGGTTCACAGTTGGACAGGGAATGCAAACTTTGGGCAATTATACAAAAATAAACCTAAACCAGAGCAAGAAATATCAATTACCGGAGGCGGGTTTGCCTGATTGCCCTGACGGGTCTCATGAACAATTACAGAAGCACTCGGAGCAAGGCGGGGAATCTGATTGGGATCAATTTTAGATTGCCCTGCTTGGTTCAGAGCCATAGATTGATTTGGAAGTGATTGTCCGCCTGGTGGCATTCCAAACATCCGTGGAGGCTGCTGCATAGGCCCAGGAATTGGAGGAGGTGGACCCATCTAGAGAATAGCAATAAATGTAGGTGTAAAATCAAGTAGATAATCAAGTAGTCTGATTGAAAAAAATGGATGATGTTATTTAAATAGCTGCAGTATTAACAAAAGCCAAAAGACCAAAGTCGAAGCTAATTGAAATTCATATGCAATGTGCTGCTTAATGCTTGTTTCAGATGTAAAATCATCTATGTCGTAATAATAAACTCCACAGTGTGTCACGAGGTCGTTCAGATCAGTCAGGGATATCTGTTATACATTCTTCTATTAGACCAAACCATCTAACCTGACATATCTACGAAAACTTAGTGAACATGTGTTGAGTGAGTTCTTTCTTCAAACAATGCCTACCAATAGTATAAAATGTCCCCAAATTTATGACAAACTCAGATAGCATCGTGATTTTGCCGTCTCTACAAGGATATTCCATCATATAGTAAGGTTCAAACAACCTAAAACTGCAAAAATATCTTCAAAGGAAAACTAATTAAAGGCACTTTCATCTGTACATATGCATCAAACCTTGGTTTTAAAGAGCGCGAAGCGCACCGAAGCGCAAACTGCCCGAGGGCCTAAGCGCGGGCTTTTGATGAAAGCACGGGCTTTTCGTATGCAAGGCGCACTAAGCCTAAAAATTCTAATATATTTACCTACAATATATTTTATACCAAAAAACACATACTTAAACACACAAATACTTAAAACACACAAATACTTAATTCAAAGTTAAAACACACATATACTCTTAAACACACAAATACATAAAGTCTTAAACACTCAAATACTCAAGCAACTAATCAAAAATCATCATCATTAAGTGCATCATCCCCATCTCCTTCATCTAAAACTTATATACTAACCCTAAAAACGAAAAGCCTGCGCTTTTGGGCTTTTGGGCTTAAGCAGGCTTCATGGGCTTTTGGGCGCTTAAGAGAGCTTCTTGTATATATGCGAGCTTCGCTCCAAAAAAAGCCCAAACCTGGGCTTCATCAAAAGCGTGGGCTTTTTTGGGCTTAAGCGCGCTTTTTAAAACCAAGCATCAAACAGACAGACAGATATCGTATTAAGTCCTAGTTCTGTGATAATATATATTCTATAAAACACTGCTTCAGTTGAACACAAATAATTTATATGCCCGTCACTAAAAATCAGTTGAAAATACAAATTCAATGATTGCATAGAAACATGGAATGAAACCAAAGAGAGAGCTATACAGGTGACCACAACAAGATATTAGTTAGAATCTTCAAAAAGATTATTTACACTCCCGCACAATTAGTATCAGATTTCATGCCCAAGTCCAGCAACAATTTGAATAATCATTTCCAACTAAAATTGCACAAGCAAAGCCATATCTAAAATATTTCTAGAATTTGGCACACTCTCTATAAAAAACATTAATCATTACATAATAATGATGATAACAACACAGAACCATAATATTGTTATGTCTCTATGGCACAGATGACATAATAGTTGGATGCAGAAATATAACTGGAATTTCTATTAGTAGTTAATGCTAGTGGTGCAGTGGAAAGTATCCCAACTACAGATTAAAACTTAATCTATTGCCCAGCTGGAAGCATAGACACCGAAAACATGAACGATTCAAAGGTTTCAATATACCAGCTAAACAGCAAAATTTCCCTCAGAGCCTTCATTTAGCAGCTAAACAGATTTCAACCATCAAGTCCTCTAGCACTAGTGTAAATATTATAATTGAAGAATTTAATTATAAGTATAATCCATATACAGAGGTCTCATCTTACGATCAACTTATCATTTACACTATGATCCTTGCATGTCGTGCAATTTTCCTAACCCTTACCCATAGCTTGTTGAACGAACCAGTAGTTTATTTACAAAAAAAAAAAGATAGTACTAAGTTTCATTTAAATAAGAAGCTCAAATTTTCATTAGCTAGGAATAAGTAGGTCATATTCGTGTAGATCTCCATAATTTGCAGGTCAGCTGAATCATATATATGCAGCAGAATTAAGAATAATCAATAGTGCAGAATAGAAATATTCAACATAGAAGCATGATACAGGAGCAGTAAAATTGCCAAAATTAACCTGCTGTGGCTGTGCTGGCCATGTCTGCATCCCATACGGAGAACTTGTAGGTTGATGCATGCCAGTATTTGGTGCTGAAAATGGGGATGAACCCAGAGGAGGCACCATATTCTGTGGTGGGCCTGAAAATGGCGGTGCAGGATGCCCACCGGCAGATGACATAGCAGTAGGTGGACTACCAAAATTAGGGCGCATTTGCTGCGGTTGAGAAGAAGGCCTAGCCGATAACATAGTTGGTGGTTGTGGAGGTCCACCTAACGGTCTTGGCATGCTACCCATAGCAGGAGGGAACGGAGACCCACCCTGTGCCATCCCTGATCCAAATGTAGGTGGTCCATTACTAACTGGACTAGAAGCACCTGCATGGGAAGGAGTCGAGGGAGCTGATGTCTGAGGGGAAGATGGGTAAGACCCGGGACGAGGCCCCGATGCAGGTGGCGCGGGAGCAACAGGCCCACCAAAGGATGGTGGCATCGCCCCTGGTGGTGGCGGTCTTGATGCAAAGGGAGGAGGCTGAGATCCAGGTGGCGGACCAGTAGGTCTACTAGAAACCATATTCGGAGGCAATGTAGTATGAGAAGGAGCATTAGGCGGTGCGGGAGCCCTCGGAAACACACCAGGCGGGGGCGGGCCTGGTCTACTACCAGCAAAAGCCGGAGCCTGTTGGCCAAACGGCGTAGTATTCGGAGGAGGTCTAGGGGCACTACCACCAGCATTGTTCGGCTGCTGCTGATTGGGCTGATTAATTTGTAGGTTTTGCATATTATTCGAAAGGGCGTTCGGATTATAATTCGGGGGGAAATTCCCCGGCCTTGGTCCCCCAGGAGTTGCCATCACTTCACTTGATCAGAAATCTCTACTAACAACAAGATTAAAAAACAGAAAAACGCAGATCCTCAACAGACTGAAACTTCGAAAATCTCTCCCCAATCAAATCCAATCCAATTCAAACCTACAAATCAAAGAACCGCAGAAGCGGATGAATCAAGAAACGATCTTTTTAGCCAAATCAAACATCTACTAAGTAACATACCTAATCAAACCTAAAATGAATCGCGAATGCAGAAACCTACGTTGGGGGCCGAAATTCCGGTCCGTTACAGGAGGAACCGACCGCTTTCCGACCAGATTCCGATCTGACTACACTAAAATCAGAAATTTCACACCAATTGAAAAATCGGAATCTAAAATTGATGATAACTAAATCAAAATAAACAGATTGGAGCGTGTAGGTACCTTAATTTTGCGCGCAAAATTGCATAGAGCTTTGCAGAAAATGATTGCGGATCGATCGATAATACTTATGGATCGAAGTCGAAATTGATAGATAGAGAAGATGAAAACGCAAAAGTGGTAAATTTGTGAGGGATCAAAGCAAAATTTACCAGTTTCGGTTTCAAAAAATTATTGAAATTGGCTGCATTCATAAATTTTCGTTTCCCATTTTTTCAATTTTATTTATTTATTTATTTTCGGAGAAACATAAAGGGAGTGATGAAGGATGTGTGTGTAGCAAATAGAAATCAACTGATGATGTGTCGGCACGTGACTCATTCAGACAGGCACGTGACCTTGAACCAAAATCTATATTTGGATTTTGTATTTGTACAACTTAATATTGGTAATTTTGTACGATATCCTTAAAAAAAAATTGTACTATGTAATAAATTTATGTTTGCGTAAAGGTTATTTACAAATTGCAATAAGTTATTTTTCTAACAATGGTAAGGGCTCGTTTGGTATTCATATATCAGTATATCAGATATCAGGTATGAGTATAGGTATCAAATATCAGGTATGAGTATAGGTATCAAATATTAGGTATGGAACCTGATGTGTGTGTTTTGGATTGTTTAGAACTTGAGGTTTTCTATTGTTTTATGTGGATATAATGCACGTTTAGGTGTTATTTTGTGCAGGAATTGTAGAGTCCGACATACAAGAATGTGGAACGGGAAGTCAAGAAAAAGATGAGATTTTATTTGGTTTTGTTGTGAAATTGAAGGAAAGAAGAGATGGACTGGATTTGTTTTCTTTTTGGATATTAATTATGGCTTAATATTTTATTATTATTGAGCTAATTAAATCAATTTTTATTAAACCTAGCCCATAGATTTTAGTTTGGTTATCGGCTAATTTTTGTTAAGGAATTAATTTCCTTACTTTGGGAAACTTTTCAGCCGCTAGAGATAGGATTTAAATTAGGCTTAGGATTAGTTTTTATTTTTCTTGAGATATATATGTTTAGCCACCATATTGAGGGATACATTCCAATTCCATATTTTATTCTTAGCGGCAGGAGAGAGACGAGAAAAATTGTTGTTCCAGTTTATTTTCTTTAGCTTTTGGAGATTCTTGGATCCATTATTTCTCAAGTATCGGTGACAATTTCTCGTTATCTTTTATTTTATTAGATTAGTTTCATGTTTTCTTTATATTATTTGATCGTATTTTATTTTAATAATATGAGTAGCTAAATTCTTTAATTCGGTGAGAATATTAAAGCACCAGTTTAATAATATGTGAGACTTAATTGTTCGTATAATTAATTTGCTAGGATTTCAATTTATTCCTTGTGTTTAGAGTTAATTCCGATTTTGTTTAAGCCTGATCAACTTAGATTAATTGGAATACAGTCAATTAGTTCCCCCAATCCGTAATTGTTGGAATAGAGCTAATTAGTGATAAAGCTACCATGTTCGTAGTAGGAATAAATTGGTAAACGGATTATTACTTGCATTCTTGAGTAATTCGTTTAAATTGGGTTCCTTCAAAACTAAAAGCTATTAGAGCATTTGATGGTCCCGATACGAGTTCTGGTGTATGGGGGGGAATACACCAGATAAAACTTTTTAAAACAACCCCCTAAAAATTAACTCAACCGAGTAATGCAACTCAGTTGGGATCACAACCGAGTAAGAAACACTCAGTTGGAAGTGATGTGCTGTGCGGAATGTGGTGGAAAATAACTCGTATAAACTCAACTCACGCTTAAGTGCAAGGTTGGTCAAAAACCAAAACAGTTGATATGGAATAATGCAGTTTGTATACAGGTTAGTTAGTCAGTTGAATATGCAAGAAGATAACTGAAAATAAACACAACACACAAAGATTTAACGTGGTTCGGAGAGAGCTCCTACGTCCACGGGGAGTTGTGAGTCCACACAACTCAGTCCAAGTTCTTCTGGACAAACCACAAAGCTTACGCGGGCTTTGCAACTGTTAAGATAAGTTTACGGGTACTTATCAACTTTACAGATTAGTTTTCGGGTACTAATCAACCTATCTACTCAGTTACGGGAAGAGTAGGGTCATAAAACCTTTTCAGGTGAAAGAAAGGGGTTCCAACTAATAGCACGAACAAGAAGTGAGCTATGATCTAACACTCTACGAACTCTCAACAAGTGATGTTCTCAAGGTTGGATCAAAAACTACAAGGACAGAATCTAACTCTCAAGAACTCTCAACTAATGATATTCTTAGAAGTTTTGCTTGAGTGCAGAATGAAGTTGTTCTTTTGCTTGAATATCTCTTCTCACTTGTCTGTCTCGTATTCCCGTAGTTTTGGTGAATGAATGAAGGCCTCTATTTATAGGCGGAGAGAATCAACTAGCCGTTGGAAGAGCTGTTGATCTCTGTTCTTTGATAGCGATAGCTTGTCTCTCATCTCTGCAAACTTTCCGGATTTGGCAACTGCGTGCTTCTGCTTTCCATTTGAGACAGTCTTGTGTTGGGCCAAATGAGGTAATGACAGAGAGTCAAACCTTCACGTGACTTCCTTATTTGAAATTCAAATCTTAACCTTTGACCTCCAACATTAGATAGTTGGTTGAGTCGTCTGATCTTCATCTGATTGGTCTTCAGCTGATGTTCTATCTGAATGCTTTTGTCTGAGTAGGAACATGTGAACTCTCAGCTGACTTTGAACTTCAAGTTGTTGCTCTAACTGATTGAGTCTACAACTGATGTTCCATCTTGAACGCTCAGTTGTCCTTGTTGTGTCTGATCAGTTGGGTTTGAACGCTCAGATGACTTTCTTCCATCTGATGTTCTCTTACAACTTCTTCCTTTGAATACTTGGTTGACTTTTGCATCTTGCCACTTGAATGCTCATTTGATGAACGCTCAATTGTCTTCCTCACAACTGATGTTCTATCCGAGTGAAGCCTTGTTGCCGTCTTCAGCTGGAGTCCTGTAAAGATAAAATCTTAACAATGCTCAAACAACGAGCCTAACTGCTAACATTAGGATCTGGCAACATCTACTCGGTTGGGGTCAGTTGGTTTTGGAATCAATCAAAACTTTAATAAATTTCCCAACAATTTCCCCCTTTTTGATGATGCCAAAACCCTTACAGATCAAAACTCTAAAACTTTAAAACCCTTATAAAAAATCTTACAAGGCAAACTGATCTAAATTCTACTGACCTATCCAAAATCTCAGCTGAAATTCTGGACAGTCTATAATATTAAAACATCAAAGGGTTAGCACAGTTATAACATGATATTGAAATAACTTTGTGATTCAGAGCTTGGACAATGAGAGATTGTACGTCAAGTTGAATCGTATAACTGAATAGTTTTTATTACAACTGATGATTACAAAAGTAAGCACAAAAAGACAAAAGATACATCAATTGCTCAAAAACTAACTGAGCTAAAATTGAAGCCCATACTTGCTAAAAATTCTAACAAAAATCTCTCTCTTTTCAGCTGACTCCTTTGAGATGTCCACCCCATGCTCTTTGCATACTTGCCTCGCCTCGGCTGCAATCTTTGTTCTGTTGGGGGTGCGAGAGTCTGGGAGGAAGAGAGGCTGATAAGTGACCCTCTTAGGGACCGGAACTGTGTTCAAGTCCAGTTTTGCTTCAATCATAGCACGCCTGAACTAGCTGAACATGCCCGGGTCCCCAGTGTGCAGCTCGGTCAACGCTTCCTTAAATGCTTTCCTCGGATCGTCGGTTGCGTAAACCTTCATGTAGTAGAAGTCATTTACGAACTCCTGCTTGAAAAGCTCCCATTCCTCGTTCCACTCAGTTGGCATCCATTTGTCGTTATGCCTAAACCGACTTTGGACCTTCACCTTCCCTGGCAACCTCTGCTGTCTTAGCCGAGCTTCAGCCTTGACTTGATGTTTATCGATTCGGCGACGGCTGCGGGAGGCATTGTTTCGGTCCAAATTCTTGGTTATCTTGTCCAGCTCCTCTTCAAATTGGTTTACCCTTCTGGCCTGGCTGGCAGCGAACTTCCTGATCCAGCTCGGATTCATATAATCCTTTTCAGCAACATCCATAGCCTTGGCAGCTGCAATGCACTCTTCGGTTGTGATACCGTCGAGTTCCGAATCAAGCTCGGCTGCGATCTCGGCTATGGAGTTGTAAGAAACTCCAAACTTCTCCGCCAGCTCCAAGTCTTTTGTCATTTCAGCTCCACCGACTTCGGTTGACTTGGGAGCGGACTTCTTCGTCTTCTTTCTCAGCTGAGATTTTACTGCAGCTGGCATTGCTTCCTCGGCTTGGGTCTCTTCTTCTTCCTGCATCTCAACATCCGCCTCTTTATCTTCTTTATCTTCCCCCTTTTTGGCATCAGCAACAAAGCTTGCTACTGATCCATCCAGAGAGGTGAGCTGTTGTTCGGCTTGTTGAATACGGTTGAAGAGTTCATCGACCGCGCATTCGATTTCCATCTTCTTTGCCAGTTCGGAGTCATGACGCTCTTGTTCGGCTTTCCTCAATCCAGCAAGAGTTTCAGATACCTCAGTCTGGAAAGCAACGAACTCAGCCCATCTTGACTCGAACCTGGACTCTCATTCTTCATCCTGTGTTTGTTGGGATTTAGCAAGGTTGGAATCAGACAAGGATTGGAAGATGTTGAGCTCAGACTTAATCCCTAGAACAGTTGTCTTCAATTCAGAAATGTCTTTGCTGGTGGAGGAGGAGAGTTCATCCAGCTTTATCTTCAGTGAAGCATTCTCCTCCACCAACTGCTTGTTCTTCTCTTCTTGTGCTTCCAACATCCTCAGTTGATCGTCTTTGTGTTGCTGGAAGTTGGCAAGAAATTCAGTCCTCAGCTGGTTCACCCTCTCAGAGATCAGCTCACAGATTTCTTCAGATGAGGGAGCTGGCTGATCAGCTGGAGGGGCTTGTTCGATCATAGCTGGTTGTTCAACTGGAACTATGGCTTGACGGTTTTCCAGGTACAGTTGCAGCTCCTTTTCTTCATCTTTCGCTGCGGCGGCAACTGCGTCCAGATCATTGATGAAGTCAGCTGACTTGATCAGCATGTTATCGAGGAAATCGACGCAATCTTTTCCAGCTGTCTCTCTTGTATCCGTGCCTTCTGCCTTGCTGAGGTCCAGACGACGTGTCAGCAGGGCCACCTTGTTGTTGTAGACCACTTCCAGGTTGGTATACTTGAAGTAGTCTCGGATGCGAGACTCGTCCGCCTTCAACATGTCCTAGCTGTGTACCCTGATTGTATCTTCCTTCACGTACCAGTGACTGAAGATCAGGTTGAACTGGTACAACAGCTCGGTTCCAAGAGTTGCGAAGATTGGCATATCACTAGCTTCTGGGAACATCCCGATCAGCTTTTGGAAGCAGTAGGCCACCTTGCCTTCGTGCTCCAACGCGATTTCCTGACGGTTAGCTTCATCGTCTATTGGGGAGGGTGATAGATCATATGGCAATGGTTCAAATGTTTCATCAATGTTGGCCAAAGAAGTGGTCTCAACATTGGCATCGAGCTGGAGGCTCGGAATATCAGATTCTGTGAGGAGGGGGGTTTCAATCGGTTTCTCAACATTGGCCGAAGAAGCGGTCACAATGTTGGCATCGAGCAAAGAGCTCGAAACATTTGGTTGTGGTTCGGTTGAAAGAGCAAGAGGCTCTTGAGGCGGTACAACATCAACTCCTGCCGTGGGGGAGGTTGGAACGTCTTCAATGTCCTCAGAGGAGGAAGAAGCATCCGATGTCACGTCCGTCTCCATCCCTTCAGTCTCATCAGCAGCTCGAGGAACGATCTTTAAGGCAGCTGCCTCAGCTGATTGGCTTGACTCGGATGGCTCCTCAGCTGGTGTCGACTCAACTGGCGCCTCCTCCTCAGCTGGTGCATCAACAGCTGGTTCCTCAGCTGGCTCCTCGACATGCTCCTTAGCCGGCACCTCAGCTGGCTCTTCAACTGTCTCTACAACCGTCTTCTTGAACCTTACCCTCAGCTTCTTCTGGGCAGGTTCAGCCTCCTTCTCTTTCTCCGACTCAGCCCTGCGTCGGCGTGCAGCTTTGGATTTGGTGGGGCGACTGACAGTTGGTACCTCCTCAGCTGTGGGTTCAATAGTCTTCTTAGCATCTTTCTTCTCCTTAGGAGTATATACACTCATAATCACCTCCTGCGCCTTCTTCGCTGTTGGGAACAACATCAACCTCTTCACTGGGGTTTCTTCGCAATCCTCCCAGACCATATTCCGACCCTCGGCTGTGATCAAGATCAGATCTGAGATCTTACAACCGAAGTTGAGCGTCCCCTTGACACTCAACAGTCTCTCCTGAGTCAGTTGTGGTCTCGGAGATCTTCTGCTTCTCCAGGATCAGCTGGTTCAGAAAATATTGGAACCAGTTGATCTCGTGTTTGTGCTCCAATGCCATCAACTGTTTCAGCTTTGGTCGGCTGATGTCGCTGAATGCTCCGATGTAGCCGAACACGACCTTGGACACAACATCAAACAAGAGTCAATGTTCTGGCTTCAATTTCGTCCTTTGCATATTGCTCTTCAACCTCTCCGGCGTGATCAGAGCATTCTCCAGAAATTCATCAGCTTGCTCATCGGTTGTGTTTTCAATGAAATCCATGGCGGTGTGGTTAACTGGAATGACGTGGCGAAGGAAGTCGGAAACTGCAATGGAGAAAGGAACACGGCGAATGGTTCTAGCCGGAACGTCGCGTTGTCGACAGGAGACCTCCGTTGTAACTCCTTCTCTGCTGTCGACGGACGACTGCAGATTCACATAAAATTCACTGACCTGGCGCCTGAGCAGGTGGGTGGGGTAGAGCTTCGCCCATTCCAAGAGTCCGTTCTCCCTGAGAGTATTTGCAAGGGGAGCCAACACCGGAGACTCCAATTCGTCATCGGAAAGAATCTTCTCGAAGTGAATCTTCGAAACGAGCAGGTCGAACGATTCTTCATACGAGGTGGGGACAAGAGAGGGTCCGGAAGAAGCCATTTTCTTGCTTTTGGGTGCCATTAAGTATCATTGCGAAGGTATATATAAGAGGGAAAGAAAATCTTTGCAGAAAACGGTTAGACAAAATTTGAGAAGATGATGAATAGTAATTGCAGATAAACACGAATGAGGAAGGTAAGAGATCACTTCTTGATTTTCCGCTATTTATAGGTTTTTGACTCGATTGAAATCGACGGCTGGGATTAAATGGCGCGAATCCATCAACGGCTGAGATCACGCGACTGTTGACTATCTTTGACTTGACGTCATGAACCGAGTTCCAACCAGCGCGTGAGAAGGTGTACAGTTTTTCATGTCAGCCCAATCGCACTATAAAGTAGGCTATTGATGTTCAGCCATACTTTACATTTAATGCGACATGATGGCTATTTTAATGTAATTGACTTGCTCAGGAATGTTTGAATTTATTTCAAACATTCTCATTTAAGAACATAACACCTTCAGCCATAAATGTTACCTGCCAGCTGATGTAGGAATCAGCTGTGTTCCCTTGTCAGCTGATGTCGGAATCAGTGGTGTTCCAATGTTGCGTCATACCATCAGCTGACTCGAGTTCGTCTGTTCAGCTGGCGTCTGATCCAATGTTGCAGCATACCACCAGCTGACTCGAGTTTGTTTGTTCAGCTGATGTCTGATGTCTTCAGTTGGCGATCCGCATCTGAGATTCTCCCTTCATCTGAGCTTCCCCCTCAGATGGATATTTATCTCTTCACCTCAGCTGGTTCCTCATCTGATGGATCCAACAATCCAAGTAGATCACATAACATCTTGAACCGTGCTTCGGCTAGAGGTTTGGTGAAGATATCTGCTCTCTGAATCTCTGTTGGAATCTTCTCCATGGATACGTCCTTCTTCTCAATATGGTCTCGGATGAAATGATGTCGGATGTCAATGTGCTTTGTCCGAGAGTGGTGAACAGGATTCAAAGAGATAGCAATGGCACTAGAGCTATCACAATGAATGGGAACATGTCCAGTTGCAACTTCATAGTCTCTCAGCTGTTGCTTGAGCCACAACACTTGCATACAGCAGCTATCGGCAGCCATATACTCTGACTCGGTTGTAGAAGTGGCAACACATGCTTGTTTCTTGGAGAACCACGAAACTATCTTGCTTCCCATGAACTGACAGTGTCCAGATGTAGACTTCCTGTCCAGCCGATCTCCGGCTAAATCTGCATCTGAGTATCCGGTCAGTTGGATGTTGTCGTCGGTTGGATACCACAACCCAACATTTACAGTTCCCTTCAGATACTTGATGATGTTCTTTGCTGCCAACATGTGAGCTTCCCTCGGTTGAACTTGGAACCGAGCACACACTCCAACCGCGTAAGATATGTCTGGCCGACTGGCGGTTAGATAAAGCAAAGAACCGATGATCCCTCTATACTTACTGGCATCCACGAGCTTTCCCTCAGTTCCAGGTTCAATCTTCCAGTTAGTATTCATCGGGATCCTTGTGGTCTTACTTGTCTGCAATCCGAACTTGGTGATGAGCTCTTTTGTATACTTGGACTGATTGATAAAAATCCCTTCTAGTGACTGTTTCACTTGAAGTCCAAGAAAATAATTCATCTCGCCCATCATTGACATCTCGAACTTCTCTTTCATGAGATTTGAAAATTTTTCATACAGTTCCTCCGACTTATAACCGAATATGATGTCGTCGACGTAGATTTGCACAACAAGTATATCTTCTCCAACTTTGATGGTGAACAGGGTTTTGTCAACTGACCCTCGTTTGAACCCCGAGTTTAGAAGAAAACCACAAAGAGTGTCATACCAAGCCCTGGGTGCTTGTTTTAGTCCATAGATTGCTTTCTTCAACTTGTACACTCTTCCATCTCCAGTTTCAAAACCAGGAGGCTGTTCAACATATACATCTTCCTTGATATCACCGTTGAGGAAGGCACACTTCACATCCATCTGATAAACCTTGAATTTGTGAAATGCAGCATAGGCTAGAAAGATTCGGATGGCTTCCAGCCTTGCAACCGGCGCGAAGAAGTCCTCGAAATCGATTCCTTCTGGTTGGCAATATCCCTGAGCTACCAACCTTGCCTTATTCCTCACGATGAATCTAATGGCGTCTCTCTTGTTCTTGAAGATCCATTTTAATCCAATGACTTTGACACCATTTGGTCTTTCTACCAACTCCCATACACAGTTGCGTAGAAATTCATTCAGTTCTTCTTGCATGGTTGTTGTCCAGTGCACACAGTTGAGAGCTTCCACAACATTCTTCGGTTCTGGTACATCAGCTACAAAGCAAGAAATCATAGCAACATCTCCAGCTTGCTCGAACTCTTCAAGAACTGCCAACTCCTCAGCATATTGGGCATAAGTGTTGGAATCTTCCTCAGTTGAATCTGGATTTGCAACTCTGCTCCTTGTACGCACACCTTCGGTTGGATCTTCGATGATGTTGTCAGTGGAATGGTCTTCATACCATCTTCTGTTGCGTCTTCCTTCTTCTTCCAATTGTGGCTGTTCTGTGATCTGAGCTGTGGGAGATGCTGGTCTCTTCTGAGCTGGTGATTTATCAGTTATTGAGTCTGGATCCTTAACATTGATAACATTTTGAACTGGGCTCGATTGGGCTTCGGATGCTGATGCAGTTGGAGAGGCATCAGCTGGAGTTCCCCCTTGAGATGAGCTGGGGTCTTCACATTCATCTTCAGAGGAATATGGATCATCATCCTCAGTTGCCCATACCAATGGTTCAGCTAGATTCTTTTCCCGTAGTGCTTGTGATCTGGTGAGAACAGGTGGAACCTGTGGATCAGCTTGTCGTTCTTTAACCTGTTCCCTGTACTCAAAAATAGATTCATCAAAACTAACATGAGGTGTTATCTCCACAACACGAGAGCTATTGTTGAAAACTCTATAAGCCTTGATTCAAGCGGCATATCCGAGAAATATGCCTTTCGAAGCCTTGGCATCAAAAGTTTTCAACTGAGTCTTCCCATTGTTGTGAATATAACACTTAGAACCAAAAACACGAAAATATGAAATATCTGGTTTCCTGCGTCTCCATAACTCGTATAGTGTCTTTCCCAACCGCTTGGTTAGAAGAGATCGGTTCTGGGTGTAGCATGTTGTGTTGATGGCCTCAGCCCAAAATCTCTTTGGCAGAGCTGAGCTTGTCAACATGGATGTAGCTGCATCTTTCAGTGTTCGGTTTTTTCGCTCAGCTACTCCATTCTGTTGCGGAGTACGCGCAGCTGATGTTTGATGAGTTATTCCATGCTTCTCGCAGTACTCGATGATGGTTTCATTTAGGAACTCGGTTTCACGATGTGATCGGATGGAAATGATTTTCATCTCTTGTTGGTTTGATATCCGATCCATCAACTTGGGTAGCTCATCTCGGGTTTCACTTTTGTGACGCATGAAAATGGTCCACGCGTATCTAGAATAATCATCAGTTACAACAAGTGTATACTCGTTGCCATTCATGCTCTTTGGTGTAACTGGCCCGAAGAGATCCATGTGGATCAGCTGTAACACTCGGTCGATTGAGGGAGTTGTCTTCAACCGGAAGGAGGATCTAGCGAGCTTTCCCAACTGGCATGCACTGTAGATATGTGTTGTTGAAAACACTCGGTTTGGTATGCCTTTTGCATGTTCTTGTCTGGCAAGTCGGTTCATAGTCTTGAAGTTCAGATGGTTGAGCCTTTTGTGCCACAGTCAGCTCACATCTGAACTGCTCTTTGATAACAGGCAGGTGTCATGAGGACTACTGTTCCAGTCAGCATAATAGACATTCCCGGTTGGCGATCGATTTCCCAACAATATGACCTGCTTTGATCCGACATTTTTAACCCTGCAACCCTGTGCATCAAACTTGACAGAGAAACCATTATCACAGAATTGGCTGATGGAGAGCAAGTTATGCTATCCATCAACATAAGAAACATTAGTAATCGAAACATGATTGGTTTGAAGGGTACCGTAACCTCTGGTGTGACCTTTTGAGTTGTCACCAAAGGTAACTGATGGTCCTTCTTTCTCCACGAAACTCCCAAGCAAATCCTTCAGATTTGACATGTGTTTCGAACATCCACTATCCATCACCCACATGGTTCGTGAAGCTTTATTCTTCCTCAGCTGTTTCTCATGTTCCTGCACAGAGAAACTTGCTTAGGTCCCCAATTTCAGTTGGGTCCTGGAGGGTTAGAACCAGTTCCCCCTTGAACTGTGGGTCGTTTTTCCCTGTAACCTCGGATAGATTTATCATTCCAGATCACTTTTCCTTCATCATCAACTATAACAACGCCTCGGTTATCCTTAGGCTTATTGTTGGCAGTGATGTTCTGTTTCTTGGGAGGAGATGGATTTCTCCCATGTTGAGCTTTCGGAGGAGAGGCTTTCCCCCTGTTTTGATGGCGGTTTTTATCCTGTTGGATTCGTTGTTGAGGTCGGACGCCATGTTGGAATCTTTGTGGCTGATTCGGATTCCAACTCCCTGAATGTTGTCTATAGCTGTTCATGCCCTGTTGGTGGTTCATGTTGTGGCATGAATATCTCCAGCTGTTCGACCTGTTCCTTATCAGTTGACTCGGTTGGAACCTTTGGTTGAACTGATGATGGAACCGCGGTTGATTCAGATGGTTGGATCCTTGTCGGTTCTGCGGTCGGTTCCATTCTTTCTGATGTTGACTCTGAGGTTGATTCAGAGGTCGGTTCTGGTTCTGAGTTCTGTTGCGATTGTGTCTCCGACGCCTCTGATTCCTCTTCTGACTTTTGGAACATTCCCCCTCGGTTGATGTCCCAACCGATGGAACATTCTGTCCTCCATCTACTGCTTGCTGAGAAGTAGGGGTTGGATTAATTTGGGGAGATTCAGGTTCAACTGTGTTAGGTTCGACAACCTTGGCTTCCACAGCTTTGATGAAGGTCGCTGGAGGGATTCCAGTATCCTTGATCACGTCATAACCGAGTCCTGACACGTCATCTATATGTCGGCTGTAATTGATGAGATTCTCGATGATCTTGGATGACTGATATAGCTTAATTAAGTTATCCTTCTCAGTTTGCAACTCCTTGAGGAGGACATCTATATGCTCGGTTTGTCCGTCTGACTTCTTTATCAGCTGGTCGATCTGAGTCTCTTGCCTTTTCAACTGATCTTGCTGCTCCTTGATTTGCTTTGTCAACTCCTCATCAGTTGGAGCATTAGTTCGGTTGACCGCATTCAGTTGACTTTTGAGATTATCCATCTCTTCAGTTTGACTCTTGATCAAATCGTCCTTTTCGGTTAAGGATTCTTCAAGTTTGGAGAACTGTTCTTGAAGACTCTTAAACTCAACCGATTGCTGATGTAGTTCCTCACTGAGTTCTTGAAAGTCACTACAGGAGGGTTCCAACTCTTCATCCAGTGTTTCCTGCATGTTAGAAATATTGGAAGAATTTAAATTAGCAGGACTAGAGTGTACCTCAGTATCATCCTGGTCAGTTCCAAGTGCCATGAGGCATTGATCCTGACTGATAGCGTTGTTGGTGGAAGTCAGCTCATCCTCATCTTCAGTGTCAGTGAAGATGTCCATGTCATCAGCTGCTTCTTCTGCAACCATGGCCTTGTTATTTCCAGCTTGCTTGGCCCTCAACGCTTCTCTCTCTTTCTTCGAGAGGTCTGGACAATCTGCTTTGAAATGTCCTTTCTTGCCGCATTCAAAGCAACCGTTGGTCACACGTTTTGAGTTATCTCGAGTTCGGTTAGATTTGTAGAACCTCTTGTATTTTCCGAACCGAGTGTCCATGTCAGCTAGCTTCTTTGACAGGGCGGCTATGTTCCGTTGTAGCTCTTCTCTGCTTGGCTCCTTAGTAGTTGTGTCCGCTGATCTTGTTGGCCTTGATGTTCGCGGCTTTGAATAGTCAGCTCGGAGCGCTACTGACTTTATGGCTGAACCAACATCCTCATGTCGACTCGTCTGAACCGAGGACTGAGTTGACCTTCGTCGGTTCACCTTGTACTCATTTCCCTTCAGAATTGAGAACAATCTTTCAGTTCCCATCTCACCAAGGTCAGCTCGGCTCTCATGGATGTTGGTGAAGGTATCCCACTCAGCTGGTAGAGCTTGTAATACTTTGAGGTTGATTTCTCTCAAAGTATATTTTCCTCTTCGGATGGACTGGATCCTTCTGATGATGTCCATGAACTGGAGCTCTAACTGATAAATGGTTTCATCAGTTATCAGGCAAAAGTTGTCGAAATCTTGGCAGGCATGTGAGAACTTGTTCTCCTTTGTCTCGTCGCTTCCTTCACTCAGCGATGCCAAGATATCCCACATCTCTTTGGCGGATTCACACTCCTCTATCCAAGGCAGATAATCTTGTCCAACTGTGGACATGATCGTGCTCTGAGCCCAGATGTCCAGCTGGCTCACTTTGGCTTCTTCTGGAGTGAAGTCTTCTGGCTTCTTCTCCACTAACTCCACAGTTGTATCCCCATCGTTGGGATTTGTAGGAGTGCGAGTGATTCTCTCTCTGATGATGATCGGTTCGGATGTGAGTACTTGTTGCATCCGATGATGCTTTGACAGTAAGATCTTCTTCATCCGAGTTCTCCAGGATGTATAGTTCACTACCGAGAACATGACCACGATCTTGTCCTTGACATCCATCTGCACACTACAACAGAAGAAATATGCAAGCAAATATGCACTAGCGTGATAAAAAGATCTGTTCAGTTGACCACTGAAGAAAACACCTCGAATTCACACCTTGTGAAACAGAGTCATCAGTCTTTTGAACCACTGCTCTGATACCACTTGATGGTCCCGATACGAGTTCTGGTGTATGGGGGGAGGGGGAATACACCAGATAAAACTTTTTAAAACAACCCCCTAAAAATTAACTCAACCGAGTAATGCAACTCAGTTGTGATCACAACTGAGTAAGAAACACTCAGTTGGAAGTGATGTGTTGTGCGGAATGTGGTGGAAAATAACTCGTATAAACTCAACTCACGCTTAAGTGCAAGGTTGGTCAAAAACCAAAACAGTTGATATGGAATAATGCAGTTTGTATGCAGGTTAGTTAGTCAGTTGAATATGCAAGAAGATAACTGAAAATAAACACAACACACAAAGATTTAACAAGGTTCGGAGAGAACTCCTACGTCCACGGGGAGTTATGAGTCCACACAACTCAGTCCAAGTTCTTTTGGACAAACCACAAAGCTTACGCAGGCTTTGCAACCGTTAAGATAAGTTTACGGGTACTTATCAACCTTACAGATTAGTTTTTGGGTACTAATCAACCTATCTACTCAGTTACGGGAAGAGTAGGGTCCTAAAACCTTTTCAGGTGAAAGAAAGGGGTTTCAACTAATAGCTCGAACAAAAAGTGAGCTATGATCTAACACTCTACGAACTCTCAACAAGTGATGTTCTCAAGGTTGGATCAAAAACTACAAGGACAGAATCTAACTCTCAAGAACTCTCAACTAATGATGTTCTTAGAGGTTTTGCTTGAGTGCAGAATGAAGTTGTTCTTTTGCTTGAATATCTCTTCTCACTTGTTTGTCTCGTATTCCCGTAGTTTTGGTGAATGAATGAAGGCCTCTATTTATAGGCGGAGAGAATCAACTAGCCGTTGGAAGAGCTGTTGATCTCTGTTCTTTGATAGCGATAGCTTGTCTCTCATCTCTGCAAACTTTCCGGATCTGGCAACTGCGTGCTTTTGCTTTCCATCTGAGACAGCCTTGTGTTGGGCCAAATGAGGTAATGACAGAGAGTCAAACCTTCACGTGATTTCCTTATTTGAAATTCAAATCTTAACCTTTGACCTCCAACATTAGATAGTTGGTTGAGTCGTCTGATCTTCATCTGATTGGTCTTCAGCTGATGTTCTATCCGAATGCTTTTGTCTGAGTAGGAACATGTGAACTCTCAGCTGACTTTGAACTTCAAGCTGTTGCTCTAACTGATTGAGTCTACAACTGATGTTCCATCTTGAACGCTCAGTTGTCCTTGTTGTGTCTAATCAGTTGGGTTTAAACGCTCAGATGACTTTCTTCCATCTGATGTTCTCTTATAACTTCTTCCTTTGAATACTTGGTTGACTTTTGCATCTTGCCACTTGAATGCTCATTTGATGAACGCTCAGTTGTCTTCCTCACAACTGATGTTCTATCTGAGTGAAGCCTTGTTGCCGTCTTCTGCTGGAGTCCTGTAAAGATAAAATCTTAACAATGCTCAAACAGCGAGCCTAACTGCTAACATTAGGATCTGGCAACATCTACTCGGTTGGGGTCAGTTGGTTTTGGAATCAATCAAAACATTAATAAATTTCCCAACAGCATTAAATCTAGGATTGGCGTTTCCAGCTAGGTTATGTTTTAATAAGAGAAATAGTTAGGTCTGGCGTCTACAACTAACTATCAATAAAGTACGTAGGAATTGGGGTATGTCCGCTGCATTCACGGTACCCTATAACTGGTTGGTCCTAGATAATTAATTAATCTTTGCGTCGATGATCAGAGCCTAAACTAGTGTGGATTTATTCGAAGCTGAATTACTTTCTTTTGATTTATATATAGTTTATTATTTAGTTAATTTCTTTGTTTTCTTAGTTAATAGTTAAAAACCTAAAATTAAGGCGTGGTGGCTACACCAAAACTGATTTATAGGAAAAATAAATTATATCTCGTTCTCTGTGGTTCGATCCTGCTTATTACTATACTCATTTGATTCTGAACAGGATTTGCAGGAATTATTTGGAAGTATACGACGCTCACCAAATTGGCGCCGTTGCCGGGGAACGGTGTTGATTATTTTATCTTTCCTATTAATCTTTTGTTACTTTTTTTCTTGTTTATGAGCAGTGAAATTGTTGAAGAAAGAGGCCAAGCAAAAAAAGCAGCCGAATCTGATCTGTAGAAACGGAATCCGCTCTGTTTGCCCAAACAGTCTGTTTACAAGCCTAACAGCAGTGTTCCACAAATTGAAAGTAATCTGTTTGCCCAAACGGAACCTATTCCTCAACAGAAACAGAAACAGAACATGAAGTTGAGTCTATTTCCGTCGAGGGAACTGAAAGCGACATGGCTGCTAATGATCCCAGATTGTGTGACCTTTCCAGTCACGAGGCTGATGATCCTCCTACGCCGATCCAGTTGCTGGAGGCTGCTACATCCATCGAGATAAAGCTTGGATTGCTCAATGTTCTTCCCAAGTTCTATGGCAAAAAGGGAGATGATCCATACAATTTTCTGAGTGAGTTTATCAAGATATGCAAGGTGCATAAGCGACCAAGTGGAGTTTCCGAGGAACACTTCAAGCTAGCCGCATTTCCTTTCACTCAAACGGCAGAAGCGAATGCTTGGTTCACTAGTCTTCCACCAAACTCCATATCCACATGGCCTGAAATGAAGATGGTTTTTTTGGAACACTTCTTTCCTCTTACCAAGACTCATGCATTGAAGAAGGAGATTAGTGGAGTTAAGCAAGAATATGATGAATCATTGAGTACTTACTCGACAAGATTCAGGAAATTGGTGGATAGGTGTCCGAATCATAAATATTCTGATGGTGATTTGTTGCAATATTTCTACCAAGGCATGACTGTCGACACGAAGAATTTCGTCAACTCATCAAGCAAAGGAGGGTTTTTATATTGCCGAGTTAGCGAAGCAAATAAGTTAATTCAACATTTGGTAGAAGCAACAAGGGAGTACGAGGAACCTAGAATTAGTTTTCTTAAGAGAGCGTCACAGTCGAGTTCCTCCGATTTTGAAGAGAAATTTGAAGAAAGAATAGGAATGATGGAATAAATGTTGAGTACTGTTGTTGAGAAGGTTGCAAGTACTGGACCGACGGAGAGATCATGTGGTTTGTGTGGTAATTTGGGCCATTCAACATTGCAGTGCAAATTGAATGAAGAGAATCTCATTGCTCATGCAAATTCTTTTGGAAGTTGGTATGGTAATCCATGTTGGAGTGATCAAAACAATCAAGCGCATCAACAACAGAATTATCGACCACATCATCATAGAGACTTTCAGCAAACGCCACCTCCTCCACCACCACCACGAGAAAAGCCCGGCAAGTCTCTTGAGATGATGATAGCTGATTTGATTGGCTCGCAACAATTTGTGCAGAATAATGTGCAACAACTTCACCAATCTCAGGCGGAGCAAAAGATGTGTATCAATGGATTAGCTCGTCAAATTTCTCAACTTTCGACTTCCGTACATGAGTTCAAGGGAAATCAAGGCTGTTTGTGGTCACAAGTTCAAGTGAATCCTACAGAACAAGTGAACTTAATCACCTTGAGAAGTGACAACGAGTTGGAGGAGCCACCAATAAATAAGTTGGAAAAGAGTTTGAGAAACGAATCTGAAGAAGGTGTCGGGCTGCCCAAATGGGACGGTTTTGACGTTGAAGCAGTAGCAGATGATGAAGCTGAAAATATGTTCTGTTTGGCCAAACAGGACAGTGATCCGCTAGTTGTGCTGAAAGAAAAAGAGGCCGAAAAGGAAATTGCACCAGAGGAAGCAACTAAGGTTCATAAATCCTTGAGTTTATATGATCCTAATATTGTGATACATGCTCCTTTCCCTCACAGATTAGAAAAGAAGAAGCAGAAGGAAGATCCCATGGACTTCATGTCGATATTCGGCAAGTTGGAGATTAATCTTCCATTTCTTCAATCGATCAAGCTTCTTCCATTGAGCAAATTTATGAAGGATTTCATTGCTGGAAAGAAGAAGGATGTTGGCAAGATTTTGATGAGTGGGAGCGTATCAACCGTGATGCAAAGAAAATTGCCACCTAAATGCAAAAATCCAGGTATGTTCTCTTTACCTTGTTCCATTGGAGGTACAAAGCTCAAGCATGCTATGTGTGATTTAGGAGCATTTGTTAACATCATGCCATTATCTATGTATAATAGCTTATCTGGTGTGGAGTTGGTAGATACTAATGTTAAGATGCAATTGGCTAATGGAGCATGCATTTATCCTGAGGGTCTTTCGGAGAATGTTCTTGTGAAAGTGCATGATTTTGTTATCCTGCTGATTTTTATGTGGTTAAAATGAACGATATGCAGTCAGAGAGTTTTTCTGGAGTTCTGTTAGGTCGTCCTTTCTTAAGGACTGGTAAGTCGGTCATTGATGTCTTTAATGGTACTATTTGCTTGGATTATCATGGAGAGAAATTCACTTTCAGCATTGATGACGCCTTGAATAATTTTTTTGATTTTAAAGATGTTTGTGCCATAGATGTGACTGACTCTTCTGTCCAAGAATATCTTGAGACTGAATTTATGCAGGCAAAGCAAGGTCTAATTTCAATGAGAGGGGTGACTAGTTTTGATACTCAAGGTTCTGGAAATACGTCTCTTACGTCTGTGATAGATTAATATCCTCGGATGAGAAGCTACCTAAGTTGGAGCTTAAGCCACCTAAATTCGGAAGAAAAAAGATTCGGTGATTTCTTTCCTTTTACTTTATTTATTTAATTTTATTTCTTTTATTTTTTATGTTTGAGTCTGTGTTTGTCTCCTTGTTATGCTTATTCTTTGTTTGCTTGAGGGCAAGCAAAGCTTAAGTGTGAGGAGGTTGTTTATGTTTGACTTAAGTTCGTTTGTTTTATTGAGTTAAGTTTTTGTGTCAAGTTAAGCCAAGTATTATCGAATTTGTTGATGTTTGTGAATATACTCTGCCCGTATGAGTCTTGTGATAAACTTGTGATTAAATATGCTTTCGAATGGTGAGATGTGATTTATAGTTTGAATATCTATTGAATGATACTTGGGATGATGAAAGAGGGTAGTAGTTGAGTTTCTTTACCCACACTTATATATGAGTTTTGAGCCTTTAATTAGTAGAGCACTCTCTACTTTATTTCTTTCTAAGAGAATTTTTGTTCACAAGGTTGCGATATTATGTGTGTCATGTGTAATAAATGATAGAAGGCACTAGGATGAACCAATTTTGGCCTGTTTTTCATTGCCTAACCCGTACATTAACCCCTAGTGAGCCACTTTGAAGCCTTGACCATGTTCTTTCATTTAAGTTACTAAATCTTTAGCCAAGACATGTTTTGACTTTCTTTTGGCCCTGTTGTGCATGTTTCAAATCTGAAAAATTCGTCCATGTGTGATCTCCTTGAAAAAAAAAGGCATTACTTATACGAGATCAGTTTGCCGGAACAAATGATGAGTTGAAGTTTATGTGCTGAATAAGAAATAAAAGCTGAAATTTGGTTTTGCTTGACCAAACGGCAGTTTTTGTCACTCATATTTTGTGGTTAATTTTGGGCGATATGATGAAGTTGTGAAATGTATGTTTGTTCGAGATTGGGAAGAAGGGTGCTGAAAAAAATAAGAAAAAAAAAAGTGAAAAAAAGAAAAAAGAAAAAAAAAAGTGAAAAAAAAGTGAAAGAAAAGGAGAAAAGATTGCACCCAAGTGTTGAGCATACAGTTTGATAGTTGAGACTGTTAAATTAGTTTGTTCTTTTTGTGATGCCTATTATTCATGGATGATAATTTGGTTTGGACATGCACGATATTCTGTTCTTATTTTTGAAGCTTAGGAACCTATTAGATCCTAACAACGTTTTGAATGGTCCCTAACCCCATTACGCTAAATGAACAAAGACCTTTTTGAGTTACAAGTTGACTGCTTTATATCGCGACTGCATGAATCTTGTTTTTTGTGTGGCTGTCCTTGATACTATACTGAGTGAATGAGTAATATCCGTGAGCTGTATATACTCAATTGTTGCCCGATTTTGACTAAGTTGATGATAATGATGTGTTCTTGAGATTTCATTTCGTTATTTGAAAGTTGAGAATTGCTTTGTGCATTGCTAGATTCTTACTTGACAGGGAAAAGTTTGTGGACGTTAACAGTTTGGTATTACTTGGCTATTGTGTGTCAAGTAAATTCGTGTCTCATTGTTTTTAGTCTTTTGTTTTATTTTCTTTTTAATGAGTCAGTTGTCTCGAGTCGTAGTAGTTAATGTTCTGAACAACCCTATTTTTTGATTTAGTCTTATCTTCACTTCATACTTGAGGGCAAGTATGATTCAAGTGTGAGAAGATTTGATGTGTGTGTTTTTGATTGTTTAGAACTTGAGGTTTCTATCGTTTTATGAGATATAATGCACGTTTAGGTGTTATTTTGTGCAGGAATTGTAGAGTCCGAGATGCAAGAATGTGGAACAGGAAGTCAAGAAAAAGAGGAGATTTTGTTTGGTTTTGCTGTGGAATTGAAGGAAGGAAGAGATTGACTGAATTTGTTTTCTTTTTGGATACTAATTATGGCTTAGTATTTTATTATTATTGGGCTAACTAAATCAATTTTTATTAAGCCTAGCCCATAGGTTTTAGTTTGGTTATCGGCTGATTTTTGTTAAGGAATTAATTTCCTTACTTTGGGAAACTTTTCAGCCGCTAGAGATAGGATTTAAATTAGGCTTAGGATTAGTTTTTATTTTTCTTGAGATATACTCCCTCCGTCCCGCTCATTTTGTCTCCTTACTATTGAGCACGGAGATTAAGGAAAGTTGTTTGTTTAATAAACTAGTGGATGAGATTGGAAAGGGATGGGAGAGAAACTCTTATAGCCACTCATTATGTCTATATTTGGATGTAGACAAAATGAGTGGGACATCCATTTAAGGAAAGGGAGATAAAATGAGCGGGACAGAGGGAGTATATGTTTAGCCACCATATTGAGGGATACACTCCAATTCCATATTTTATTCTTAGCGGCAGGAGAGAGACGAGAAGAATTGTTGTTCTAGTTTATTTTCTTTAGCTTTTGGAGATTCTTGGATCCATTGTTTCTCAAGTACCGGTGACGATTTCTCGTTATCTTTTATTTTGTTAGATTAGTTTCATGTTTTCTTTATATTATTTGATCGTGTTTTATTTTAATAATATGAGTAGCTAAATTCTTTGATTCAGTGAGAATATTGAAGCACCAGTTTAATAATATGTGAGACTTAATTGTTCGTATAATTAATTTGCTAGAATTTCAATTTATTCTTTGTGTTTAGAGTTAATTCCGATTTTGTTTAAGCCTGATCAACCTAGATTTAATTGGAATACAGTCAATTAGTTCCCCCAATCTGTAATTATTGGAATAGAGCTAATTAGTGATAAAGCTACCATGTTCGTAGTAGGAATAAATTGGTAAACGGATTATTACTTGCGTTCTTGAGTAATTCGTTTAAATTGAGTTCCTTCAAAGCTAAAAGCTATTAGAGCATTAAATCTAGGACTGCGTTTCCAGCTAGGTTATGTTTTAATAAGAGAAATAGCTAGGTTTGGCGTCTACAGCTAACTATCGATAAAGTACGTAGGAATTGGGGTATGTTTGCTGCATTCACAGTACCCTATAACTGGTTGGTCCTAGATAATTAATTAATCTTTGCGTCGATGATCAGAGCCTAGACTAGTGTGGATTTATTCGAAGCCGAATTACTTTCTTTTGATTTATATATAGTTTATTATTTAGTTAATTTCTTTGTTTTCTTAGTTAATAGTTAAAAACCCAAAATTAAGGCGTGGTGGCTACACCAAAATTGATTTATAGGAAAAATAAATTATATCCCGTTCTCTGTGGTTCGACCTTACTTATTACTATACTCATTTGATTCTGAGCAAAATTTGCAGGAATTATTTGGGAGTATACGACGCTCACCATAACTAAAAAGTAATTAGATTAACATAAATTTAAAAAAAGAAATTAAATATAATAAAATATAGAATTTTTTAATGATAAGTTGGCATATTATGTTATTTTCGTTTTTATTAATAATAATATTTTTATTTTTTATTAAAATTATAATTTTATTAAATTTATTGTATATAACCGTCGAAAATCGACGGGAAATCACTATTCCATAAATTCTTCTCAAAATTGATGTTGGATAAAGAGGTGGATCGTTCTGATAGAATATATCCTCTATCTCACATTGATTTAGAGAAGAAAAGTAATTTTGAAAATTGTCAAGCTGACCCAATCCTACATTATGAATTCAATATAAAATTTTAAAAAAAATCACTTGAACTATCGATTAGGAATTAACTCGTCTAACCCCACAGTTTTGTGTCAGAACTCACCCGTTCACCATGATTTTCATCGAAATCAGCCCGTTTACCCCACGATTTTGATCGGAGTCGGGTCGTCTACCCGACGGTTTTAAGTTAGAACCACCCCTCTCAAATTGAATTTAAAAAATAATTTTATCACATGTTTACGTATCAAACTTATATAGTAATGTCTGTTAAAAATTCTAATATAATCTACCCTCATTCTTTGATAATTTTCAAAACTCTATTCTTCTTCAAAATCGAAGCAAGAATCGTTTGAGGGTGCCACATAGGGTTGTATATAAATCAAATAATTTTGGCTCGGTTCAGTATTCGATTCAAATTTTTTATATTCGAATTTGAAAATTTATGCGTTGAATACACATACGAAAACCTTTTCTGATTCGATTAGTTAATGAATATGAATTCAAAATCTGATATTCGATTCGATATTCAAAAATATTCGATTTCACATATAATACATATATATTATACAAATATATGTATATTTAAAAATTAAACTAAAGGCTAAACTTTAAGAAAAATAATATTACTTATTTCTCAAAAATGTCAAACCCTATTTTTTCTTTCTTCAATATCTATCTTTTTAGTATCTAAGACAAATGTATGGATATAACATTTATTATTGAATTGAGTGTTTAATTGTTTCTTACATGAAATATTATTTCAGAAAAATTCTTTAATTGCGAATCAAATAGTGTAAAATATTTATAAAATTGCGAATCAAATATTCGAATAGTTTGTTTATAATAAACTTAAAAAACCGAATCGAATATTCAATTCGAATCGAATTTTAGCGAATATCATTACGAATCGAATATGAATCAAAAAAATATTCGAAGTCGATTCGCTTACTAATTCGAATATGCGAATAATGTCACAAATCCGAATTTGGAACCATTTATTTGGAAAATTAATAAATTGGTTCACTACAAAAAATAATTATTTATTCGGCCAACTAATGAATTGGTCAAATTAAATTAAATTAAACTATAAAAATATAGTTATTTATTCGGTCAACTAATAAATAAATGGGCCAAATAAATTTTTTAGTGCAAAAGATGAGAAAATACACATTGATTCTAGGTGTAGTGGACAAAATTGGTAAGCCCAATTTTGCATTTAGCAAGCTTGACAAGCCGAACTAGACAGACGATTCGGTCCAATAAAAAATAATACATTAAGCCTACATTCGCATTTGGGCTACAATATCCATCTAAAAACCCTAAGGGGTCCGTCCGTCTGGTCAGTCCGGCTGACTAAGTCAAAAGGCTTATCCTAACGTTGACACCAAGATAGCAACGAATCGGAGGACTATGGCGGTTAGATAAGGTTGACGAGGTAAACCCTAACCCTAGGGGTTAGCCGCTCTATATATACAACCGGACTAGGTCATAAGCGGAGACAATCATTCACTCCCACTATCACTCGAACTCTCTCCATCTTTACTTGCCGTCACCTTACTCTCAAGCTCTTACCAGACGGATTATTGTTATTTAGTCGGATTTATAAATAGGTGATGTTTCATTGAATAACCGATGTGGGATACAAGGAACCATTTATTTGAAAAACTAATAAATTTGTTCACTACAAAAAATAATTATTTATTTGGCCAACTAATGAATTGGCCAAATTAAATTAAATTAAACTATAAAAATGTAGTTATTTATTCGGCCGACTAATAAATAAATGGGCCAAATAAAACTTTTAGTGCAAAAGATGAGAAAATACACATTGATTCTAGGTATTTATAGGGTTTTCAATAGGTGATGTTTCATTGAATAACCAATGTGGGACACAAGGAACCATTTATTTGGAAAACTCATAAATTGGTCCCTTACAAAACATAATTATTTATTCGGCCAACTAATGAATTGGCCAAATCAAATTAAATTAAACTATAAAAATGAAGTTATTTATTGAGGTAATCCATCCATATAGCCACTTTGACTAGGTTGACTACAATAGTTGTCAAAGAACTTAATATGGTTAAATTGTAGTCAAAAATATATTTTTTGGACAAAAATACCCCTTCGTTTCACTTTTTCTCTTTTTCTCTCTCTTCTTTATCTCTTTTTCCTCTTTTCTTTCTTCTCTTTTATTCTTCTCCATCTCGTTTTTTTTTCTTCCTATGGCTTTTCTTCTTCATTTTTTTTTTTTGTTCTCTTCTTCCTGTCGCCTCGTCGCCGCCGCTCTCCCTCTCTCGCCGCCGCCTTGCGCCCCTCTCGTCGCCCTTCTCGATGCCGCCGCCGTCGCCCTGCGCTCCTTTCCATCGCCGTTGGTCTCTCTCTCTAGATCTGCTGTCGCCACCGCCGTCGCCCCTCCCGTCGCTGCTGCGGTCGCCCTGCGCCCCTTCCCGTTGCCGTCGCTCTCTCTAGATCTGTTGTGGCCACCGCCGTCGTCATTTTTCTCCTCTTTATTTCCTTGTACTGATTGGATATCTCTAATCTCTATAGTTGCATTTGATGATTTTGGAGGCATGGGCTTTCCGCAATTAATTTGATGATTTGTGTTTTATAAAGCTTTTTTGATGATTTGTATAAAGCTATGCTCGCAAAGATGGGCTAATTTGGAGGCTGATCCTAATCAATTAGTACTCACAGTCTTTGGTTGCAAAATGTCAATTAATCGATCTTCTCTATTTTCACACCTTTTGTTGAAAATCTTCAACGACCTCAACTTTTCTGGGTTGATGCACCGTTTCTCTGTCTCTCTCTCTCTCTCTGTGTCTTGCAGATGCAAGTTAATGGAAGTTGTAGTCATAAGTTATTTATATGTTTTTTTTTGGTACGCCTGTTACGAATTTAGTAAATTCGTAATGCTAAGTGTTACGAATTTGATGGATTCTTAATATAAAATGTTACGAAGTTACCAAATTCATAATATGAAATTGATTAATTCGTTGCAAGGAAATTGACGATGTTGATGTTACGAATTTGAGGAATTCGTAATCTGTTATGTTACGAATTTATTAATTTCGTAATACGAAATCAACGATTGATGATATTGTTGTTACAAATTGTATGAATTCGTAATGTCTTTTGTTACGAATGTATGAAATTCGTAACACAAAATTAAAGATTGTTTTTGTGTTACGATTTGTTATTTTTGTAACTGATTTATTACTATTTGTTGATTTCGTAACAACACGATTTGTTACGATTTTGTTTTGGTGTTACGACTTGTTTATTTTCGTAACTGCTTTATCATGTAGTGTGGTGTTACGAAATCATAAATTGGTAATAGAGAAACAAGACACATTTGATTCGAAATATTGAATTCGTAACATGGAATTATGACAAACTGATACGAATTCATAAGATCGTAACATGGAATTATGACAAAGTGATACGAAATCATAAATTCGTAACAGAGAAACAAGGCATATTGATACGAAATGTAAAATTCGTAACAGAGAAACAAGATACGAAATGTAAAATTCGTAACATGGAACTGCTACGAAATGATAAAATCTTAACAGAAAGTCAAGGCATAGTGATACGAAATGACAAAATCGTAACATGGAATCAAGGCATACAGAAATGAAATGCCAAAATTTTAACAAGAAGTCAAGGCATAGTGATACGAAATGCCAAAATTGTAATCTATTATGTTACGAATTTATTAAATTCGTAATACGAAATCAACGATTGATGATATTGTTGTTACGAATTGTATGAATTCGTAATGTCTTATGTTACGAATGTATGAAATTCGTAACACAAATTAAAGATTATTTTTGTTTTACGATTTGTTATTTTCGTAACTGATTTATTACTATTTGTTGATTTCGTAACGATACGATTCGTAACGATACGATTTGTTACGATTTTGTTTTGGTGTTACGACTTATTTGTTTTCGTAATTGCTTTATCATGTAGTGTGGTGTTACGAAATCATAAATTGGCAATAGAGAAACAAGACACATTCGATTCGAAATATTGAATTCGTAACATGGAATCATGACAAATTGATACAAATTCATAAGATCGTAACATGGAATTATGACAAAGTGATACGAAATCATAAATTCGTAACAGAAAAACAAGGCATATTGGTACGAAATGTAAAATTCGTAACAGAGAAACAAGATTCGAAATGTAAAATTCGTTACTTGGAACTGATACGAAATGATAAAATCTTAACAGAAAGTCAAGGCATAGTGATACGAAATGATAAAATCGTAATAGAATATTCAATACGAATGCTAATTTCGTAACATAACATGATCTGGTGGTGCTTGGCGACAAGATTCTTCCGCTTGAATATCCATTCTATCTGTAATAAACAAACAATTAAATCAATTCAGTATTTCAGAACATGTAACACATATTACGAAATTATAATTTCGTAACTTCAAATAAACATATGAAAATGCAAAGTTAGTTATGAATTTCAAAATTCGCAACATCATATACTTAACAATTTCAGTTTCGAAACCTTCAAATAGCCACAAATATGTTGCGAAATTATAATTTCGCAACATGTTATAACTCAAATTCTAAAAACGTGATACGAAAATATGAATTAGCAACAGATTATTCAATACGAATGCTAATTTCGTAACATTAAATGATTCATTTCGGAACCTTCAAAAAGCCTCAAACATGTTGCAAAATTGTAAATTCGTAACTTCAAATTAATGAATCAAAATGCACAGTTAGTTATAAATTTCACTATTCGTAACACTATATACGAATTGTGAAATTCGCAACATTATATACCTAAAAATTTCAGATTCGAAACTTTCAAAAATCCTCAAACATGTTGCGAAATTGTAATTCCGCAACAGTTTATGACCGAAATTCCAAAAAAGTGTTAAGAAAATATGAATTAGCAACAGATTATTCAATACGAAATTCGTATATTTTGTTGCGAATTGTGAAATTTCCAACATTATATGCTTAAAAATTTTAGTTTCGAAACCTTCAAATAGTCCCAAACGTGTTGCGAAATCGTAATTTCGTAACGTCAAATAAACGAATGAAAATGCACAGGTAGTTACGAATTTCATAGTTCGCTACACTATATACGAATTGTGTTACGAATTGTGAAATTCGCAACATTATACACCTAAAAATTTCAGATTCGAAACATTCAAAAAGCCTCATGCATGTTGCGAAATTGTAATTTTGTAACATGCTATTACCAAAATTCCAGCAAACATGTTACGAATTTCAGATCTGAACAGATCTGGGAAAAATCGTAAAACACCCCAATACATCCAAATCGACCGAAAATCACCCCAAATATACCACGAATCACCAGGAATCATATGAACACTTGTAAATCATCAAAAACAAATACAAAAACAGCATTATTTCCGGCTAGATCTAGGATTTTTCTAGAGAGAGAAAGATGGAGAAAGAGAAATAAAATCGAGAAGGAGAGTAGGGAAGATTTCGAACCTTAGTTCTCTTGAGAATATTACGAGCTCCATGGTGGTTTGGGAGGGCAGCAGCGCTGACGACGGCGGATGAGGTGGTGGCGGGGTTCTAGGGAGAGAAAGATGGAGAAAGAGAAAGAGAGTAGGGAAGATCTCGAACCTTGGCTCTGTCGAGAATATTACGAGCTCCATGGGTGTTTGTTCTTCTTCCACAGATTTCGTGGGTGCTTGTTCGCTGTCGGAAGCCATAGCTGGACGACTGAGGGTGGCGGAAATGGGAGGTGGAGGAAACTAGGGTTTTCTAGTTTTGGGGGAGAGTTTTTTTAGAGAGAGAAAAATTGAGTGGGAAATGAAATGGAGTGGGAGGTTATGACACGTTTTTTTTTTTTTATGAAAAGTTAAAAATAACTTCTACCCTATAGTAAGGGTATAATTGTCCAAGAAATAGATTTTTGGCTATAATTTTACCATATTATGTTCCTTGACAATTATTGTAATCTAAGGGGGGATTTTGCTATATGGCTCCTTCACACTTATTTATTCAGTTGACTAATAAATAAATGGGCCAAATAAAACTTTTAGTGCAAAAGATGAGAAAATACACATTGGTTCTAGGTATTTATAGGGTTTTCAATAGGTGATGTTTCATTGAATAATCGATGTGGGATACAAGATTTTAGTAATAATAAATATTTAAAATCTATTATTTTATGTTAAAAAATTTAAAATTGTGAAGATTTAGATAAATAGGAATGAGGGATTAAGAGGGGTGCCACATAGAATTTTTTAATAGAAGAGTCATTTTTGTTTATATAATAATAATAAATAAGTGATAAACATATCAGAATATGAACGAGTAAAATTATATCATAAAATTGAAATATTGAGAGTAAGTAAAATCTGAATCGTTTTGTTATATTAAGTTCATAATTCCAAATAAATTGATTCTAAAATTACTAAATTATGCGAAATATACTATAGCTAATTAGTAGAGTTATGGATGGCAATGGGTCGGGTTGTGGGTACCCGTACTTCCCGAATTGTGATGGGACGGGTTTGGTGGAAAATATTAAATGGTTTTGGGACGGATTTGGGTAGAAACATGTAAATCCGTAACGGGTTTGGGTCGGTTTGGGCAATTACCTCCAGGTACTCGATACTCAAACTCATTTATATATATAAGATAAAAAATATTATATGTATAATTTATTATATAATTATAAATATTACTAGGTTTAGGGTTTTATATTATTTTTTCTTAACCCACACACAGATTCCATAATAGTCGAATCTTTAATGTTTATCTTCTACTTCTGTAAATCTAGTTCCGAAATATGACGACACAGCGACAACATCAATAATTTATAATCTTCTAGTTATATTTTAAGATTTTGTAAGTTTGTAATATATTGCTTTGAGATTAAATTTAGTGAAATTTTCTATTGATGTTTATGTTTTGATTATATTTATAATATTTTGTTATTTCATGTTTACTTTTAGCATTCAAGTTTTTTAACAGGTAATAAACAGGTATTACTCAATGGGTTCGAGTCGGGTTCGGGTCAAGTACGAGTTTTAAAATTATTTTTTAATCGGGTTTGGGTGTGAAAATTTTTTAAAAGTTTAAGTTTGAGAAATACTTAATGGGTGGGTACTCGACCCATTGTTATTCCTAGTGGAGTACATGAACTAAAATGCTAAATAGATAAGACGAAAAATGTAATATGCGAGAGGATGATCAAAGGCTAGACGTATGTAAATAATAAGTAGTGCATAATTCTTCCTTTAGAACTCAACGCTCGATATCGATGGTTTGAGATACCTTGATGCCTCAATCTCTTTTAGGGCTCAGTTAGAGACACTACCTCCAATGGTGTTGTCTCTAAACTGTCTCAATAGAATTAATTTCTGAAATTCGATTTTTCAACTAATTTTAATCTAAATTCAAAAATTACATTAATTAAAATAAAATAAAATAAATACATTGGTGAAATAAAATTAAAAGTTACATAATTAAAAAAAAAAAAACTACGCCTTGGAGTTGCTCCGGCGTCATGTTTGACGTATCCTTGTGGATGATTTTCATGTGGATAGCATTTTGCTTCACCTGGGTTGCGTGCCTAATCGCCTCGTTATGGATGTGAGCTTGGCATTTGTCGAGTCTAGCATTCTCGACAAATCGGAGGTCTCACCCGTAGGAACCATCTCATTTTCCTTTGCCTACTTCGTCGCCCCTTTTTGACCTTGAGGCCTAGGGAGCCGCACTTTCCGCCTCCTCATCGGCCGAGGATGTCGTGGAGCCGTCTTCCACCGAGTTCTTCATCCTCTTCATGGAGTGAACGTCGGGAATTTTTTGCTACATAAATTTTGGATAATTGCGCAAAATTTTCGAAACCTTCCTTTAAGCGAGTAGTACCTTTGTTCTCTCTCGCATACACCTCCTGGGCATTCTCTCGAACCATATCGTCGGAAGCGCCGCTCGGCCATTGATTGGTCGTTTCGCCGTAGGCGATTATCCACGCTTTTCACCCTATTAGAGATGCACCAAAAATAGCTCTTAATTTTCTTGGGGCTGAGTTTTAATCAAAAAGGGCGTTGAAGCGCTATGCCACTCGTCCCCAATATTTTTCGCCGATTTGGCCGTTGTCGATAATTGAATTGCACATCTCCTCTTTCCATATTTTGGGCAATGGCATTGGTCTGCTCGGATGTGTAGGTATGTTGCTTCATTTTGGCCGGGTTTGTTGTCAGCGGCGACAATGACTTTTGCCTTTGCCCTTGGACGGTTGGGAAGGCTCGATAGAGGGGCTCTCCTCGGTAGAGAATGAGGGGTAGGACTCGTCGGCATGGTCCTCGGACATATCGAAACACCAAACCGACAAGTATGGGTCGTTCGGATTCATTTATGGATAAAAAAATTATAGTAGAATGAGAGTAGAAAGTTGGAAATTGTAGGAAATTGTGTGAAATTGTGGATGAAATGGGAAATATTTATAAATGTAAATAATTTAAAAAAAAGGAAAAAATCGGATTTAACCGTTGCAGGCAACGGCCATATGGCCGTTTAAAATTTCGACCGTTGTTTTTCAAATTTCCAAATCAATTTTATTTTTTGTTGGGCGCGTGCGTGCTCGAGCCGGTTGGTGCTGTAATAGGGTGTCTCGAGCTTGAGGTCTCAAGCCCCCTTCGAGACACCCAATTGTGGGTGCTTTAAACATATGCAATGTGAGCAAAACGCCAGATGGACACGACCAAGTTTAAGGAGGCCGCGTTCAAGCTAACTTCGGCCATTGGCGATCTAATTCCGGCTGCATATGGCTCAAACCGTCGCCAATTAATTTGGACGTGAATTTTGAAAAGAAGAAAACATCAGATGGATATGTTTGAACAAGGTTTCACCTCGATCTGACCTGAGCTTTTTCGGTTACCCCTACCTACCGGCTACCGCACATGCATATATATATATATGCATAAAAATGGGTCGACAAGTCAATTGTCTTCTCTCTAGAAAAATTTGTTTGCGAAGGTTCCATTCTCTCATGCAGTTAATTAACGCTATAGTTTAAGGACTTTTCTTTTCTTTTCTATTTTTTTTATAGAATTTTTCTAATTTCCTTTTAGGTATGTACAACATTTCATGTATGTGTATTTTTGACAAAATTGGACGTCTAAAACATGTCACTATTTCTTTGCAGGATCTGATTGCTTCAGCACGTAGAAATTTGGGTTAAATTTTTAATTGTAAATATTAGGGTTATCCTAATTAATTAAAATTATATCATAAATCAACTACTATATAAATTAGAATCAAAATTATACTATGCAAAAAACGGAGGTTTACTCAATACACACCGAAGGTAATAGCTGCGGATTCCCAACTAAGAATCAAAATTATCATTTAAAATGAAAAGACACAATCCATACTTTGATGACAATTAATCTCTAATTAATTAGTGATTTTATAATGACTCAATTTAACCACTTTCTCTATAAAAGAGCATAATCTTGTTCTATTATGGAGCAAATGCAGAACCCACCAACCATTATAGTATTTGTATTTAAAAAAAGATTAAACAACATAATTAAATGCGTATTTCAACAAACGAATGACTATAAAATGCTGAATTTACGCTATATTTCAATCATAACATTCATTACCTTAAATTTCAATTAAATTGGTGATTATTGTCCACGGTTCAACATACTAGTAGAATATAAAAATACTTCCTCTAATTAAGTTTCTCGAATTGTTAAATAACATAAAAGGATGAATAAAGACATTTGAACAGCAGTTGTCCGGATAACGGTGTAATATTCGTAATTAAATAGTATTTTAATTTTTTTAAATAATTAATATAATTAGTGTTTTGTCAATAATACCCTTTTCCACCTAATTATATGTTAATCTTTAAATTTAATTAATATTTCGAATTTTCAAAAATTTGTGCATGATATTAATTTATTTTAATTAATATTAGAAATTAGCATACAAATTAAGTGGAAAAGGGTGTTATAGACAAAATACTAATTATATTAATTATTAAAAAAATTGAAAGAATATTTAATTACGAATATGTCACGTTATCCGGATAACAGTTGTCCAAATATCAATACTCTAAAAAGACACTTTTATCCAATATCTTAGAGCATCCACAACGGCACCCACCAAAATGGTGGATGCCGTCCAATTTTTTGTGGGCCCGCTGACATAAAAAACTCCACAATAGTGTCATTCTTGAAAAATTGGCTCTCTCTCCTATTAATTCACCCAATACCACGTCGTCACCTCAGATCTCTCTCCAAAATGTCTCCAAAATGGCGCACGAGCCATTTTCCTCCGCTAGCGGGTTGGTTGTAACACTAGTGCCGGTCGAAAATGGTGGGCCACAGTGAGCGACATTGAAAAAATGGCGCCGCTGTGGATGCTCTAAATATATATATTTTGAACGATTTTCACACATTTTTTTTTTAAGTTTACACACGTAGTCATAACTTACTTCTTCGACCTTTTAATTAGAGCAAAAATATCTTAACACTTGATGTAATTTTGAAATAGAGAATGTCGTCGGCCAGAATCATGAGAGGGTTCCGTGACAAGAAAGGAAATCAAAAGGGAAATGGCAAGCTCAGTCGTCGTCGTCAGCTCGGACTCGAGAAATTTCAAAATTCAAACCAACACGATATTTTATTCATTTATTTTCACTTTTCCGTCGATTTTGATTCTATTTATTTATAGAATCCCAACGTTCCAACACGGCGCGCCAAATATTCTTTCCCCCTTCCAAATTTCCCGGAACTCTTTCCTTCTTCTAAAAAGAAAAAGAATTATCAAATCTTGATCACGGAACTTCAACAACTAGTTGAAGGCAAAGAAATCCCACTTTCAAGAATGGTTTTTTCAGAGAACCCATCACGGCGATCGTTGATCCCGAGCTTCCTCTACTCTTCGCCGGTGACGTCGGAGCAGAAAATGATGCCGGCGATCAGGAATCCATCTGGGTCGTCCGGTTTCATGATTCCGGCGCCGGCGGAGGGCAGAATAGAGATGTTCTCGCCGGCGTATTATGCGGCTTGCGCCGCCGGTGGAATGTTGTGCTGCGGTCTCACTCACGCCGCCGTCACTCCTATGGATGTTGTCAAGTGCAATATGCAGGTGATTTCTCTCTCTCTCTCTCTCTAATATTTTTAGTAGTTTAATCTCTTTGATAATAGTACTCGGATTTGATATGTATGATTTTCTACTTGTGGTATTGATTGGCCTAAGATTATTGGTGATCGAATTAAAGTATTCGCTACGGTAATGAGATATACCCCGAGTCTATCGTCATGAATTGTAATTTTGGTGGAGTCCTAATGATTGGATAGACCTCGGTAAAAAATTCTGAAATAAGGTTGATATATAGACCCCGGTATATAATCATTGTCAATGATTGAATGAGTTTTATTTTATTATTTTTAATTTCTGAAATTAAAAAAAAAATCGGACCAATGAGACAATGCAACGTGTCACCAAAGGGGGAGAGAATGAGGTCGAGAGCGGTGTCGAGACTCCACCACTCGACACCACGGGTTGAGCACGCCACTATGGCTACGACTCCCCAGGGTCGAAGGACAACAATGTCGAGCGGGGGATCGATCCCAGCGATCGACCCCCGCAGTAGATGCTCTTAGGCAGTGGCATAGCTAAGATTTCAGTTCAGGGGGCCCAATTTTCGGAAGTCCAACAATATGTGCCATTTTTTAAATCTTCATGAAAAAAGTCGACTTTGGATTTATGAGTCAATTTCTTCTTCAATAATATGAAAACTCGAGTATGAACTAGAATTATTGAAGCCATCAAGAATGAACAAGCAACATTTAGTTTTTATGGTTTCGGCAAATGAAAATTCGAGGGGTTAATGATATCTACTTTGGAAGAATTCTAGGTATTTGGAAGTTACCAATAGAAGTAGAAGAAGGATAAGATTTAGCAACATGAAAGCCATGAGACTCAAATTTTCACTGCTTAACTAAACTATCGAGAACGAATAAATCCAAAATCTAAAGTTTCAAAAAATGATAGGAGTACTTAACTGATTTAGGAATTTTATCGAACACATGATGGGCATAATGTACAAATTAAAGAATAAACTATGTATATATCACTATTTATTTCCTAAATGCCAGGGGTCTAGTGACCCATGCCCACCCCTAGCTACGCCCCTGCTCTTAGGAATTATAGATAGATATTAAGATTGTCGGCAAAAACTTGCGTGTAAGGCTAACCACACAGTGCGGTTAGTTGTAATTAGAGGATAATTAGAGAATAATTAAGATTTATTTATTCAAATAGTCCGATTTAGTGCATCTAAGAGCATCCCAGCAAATTTTTTGCTTCTAAATTTGTTTTTAAAGTGGCGGTATATTATTTCTAACTCTTATTTACAAATATATACAACAATTCTCCTATTTTCTATTATAATTATTTTGTAAAAGTTATGGATTCAATTTAATTTATGAAATATACAAAGATTTAGGCTGGTGTAAATTAGATGAGAAATTTAGGGAGATGTAAACGTTTTTATGGGGTCTACCCAATTAAGAGATTTATTGATAGCAACATTTTTTGTTATTTTAGCCTAAATTTAGAGTTGAAATTAATTTTAACACTACAAAAAAACGCCAGATTACCGACGGAAAAATCTGTCGGTAATTACACGAAATCCGCCGGAAATCCGGACACCGACGGAAACCATCCGCCTAAAAATTGGCTGTCGGTGATCATATTACCGACAGAATATCGTTCCGTCGGTGATTACCAGCGGATTTACCTGCGGAATTTCCGTCCGTAAATTCTACCGTCCAATCTCTCCGGGTGTCGACGACGACGGATCACCGACTAAATTTCCGTCGGTAATTACTGACGGATATATTCCGCCACTGATTACCAGCGGCAGCTTTTGGATCACCGTCGGAATTTCCACCACTGATTACCAGCGGATGTTTTCCGTCGATGATTTTCTGTGTTCCTGCAAAAAACCACCGACGGAATTTCCGTCAGTGATTTTCCTTCTTTTTTTTTTGGTTTCTACACCTGTCTCGTTTCAAAAACTATAAAACAAACACTAGATAGAACCATCAACTAGTTCTCATCATCATCAAATATCCAAATAGAAACAAGTCCTATATCCAAACATAAACTAGTTATGATCATTCTATACACATCAACATAACCAACAAAAAAAAAAAATCTTAAAATCGCGGCTGGAAAAATTGTGCCAAAATTCCGTCGATATTTTGCAGGGAAATTTTTGTAGTCGACCCGCCTTTTTACCGACGGAAATTCTGTCGGTAATCACCGGCGGAATCGTTTCCGTCGGTAATTTGTCCAGTAATTCAATGTATTTTTGTAGTGTAATTTAACTCCTGTGATCGTAAGTGATCTAAAATCTTTTACTTGTTTTGAATAACATTACAATTTATAAGAAATTTTAAAGATTGTGTGACGGTAAACTTGCCGTGATCTTTGGCGCGGGTATTAATCACTCTACCATTACACTAACATAATCACACAAATGTCCTACATTCATTTCTTTAGTAGTTTTCTCATTTATTTTATTTTACTTTTCCTTTCAAGAAAAATTCTCATTTTTTTATTATTTTAAACTCTTGCGTTTAGGTAGGGCTGATTATTTCAGAATTGTAGGTATATAATCTACATTAGATCTTTGTGTAGCTTTTATATCATAATTGCATAATTGCATATAATTCATATAATCTTGGTGCATAATTGCATATAATTCATTTATCTACATGATATTATTCCAGATTGATTCTGCAAAATACAAAAACATTAATTCTGCTTTCAAAATTGTGGGAAAAGAGCAAGGAATAAAAGGCTTCTACAGAGGTTGGGCGCCAACTCTTCTTGGCTATAGTGCTCAAGGAGCCTTCAAATATGGCCTCTACGAAGTATTCAAGAAAAAATTCTCCGACGCCGCCGGAGCCGAGTACGCGGCCAAATACAAGACGTTGATCTACCTAGCAGGCTCCGCATCGGCTGAATTCATCGCTGGCTTTGCCCTCTGCCCGATGGAGGCCGTTAAGGTTCGAGTCCAAACCCAGCCTGGCTTTGCCCGAGGTTTGGCCGATGGACTTCCGAAGATTGTTCGTGCCGAAGGAATATCAGGGTATTTTTTGCTTTACGACTCGTTTTATATAAGTATAGATTTAGGAGAGAACTCGTCATAATGGAATTTTCTTTTTCTTTTTTTTTATGCAGGCTTTATAAAGGGATCGTTCCTCTATGGGGACGACAAATTCCATGTAAGTCTTGAACCAAAACCGGAATAAAATCCGAAGTTCGGTTTCGGTTTAGACCATTTTCTTTTTTTCTTTTTTTTTTGAGTTGGCGGTTTAGACCGAATTTGACTTATTCTGTTCAAAGTTTCGGCCGGTTCGTGCCAAACCGAACTAGCCGGAAAAACATTGAAGTTCTAATTTATTAACCGAATCAAAACTGAACCGGTTTAAACCGATTGGTTGAATGCGGTTTTAGTGTCGGTTGGGTTATGCTCACCCCTTGTTTAACTACGTACAGATACAATGATGAAGTTTGCAACATTTGAAAATACGGTGGAAGCCATATACAAGTACGCCATTCCAACTCCGAAAGAGGAGTGCAGCAGCGCCTTGCAGCTCGGTGTGAGTTTCTCCGGTGGATACATAGCCGGGGTGTTCTGCGCTGCTATCTCACACCCGGCCGATAATTTGGTCTCGTTCTTCAACAATGCCAAGGGAGCAACGGTAGCTGATGTGAGTTACTAAATACTAATTATGATCATATATCCCTCATAGTTTTCGTGATTAGGAAATATCTCGACTATATTCACCAATCGATGCTCATGTGATCCCAGGCCGTGAACAAGCTAGGGTTGTGGGGCTTGTGCACCCGGGGCCTCCCTCTTCGTATCGTGATGATTGGAACTCTCACTGGAGCTCAATGGGTCATCTATGATGCTTGCAAGGTCTATTTTGGCTTGTAAGTTTTTGTCTTTCTTCTTCTGATGATACGCGCTTGCTTCTTGAGGCGGGGATGAGTTTGTGAAAATTCTTTTTCGTTGCTCTGTTTTGACATGATGATGAAATCATCGGTTTCTTGCAGGCCGACGACTGGTGGTGGAACCCATGATCCTGCACCAAAATGAGCAGAGATGGGATGTGGATGAAATATAATTAGTAAAGTGTTGTTGATTGACTGAGATTAATATTTGATCACTCGTTTTGCTTGATTCATTGTGCTAACACATACCACTATATAGTGTTTTGTAATATTATGAATTCAGAATAATCTTGTCGTATGTGTTACATCTCGTGTTTTACTATTGTATTAATATACCATAATGTTATTTATGTTTGCATTTTTTGGGTCAAATTGGCCTTATTATCTAATCGGATCATTTATTGCATGATTCTGCAAATATTTTTCATTGGGAAGGTCTCCCATGCAACTTGTTGTAGCTCAAATGCGACCTGGTCGGGTCGGGTTAATCCGGATTTGATCCGTTGACCCGGTCAATTTTTTTTTTCAAATTTTTTTTAAAAATTCGGTTTCTTTTTCCAGCTCGGCCTTCAGCTTTGATTTTACGGCTCCGCCTTCGATCTGATTACTAATATATGGATAATCGTTGGGCAACAATTTGGACTTTTTCAACTCGCTCCGAGGCCTTCAGCTCCCCTCGCTCAAATCTTGACCAAAGAAGAAGCGGTAAACAAAAAAACGAAGACGCAAAAAAAAAGAGGAACAAAAAATTTGGAAATTAAAAAAAAACTGAAAAAATAATTTAAAAAATAATTAGATATTGTGACACAAACAACAACGTTAAAAACCACTTATTAGGACACTTCTGAAAAGTGTCCTAATAAGTCAGAAAAAAGAAATCGAAAAAAAAGGCACGTGTACCCCACACGAGATCGCATAGGGTGTGGCAGGTCGCAGGCAAGTTTTTGTGTTTTTCATTTGGTGGATGATGGTCACATTTCACAAAATTTAACAAATTTGCCAGATTTTGGAAGATCATTTTATAGTCTTTGAGGTGTTCAAAAAATCTTTTACGCTAAAGATTTTTGCATGAATGTTCGATATACTGAAATGTTAATTTAACAAAACAATTTGTGGTAAAAAAATCGAATTCGAATTTATATCCATTGATATTTATAGTTGTAAAAAGTATCATTGTATTTATAGTTTGTGATCCGAACTTTTAACACTTTTTCATTTGTGAACTGACTATAAATTCTTCCACTTTAGATTTTTTCCAAAAAAGGTCCGCTCCTGTTTTCTGGCACCAAAATGATGCATCGTCTCATCGGATATATGAATTGATGCCACCCCTCACAAACCACGTCGTTATGTATTTAAAAAAACGAAAAAAAAAATCACATTTATTTTTCTTTTCCATCTCAGCATCCCTTTCAACTTGTTCTTTTTTCTTAAGTACGCAGCCCGGGAAATGGGCTGCGTATTTGAAATGTTAAACTTCGGGCCACAAACTATTAATAACTCAAGAACATTTGACCGTTGGTGATCACACTATAAATCGTTTTCACACAAAACCTCCTACAAAATAGAATAAAAAGGAATAAGTCCATATAATAAATTTGATATGTTTCAGTTTTATAGAACTTGAACTTGATTAAGAAAATTGAGTATATGGAAGAAAAAAAGATATCCAAATCCAGAGGTGACAATTACTATCTGGTTTTACACATAGAATTACTTTATATGAGTAACATGATCACATCAGAGGAAAATCGTAGTACCTTTTTTTTTCCTTTTTTTCAAAAGGGACGGAGGTATATTCAGTGCGCAACGAAGATAGCGGCTGTGGCCTGTGGGTTCCCACAATATTAAAAAAAAAAAATGGTATTACTTTATTTAAATTTCTTAATATTGATTAGTATATCAAACAAAAACAATATATAGCCTAGTAACATTATCATTTGCACTACGAATTAGTACTAATTATCCATAATAATTAATTATAAGAAAAATTTTAAATTGATTGAACTACAAATCTTCTGAATTGTGAAGAGATCAATTTGAAACAACGCAATTACTATTTTGCAGCACATAAATTACAGAAAATCAGAGCTATGCAATCGTTAAGGCTGCAAAAATCTTAGTATTCAATGATTTTTGGATATTATGGTAACCTTTTTACACAAAAGACAAACTAGTATGTGGCCCTCAACTACATGAAAGGACAATTTTCAAAATGTTTTTTATTAGCTATAAATTGTTTCATTAATAGAGAATACAATTTTATTATAAATAAAAGTTTAATTCTTGAATAATCTAATCCACAACCATAAAATTAAAACCTTTGCGGCTTTGTTTGTATAAGCCGTCTGCATTGGATCCCATTGCTTTCGGCGGTATATATGTTTTTTCTTCATTTTATTTTATGTCCAAGACATTTCAATTTACATAAATCAATTCATCTCGACATAAAAAATAAAAAATAAAAAAACATAAAAAAATTTCTTTTGTTCTCCTATGTTAATTAGTTTCTAGTGACATCTCGAGAAACATATCATGCCATATGTTTTGTTCTCCAATGGAAACTATCAATTATCAAACATTTGGGGCTACTTGTTCATTTGTTGTTGAATCAAAATTTGTTATATTATCATATCACGAATTTATGAACGACAGAGAAAAAAATATTCAGATCTAAAAAGTATATTTGCTTGTAATCAGGGGGGCTTAAACCCCACCAATCAAATTTTTATTTTGATTTCTTCTTAAAATATCGTTCAACTATCGGTATTATACATAAATTATTGTATAAAAGCCCCCTTTCATTAAATCAAATTGTAGCAAAATTACATTCTCATACACTCGAATTCGAAACTTATAAATCATAGCCTCCACGAAGATTTTTTTTTCTAGGTCCACCAGTGGTTGTAATTAGAAGTTCAAATTTCAGTACCTTTCGGAATGACCTAGTGATAAATTAAAAGTGAGCGCTTCAAACTGAGAGGTCTCGAGTTCTAATCTCATGAAGCGCCTCTATAAGTCGAGTCTGCCATACATGTACTTGAAAAGTGTGATTTACCTGTCCTGCGTGGTTTGCATGCTACTGCAAAAGGGACGGGGTTTATCCAATGCGCACCGAAGGTAGCAGCTGCGGATTCAAAGGCATAAAAAAAATAAAAAAGTAGAAGTTCAAATTTCAAATTATGAGTATATTCATAATGTACATCATTATCATCTTGCAATAATTATGCTGATACGCAGAAATATATGGAAATTAAATCTCATTCTTTTTAGGAATCACTTAGTTTTCTCAAACTTTACGAGGATTGACACGTTTCCTTTGTATCATTTTTCCACTTTGAATCTTACAAGAACAGTTGTCTAATAACTTAGTAGTTGATTATTTTTCAAGGATTGAGACGTCGAAAATTGATCTTACATCAGGAGTTTCTAAAGTAGAACAATTATAAATAATAAATATATATGGTGACATTTTTGTCCTCCACAAATTAATAAAATAAAGCTCAACTTTTTATTATGCCTTCGTTTCTAAGTTATTTAGTAGTATTAATTAATTTCAGTCTGTGAGAGAGACCATTTTTCATAGTAAGAGTTTGAGTTCGAACTCAAATTGTTAATTACTGAAATTACTAAACAGAACCCTTTACGCATATAAAATTATAAGCAATATTTATATTAATAATTTTCCAATTTGCATGTTATTAACATATTATAGGTCAAATCAATCACATTTAGTTTTTAACGTATGGTTTACATGAACTTTTTTTTTTTTTATATCGTGGGAACCCGCAGCCGCTATCTTCGGTGCGCACTGGATAAACCCCCGTCCCTTGTGCAGTAGCATGCAAACCATACAGGGCAGATAAACCACACTTTTCAAGTACATGTGTGACAGGCTTGACCTATAGAGGCGCTTCATGAGGTTCGAACTTGAGACCTCTCAGTCTCAAACACTCACTTTTACCACTAGGTCATCCCTAAGGGGACGGTTTACATGACCTATTAGATTTATAGGATGATGTACAAGAACGATATTTACAAAATACACACATTTTATAGCAGCTATGGATTACCATCATATAAACAATATAAATAAAATGGGACTGAACTTAAGACTTATTAAGGGAGAAATTAAAGATGATTTAGCTTTAGATGGGAAAAAATTAACATAATTTTGGTGTAAAAAATGAAGATAAACCGGGAGGAAATAATCCACATGTACCTGAATCATACGTATGCACCAATGTTTAATAATTATATCTGTGTCACACTGAATTAAAGGGAAAAAAAGCAAACTGACATTCAACTGGATAAATACTGTTCACCATTTACTCTCTCTCTCTCTCTCTCTCCTCTCTCTCTGGGATTAACTAATCACTTCAGAATGGCATCGACTTGTCACAGACAAAACATTGACATATTTACCTTTAAAATAACATAAAAAAATAAAATAAACATTGACATGCATATTTAATGCTTTGAAAGAATACCTTCAACTATTGAACATTTGAACATACTCTATCTTTTCTCTCTCTCTCTCTACGAGTATGGGATTTATTTCTAGTGTTGACGCTAATAAGTAATGGAAAAATTCTACCATAATCAATGTATTGGAACTGTCATAGCTTGGTTGGGTTGAAATGAAATGACGTTACATAGTATTAAAGACAGAGCCTTAATGATAAATATTCATATTAAAAATATTTTTATATATATTTAGTTCTGTATATATAGTCCTTCATACTTCATAATGATTAAATTGAAAAATATTTGTGGAATTCAAGTTCGTAATGAAAAGAAAATACTAATTCCACCAACTAAGTCATTTTTTGGGAGTGTTTGATACAATTCATTGCTAATTAATAGTATGTCCTTTTTTTTTGGAACAATTTGTCCCTTTGTAATTTATTTTGTACTTTTTGTGTCGTCGTGTTAACGAATATTTAATTGCACTTAAATAAATATTTACTAAAATTAAGCAAGATTCAATGGTTGGAGTTAGTTATTCTGACATTATATATTTATTTAAGATGGAAATTGAAGGTTTATACTATTAATGAGTAGGACAAGGGTATTTAAGTGACTGTGGTTCGTACTAGCTATGGCTCTCTATCAATTGGGGATCTAGACTCTAGAGCTAGAGGGGGGCAAGGGCCTCCCCAAATTAAAACTCTTGAATTTTGTTTTATTTCTTATTTGGGTACGTTGGGAGAACTCACCTTTGCTATTTTCGGTATGCACTGGTAACTCTAGCCGTGTGCAAGATAAATCACACTTTCTGAGTACACGTGACAGGCTCGACTTAAAAAGACATTATTAGGATTTGTTCCTGATATCTTTCAATTTTAGACGCCCACTTTATCACCACGTCATCCCCAAGAGAACAAATTTTGCTTTTTATCGCATACGGTTGAATTTCTATAAACTATCGTATATAGAGGTATTAATCAATTGATTATTAACTTAAAAAAAAATATTGTATATTTAAGGACATATCTTCCTAATATACCAGCCTATATGTGTCGTTCCTTAGTAACTTCAAAATTTTAAATATAAAATAATTCCATAAATAAGTGTTGTATTTCAAAATTTTATAGAAGATGTTAAATTTTTTATGCTGCTCTTCCTCAAACAAGAGTTTTAGAAAGAAAAAAACAGAACAAAATGATGTCAAACTTTTCGAGTTGTACCTTCAAATGATTTTTTCTTTACATTTATACTTAGGTGAGTTTCATCATGTTTTTTAACTTTAGCGACCCTCAATGCCCTAAAAATTTTGATTTTATTCCATTTTAAGTCTAAAAGAACATATAATCATGATCGAACATGCATTTATAGACTTAATTTTTTTATTAGATTGAAAGTACAATACGACTAAGACGTTAGATTTACATGGAGCTATTCATGTCATTTTTTAACTTCAAATTTAGATGTGGATTTTTTTTCAATGGACTACTCATGAACAATTTGTCCTCTACCTACATTGATGTTTTTTTTTTTTTTTGAATAGTACATTGATGTTTCTAATACAATGGAGTATTAATTTGCAAAGATACTCGATAGGTAAATCATACTATTATTGTCCTTTTAATTGATTATTATTATTATTATTCATGATCATGTCAAAAGAGAGAAAAAGAAGTAATGATATTCATCTATTCATCAATTTCTCTACCTATGAATAGTGACACACATTGAATACGAGAAGTATGTGTATGTTTTGAGAGATTAGACCAGTCAAATATGTAAAGTAACTGCATGCAAAAGAGGATTTTAGCCATCTCTCTCTCTCTCTCTCTCTCTCTCTCTCTCTCACTCATCGTTATATAAACCTGTCCCTCTTGAGATTTCCTCAGACCCATCATCATTATTTTCCTTCTCCTCATTCAGAAAACCAATCAAAACCCCAATTCTCAAGAATTGAATCTCTCTCCCATCACTTTCTTGAACCCTAATTCCACTTCTCTCCACCAAAACAAAATTAAATTCAAACAAAAAATCATGGCAGCCTTTTCATCATTTCAGCATCTTGATGCATCATCATCATCATCAGTTTTTTTCCTGCCAAAGCCAAACTCCTCTCCTCCACCATCTCCCTCTCTCTCCCCCCTCCCCTCCACCTCCATTAATAAGATGCGTGCCCTTTTCCATGATCCAAACAATGCCCAATTCCACCAACACAATCTTCATCATGCTAGTACTACAACAATAAAAAATGATGATAACAATTCTTCCCTTTTAAATGCTCCCAACAAGAACAGCATGGATTCCTCACTTTCTGTCATCACTCAAAAAAATCTCCTCCCTTTGAACAAGAAGAGAAAATCCAAATCACTTTCTTGCCCTAATTCTGCTCAGTCCAAGGTTCTAAAATCTCAATTCTCCAAATTTTAATTAATTTCATGCATATTGTTGAAAAATAATTAATTTTTATTTTATTTTATTTTAATTTGTTTTATTGCAGGATATGAGAGAAGTGAAAGGGAAGAAGCAGAAGAAAGTGAAGGAGTGTAAAGAGAAGAAAGAAGGAGAGGAAATTCAGACAGATTATATTCATGTAAGAGCTAGGAGGGGCCAAGCAACTGATAGCCACAGCCTTGCTGAGAGGGTATTATTTTATTTTATTTTATTTTATTTTTTCTTGTAGTAGAGACGTTCAAGCTTCGTCTAACTAATTCTTGACGTTTCGAGTTTTAATTATTAAATTTGGAAAATTAATGGTTATTGAATTTTTTTTTAGGTGAGGAGGGAGAGAATAAGTGAGAGAATGAAGCTACTACAAGCTCTTGTGCCTGGCTGTGACAAGGTGATCAAATTAATTCATGATTTTTTGTCTATTAGTTTCATATAGTATAATTTTTTAATTTCTATTTTCATTTTTATTTTAGTCCTGACATGTTCATGTGGATTTGGGTGATGAACAGGTAACTGGAAAGGCCCTCATGTTGGATGAAATAATAAACTATGTCCAATCACTCCAAAACCAAGTTGAGGTGATTATTAATAAATATTAATTATCATTTTTAGAAAAAAGGAATTATTTTGTGAAGAAATTAATAATGTATACTATTTTTGCAGTTTCTTTCAATGAAGCTTGCATCTGTTAATCCCATCTTCTATGATTTTGGTATGGACATGGAAGCATTCATGGTAGGGCCTGATCAGGTATGTAGAATGTTCCTTCTTTTGTAATAAATATTTTTCCACAAATATTATTTAAAATAATAATAATAATACTAATTTCTTTGTCTAATAAATGCATGCAGAATTTAAATAGCTTGGCAGTGGCAGCAAGCATGCAAGAATGCAGCCCCACAACAGCCAATACCTATCCTGTCTTAGATAATAATAATTCTCTTCTCTTACATCAATCTCAAATTCCAAATGCTCTACCCCAGGTATACATTATAAATACACACATAAAATCAAATATTAAAAATTATTAATCAATTTTGTCACAAATTAATTTACATCATTTTCAGGGTGATAGACAGGTTTTGTGGGAAGTGGATGACCAAAGACAGAAAATTATTAATCAGACAGCAATCAACAACTTGTTTTCTTTCCCATTGATGTAAAAACCAATCTTTATCTCTCCTACTACCATCTGGTTAGCACTCATCTCCAAACCCTCTCTCTCTCTCTCTCTCTCTCTCTTTTCTTTAATTAAGTTTATCATGTAGATATGATGGATATATACTAATCATTATTTGAAGAGCCCATCTTGTTGGAATTTAATTTAATTAGCTCGTTATGATGTTATACTATATATGTTACTAGTATTTTATTTCCTCAAAGCATGATACTTATAATTAAAGTAGGATGTTACCACTTTACATTGATAAATGACATAATTTAAGTCAAGGATATGATAGCAACGTAAAATATATTTTTGTACTTTTTAAAATAAATCAAATATCTTACTAGATCAATTTATTTTTATGTAATAATAGATTGAATTATGGCTAACCATATTATTATGGCTAAAAAGCATCGCTAAATATATAATAAACCGACTTGCTATTATGTTTCTCATTTTATCTCGACAAGAATTCTCAATTTTAATTTCTCCTAACATTTTGCAGATGATTATTGGTGATCTAACAAATCAAAAAGGAGCAAAGGATACTGACTTAAAAAGCTCCTTATTCTTGTCTGCTGCATCAATTCTTGCTGGAGAAGTGGCTGAAATTAAAAAGAAACAATAAAAGAAAATTCGAAATCTTGGTGTGATCATGATGAGAGAGAAGTGAAACCCCGACCAAATATGAGCAAATCTTTACTCTTTTCAGATCCTTTGTTTTTTCCAACAAAAATTTCAGCACCCATAATTAAGGTTGTGGTGGTTAGAATTTTAGGTCAAGAATATTTTATTTCCTATTAATGTTGTTGTAATATAAGAGGAATATTGCTTTGTTGGATATGTGTTTGGTTGTTAATTATTTAGTGCACTTTCTGTTTTTTCTTCCTTTTTTTTTTACAAAACTGAATTATTACTGTGAGTCTGTTATTACCGTTAATCTTTCAGTTATGGGTTTCTTTTCTTGCACATTTCCTGACTTTTTGTTCTTGATTTGATGTTTTGCTGATGACAAGACTGCTTATACGTGTCTTGTATTACGTGGGAGTGGGACTATATAACCTATCTTTATGTATGGCGGGTAGAGGAGCCCGGCCCGATCCAGCTCGGTTTTATTTTTGGGCGGGTTTGACGAAATTTTGAGTCGAGAGAACCAAGCTCAAAAGGAGCCAAAGCCCGACGGGCTCATGGCGGTCCGATCCACCTGAAAATTTTATATCTATAATTAATTTTGAGCGGGCTTGGATTCTATGTATTTAGGTCGAATGAATTTTTCGGGACGGTTAGACTAGAATGGATTTTTTCATATGTGCTTGGGCTAGCCCGTCGACTCTTTTGCGAGCTTCAACGGTGTGATACATTGTATAAAATGTTGTTACATTCCCTCCGTCCATCATCATTTTCACATCTAGGTGATTGTCTTGTTCCATTATATTTATGAAAATAATTAACCCTTCAAAACATCTCAAAAGTAAAAGGACTTAATTTCCTATGTTTTTACTTATATTCTTAATCTCTGTGACTGCATAGTAACATAACAATATTAAACGAGACAGAAAGAATGTATATCACATGTGTAAACTCGTTGCTACGAGTGCTTAGAGTGTATAATATACAACGTGACAACTCCACATGTATATGAACTATGAAGATAAGCTCCCGCCAACATTTTATATTATAGTATTTGTCTTTTTTCCTTTAAGGGATTATTATTAATTTATTCTACCGACCTTTTGAGGAGTGAGGACTCCATCCCTCCTAAAATCAAATAGTAGTAGTATATTTAATTCAATCATATCATATTATTTAGATTTAACTATAAAAATAATTCAGCCGACAATTATGGGCTTATCCTGCATTTATTTATGTTTATCCGAAGTTACAAACAAATGGGTTCTAAAAAAATTCAGATCTACATGATTTCCTAAAAAAAAAAAATATACATTTTTCTATGTGAACATTCAATTATGCAATCAACTTTCTAGAAAGCGAGAAATTCAAATGTGGGGTATCGATCCCACAGATATGAATTCTAAATCCAGTTAATTTCAATCATGTAGGTAAATAATAATTTGAACTACTTGGCCAAGTCAAAAAGGCAGACATTATTTGAATATTTTGATAACATTTCTAGAATCAAATATACCATGTACTCATGTTATATATTTATAACACCCACGGATTCACCATTTTATGTATATATTTATTGTTCATATACACATTTTCTGCCTCTTATAAATGTACTTGATTTCATAAATATAGGAAATTTGTAAATTTTATAAATAACTTAGACTTGGATTTATAAATTTTTACTTGATTTCTCCCTCTTTTATTAAATTAGGTTTCATTTATCTTGCACAAATTAAAGATCTAAATTTTAAATGTACGTACCCATCAATTCATGAAACAATAGTACAAACATACAAATTTCGAATATGCTAAATGATACGTCTTTTTTTCCCTCTGTTTTTTTTGTTTATATTTGATTTTGACTAATTACTAGTAAAATATTTAGTCATTATCGGCATTTCTATCATACACAGTGATTTCTGTTTCCAATTATTTTGGCTTCCGTGTCGGCAAGTTTTGGAGTTTTAAATAAAATAACGGGTAGTGATAATAGGTCACTTAGTGATCAACCACCACCGATTTTTTTTCTCAAATCGGTTTAGCATATTTGTTTACTAGTAAGTAGTCCGTTGAGACTCGACGGGAAATAATTTTATATTTTTATCTATATAATATATTTTAAAAATAATTTTTTTGGTAAATAATATTATATTTCACCAATGTGAGCAAGAGAACATCTTGTAAACGATAAAAACCAAACAACACATCGCACCATTATAACTTCGAAAAAATTTATTTTTCTCTCTCAACGCTTCCTCTTCATTCTCTCTCTAGAATTTCTCTCAAAAAATAGACTTATATTTAAAAATAGTTTTATATCTTATTTAAAAATTGTTATGTTGTTTGCGTTAATTATAAATCAACTTAGTAAATTAAGTATATTTCACATATCTAAATTTATTATTATGAATGACAATAAACCACATACTCATTCATTATGTATTTTTCAAAATTTGTTTTAGAATTTTTTTTACATCTCAATTAAAATAGTAACTTTATAGTATATACTCGTCGGAAACCTATTGGGTAATAGTACTCCATAAAATATGAACACTACAAAGTTAATATTAATTAAAATTAACAAAAACTCTTCTTTTTATGTCTATTTGAATCGTCTCGTTGGTTTATAATACATTAACATCTCTAATCTTAGCCAAAGGCCGAGAAATATATATTTACATTGTGATTATATATTTTTCAAATCTAAATTTGTTTATAGTTTTTCTACATCTCTATTAAATTTGTGACTTTATTTTATATACCCATCGCAAACCTGTTTGGAAGTACCCGATAAAATCTGAACACTACAAAGATAATATCAATTCTACAATGATAAATTGATACCTTTGATCTTAACCAAAGGCCGAGAAAGATATATTTACATTTCAAAAAAAAATTATGTCTATTTGAATTATCTCGTTGGTTTAAATCGTCTCGTTGATTTATGATAAATTATAGTATCTTTAATCTTATAGCCAAAGACTGAAAAAGATATATTTCCATTTTCAAGGTGTGTTTTTTTTCTTTTTTTTAGCTATCTATTAATACTTTAGATTTAATGTGATATGAATATCGCACACACTATTCGAAGATTTTAGAAAAAATTTGAATGAACGATAAACAGAATTTCACGTAGATATATTGGTTAAATATATTTATTTAGTTTTCATACATATTTTTTATTACAAAATTTTAATTGGCCTCTTAAATGTAAATTAGCTTATTTTGTTGCTTTAAATTTTATTATTGGCGCTAAATATAGATTAACTTAAAAAATAATTTTACTTTTTATAATTATTAAACATATAATTAATGAAGAGAATGAGGTTATATAATTTGTGTTTAGAAATTGAGAATATATATCTATTAAAAATTAAAATATAGTATATAATATTAATATTATAATTTTTTTAGAATAATATTATTACTAATATTATTTAGAAATTGAGAATATATCTATTAAAAATTAAAATATAGTACATTATATTAATATTATGAATTTTTTTAGAATAATATTATTAATAATATTATAAATTAATAATACACAAAGTTTTAAGAAAGTGTGAAGAATAAAGAGAAAGATAGTAATAACATATATACATGAGGCATGAGAAATTCTTATATAAATATAATAAGTAATATATGTGTATTATTATGAATTAATGAGGCATGAGAAATTATTATATGAATATAACAAGTAATATATGTGTATTATTACGAATTAATAATGTGAAAAATACGAGAATAACGGAAAATCACAACGGAGCACGGTGAGGGGAGCACCGTTTATTTTCCTATTATTAATAAGATTTGGACCGATTTTTTATTTTATTAGGAAGACAATTATAACCTTGATTAATTAAGGTAAATGTTGACTAAATATTTTTTGAATCTAACGAAAATTTCGCCCTATTAATTAGCTATAATTTATGATTTACTTGAATTTATTTCTTTTCCATAATATATTATTTTTCTATCTCTCTAATTTGTTCCTAAAATGATGGGATTATATTTCACTCCCAATTCATCATGATTTTCGGTCAAAATACAAAGTTGGATTATATTTGAATTTTATTTCCCTCCCATAATATATTGTTTTTCTCTCTCTATGATTTGTTCTTAAAATAATGGGATAATATTTTTATCACAATCCTCCAAATCTTGAACGTCCATAACTATATGTGGTATAATATATGGATTTTATTTCTCTTCCATAACATATTCTCTCTCTAATTTGTTCCTAAAATAATAGGATGATATTTCCATCTCAATTTATAAAGATTTTCGGTCAATAATAACATGTGAGATTATATTTGGAATTTCTCTCTCTCTCTCTCTCTCTCTCTCTCTCTCTCTCTCTCTCTCTCTCTCTCTCTCTCATTTGTTCCTACAATAATGGGATGATATTTCCCTTCCAATCCATCATGTTTTTCGGTCCATACGTATCTTCTCGTAGTTTTAATTTTCGGTATTTTTCTCAAAATTTGTCTCACGTAACTTCATCTTCTCAATTCCATACTTAATTCTTAAATCTGTCCTCACTTTTCTACACTTCGAAATATGGCTTCTGAAGATGCAACCAATGAAATTCTAACGTCACTCTTCGATGGAATCCCCTCCGATTATGATTTCGATAATTTCAACGACAATAATCAAATTAAAAATAAAAAATATAGGAAAACAAATTTGCATAATTCATAAAAAATCAAATCTAAAACAAAAAAGGATAAAAATCAATTAATAAAACTACCGAAAATAATTTCCATAATTGTAGGAGATAATGATCTAATATAGAAAAATAAATTTGCATAATTTTAGGAAATTATGTAACTACCGTAATTAACATAATAAATCAGTGAGGGTAATAAGGACAAAGGAGTGGACCGGTTTAATGGGATATAATTCGGTTTTTTTGGATTAAGATACGATTTACTTAATTAACCGTGGTGACCAGGCCACCAGGTGGTAAAAAATCTTTATTCTAAAATTTTAGTTTAAGGATTAATCGCCTTAATCATGAGGTCATCAACGGTCAATTCTTTTAAATTAATTACTAACATTTTCAGTGTAGTTATGTCCATAATCTCCAATCATAAAAATATGTTAAAATCGTACTTTCTTAAGGAAACAGTTGCACATAAACACAACCTATTACACGTTTTTTTCCTTTTACTTTGTAACATGACTTCAAATTTATCACACCAAAAGCACAAAAGTTAACAAACTTTTGTAATGATAATAACTATTCGAATATATAGTAGATGTAAACGCTTGTTATTTATAGTTATATGAAAGATATGTCGCATCCAATATTAACATGATTTTTAAACCATTGTACCAACGTACTATTCAAATTTATAGTCGAATATTAATGCTTTTTACATGTGTTACACAAAATCTTGAACACGTCCGGCTAAGTTCAACTTTTTTCTTTTAATCGTGAGAACCTGCAGCCACTATTTTTTATAAATACTAGATAAACTCACAATCTTATACAATAGCCTGAAAATAGGTAAACTACATTTTTTAAATACAAGTGTAAAAGACTTAATTCCACTCTAATTTGAGAAAATGTTGTGATTGCAAAAAAATGTTGAGATTTTTTTTAGTGTCGTGGCATGACATGCAGTTCACACGTGTGCACTACTTTTTTCATATCTCTTTCAATTTCAATTCATTCAAATTAGAAATATATTCATAATTTTAACCACAACTTACTAAGGTTGTGTTTATATATGGTGTAACGATTCAATAGAATGCAATTGTGTGACACATCAAGCAATAATCTGACAATGAATATTAATATGATTATAGGAATTTAATTGAGTAATCAATATGAATATGATTATAGAAATTTAATTGAGTAATCAATAATCTGACAAAATGGGCAATGCAGCTAATATTTTAATTAACTCAAGATTCATGAATCAAACACTATTAAAAGTATCAAATGACACATCATGTATGCATGTTGATTCTTGCTCCACCTTTCGTGATTAATGACTTAATTAGACTAAATATAGCCAGATTTAATAAAATATATTGATAGTAGGGAAAATTGCACCAAAAATCCTGACCTTTTTCCAATTTTCGGTTTTAAATCAAATCTTTTAAAATTTGCAAATTAATGTATGACCTTCCAATTTGATGCAATTACCTCCCGTGCCCGATTTTTTCCCAATTTGCTGTTGACATGGAAGCCGGAATTTCTATGTGGCAAAACTCTCCGGCTGGACAAACGACGTCGTATTAAGCAAATATAAAACGAGGAAAAAATGCACCAAAAACCCTGACCTTTTTCCAATTTCTGGTTTTAAACCAAACCTTTTTAAAATTCGCAAATTAATGTACGACCTTCCAATTTGATGCAATTACCTTTCATGTCCTGTCTCTTGCAGAAATCGATTGCCTACATGGTAAATTATTTCCTTACTTGGTATTAATTTGCTTATGTGTTAAATAATTATGCATATCTAATATTAATTGGTGAATGGGCACAAAACGACGTTGTTTTACTCTTGTCCTAAACGACGTCATTCCTTTAATCATATATGAGGTGAAAAAGCAGACCCAAAACGACACAACACTCTGAATCAATAACCCTAATTTCCTAATACTCTATTACAGACAGAATCAAATCTACTTTGCTCTGTTTTTGTTCGATGATTTGGCTTAAATTATTGCTCGAATCTACTGATAGAGAATAGGTTATTGTTCATCTTTTGTCTTCGTAGGTTTTATCATTGCTCAACTGGTGGAGTTGTGGTCTCGATAGCGATGAAGCAGAAATAATGGGGGGCAGGTAGCCGCTGCTGAGCTTCGGGATCATTCCAAGATCCAAATTGTGCCAATGAAGAACCCATGGAGATGAGGAAGCCGATGGAGAAGAATTATGGAGATGAAGTCTGTTGAATAAGATTCCGGCTTCCATGTCAGCAGCAAATTGGGGGAAAATCGGGCACGGGAGGTAATTGCATCAAATTGGAAGGTTGTGCATTAATTTACGAATTTTAAAAGGTTTGGTTTAAAACCAAAAATTGGAAAAATGTCAGGGTTTTTGGTGCTATTTTCTCGTGTAACACGTAAGCAAATTAATACCACGTAAGCAAATAATTTACCACGTAGGCAATCGATTACTGTCGGAGACAGGCCGTGGGAGGTAATTGCATCAAATTGGAAGGTCGTATATTAATTTGCGAATTTTAAAAAGTTTGATTTAAAACCGAAAATTGAAAATAAAAGTCAGAATTTTTAGTGTAATTTTTCCTTTATTGTATGCATGCAATATAGCCTTTATGTTAACTTATGAACATATGGATATTATAATTAAATTGAATGTAGCTTCCATGAAATATTATCTTTTATGTTGTGAGAAAAGCGGGAAACCTTTTTCTTTTATAGAACTTTTTTTTAGTCAAGCACGTATTGGCATTGCTTTGATTTATAATAAGGCAAGGGAAGTGTTATTCCTTTGTTGGAAGGTAGGGTAGTGTTATTAGGGCTGTTGGATACATTATAGTCAATTACACAAGCTAAAAAAGGAAATATATTATAATTGGAGTTTTCATAAATCCTAAGAGAAAATGTGACTATTTCCATTTTTTCGATTAATTTTTCTTTCTTTAATGCGTGTGGCCAGCCACAGTGCGATCAGATAGAATTTCCTTTAAAATATTCTATGTTGATTGTTTGTATAAAAGCCCATGAAATTTGCATTCTATATTCTCGAATTCAAAATTTAGAAAGCAAAGTTCTCATAAACGATTTTTTCTGGATCTGCCCCTTCTAAGTAGTGGGTTTTTAAAGTATATATAAATAGTCGTGCCTCCATATTATGCAATCAAATTTTAATATGTAAAATAATTTTATACCCAATAACAAATTATAATTATATCATAACGTACGAAAAATTATAATCATATTCTAATATTTATAATTTTTTTTTTTCAAATCTACCCTATACGATTCGGTTTCGATGGAAAGTGCCGACTCAACAGGCTAAAAAATTCACATGAAATGAGGTAGGGTTTGATTGAATTATTCCCAGCAAACTGAGTCGACACTCGGTCTCTATAAATTGAAATATTGAATATAAATGGTTTTTAAAATTATGTTTAATTTCTTTAATTTGACGACAGATTGGCTATTTTGTTGTAATTTGTTAATTTTTTCCGTATTTTATATAATATGCACACATAAAACATCTATGAATTATTTGGAACACATGTAAAGCACCAAAAGAAGAAAATTGAGTACAATATACAATCAATGATTGCACTAGGCAACATATATATGTTCACTAGTACAAATGATACTATTTGTGATTATATATACAGGGTAAGATTAAATAAAAACTAATTTACAAACTATTTTGTGTGGTGAACCGGGCTTTCTTTCTTCTTTTTTATGGCTAAGGAGGCATGTGGAAGAATTTAAATAAAAGGTGGTGAATTCAATATATATGTCCTTTGAATTTATTTCTTATTTTTCACATGTATTTTTGAAATCTTTATGTACTTAGGTTTTTGGTGTGACTGTTTGAGGTAGGGGTCCTTACACCAGGATAGACACTATTAATCATGTATTCAAATTTATACTTGGTTAAATTTTGTGACAACATTATTCCTTAATTAGAATGAGATGTGGAAGATATAAAGTCGAACATAAAATTACTTGTGTCATTAGTCGAAAAGTGGGATTAATTTGTCATTTTAGATCGTTCCTTATGAGCGTGATGTTTCTATAAATGGAAATGATCTCATTAACTTTTTAATATGTTACACTCTATATGTCCCCGAATAGTATGTCTTGTTTAATATTATATATACTTCATACATATGATTAAAAATAAATAACACTAACTCGAGACGGAGGAAGTAGCTCACAACAAATTGAATATGTGGGCTTCTTCCGCACTAAACAAACATAGGTACTTACGTGCCAAAAGAATAAAAGTATATGTACACCATGAAAATTGTTGCATCAACCTAAAGATGAATGAGCGAAACAAAATGTCGATTTATTTAAGACATTATGTATTGACATCTCTATCAATCTTTTAAGCAATTAATTGGTTTGTTGCATGAATAATTAATTAATTAATTCAGAGAAAGAAGATACTACTTCTCCCCCATTCTCTTGTCCTTTTCTTGCATTAACTCCCACCTATCTGGTCTCTCTCAACATGTCTTTTACTATCCGGCCATATAAAAACACACACACACACACCAAATAGTATACAATTTTCATTTTACGGTGTCGCATCTAAGATGACATATACCAAAAAATGAAATAATTATTTCATAAGAAGTTGTGGGCCCTACTACTTTATCCACTTTATGCCCTTCTTCTTAATACACATACCGAAAAGTTGTGCCACCTTATATGAGACGAAGTTAATAATGAATTACTCCCTCCGTCCACGATAAGTGTTGTTCGGAGGGAATGACATAGATTTTAAAAACGGAAAGTGGGTGGTAAAAACATTGTGAGTGGAGAATGAGATACAGTAGTTAGATTAATTAAGATTGTATGAGTCTTTAAGATTGTATAGTTGTGTCGTAACGCGTGGGACTTCATATATGGTGGTGGCAGACGAGATTGAGTCGAGTCGAGTTGGGTCGAGGCAATGGTGGTGGCAGTATGGTGCATTGAGATATGAAATTGTGTTTGTCTCCTTAATTAGTGACTATATAGAAGGAGAAAAGGGAAATGAGTAGGGCATAGAGGGAGAAGAAAGTGACAATTGATGTCATAAGCTAATGTCTTCATGTAATGAATCTAAGCCATATGGGGTTGTCCTAATCTTGACTAGGAATTTCAACCCTACTTAGCTTCTTTGTCTTCTTCATCACCATTTATATTTCAATTTTATTTTTTGTTTATGTTATGTTATTATTTTATTAGTTTTATGATGATGTTTCAAAATTTTGTTCTCTATTTGTTTGGACAATGGTCCCTCAAGCTATTAATGAGTTCAAAACAATATGTAGGTACATATAAATGAATGAGTAGTCAAAATAACATGCTAGGTTGATGCAGCACGTTCTTGGATTCGCTATCTGCGTTCCATTCTTGTATGTTTTTTTTTTTTTTTTATGTTATTAGGATATGTATGGATATTAATATATGATTATATATTGGCTTTATTTAGAAAGACGAGGCGTTCAGAAAATTAGATATAATAAGAGATAAATAAAGACTCGTTTCAAAATAGTTTGTTAGAGGAGGTGAAAACTCATAAATGCAAGTCTCAGCAAGACTAATCATACGTGAAATATCATGAGACTAAGTATTGGGCCGAGTCCATTCAATCGAACATTAAGTCATGAAACTAATACAATTTAAATTGGATCAATAAACACTCCCGGATAATATGAGAACTATTTCCATGTAAGAAATAAGAACAAATCTGAATCTTTAATTTTTATAGTAGTATAATTTACGGTCAAGATTAAAGGGTGTGTTTAAGTAATGCATGAAATGCATCAATATGACGGCGGTGCAATACTGTGATGTATGTAAATCAATCTTGACCACCCATTTAATCAAACTTTAGAGTTAGTGTATTTTCTAATAAAAATTGCAGATTTGATTAAAAAATAGAATTGGGTGAACACCTTCTAGCAAGTACATCCACATATATATGTGTACAAAGAAAGAGTACATTTATTACAATATAGACGAAAAATAATATTGAATGCCTCATAATAAAAATATGTATGGGTTAAATTGGGTTGTGGCAATGATGATGAATGAAGATGAGAATTTTGAAAAATGTGGAGAACTTGAAACGCTAAGGCTCTGTTTGGACCACCACCATTATTGCCTTCTGACCGCCACTCAGCCGCCGCCTTATCACATAAAATCAATATTACAACTTTCAACTATAAAACCTACTCTCTCTCTCTCTCTCATAAAAAATCGTATACCAAGAAAATAGACAAATTCAGTTTTTCTCTCCTTAATTGTTCCATGAAAATTCAAATAATTTGTATTGATGATTAGAATCAAAAATGAAATTTTTTATATAATTTTTCATTAGAATTCTAAAATATTACATTTTATTTAAAATGGTCAAATATTGTAAAAATAATATGCAACAATTTGAACACTTGGGCTTCAACTTGCAACCTCGAATCATCTTTACCTTTATATTTCTACACAAAATGACAACACACACACACACAGAGCAAGTTGCCAAATTGTTGAGAATGTGAAGAGATCTTTTTAATTTTTGACATGCATCATGCACATTCACCTCATTAAGTGACAAACAGAACTATTTATGTTTTGTTTTTGTTGGGACATTCAAAACAGAGAGAAAATACATCATTCTCACCAACACAACACAACACAACATAGACAAGGAAAAGAATGCAAACATCAATTTTGGTCGGAAAAAATGGTTTATTTTCACTAAAAATAATTTCTCAAGTGATAATACATATTCCAACACAACTTGATAGCATAAATAAGAGAGGAGACACATCTGCTAAAATAACAGATTCTTGTTCGAATAAACGAGAAATTCTGAGAAGACACGACGAGGAAAAATGCTCATGTTTGACAGACAGCGAATAATATTCTTAAAGAAGGAATGAATCGGATAATTTACCTATTATACAAGTGTAGAATTAGGTCCTTATTAGTGAAGGCCGTGAGAACGAGGCGAATGGACCACAACAGCGGTGACTCAGCTTAGATGAGATTAATTGTGAAGGAGACATAAGGATGAGTATCTGCGTCGCCTGCAAAACCGGCCATCCCTCCTTCTTCCTCTATTTTCCAGTATGTGCTGCACTCACACAAATAAGACAAACCGCATATCAACAAAAGCGTTTTCTCTTGTGAATATATGGAGCAGAGCTCATATGATCCCGGGACCATTAACAAAACATGTGCATTCTGAAACGGGCGTATTTTAGTCAGTAAAATGAAAAACACAGCATATGCTTCAAGAAGTGGACCAATGACGGTTACGCAGTAAATGCTATAGTTGTTCAAACACATGCAAAGGTTTACGTCAGTCCCTTCCTCCATAACGTTTTAAGAAATGAAGACTGTGAGATGAGATTTACTCAGTTTTAATAGCTATAATCAATCTAAACCATGAACATATAATTGTGCCAAAACATTCTCCCGGTCAGATTAACCATCCAATAAAGAATATGACAATGCCAAAATATAATTGCAAAGCTCAGTGGTGAACCAAAGTTATACCTATTTGAACTGGTACACAATCCCTCCAGAATAGAACGAGCTTTCTTCTCATTTTTAACAGATGGCGACAACACAAAAGACTGAAATCAAAAAATTCAGAGAGCCCTTCAGCATACATTACGTCATCAAGTGCATCCAATAAAGAAAAGAAAATAAAGGGACAAAAACAAACATGATACATAAGTTATAGAAACAGGTTATTTACCAGAAATGATGGAGGCAGACCATATCGCAGAATGCTTTCACTAAAGACACGAATAGCACAGAAGTGCATCCAGGAGCTAAAGACCTGTCAGAACAATAAAGATTGATCTTAAGAATTCAAATAACAGGCCAAGAATCCTGGATGATTCAAGAAATTTAAAGGTAAACGTACGAAATAAATTAAAAATTAAGTGTTGATTTGCTTTCTGGATTGTTCGGGTAGCACAAACCACCAAAACAGAGAACTCTAGAATAGGGTCTTGCCTATGGAGGTGAGTAGTAAGTAAACATGCCAGCAGTTTATTACTCCCTCCGTCCCACTAATTATGTCTATGAAGTGTTGGGAACCGATAATAAGAACAAAGGGTATAAAGATAGAAATTGAATAGGTCCTACCACTTTTAATGTGTTTTGAAGGGTTAATTCTTTCCTTATTTTGGACATAGACAAAATGAGTGGGACGTCCATTTAAGGAAAGGTAGACATAATGAGCGGGACGGAAGGAGTAATAAACTGCTGGCATGTTAGATGATATAGTTTATTTTAAGGAGTAACAGATTATGAGCTTTTAATGAAAAAAATGAAAATGGAAAATGCACGCTAAAAGATGCAGAAAGCCCTACATGGCAATATCAGATGACATTTCCAGCACCTGAAACCCCTACATGGCTAATGGAAATGCACGCAAAAAGATGCAGAAAGCTATGTGGATTTTATTCACACTGTCGTTTTATGCAAAAATTAAAAAGGAAATCCACAAAGACTTCCGAGTCATGATTCAAGCGGACTAACATGTTCTTCGACTGTTTTTTTCAATTTCTACTCGTTCATGATGAGAGATGGATCAACTATGTCTACGAGCCATTCCGCTGATCTGGACGATACCGAGATAATCGTTGACCTATTGAGAAATTCTGGTTCTTTTCACCTTCTTCCATGGGAAAGGCATGGCACAAACACAATTTGATCTACATTAATCTGAAATCCCATAGTAAGATGAAACTGATAGAAATTTGAGTTCTCCATAATAACATTCCTCAACAAGACCATCAGGTAAATTGATTCCGATATTCTGTAAAGGGGTTCCTTCAATTTCTAGGTTTGTAGTAGTTCTTCCCAAGAAGTCCTCTTTGAAAGAACGAAAAAAAGAAACCATAGAGGGAGGATATATAGAGACGTGAAACAATTTGAGCAAAAGGGTATACTATTACTACAAAGAAAGTCTCTATGTAAAGGGAGGATCTTTGGTTTTCTTGTTTCTCATTGCATCCTAATTGTCGAAGACAGTGAGAAAATATTTGAAAACCTAAAAAGAGATCCATAAGGAGAAAAAGAGATTACCAGTGCATGCAAATTTCTTTAACTGTAATGATCGGATTGGAAAAAGAAAAGTGTTGAGTTAGGTGAGGGAGTAAAGGGGTGGGATGTGGGTGGTCGAGCTGGGAACTAGATCTGGTTTGGAATATGGTATTGCCATCGCTGCTTCCAGAATCATGACAGCCAAGCGGCCTCGTGGAATTTCATTTTTTTTTTTAATCTGCATCAAATTGTTGTTTATATGACACGGTGTATGAGCAATGGTGATATTAACGCATTTGAGCAAAAATTGTTGTTTTTTTTTATCTGCATCAAATTTACAGAATCATGACACATGCCCATAGCAATGGTGATCTTAACACTTTCGACAAGTGTTCACCTAAACAACTTCCCCCAACCCAGAGCAATAAGGAGATGCAATAAAAGAAATAAAAAACGAAGAGGTTGAAAATATAAGAACCATCACAAGGTAAATGCATTGGAGAATGTAAAGGGTTCATTTTTTTACGCAAAGCAGAACTAGGAGTCAATATATTTTACAGGCAAAAGGTCCAAGCAGTCCGCTAAACTATTACACCTAGTTGAAGTAGATACTGAAACTCCTTTCGTCTCATCCAGCCGCCTGAGCTTTAAAAAAAGTTGCTACTAAAACCTTCCTAGGTCGAAAACTTAATGCCTTTAACCTTACACAGACTGACATGCCTTTACCAACATAAAATTTTCTGCCCAAAAAGAAGGCTTGAACTATTTTCAAAAGTTCACGCTGGATGAGACCAAAAAGGGTTTTAATGACTACTTGACAGCACAAAATAGTTCAGGGCTTCGGAGGGATCTTTTCTGTATTTTGTGAAAACCAAAAACGTAAAACCTTAGCATAATAGAAGGTCAAATAAATACCTCCCCATAACTGGTATAGCACCATTGTAGTAAAGAGCTTCTCATTGTCTCTTGATCTTGCATCAGCTTTTCAACCTCCTGCTTTCGAGACTCTTGCGTCTCTGGATTATATTCAAAATCACGAACCTATATTGCATAAAATGTGATTGTGAGTTGGAATCCATTCAGACATCCGAACTTGTAAATACTATTATACTACAAATACTTGTGAGATAAGGTTGATTACAGCAGGTAGGAGAAGAAACTGTATGCATAACAAATGGCAACTCACCTGAAAACCTCTTTCGCGCGCCTTGGTTCTAAAATTGTCAGCATCTCGACTGAATAATGTTACAGTATATAGGGCATATTCATTGTCCTCATGAAGCTTCTTGGAGGATCTGGGGACCTAAACAATTAGTTCTATCAAAAGGTGGAATTTACTAATGGGAACAAATTTTGTTTCAAAAATATAACAGTGCAGTTACAGCAGCCACCAAGTAAACAAAATGGCAATTTTCACGTCAGGCATGGGAAAAAAATGGTTAGAGCTGGAATTTCAGTAACCAAATATGTTAATGTGGCAATAATGCTGAAATGTATAGAGGGCTTTGAATACAAATGAGAGAGAAGAACATGATAGCTTCATAGCAATTAAATGAGAACTTACTACATAAGCCGTCAGTGTCTCATAGCTTGATAGCCAATCCTTCTGAGAATACTTCGAAACAACTGCAAGGAGAGTTGTCAAGTGTTCTGAAGTAACAATGTCTTCTGGCTTCACCATGTTGGAAAGGTCACGAACAGCTAAGCTGCAAAATAAGACTAATTGGATCAGCTAAATTTCAGCGCTAAGTTAATTACACGAGAGTCTATAAACTCTATACTACAGCTGTATTCCAAACTATATTTCAGCGCTGAGTTGATTGAATTTTCAATTTCTATTTCCAGGTCAACCATAGTATATTCACGCATGAGAATGGATGTTTGTTAGAGAGAGAGAGAAGAGTGAGTCAACACAATAGCTAAACTATCCATAACTCCATTATTGATGCATCTAGATTTCAAGCAAAATGTCAACCAAAAAAAGATATCCAGAGGTCTCTCCACATCCAAAGAATATAAGGTGACATTTCCAGATAGACTTCAGATACTATAAAAGCGCCTAAGCTTTTACTGATTTGAAGGGTTAAGATAGAACTGCAGTTTAGCACCTTCAAATTTTAGTTTCTCCAAGTCTCAGCAGGGCGTACTTTTATATTCTAAAAAAACCTCCATGAAAGTGTGCTTAGTAAGCAAATAATATGAAAACCAGAACAATGCATATAAAAGTTTCTCCTACAGAAGAAAAGTGGAGGATCGTAATCCAGAAGTGTTATAGCATTCATGCAAATCAGGTAGCAACACGAGTTCCCATTCCCAAAAAATTAAAATACAGATAAATGCAAGCTACATGTTATTATTTGAAACAATCCACCAAATATGTTGCAATAAGATCATGCCCTTGCTAAAACCCATGCACTTGTGCCGAAATTTCTGATCACTATGATTCCAATCAACAGCATACCTTCCAGCCTGCTTTCGGTTAATGGAATTTAGTTGACTGCGCAAATTATTGTATTCAGCAGAGCGAACCTGTGAGATACCACCCAATCGTAACATGCTTAGTAACAGGCTAGTGGACAATAGACTTGTATATTTGAATTTTTAAAATACACAGAAAGAATAGTGGTCGAAACAAAGAGAGTGAGAAAATTTAATAAAACACAAAGGGTAATCCCAGATTGAAGGAGTTGCTCCTTATACCATTAAATCTTCACAAGAGTACTTAATAATGGAAGATCTTTGCATATATTTATCTAATTAACATACTCCCTCCTATTCAGTGTTCAACTACTAACTCTACTCTTGGATGCAACTTTTAAACCTTAAAGTGTGTTGCTAAAGTAGGGTACTGGTCTTGATTTGTACTAGATGGTCCTGTATGATCAGCTAGTGAGTTGGCCCTTGTAAGTTGTATCAATATATACTTTTGCAAAAGAAGCTAACCGTAGCCTGTTCACCCGTCAAAATGCTTACCATAGGCAATGGGTAACATTATTTCAGAATCACTTGAGACTGTTTCTCAAACTTTTCTAACAATCAGAAAAAGTAAATTCTTTTAACCTTGTATTACCAGTTTTCCGGTACTATCCAACTTAGTGAGGGTCTTAACAATCACAAGACAATATAGTTCTCCATCATCATTTTTTCACTCTACAAGCTGCTTATGATCTTTTGCAATGCCACAAATCAGAACAGAGAGGTCAGAATAGAAAGATCTTGGCCAGGAAGAGTTTGAACATAGCATATTTATGTGAAGTCGCTTCCTCTAATTTAAGAAAAAGTTCTTTTGTAGTAGCTGCGACGACGTTCATTGTTCTTAAGTGTACTCAAAATATTTTATAACCGGAGAAGAGAATATTGCAGGAATTTTCTAGGTAGACATGAAAAGTAAGATAATTTGTTTAGAACCACGGTATGTGCTTTAATCCATGTAGTAGCATCTTGAGTTCACACTTACAGAATAGGTTGATATCCATCCATAAAATCAAAGAGCAGAAGGAGAATGTTATGATGTCCCAAATCGATACCACATAAAAGTGTGGAAGGGTATATAAGTGGGAGTCAGCCCTTTACCTTTGACCATGGTTTCGGGTTACGTTAGGCTCCCTATCTTATATGCCTAACATAGAAGAAATGGTGCTCCTGTGAAGCTAAGGCATATTCCTAGAAGGAGAGTTTAATCTGGTAATAGTTACAATTAGGATTCTATCCTCCAGTCACAGCTTACAAAAAACAACCATCCATTTAATACCATCACCAATGAAGCATTTGGAAGAGGTAGTATCAAAGAAAGGAATTTAAGAATCAAACTTCAGTAGAGAAAGCATACCTTCATATCATCTTCAATTTTAGCAATTTGTCCATGAATTCCATCCACAATCTCCTTAAGTGGAGACATTGTGGGGTACTTTGCTTCATCCCACACAAACCTATACCGTCATCAAATATTTAAAAAATCCAATCACTCGAACAGTCGAACTTTGCACAGCTGAACATACAATTAGTCAAATTATCCAAAAAAAGAATAATCACCTAGTGAGATAAGAGTCAACAGGAACCCCATCAACTGTAAGAGAGCTACTAACAACTCCAGACACCCTCTCTAACTCCTCAATCTGTCGCCGGATTTTGTGCGACACTCCTTCAATGAAGTTGTTCGACTGCAACATAAAATCCATTATCCATCAACCTTTTCTTCCCAAACCCTTAATACACAAAATAACTCAAAATTCCTCAAACAAACTCACTTTCAACAGATCATCACTCAATGCCAGCAGCGAATCGAGGGTGCCAACGCGCAGATTCGGAATATTGAACTGCAAAATCGAATAAAACCCACATCCGTGATCCGAACAAAAAACCAACTTTATCCGATTAAATGATAAATTAACAAAATTACGAAACCAGATCTACAATTCACAACAAACAACAGACGAAGTTGAGCATAATTGCAGACAAATCAGATCATTACTCGGTAAAGAGCGGTGTCGAAGGCTTGTTTGGAGATGGATTCCTGAAGGCGACTCCACAGAGAAGACGCCGACGAGCCTTGGGCGACGGGGAGAGAAGCGGCCCAGTAACGAGTCGTCATTGCCGCGAATTTGTGATTGGCGAATCAAATTAATATGCAAAAGTAGCAAAATCGAGAAGTAAATTTTGGGGGGAAATTTATGGGAGATGCAAAGAAGGTGGGAACACAGAAACAATGGCAGCTGATCTGATGAGTAATTGCGCTTCCACTTCTTCAACTAATTTCAATTCTATGTAGAGATCGTGATTTTTTAATATGCCAACAAAACTCTATTACTATTTAGTATTTACATTATTTGTTTTTCTTAGATTCTTTTTAGATTATTACTATTATATTATTGGGATATGTCCTTTAATTGTCGTTTTCTTCAATAGCCATATAGTTATATAAATTAGAGTTGTCAAATGGGCTAGGCCGGCCCGGCACAGGCCCGGTGAAGCCCACTAGTCTTTAGGCCCGGCTCGGCCCATGCCCATGAATCAAATGGGCCGGGTTTGGGCCGGACTTTTTCAATTATTTAGGCCCATCTGAAGTCTACATAGTGTAAAAATGTCGTGGGTCTGGACCTAGGCCGGTTCTGAGCTTCAAAATAGACCCAATTGGAGCTCATCTCAAGATAGAGGCCCGGCCCAGGCCCACACCAAATAAGAAATGGGCTGGGCCTGGGCCTTGCTATACCGGGCCTGGGTCGGGCTGGCTGGGTCGGCCCGGCCCATTTGACAACTCTAATATAAACAATATAAATATCTCTTTGATAAATTTTTATTCATCAATAAACATGAGATCCAATATCAAGTTATTTAATTAAAATGTTCGATCACCTAAATATATGTTGTTTTTAATTTTAAAATAAATCGGTTAATTTTATATACCTGTTATGTTTGGGTATTTTAAATTAGATACTACTATGTTATATGAGTTTCAAAAACCAGCTCATAAAAATGACGATTAAATGGGATTTAGTTGTCCTGACCTGATCCATTATGTGGGAATTTGGTGTAATAAATTGTACTTGGTTTTACGAGTGAGTTTGTTCGGATGGATTGATTCAACTTCATCTTTAGTCTCGTGATATTACCTTGTATGAATAGTCTTGTTCAATCTTGCCATGGTGGTGTTACGAGGGTGTTTGTTTGGATGGACTCGACTTTGACTTTAGACTTGTGATTTTTTTTTATAAGTAAAATTAATTAAACACGCACGAGGGGTGCAACCTAAAACAATAAATTACAAAGTTCAGAATAACATAAAAAGCACAATTCTAAAAATCAAAACAAATAGTTGGATTACGAATCCAATCATTTAAACTAAAACAAGAAAAGCTAGGAGATAGATTAGAAATTCAAAACCAAAACCAAAACCTAACCTTTATAATCTCAATCAAATCTGTTACCCATTCTTGAATATCCTCTCATTTCTATGATTCCAAATATTTCAAACTATACAAATCCACAAAGCCTTCCACGCCTCTACAAGATTCTTCTTTCTTACGATTCTCATGTGATGCTCAAAATGAGAAATTGGATTTACATGACCAATATAATTGAGATCAAATCAACTATAACAACTCATCCAAATTTTATGAGCCACTAAACACGAGACAAAGAGGTGCTCAGCAGTCTCACATTCGACCAAACAGAAGGGGCATTTGTCTTCGTCGGATTGGAGAGGAACTCTTCTTTTTGAGAGATTATCACAAGTTGGAATTATGTCTCAAAGAAGTTTCCAACAGAAAGCACAAGCTTTGGTTGGCACTGACTTACACCATATGTGTATAACAACTTCATGAGATGAGATTTTTTGGCTGGCTTTCTTCTCTAACACCTTATATGCCGACTTAGACGAGAATATTTCGCTGCTCTCAACTTTCTATTTCCACCCATCTTCTTTAGATCGGCTTGGTGTAAACCTGTCGATAAGAATTTTTAGCTCAGAGAGCACATCAGTTTCCCACTCGAATAAACCACGCCTCCAGCTCCACGCCCACTGCCAAGAATCACCAACCCACTTTCCTTTATCTTGGATACAAAAATCTTTATCAATTGCGACTGAGAACAACCTGTTAAAGCTTATTGCCAAGCTACTATCCCCTGCCCATTTTTCCTTCCTGAAAGAAATCTTGTCTCCGAGCCCAATTTCTCTACACAAGTTATCATTAAACCATAAATCTAAAAGAACAAGATTGCATAAATCTCTCCACCACACAGATCCCTTCTTCATCTCTCACTCTCCTAGCTCTCCAAATTTATTCTCACAACCCCTGTTTTTGAACAAAGAACCTTACACCATAAAGCTTCCCTCTCCACCCCCATTTTTCCAACAGAGCTATGTTAAACCAGTCGACCCTTCTAACACCTAACCCTCCATCCTCTCTTGACATGCATATTTTATCCCAAGCTACCCAAACTATTTTCTTTTTCCCACCACTTTTCCTACCCCAGATGAAATCTCTTTGAAGTTTAGTAATTTATTAGATCACTCTTGGAGGCAGTAGACAGGTAAGTTGGACAGGACAGACTTTACCAAGACTATTCTTCCTACAAACGACAAATGTTTATTCTCCCACCGATCCAATCTACTCCGAATAGTGTTGACAACAGGTAACCACATAGATTATTTCCTCGGATTAGCACCAATAGGGATTCCAAGGTATTTGAAAGGAAAAGAACCCACTGAGCAATTTAACACTGACGCAAACTACTCCAAATCAGCCATTGTGACGTTCGTTCCCATCAAATTACTTTTTCTAAAATTTATTTTCAGACCAGAAACCACTTCGAAGCTACGAACAATCCCTTTCATGCTGTGAATATTAGTTAAAGAGGCTTTTCCAAACATAAGAGTATCGTCGGCAAACTGTAAATGAGTAATCTTCACTTTTTCTTTCCCCACTTCCACTCCAGAAAACAGGCCTAACTCCGCAGCCTTGTCCACTAAAAGACTAAACCCTTCAGCCGCAATAAGGAAAAGAAAAGGAGATAAAGGATCGCCTTGTCGTAATCCTTTTTGTAATTTAAACTCGCCACACGGGCTTCCATTAACAAGGACTGATGTGAAGGCTGATGAAATATATTCTTTCACCCAAGCGCACCATTTGTCATTGAATCCCAACAGCTTTATCATAAATAACAAATAACTCCAATCCACTGAGTCGTAAGCCTTTTCAAAATCAAGTTTGAACATCAAGTTAGACTTGTGATATTGCCATATATGATTAGTCATGTTCAACCTTGCCTTTATGATTCTTTTTTTTTTAATCTCGGACCAATTTGTTTGTTACATATCTGTAGAAGAAGTATTTGGCGTTGTGGACAACATCGAAATAATATCTATTGTTTTTCATTCCCATACCCATAGGAATGAATATGATTCACATTTCGAACAGACATAAATACAACCTCTATAGGATAACTTCGTCTTGAAAATTATGTGGCATCTTTATAAAATATTCGAGATTTCTCTCAATTTCTAATCCAATATTGGAAATTAATTGGTTCTATCAATCCGGCCGCTTTTTCTAATTAATTAGTATTTGATTAATCCTAATTGAGATTTGATAAGTGCTAACTGAGATTTATGTTGACTTCAACTACGTTTTAGATCTTCTTTACGTTCTTTGGCCAAGCATCCATTTGTTACGTCATTTTCAAAATTTGTTCAATAGGTGGGTGTTTACTTTAATGAAAACAATGTATTACTTGTTACACTTTTCCATTTTTTTCACAAGTTAATTACTCCATCCGTCCCACAAAATACGGCGTAGTTCATATTGACACGGAAACTAAGAAAAAATGTATTACGTAGAAAAAGAGCATCTAATGTAGAGTGAATGCAATATTTTTATAATATTAATAAAATTATAAATGGAATGGTATATAGCGTATAGTGGTCGACACCCAATTCCATATAAAAGGAATAAATTAGTTTATATATTGAATTATTGATACAGATAATAATTAACTTCACCACAAAAAAAAAAAAAAAAAAAAAAAACAACAACAACAACAAAAAAACAAAAAACAAAAACACTATTAAATACTTATCCCAATAATTGGCGTATAAAAAAATTGGTCGCTAGACTAATTGTAAAAATATTAATATCCAATAAAACAAAAATATTAAAAGGCAAACATTACTTTAATATTCAAAATATCGACTATCTAACAAAAATATCACGACCTATCAATATTCACATCAACTTACCCAAACTATGATTATCTAACAAAATTTCGCAAATTTCAATTTCCAAATCAAATTTCAATGAATTCGAGAAATCATGTGCTCATGGATCATCAATCATGAAATTATAACAGACCCAGAAATACCTGTCAAAGAACTATCAGCCAACTTCGGTAATTACATAGCAAAACATAAGAAGCTTACAAAAAAATAGAAAAAATAAAAATAAAATAAAATAAAATTACGACAGTAAGTTTCAAAGAATTTCCAGAAATAAGGCTATACATGTGTACATAGTTAAACAAAAGAGTTGTCTGTTTCTGACAAGAAAAGTATATAAACTACATATCACACTTAGATATATATCTTAAAACAAAATCACATACAAATTTATGTACAAAATGACAGAAACAAAACTTACAGGTGACATGTAGAGCCAACTGGTGAATGATACCATAAAACTAACGTAGACTTCGAGAACCTCGCCGATAAAAGATTTCTTATCATTCCAGCTTAACTCTGTCTCCTTCCAGCTCCGGTTTCTTTGGCTCAGCCGGGAAATATTTTATACCTACCATATCGCCTACTTCACTGATTACCTGATAGAGACATCACACGGGTAGAGGATGAATTAGGAACCACAACATGTGATGTCTCATAGAAAGTAGAAACCGAACTAACCATTACACACCTACCCAAAAGTCTTGAAACAGCTAATTTTAAGGCTAAATAGTCAAACTACACACTTCCAGTAACTGAAAATTGTCTGGAAATAGATTTGCATAGTTTCCCTTAGATTTGGGATATAATTGGTTAAAGTCGATACTAAATGATAGAATTGAAAAAATGGTGACAGTATGCGATATTTTTTTAGAAGTGATATAATCAAATAATAAACCCAATCTCAGTTCAAACAAAATATTCTGGACCTATGACACAGAAACTACGACAGCATGATTTCCCATGACCTTTTTCTCTTAATCATAACTTTGGGTTCCAAAACATAAATTTACAACATCAAACTATAAACACGGATGAACGGCAAGAGCAATTTGAAATGAAACAAATAAGAGGAAACACGAGAAAGGGAAATAACAAAATTGACTATACAGGATAAAACTCTGACCTCCAGGGCTTTAAGAAGGTCTTCCCTTGTATGGGCAGCAGAGATGCAAATGCGTGCACGCGCCAGAAGCAAAGGGGTAGCAGGAAATGCAACAGTCACAACAGCCACCTACATGGTGGAACCACATATGAAGACATACAAATAAACTTGTAAAAACGAACAAATAAACAAACAATCTAAGAGCTTGATTGTAAAACAAAACAATCTCAGATGCAAAGTTTAGGGAATATTTCGCCAGCGTTCAGTTTCTTTAAAGAAGATAGTACTGAAAAAAGTGATCAATAAGGAAAAAAAAATTAAAAAAATTGGAAAATGAGAGGATTTTGAATCATGTCCTGGGCTATAGTGCAATAAAGGGAATGAAAGCTAGGCTTAGAAAAGGTTTTAGAGACATTAAAGCTAAATAAATTAAAAGACTTACATTTCTTTTCAGGCACTCTCGTGAGAATGCAGGAATTTTTGCTGGATTATAGAGCATTATGGGCATGACAGGAGAATCATTATCACCAAGAACCTCAAAACCCATTTTCTGCAATTCAGATCTGAAAAAGTTGCTATTCTCACGTATTTTGACTAGTTTCTGAGCCCCTGTCATAACAACATACTTGATGTAAAAAGTCATGATTGGGTAAAATAGAGAGCAATAACAATTTACAGTTATATAAGCAACTAAATGTAGATCGAATTCCACCTCGGCTGGAACCATCTTCTCCAAGAATAACCTTAATGGAAGAAATGATCTGCTCTGCAGCAGGTGGAGATATTGAGGTGGCATAAAGATGAGCAGGGCAAGCATACTTCAAGTATTCAATAAGTTCCTGCAAAAAAAGACAACGATGAGTACAATTTGGCCACAGAATTGATAACAGATTTCTCTATGATGGTATGCATGACATATAGGGAAGTTAGTCAGTCTTTCATTATAAGACACGGGACATAAGAGTGCCTTCTCTTTGAAGAGAACGGCGTTTTCAGGCAATTATCATATGACAATTATTTAAAATTACGTCTGAGTATCCCCACACAAGATATAAATATATAAATTCGATATCCAAACATGCACCTGAAAACAAAAGAAAAAACACTTATAATGTTATGTCCTATATATTATTTGTACATAATCGGAAGCCTGAATAAATGTTCTACAGCTCCTGGTTGTGATGTTTACGATTACAATGTAACGACCTTTAGAAAATTATGAGGTTATAATGAAGATAACCTTAGATCCTGCAATATAACCGCCACATGATCCGAATGATTTTGTGAAAGTTCCCATCAATATATCTACATCTGCAGTATCAACACCTAAGAGCTCGCACACGCCCCTTCCAGTTTTTCCAACAGCTCCAATGCTGTGTGCCTCATCTAGATAAATGTATGCCTATTACAAAGTAAAATCACAAGAACAGGAGAGATCAGATATGAAGCTGCAGAGAAAATGTCGGTTTGGGAAATAGGAAATACATTCAAAATTCCCAAGAACCAGAAGGTGTAAGTTTTCTTTGAAGCAAAAGAGGAAATTGGTGACTATTGAATAAAGAAAAGAAGAAGCTGCCTTGTGTACATATTTACCTTGTATTTCTTGCAGATGGAGACGATCTCAGGGAGCTTACACAATTCTCCTTCCATGCTGTAGATTCCTTCCACCACGACCATTATCTTTTTCCAAGGTCTGTGGGTTCTTGGTTGTCCCTCAGCAATTTGTTCTCTCAGAACATTCTCTAAATGGGATGGTGCTAAAGAAAAGAAAATAACCAATAAAATAGAACACATGAATTATTCAACAATCTTTCAAGATATTTTACTTCAGAAGAAAAATAAAGGTTTTTAAACATACTATTATGCTGAAAAACCCGGACAGTGGCTCCAGATCCTCGAGCGCCATTAACAATAGAGTTATGATTCAGAGAGTCACTGATAATTAGATGTCCCTGTGTATATTGAAATGAAGTAAGTGCCACTGACAAGAATGAAGCACCAGATTATACCAGTTCAACTAACTAGCGTACCTTCCTCATTAATACAGGAAGAATGGCAGAATTTGTTACATAACCCATGCCAAAAACTATAGCAGCTTCTTTTCCCAAAAAATTAGCTACACACTTCTCTAATTCAACATGCAATGTGGTAGTGCCTGATCACATAATTTTCACTTATCAATATGAAGATTACGAGCAATATACATCACAGTAGATAGCAAAGAATTTACCTCCATCAACCCGACTACTGCAGGAGCTAGGGAAAAATTTCTTCAATGTCTCAATTGCACGAGGCGTGCAGTATTCATCTGCAGCCGCAAACCCCAAATAGTTATAAGATCCCAGGTTCAGACACTTCTTCACTCTTGTGGTTCGCCTGCATAGAATAGTGCCTTCTCAGGATAGCTTTCCAAATTAAAGTAGCTTTTACATGGGAAAACCATGTTTCAGAAATATAAATATTTGGTTCTTCAATTCAACCTCCATTTGGTGCCATAACAGCTTGACGCCAACTGTTATCATGTTAACGATATGCTTTTAAAATTAAATTATGGAACTGAGAAGAAATTAAGTCAAATGTAAAACGAAAATCTGAAAGGCAACAGATTGTAACACAGCAATACCAGACAAATCAAAACTTACTTTAATGTTTTGTTATTATCATTGGAAACACGCTCCACCACGTCGAACCAAGCATCGGGAGAGCTCGATATTGGTCTATTAAAGCAATCCTGTAATGTGCATAGACATTATTGTGTTAGCACCTACTTTTTCTTCTGACAATGTCTAAAAGAAATACACCAATTGAAAGTTTGAGACATTCTATCGTCTCTACTTTTCTTTCTCGCCACAGAATTAAAGCTAGCAAATGACACTTTCTAGCATTCTCCATCGAAGGAGAACATCAAATCTAGTTTACACAAGGCATATGGCATTTAACAGAAATAGTAATATCTGATCACAAAAATAAAAATTCAAATAAAAAATTTCAAGTACCATCAATCACAAGATGCATATCACTACAGTTTCCCACAAACAAAACAGAAAATAAAATCCAGATTCTAATTACAGAGCCAGCAGAGTAACCATTACACACACAGCGCACCTGAATCCGTAGATACAATCTCCGAATATAGAAATCCTCCAGCCCCAAGCAGATCGGCGCGTAACCCTTCCACAATCAAAATCAACGAAATAACACTATCAAAGCCAAATCATATAGATAAACACTTGAACAAACTACTTCAGGCACAAACGATTGAGATATACTGAACGGATACCTGAAGGTTGCTCTTGGACCACCACCAGTCGAAAATTTTGCGGAAAAAATCACGGAGCTGGCCGAATGCAAAGAGAAGGCCGTAGCTGAAGTATGTGGTTAGAGCGGTGACGTAAGGAATTGTGATCATCTTGGAATCCGCGGCGGCGGCGATCTGGCCCTGCGGCGTGGGATGGAGAAGATGATCGGAGCCCTTCTTGGCTGAGATCCCGACAGAGAGAGAAGAGAGAGAAGTTGGTTTTGACCGTACCACTTTTTTACTTGATTTTGAAATTTCCTATTTTTCCGGTTATGGGTTTTTCGATTTCGATTTTCTGACAATATCTAATAAATTTATAGTACCAAGTATTTTGGATTTTCTTAGTCAATTTCGGATTTTGATTTATAATTATTATTTATTATTCACATTCAGATGAATGTTCGACCACTTTTCAATGACCCTAGGTAACTCGCTCGGTTTGGACCTTTATAAAATATAAGCCTAATCACTTTTGGAAGTAACTAGCGTATAACCAGTCGATAGAAAATTATTATTTAACAAAATTTAATTTTGAGATGATATAAAAAAAAAAATTGCTTGTTACTCTAATTTATTATATTTATTTAGAATTTATATATATTTGAACGTATCTCAAATTTAATTAAAAAATTAATTATGCTAACCTCATTTCGAGCAAGTTAAGTTTGAACGTATCTCAAATTCAAGTAAGTTAAATTTGATAAATAATTTCGTTCCAAAGTCATATAGTAATACCCGTTCAAAAATTAAATTTAATTAACATCCATTTTTATAGATAATTCTCAAATATCTTATTCTACTCAAAATCGATGTAAGACAAAAGCATATATTTGCCTCTCAAACAGATTATCCCACATCAATTTGAAAATTGTGGCAGATAATTTTGAAATCAAATATCTCTTTATCCCATATTAATTTTAAAAAAGCTTTTTTTTTAATATTATCTATAGGAATAAATATGACGCTAAATATCCTACATTAAGAGATTAACATAATTTTTGTTTTCAAAAAAATACTCCCTCCGTCCACGAAATGGTTGCCACTTTATTTTCGACACGGATTTTAAGAAAATGATAGGTAGTAGTGAATTATAGTGAGTATTGTTGTGCGTGGAGTAAGGGTCCCACAATAAATGTGAGTGGAGTAACAAAAGTGACAATCATTTCGTGGACAAACTTAAGTAGTAAAAGTGTCAACCATTTCGTGGACGGAGGGAGTAAGTTGAACCGACGGTTAAAAATTAACCTGTCTACCCCCAAAGTTACAGAGCGGAATTGGCCCGTCGACAATTTTTTTGGGCACCTCTAGTATAGAAAGCACAATGTAGGACTTCAAATTAAGGGGCTTGTATGCTTTTTTGTATTAATAATAAATATATATTTAGATTTATTTTTGGCGTTATGAATAAGAATATATTTAGTGCGTTTTAATATATTTGGAAATGGAATTAAAAAAAATCAACAAATAAATGAGTTGTGAAGATGAGAAGAGATGATAATGACTTATTTACTATTATTGTTGCATATGTTATTTTTTTAAAAGACTCGTTTTTGTAATGTATTTATAGATTTTTCAATAGGTGAATTTTTATTGGAAAAGCGATGTGTGTCAGAAGATTGAATTATAGTATTTAAATTCTATGCTTAATAATTCAAAAAATTGGTGAATTTAGATTAATAGGAATAAAGGGATTTGGGGGGTGCCACAAAGAATTTTGTGCAAAGTTAGAATCGTGAAAAATTGTTGTAAATTAATTAAAATGTGTGTAAAAGGGTTACCCATTCGTCCATTTTATCATTTCGAGTCCTTCTATCATTCTTTCTCAACCCAAAGACGCAAGATCCTCGTAGTTATAGTTTGGTTCCTTGTTTTCCGATTCACAAGATTTAAGTGGAAAGTCGACATCTCCTTTGTTTAAAGAATAAGAAAAAACACAAAATAGTTATAGATAATGTTGAGAATATCAATATTCTGGACAAAAGAAAGATGAAAAGGTTGAAGTTGCAACAAGATTAAATTAGGCTCTCTCGATGGAGAAGCTAAAAAAATTAATGAAAACAAACAGTAATATGCATCTTAAGCTATTAATAACCCTAGATCTAATAAATCGTCTACAACGCAAATACAAATTTATAGAATTTGAATCAATTGCAATCGATTTGAATTCAATGTTACAAACTAAAAAGATAAAATTTTCGAAACTACATCAAACAACATTATTAATTTTTTTTTTTTAAAAAAAACTCATCACATACAAATTAATAGAATTTGATTGCAATCAATACTACATCAAACAAAAGCTCACGGCCAAGGATCTATTGTCCAAGTTGTCCACCACATACAAAAATTTATAGAATTTGATTGCAAAACAAAATTATAAAAAAAAATATCGCATAAATAGAATTTGATTGCAATCAATTAATGATACTACATCAAACAAAAGCTCACGACTAAGGATCTGTCCAACTTGTCCACTGCATACAAATTTATAGAATTTGATTGCAATCAATACTACATCAAACAAAATTATTAAAAAATATGAACAATACATGAAACAAAAGGTAAAAGGGTACTATCAAAGCGAAAGCTCACGGTTGTCCAAGAGAATTAAAATAATGCCACTGACAAATAAGCTTAGGGTAGACGTCACATGGTGAAGTAGAAGAATATATAAGAATGTCAGCTGCTAAAAACCTAATCATAAATTATAAATATAAAACCCTAAATGTGAATTAATATAAAAATAAAGAATATAAATATGTTAAATATTAATATTTAATTCAAAAAATTTGAGAATCTATATATTATTAAAACCGTAATGGATTCGAGGTCTCCCCTTAATTTTAGGTCCTACGTAGCGCAACCACAATTCAGTATTCTTATTTATCTTAAATCTTTATTTTATGCATTTTAACTCCTACATTCTATTATTTAATTTCATTAATATTTAATGTTTCTCAAAATTTTTATAATTAAAGTGCAACTAAAATCTTTCCAATTGAGATTGAACGTGTATGGATTTTCCTTGCATAGGCATTTAGTATATATTTTTCTAAAATCTTTTGTTGTCCTCTTGCTATATTTAATACAATTTTTTTTATCCCACATTGTAAGACTCCAATCTTTGAGAATTTATATAAATATTCACTGTTGGGATTTCTTGACATCATCTAATGATACGCAGCGGAATTAATTGTCAAGAAACAGATCAAGACTTACAATTAACTTCGTGTGTGGAGATTTTTATAAATACAACAAGAGGAAAACTTACTTGTTGTGTAGATTATCAACTCGTTCCAATTGCTGTGACGTAGAACAATTTTCTTGGATTTAATTAGATACTTAAATGAATTAGATTTGTTCCCTTAATTTGGATCCTACGTTCTATATCCTAAATATGAATACATATTTTTTTCATTATATTTGAGCAGAAGAGAAAAAAATGTTTGCTCAACATTTTTTTAGAAAAAAAAATTACCCTTGCATAGTAAAAGTTGAAACATCTCTTCTAATACTACTAAGGAAGTAGACAATATAACATGTGGATTAAAATTGAACTAAACGGATCAAAAATAGTAAATGAAGACGGGAGAATCGCGAAATAATTTTCTTGAATTCAAATAAAAATTAAAGATTTCTTTTTCAAAACAAATTTTTATAACCATCAAACAAATTGTGGTTAATAATTTTAATAAATGATGAATTTATTAATTAAGTATGCTGTTTAAAATGAATTAAAAAGGATAAAAAAAATAGTAAATAAAAATGGGTTAATTGAGAAACAATTTTCTTGAATTTAATTGTAAACTAAAGATTTTTACTATTAAAATAAATTTTGATACTACCAAGTAAATTACGTCATAATCTTAATAAATGACGAATTTCTGTCAATTTTCGAAGGGTTATACGTAAATATGAATGGGGAATTTAGAGGGTTGCCGCATTTGATTTTTTCGAAGTAAAAATTATTTTCCTTTTAATAATATAATAATAATTTAATCACATCAATGTTTAACTTTTTCTGTGGAACAACAAAATTATATAGCTGAAATAATAAATTCTATCTTGAAAATAACAAAGATATGTATTTAGTTTTTTAATCAATAATTAAATAGAGACAACTTTGAAACATAAATATTTGACCCGTTTCGTAATTATAAATTATGACCAATATTTTCAATTTGTGATGGATTTACCCTTAATAAGAAGGGTACGGATCGCGGGTTTGGTTCGATTGGTACATCTAGTACATTTGGCGCGAATGAGAGTCGTTAGTGCCAACTTGCATCAGCAAAAAAAAAAATATTCTTCCATCAATCAATGCTCATTTTCTAGTGATTTAAACATTTTTTGTTGCGGGATTCAATTTCCTAGGGACCATTATTCTATACCAAATACACTAAATACACTCTTTACATCTAGTCTCATTATTCTTAATCACCATACCAAAAATAAATGAGTCAAGTTGAATACGAGGGAGGGAGTATATATTACAAAGCTCAAATATTGATGCTTCCCACGTAATAAAATGTTTAAATGAACTCTTTGTTTGAATTGTCTACTAGGACAAAATCAAATAGATACCACAGTAGCAACAAAAACTAAATTTGAAGTGTGAGTATGTTAATTTTGTGATAGTATGGTTAATGTTCGAGTTAAAGGTCACAAGTTCGAGTCTTCTGTCATACGTTATTTAAATTTTTTTGTAATATTCTTAAAAAAAAAAACTAACTAAATGTGAAATTGAGAAAAAGATATAAAAGTATACGTAAAACTAAGAGTAGAATAAATTAGTGGAGAAAAGGTTAAACGGACGAGTTACGAGTTACGAGTTGGCCACCCTCTACATTTTGTGAAATCGCAATTATATTTGTCCCACTATTAATTTTATTATTTTATTAATACTTATATAATAATGACTTTTTAATATTTTATAATATATCTCAACATCTATCTATCTATCTATCTATTTATTTATTATATAAACGAAAACGACTCTACGTAAAAAAAATTATATGTGGCACCCCTAATATTCCTCCATTCTTATTTATCTAAATTTTCAAATTTTCTGAATTTAAAATCAATATTTATCATATTTATATTCAATATTATATATTACATGGAAATAAAATCTTAGTAAGATCATTTCTCAAAAAAAAAATCTTAATAACATCAAATCTTCAAAATCAATATCTATCATACTTTAATATTATATATATATATATATATATATATATATATATATATATATATATATATATATATATATATATATATTGTATTAATCTAAGTATTCAGATCCCAGTTTGATCAAGATCGAGTCTTAATTTAATTAATTTTAACGTCTTTTTTCTTTCTTTTACTTGTCTTTATTGTTTATACTATATTACAAGTTATTTTCTTATTACTTTTTATTATATTTCAAATTATTTTATTAATTATTCCACAATATATTTTTAATTGTAATTCTAATTCTAATAACAAAATTTATCACTTCCATACTAATCGAGCAAGACACAAATTTTAATTACGTATTCTTTATGCAATTATTATCATAAAGAAAAAACTACGCACAATTTAATCTAAGCACAATTATTTTGTATGTAGTATCATCATTATCGTTATGGTATCATCATTTATTGTAAAAATCATATATGACATCCTTCAAATCCCTCAATTCATATTTATCTAAATTTCTCAAATTTTTATTAGCTTTTTAAGAAGAGAAAGAGACAAGAGAATGAGCAGGTAGTGAGAGAGAAAGTAGAGATATAAATAGCGAATATTATTATAGGGGTTAAAGACGAGAACGTATAGTTACTTACTTTCTAATTAAATTTGGAATAAAACTATGGTAGACGGGATGATTCCGACCTGAAACTGTGGCGGTTGACGGGCTGATTCCAAATGACTTATTAACTTTTTTTTTTAATTATGTTAAATATTTTCACATTCAATGAGGTTAAAGACGAGAACGAATAGTTAATTACTTTCTAATTAAATTTGGATTAAAACCATGGTCGATGGGACAATTCCGACCTGAAACCGTGGCGGTTGACGAGCTGATTCTAAAGGTTTTTTAATTATGTTAAATATTTTCACTGTCAACAAAATTCTACCACTATTGTCCAATAGATTTGATAATCCCCGTCAATTTTTTCTATATGAGACGAAAAGGAGTAGAAAAACACTTACTTATTAATCGATTTGAAAGATTTAAGACAATATATTCAGAATCTTTTTGGACGGATAAACTTTAGGTTCATTATCATCATCATTCATTGTGATCAACAACTCAAAATGATTGAATTACAAAAGAATCCAGTGATTTTGAAAACTTACACCTTTTATTAGATAAAATCGATGGGAAATTATTATTAATATTATAAGAAAATTTTGTCAGTTAATTATTCATCCATTTTTTGAAGGAAAATCATTTACGCACTTTTATAAGTACTTTTATTTATATTTGATAATGCATTTTTATAGATTATTTCAAAGCTCTCTTTTTTATGAAAATCGATATGAGATTCAAGCCCCCCATTTCAATCGATAATTTCAACGCAACAATATATTTTTGTCTCAGATTAATTTAGAGAAGAAAAATAATATCAAAGAATCTCTATAAGAATGAAGGTGACCATAAATATCTTATCCTATGAGTTCAATATTATTAAAAAAATATATTAGTTGAACTGTCGGTTCGAAATCGGCCCGCCAAGCCCCACGGTTCCGGATCGGATCCGGCCAATTGCCACGATTCTGATTTTTGTGGGCACCATTATTATAAATAAAGTTTAAAATTATTTGTCTTCTCCAACACAATGTGAGATAAGGAGATGGTTTTGCTATGAAAATGACTATTTTTCTAATTTCTCTTATTGTTCAATTTATTATTACATAAATATTAGTAGATTTTAAACATTACTAATTAAATATGGCCATGTACTCTTGATAGAACAATATATTTACAAACTTTTCTTTATTTATATATTTCTAATGATCAAAAGCTCACTACGACTATTTGAACTATAATAATGATCATAATTGTTTGAAATGCAAAAAAGCATCATTAACTTTAACCACTAAACTGGCTTAAATTTGTATAAATGATTGACCAAATTAAAAATTACAAATTTTAATAAAATACAACTACTTTTGGCCAAATTGGCAAAATTAAATTGGTACGTGGTACAAATGATGAGAAAAATATATATCGATTTTAAATATTTATATGATTTTTGATAGGTGGAGTTTCATTAAAAAAAAACGATGTGAAATTAAATATTTGAGAGGATTAATTTTTTTTCCGTAGAATATGGAACGAGGAGTTGAAGAATTATTTAAAATAAACTATTTATTTGTTTGAGGTAATATATGATGAGTTATAATTAAAGTTAATCGATTAATTTTTTGAGATAATTTTATTGATAGATTTTAGTTGTATTATCATAGATTATTAATAAAAAATATTACTATTTATTACGACAATAATTAATTGATCAAGTGATTGGGTGATACAAAATAATTGTGGAATAAGAAAATATGCATTAATTTTATAGTCATTACAACATGTGGGGTTTAATTGAAAAAATGATGTGAGATAGAAGACTAATAATCTATCACCATTCATTTCGATAATTTTCAAAGCTCTATTCTTTTCCAAAATCGATGTGGGTGCCTTTCAAAGAGATTGTCCCACGTCAATTTTTTATAAAAATTGAGATGGATCGTTTTCTTTGTAAATACTTCTTTTCCCTCATTAATTTATAAAAGGAAAATAATTTTGAAGATTATTTATAACATGAAGTGACCCTTAATACCCTACATATGAGTTCAATATAAGATTCAGAAAAAAAAAAAAAAAAAAAAGTTGAACCACATCTTCACATTCATCCCGTCTACCCCGACGGTTCCGATCTGATACCGTTCCATTGACTACAATACTGATTATCCTTAACTTTATGAGTTCAACATAAAAATATAAGAAAATAAAAGTTGCCCCGTTGGTACTAATTGACCCCTCTACGCGAACAATTATGGGTCAGAATTGGCCCATTGGCAAATCGTGAGTAACTTTTCTGCCAATTTTTTTACACATTCGACATTTTCCAGTAGATTCGATGAATAAAATAATTCGAGACGGTGTTTTAGAATTATTCAAACATGTTTGAAATTTATATACTCATACTTGTTTCAAACCCGATTAAAAAATTAGTCATATGTGTTACTTTCTAAAAAAAAAAACGTACAGCAATACCCGTATTGAGAATTGGCCTGTCTACCGCCATGGCTCCGGATCAGAACAGGTTCGTTGACCACGACTCTGACTTATAAATGCGTAATTTATGAAACTTGTATAGAATTTATATAGATGCAAAATTTAATAAAAAATAATAATTATACTATTCGTTCCCTTCATAGACCGTATAGTAATATTCACTAATTACGATTATGAATTTTGCAAAGTTGGAAACCCAACTACAAATAATGCAAAAATCAATTTATAGATGACGTTCTAGATTTTAGAAAACACGTGAAAAAAATGCATAAAATGAAAAATTTATAATAAATATAAATAAAGAATGGAGATGTGCCGCGTGGGATCTCGAATTAGGGTACCACTCAGTTGGAAATTAGTCTACCTAATTAATTGATAAATTTAAAATTAATTATTTTTTATCAAATTAAATAAAAATTTATTAGACTATTTCAAAATTTAATTCGTCCAACCAATAAATTAGCATTATTTTGGAACCATTTATTTTGTTAACTAATAAATTAGTTTCATATAGATCGGAACTGGCCCGTTGACCACAACTCTGACTTATAAGTGCGTAATATAAAACTTGTTTAGGGTATATATAGATGCAAAATTTAATAAAAAAAATTGTTTGTACTGTTCGTTCTCGTGCTAAAGCATATAGTAATATTCGCTAATTACAATTATAGATTATGCAAAGTTGGAAACTCAACTACAAATAACGCAAAAATTTATTATTTGTTTCCTGAATTAAATTTTGAAATAGTCCAATATTTTTTAATTTAATTTGATAAAATAATAATTAATTTTTAATTTCTCAATTAATTAGGTAGACGGGCCCCTATTTATCTAAATTCTCAATTTTTTGAATTTTCAAATGTAAAATAATAGATTTTAAATATCTATTAAAATCATGTGTCCTACATCAGTTTTTCAATTAAACTGTATCTATTGAAAAGCCTATAAATACTTAGAATCAATGTGTATATTTTCTCATCTTTTGCTCTACCAGTTTTATTATTTATTAGTCGGTCGGATAAATAACTATTTTTATAATTTATTTTATTTTATTTGGCGTGACTATAGCGGGCCGGTTCAGGTAAAAATAACTTATGTGATTTGTATAGGAATAGAATTTGATATCAATTACTATTATATATATATTATATTTCATATCATATTATATTTTATATCAATATCTCATACTCCTTACGTACGTGAGAAAATGTCCCATTTGCGGCTCTGCAAGGGAATTAAGAAAGTTAATAAAGTGGTTGTGAGTGGGGTAAAAAAGACTTGTAAGAGTAGTGTTAAGTTTAGATTTTTGAATGCAATTAGCATTTGATGCTTTAATTAAAAGTGTCGCCCCATTTTATGTTATGGAATAAAATGAACTATTTTTAATTTAGATAATTACATATAAATTACAGTCCTAATAAAATGAACACTGTTAATCTGTCCACACTTGATTCAAATATGGTTGCCTAAATCAGATTTTTTTCCATCTCAAACACATTTCAATAACATATTTAATTTAGAGAATGACAAAAAACAAAATAAATTAAAGCCTCAGAAACATAAAGTTGCATATTTGTTTCTCATAAAATCCCGAGACACAATAGAAATGCAAGGTGAAGTTTATGGGTTGAGTCATTAATGGTGAATTAGTTTAATTAAATGGGTTGAGCAATAACAATGGCAAATGGTGGATTTGGGGTTCAATTAAGTTGGACAACATTTTATTTGGGTTGAATGAAATGAAATGGGTTTGGGTTGGGTCATTAGAGTTGAATTAGGGATTTAACTAATTTGGGCTAATTAAAATGAATTGGTAAAAGTAATGGCAATGGGGGTAATTAAATGAGATTCTTTAGGATGTATAAATTTACATAGTGAAATTGGTCATTTTTTTGTGTACATTTGAAATGTGGTAAGTAGGGCATTTTTTCACGTACGGAGGGAGTATTTCATATATATATATATATATATATATATATATATATATATATGATAAGAAATATGTGAAATATGAGATATTAATTTTGAAGATTTAATTTTCTTAAGATTTTTTGTCCCATGTCACATATAATATAGAATATAAATATGATAAACATTAATTTGAAATTCAGAAAATTTGAGAATTTTAGATAAATAGCAACGGAGGAATAACACATGAAAAAATGCATAAAATGAAAATTTTAAAATAAATAAGAATAAAGAATGGAGATGTGTCATGTGGGATCCCGAATTGGGATGACAAAATACACATTGATTATAGGTATTTATAGGCTTTTCAATAGGTGAAATTTTATTGAAAACCGACGTAGAACACAAATTAGTAGATATTAAAATCTATTATAAGTAGATTTTTTCGATGTGGGATAGAATCATTGTCATGCCTAAAACCAATGTGGACATGTTTATAATTATATAATAATATATGGTGAAGGTTACCATATTGGAGATACTATCCACAAGATTTGATTTATAGTACAAGATATCGTCCATTTATTTTTATTTTTTTGAATGGAGATATTGTTCATTTTTAAGGAGAATGGATCGTCCATTTTTAAGAAAATAGTATTTAATAATTCGAAAATTTGAGAATTTTTTCGACGGGAATTATTATATAATAAAATCATTAAACACAATATGTTTGGTTGTTATATAATTTTTTATGAGTTTTTGGTGTAAGTTTTCAACAATTACTTTCTTTTGTAATTCAATCATTCTTGGTTATTGATAGCAACATATGACAATAATAATGAATCTAGAGTTATCCACCCGAAAAAATTATGAATATATAGTTGTAAATCTTTCAAACCGATTAATATGTAAATGATTTTCTACTCATTTTCGTCTCATATAGAAACAAATTGACGGAAAATTATTGTTTAATAAGATTATCAAATCTATTAGGCAATAACGATATAATTTTTTTAATTGTGAAAATAATTAGCATAATTTTTTTTAAACAAGATTGAGCAATTGTATGCAATCGGTCAGTCAACCGCCACAGTTCCTGGTCGAAATTGTCCCGTTGACCACGGTTCTAATTCAAATTCAATTAAAAAGTAATTAACTATTTGTTCTCGTCGACCACGTAAAAGAAAAATATTGTTCGCTAATAAGTAATATTATATATATTTGAACATACAATTTTATAAATAATCTTAATTATCTTTTTGTCAAAATCAATGATGGACACAGTATATTATTTGGCTCTAAAATAAATTGTCCTACTTTGATTTCGTATGAGAATTAAGTGATGCTAAATATCCTACATTTTCCAATTAACATAAGATTAAAAAAAAAAAATTGAACCGCTTTGAAATGGACCCGTCTATCCCCACGGTTCGGGGTCGGAACCGGCCCGTCTTCTTGATTTTGTTTTTTGTGAGCACCTTTAGCATAAATAAAAGATACGTAAAAAATCAATTTCAAGTCCTCTATTTCTATCGATTATTTTCAAAGCTCCATTTCTTCTCAAAATTGAGACAATTAAGAGAAAGGCATACTTGGCAATCAAAAGATTGTCCCACTTCGATTTTGTATGAAAATTGAAGTTGATGTTTTTGATAGCAAATGGGCGATGTGAAATAAAAGATTTGATTATTGTAATATTTTTAATTCTTTATATAAATTCTCTTTTGCATGTTGAACTTTTTCCATCCATGCTTTTTTATGTTACGTCCATGTTTGAGTCTTTTAAATTTAGTGACTTCTCTATTTTTTGAACTTTAATAATACGTCGTAGTTTATTAAAAAAAATATTTGATATTATGAAAAGCATAATCTTTGTGAAAGATCTTTTGAACTTTAATAGTATGTCGTAGTTTATCAAAAAAAATATTTGATATTATGGAAAGTATAATCTTTGCGAAAGATACAATCTTTTTTGTCGAATTGCTTGAACCTTGAATTAAAATCAAAAGAACTTGTATGTTACGCTTAAGTCATCCAAGGAAAATAATGTATAATATGAAATTGTGAAGTTCATGATAAAGTAAATAATATCCATTTCTAGACACTACAATTTATCTGGCTAAGAAAAAATTAAAGCAACACACAATGAAGCAATTTTTTAAAACATACTTCACGCATTCTAGCCAAAAGGTTGTGAGAGTGTTGCTTCATTGTTATATTGGAATCCTTTCTTTTATATTGAATTTTTTATAGTACTTGACTTTTGATTTTTAATGTGAGATCAAATAATTTAGATAAATACAAATGGACCTTAAAATTTAACTTTGTTTCTAAACAATACTTCACACATCCTAGCTAAAATATCGTGACAGTGTTGCTCCATTATTATCTTGAAATCCTTTCTTTTATATGGAGTTTTCTATTGCACTTGGCTTTCAATATTCTGTGTGGGATCAAAGAATTTAGATAAATACAGCTAGACCTTGCATTGTTGAAATTTATTGCTCTATTAACATACCAAATCAATTAATCATATTATATTATTTATTGTCTTTGTTTTTGATAGATTTAGAATCCCAATACATTTTCATCATTGGAGTTTAAATAAAATATGAAATCTTATAGTACAATTGAGAAATCTATAATATAAAATATGAATGGTGGGTTATGATTCTAATAATGGAAGTAATACAATTAGTCGTGTAGAATTATAATTAAAATAGATATAGGATATAAAATATGATATAAATTGCTTTTAATTTAAAAAATTGATAGATATTGATTTGAAGATTTATCTTGTTAAGATTTTGTTTTCATGCATATATATATATATATATATATATATAATATAAATAAGATAAATATTAATTTTAAATTCAGAAAATATGAGAATTTAGATAAATAAGAAAGGAGGGATGAGGGGTGCCACATAAGATTTTTTACGTAGAGTCATTTTCGTTTATATAATGATTGATAATAGATAGATATTAATATAATATTTCACACATCCATTCATAATCATGAAATTTGTTTAACTGATTTTTTTTTTCCAGTACCACTGTAAGATTTTTTCAAAGCAATAATTGTTTTTCTTTTAGTAATATAATAATAAAATTATAATTATAATGATGATGATTGTAGTATAAATGTGATAGTATTGTTTTTTAATTAAAAAAATGGAGAGGAATTTGGAAGAATATAATGATAATGATGATAATAATAATAATAATGATTATTGCACTAATATAATAAAAGTCGTGTATTATATTTTTTTAATTTGATTTTTGGAATAGATTATAAAATAGTTAAAATGACTCTTGTACTTTTCCCTTTAATTGTGTGTTGTGTTTATATATATATATATATATATATATATATATATATATATATATATATATATATCGTGAAAACCCGCAGCCGCTACTTTCGGTGCGCACTGAGTAAACCCCCCGTCCCTTATGCAGTAGCCCGCAAACCATACAAGGCAGTGTTTATAATAGTATTAAAACATGATAGATATTGATTTTGAAGATTTGATCTTATTCAGATTTTGTTTCCATATCATATATAATATATATAAATATGGTAATTATTGATTTTTAATTCAAAAAATTTCAACATTTAAATAAATAGGAATGGAGAATTAAGAGGGGTGCCACGTAAGATTTTTTTCAAAGCAAATTAAAAATAACTAGCGTATAACCCGTCGATTTTCGACGGGGATTGACACTATGTTATTAAACGATCCAACTTTTTAAAAGAAACAATTTTGGAAGTTCAACTTTTTATATTCACAAGAAGATAATTGAAAAATACAAGTGATGTTGTTGAAAAGTGTTTTCGACAATGATATCTTCATTCATTGGACATCAAAATAAATATCTGTCACTTTAAGATAGAACAATGAATTAATTTAAGCAAACTGTGTTCATTATATTAACACATGCATAAGTAAATCCAAAAGAAATCTCTTCTAAAACAATACCATATTAACTAAAAAAAACCTATCTTACAAGAATAACTCATTTTTGATTGAAAGTAGCCCCATGTGAACTGATACTAAAACAACTGCAAGAAATCAAATGTTTTAGTTTTGCATGTTTTTTAATAATATTGCAATTTGAAAATTCAAAATTAACTTTGCACTTACCGCATAGCTTGTCGAAGATTTCACTGTACACAACATTAGTTGTCGAGTGTTGTGTATAACCATTCTCGTCATATGCTAATATTTTGAGTCCTTTTAAAAAATACAATGAAAAAGCGCATAAAATAAAAACTTTCCCGAGTTGAGGTATCTGTCGATTGAGAATTGATCCATCTACCGCCACATTTCGGGTCAAAATCGGCCGTTGACCACGATTTTAATTTATAAATGCGTAATGTAAAATTAATTCATTGAAGACAATTTTAGATTTTACAATATACATGACAAAAAAATGTATAAAATGAAAAATTTTAAATAAATAAGAATAAAGAATGGTGGATCTCGAGTTGAGTTACCCGTCAGTTAGTAATTGGTCCGTCTATCTAATTATTTGGCCAAATTAAAATGTATCATGTTTAATCAAATAAAATAAAGAAATATCAGAGTACTTGAAATTTTAATTCGACTAACCAATAAATTAGCCCAAATATTTTGAAACCATCTGTTTTTCCAACTAATAAATTGGTTTCCTACAAAAATTATTTATTTATTCGATCAACTAATAAATTGGCCAAAATTAAAATTAAACTATAAAAATATAGTTATTTATTTGACCGACTAATTAATAAATTGACCAAATAAACATTGATTTTAGGTATTTGAGAAAATACACATTGATTTTAGATATTTATAGGCTTTTCAAAATGTGAAGTTTCATTGAAAAACCGATGTAGGACACAAAATTTTAAATCTATTATTTTATATTTAATCATATTTCTTTTATTATGGTCCGATACTATGAATTAATGCTTACTTTAGGACAATTCTTTTATCAAACAACCATCGGTGAAATTAATTTTTTTAATAAAACATGCAACGATTTGTTTGTTATAAAAAACATATATTAATTTCTTTTGATGTAATATATGATTAACTATATAAACTAATAGAATATGGTAAATATTGTATTTTGTGATATGGAATATAAGATATGATTTTATCGTTTATAACTTAATATATTGAGTTAGGATCTTTATATATATGGAATATAAAATATTTGATAAAAAATAATATATAATAATAATATAATAAGATATGCTAAATATTATATTTTAATTTAGAAAATTTGAGAACTTAGATAAATAGAAACGAAAGAATTTGAGGGGTGCCACGTAGGATTTTTTAAAAGAAGAGTCGTTTTCGTTTATATAATACAGATAGATATATCATAATTTTGGAATAATCAATCTAATAATGAATTAAAAGTTAAAAATGGAAAACACAAATTAAATGTAAAAAATATGAACACTAATAGAATTAATGGTCTCTAGTAATAAAACACTAAAACCATACTAATTAAATCATAAAAAATTGATTAAAAAATGACCAAAAAGTATGGATAATAGATTCTAAGTATTATATTGCTTGCTTGATCCCAAGTGTTGTACAAAAGTAAACAATTAAAACATTTAAATCAAGGAATGTAGCAGAAACAGATCATCATTAATTTAAACCATAAATCTATCTAAACTAACGCATCTTCCGGTTCAAGAAAAGAAATTGTAGCAGGCTGTTTATAACAAACCGAGGGGGGCAAACGAAGGCACGACACGCGCACGCGCAGAGAGAGAGAGAGAGAGAGAGAGAGAGAGAGAGAGAGAGAGAATGCCGGGGGCAACGGTGAGCGGAGCCATGCTGGGATTGGCGCTCGAGTACCATATCAACTCATTCCGCATAGGCCCTCCATGTATAAGAATCTACGTACGATCTACATCATGATGATTGTTTCATACATAGATAATTAATTAATTAATTTGATTAATTACAGGTTCAGGGAGATATGTGTGCATGGCGGTGATCGGAGCGGTGGCTGCAAATACGGTTGTGGCGTTGGACAATAGCGCCCGGAGGCGAAATTATGGGAAACACTCCCATGCGACCTGCTGCATGTGGGATGCGACCGGATCGGGTCGGGTCAACCCGGGTTTGACCCGTTGACCCGGTCAAAGTTTTTTTTTTCAGTTTTTTTTTTAATTTCAATTTTATTTTTTTCGTCTCCGCCTTCGGCTCCGATTTTACGGCTCCGACTTCGCTCCGATTACAAATATAAGGATAATCGGCGGGAAACAATTTGGACTTTTTCGGCTCGCTCCGAGGCCTTCGGCTCCCCTCGCTCGAATCTTGACCAAAGAAGAAGCGGCAAACAAAAAAACGAAACGGCAAACAAACAAACGAAGAGGCAAAAAAAAAAAATTAAAAAAAAAATTAAAATCTGAAAATAAAACAAACAAACTGAAAACAGAAAAAGGAAAAAAGGAAAAAAGGAAAAAAAAAAAAAAAAAAAAAAAAAAAAAAAAAAAAAACTGAGAGATACAGAAACAGAGAGGCGAAATTATATATATATAGGTCCAAAGAAGGTGAGCGAGATACAGAAACAGAGAGGCGACGCTAACGGCGACGGTGGCTTGTCCTCTGTTGACGGCGACGGTGGCCTGACCTCTGTTGGGACGATCAGCCAATAGAGATCGATGTCACGTCTATTTTCATTCCGCAAATGTCCCTCATGTATAACAACAGTATTCTACATTTATTATATTTACGGATCGAAGATGATATATATGATTATTGTTTTGCGATGATGATGATGATGATGATGATGCCATCGGATCCAACGGTGGTTGCAAATTAATGTATTCTTGAATAAATGTTAGTAAAATAAATTCGAAATAATGTATGTAGTTTAATTTCCTTTTTTATTTGAAAGCCTTATTTTGTTCTATTTTAACTTTCATATGAATACACATGCAGCTTTGCTATTTCCTTGAGATGATGATTTGACTAAATTTTTCATATATATGTCTCCAAGTCTAAAGTGGAATCACCATCAACACCTGGTGCAATCATGATTAATTGTTACCTATTATCCTTCTTCTTCGACGTTTCTTTTACTTCTATTATAGTTTGGTGGTTGTCCATATTAATAATCTTCAATAATGTAATCAGAAAAGTTTCCCCTAATATGCGATAACATAAAAAAAAATTGGACCGAACCTAAAACCGGACCGAAAAATTCGGTCGGTTTTACTTAGAACCAACAAATATGAAGAAAAAAATATACAAAAACTGTTTGAATTTTTATCCTAATTTCATAGTATAATAATAACGTTTGTATCCCAATTCTACAATCATATTAATATAGGAGCTCCAAATTCAAATTACAGACAATTAGCATTGGATTTATGTGTTTGACCTTAAGGAAATCAACAAATTGATGATTACCAGCAAATTTGAACCATACAATTACAAAGTTCAACAATCTGACAAAATGAAGATAAGACACGGTCAAATAAAACTCTAATTCAAAGATATACAGTGGAATCAGGCAAATCTATCAGAGCCGACGAGTCACAAATCGAGCGGCATCGATGAGAGGTAAGATTACTGATACGTGTGTGACTCTGTGAGATAATGAGAAGAGAGACAAATTATGAGAATGAGAAAGAGCGGCTGCACAAGGAGAATAGGGCTGGGATTTTATTAATTTTGAATTTTTGTAATAAATTAAACATGTATATATATTTATATTATTTTAATATAATATAGTTTCGATCGGTTCGGTGCCCGGCCGAAAATATTTTGACCAACCAGGACCGAAATCAAAAAACGGAAAATTTAAAATTTTACAAACCGAGCCGAAAACCGATACATATAAAAACCGGCCCAAACCGACCAAAACTCATCGGTTCGGTCGGTTTCTCGGTTCAGTTTGGTCCATGCACACCCCTAGCTGGTATTTTGAAGAAGCCAAGCTGCAGCATTGTTTCTCTCAATTTATGTCAAATTTAGCTTCTGCTTGTTGATCTCTTGCATATTTAAAGATGCTGTTTTTGGATATTATGTGTAATGAATGCTATAATTAGAGTAGTTGTGATGGCTTTTATCCTGCTTTTATAGTCTTAGATTAGATGTGTTGATAGTTTTTAAATTTCCCTCCAATGTTCCCCGAAATCAGATTAATGAATAAATTCTCACCTTTTTTTTCAATCACATCAGCATTGTGCCACCTTCTTTATTTAAGGTTTATTATAGGTTGTGAGTGCTTGTTTATTTTTTTTTCATGAATCAGTTTTGCATATGTTAACATTAATTAGGCTTTTAATTTGAATGAATAATCATGTTTTTAATTTTCTGAATAATCAGGTTTTTTTAGACGAAAAATATTGAATAAAAAAATTATGTTTTTATTTAATAGGATAGAAAGCACATGAAAACACAATACATCAAAACACGAAGCCAACAAATTTTAATCAATTGAATGGTACGTTAGTGTTTATTTCATGGAAGAAAAAAAATATACAAACCAAAATCAGAATTTATAAATTGGAATAAAATCTCACTTTTTATTTCATGGAGAAAAAAAAAAAAATCCAAACCAACATGCCTTAATTAAAAATGAAATGAACTCACTAGATTTGTTATATCCACTCCCTTACTTAAAAATTGCTACAACCAATCCACTTTATTAACAAACTAAACAACATCATTAACAATACCCTATTTTTTAACTTTTACTCTACTTTTCAACACTTTACCAACTTTCTTAATTCTCGTGCCTACTCAAACGAGGACATTTATAAAAATACGGAGGGAGTATTAAATTTGATTCTACATTTACAGTGTTCTATCACTCTAAGAAGAAAATCAATCACATCAAGGTTGAACTTTTTGGTTGAAACGACTAAATTATAAAGCTGAAGAGAAGGACTTGGGTGCAACCGGTCTCTTCCCAAGAGACCGGATCCGGGTTGGGTTTGACCTGGTCAACACGGGTTGACCCGTTGACCGGTCAAAATTATTTAATTTTTTTCGATTTTTTTTTTATTTTCAGATTTTTTTCGACTCCGCATTCGCTCCGATTATTAATATAAAGATAATCGTTTGGCAACAATTTAGATTTTTTCAGCTCGCTCCGAGGCCTTCAGCTTCCCTCGTTCGAATCTTGATCAAAGAAGAAGCGGCAAACAAAAAAAACGAAGAGGCAAACAAAAAAAAGTGAGAAAAAAATGTGGAATTTTTAAAAAACAAAAATTGAAATTAAAAAAAAATGAAAAAAAAACTGAAAATCAAATAAAAAAAACTGAAATTCAGAAAAACGAAATTAAAGAAAACTGAAATTTAACAAAAAAAAAAGTCGAAAAAAAATATCGGCGCGTGGGCGACCAACGTGTGTATTACACGCGCTACGCACGGTCCCATGACATGCAACCGGTTGCATTCAAGTATTTGCCAAAGCTGAAATAATAAATTTTATCTTGAGAATATCAAAAATATGTATTAATTAGTTTCTTAATCAATAATAAAATATAAATGTTATGAAAGTAGACCATAATACATAATTTAACCATAATTAATTTATTAAGATCTGACATCATACAATAATAATATTTTTGTATGAATAATAATAATAATAATAATAATAATAATAATAATAATTCACATCAAATTGTGAACAATTACATCATAATGTATAATTTATAGTTTAGATTTAATATTGTAACTTACTTGTACTCAAAATAATTTAGAATATCTGATCGTTAGAAGAAAACTATAAATGTAATTGACAATTTTTTCGTTTTTGTAATTATCTTATCCTACCCAAAAAATACGAGATCAAACATATCTTTCGGTTCAAGAATAGAGATGAAAAGCTAGCAGGCGCTGTTTTCAGCAAACTAACCGAGGGGCAAAGGAACACATAGACACACACGCAGTGTGTGTGTGTGTGAGAGAGAGAGAGAGAGAGAGAGAGAGAGAGAAAGAGAGAGAGAGAGAGAGAGAGAGAGAGAGAATATGCCGACGGCGACCGTGACCGGAGCCCTGCTGGGATGGGGTGTCAAGAAATATGTAAACTCATTCCGCCACGCCCCCTCATGTATAAGATTTACGATCTAAATCCCCTTAATTAGGAACGATCGATGATTGTTTCATAAAAAATAGTATTTTTTATTTATTTGATTTGTTTAAGTACAGGGTCAGATGGTTGTCTGCTGCCGATGGTGATCGGAGCGGCGGTTGCAAATATGGTTTTGGATTTGGACAACGAAGCCAAGAGGGTCAAATGCCCCTCATGTAGGGAGAGAGAGAAACAGACACAGAGAGGCGGTGCCGACGGTGGCGTCAGCTCTCCAATGGAGATGCGTATCAAGTATAACAATTTTACAATCTACATTTATATATTTACGGATAATTCTATGATGATTGTTTCATGACTTTAATTAAATTTTATTATCTTACAGATCCAAAGAGCTTTGTGATGATCATGAGGCCATCGGATCCAACGGTGGTTGCAAATAAATTTGTTCTTGAATATTAGTCCAATGAATTTGAAATCGTTTCATTTTTTGGAAAAATATCATGCCCTAGTTACATATGGAATGCTATTTTTATTTGAAGTTTGTATTTTGTTCTATATATATTATTATCCATATGATCAGGTTATACAATAAGAATTGATTGAATTTTCATATGTTTCAAAGCCTAAAGTGGAATGCAAATCATGACTGTTGCATAGAAATGTAATGATTTTTATATGAAATATATGAAATTATTTCCCCAAGTTATATTTCAGGCTTTTTTTAGTGTTCTTGTTTGTATATGCATGACTTCTCAGTTTGATGAAAACAGAAGATATATATAATACATTATCCAATATAACTAATTAACATGTCATTGTTGTACAAAATGTTTGATGAATTATTTATACTAGTGTGTAACCCGTCGAAAATCGACAGAAAATTATTATTTAATAAAATTTAATACTTCATGTTATAATATAAGAAAATATTATTTGTTATTTTATTTTTTATTTTTTTTTAAGTAATACTCATTAAAAATTCAAATCTAATTCACATCTATTTTTATTGATAATTTTAAAGGCTCTCTTTCTTCTCAAACTGATCTGAGACAAAAATCATTTACTTCTACAAGAGTTTGTCTTGGGTTGATTTTGTATGAGAATTGAGGTGGTTATTGTTTATAGCAAATATCTATTTGTCTCCCTACATTTAAAAAATGAAAGTTGGCCCGTCGGTATTAAATCGTTCCCTCAATGCGTACAATTATGGGTCGGAATTGCCGAGATGTGCCACGTGAGATCCCGAGTTGCAGTACCAGACAGTTGGTAATTGGCTCGTCTATCTCATTACTTGGCCAAATTAAAATTTATTAATTTTTTATCAAATTAAATAAAAAAATATTAGAGTACTTCATATTTTAATTCGGTCAACTAATAGCCCAATTATTTAGAAACCATTTATTTGTCCAACTAAAAAATTGGTTCCCTACAAAAAATTATTATTTATTTGGTCAACTAATAAATTGGGCAAATTAAATTTAATTAAATTAAACTATAAAAATATAGTTATTTATTCGACCCTAATTAATAAATTGGCCAAAGAAACTGGTGCTGCAAAAGATGAGAAAATACATATTGATTCTAAGTATTTATAAGCTTTTCAAAATGTAAAGTCTCATTGAAAAATCTACGTGGGACACAAAATTTAATAGATATTTAAAATCTATTATTTTTCTTTTATTAGGATCCGGTTACTATGAATAAATGCTTACTTTAAGTCAATTCTTTTATCAAACAATCGTAGGGGAAATCAATATTTTTAATAAAACATGTAACTATTTATTTGTTACAAAAAAATATATATTAATTTCTTATGATGTAATATATGATTAACTATATAAACCCGACAGCTGGTAATTGGCTCGTCTATCTAATTACTTGGCCAAATTAAAATTTATTATTTTTTTATCAAATTAAATAAAAAAAATTAGAGTACTTCGAATTTTAATTCGGTCAACTAATAAATTATCCCAATTATTTTGAACCATTTATTTGTCCAACTAAAAAATTGGTTCCCTACAAAAAATTATTATTTATTCGGTCAACTAATAAATTGGCCAAATTAAATTTAATTAAATTAAACTATAAAAATATAGTTATTTATTCGACCATAATTAATAAATTGGTCAAATAAAACTGGTGGTGCAAAAGATGAGAAAATACACATTGATTCTAAGTATTTATAGGCTTTTCAAAATGTAAAGTTTCATTGAAAAACCGATGTGGGACACAAAATTTAATAGATATTTAAAATCTATTATTTTATATTTAATCATTTTTCTTTTATTAGGATCCGATTACTATGAATTAATGCTTACTTTGAGTCAATTCTTTTATCAAACAACCGTAGGGGAAATTAACATTTTTAATAAAACATGTAACTATTTATTTGTTATTAAAAATATATATTAATTTCTTATGATGTAATATATGATTAACTGTATAAACTAATTTAATATGATAAGTTTTGTATGTTAAGGTATGGAATATAAGATATGATTTTATCGTTTATAACTTATTTTATTTAGTTAGGATCTTTATATATACGGAATATAAAATATTGATAAATAATAATAGAATATAAAATTTGATAAATATTATATTTTAATTCAGAAAATTTGAGAATTTAAATAAATAGGAATGAAGGGATTTGAGGGGTGTCACGTAGGATTATTTCAAAACAAGAATCATTTTCCTTTTAGTAATGTGTAATGATTAAAAAAAATCAATGTTCATTTAAATGACTCAATAAATTAAATTATGGATGTGGTCGCAACTCCGGCGATCGACAAGCATTGCAACTCTCTAAGCAGAGGAATGCAGGCGCCCCCATAAAAAGAAAAAGGCATTTGATGCGCACGCGTCAATTCTAATTGTTCAATTAGTATATGTATCGCAAATGTTTGGGTGCATATCGAAAGCGTTGGATCAACATGTTTTTTATTTTTATTTATTATTTATTTATTATTTATTTATTTTTTAATTCTTGAGGGGTGATCAACAATATTTTGATTGGTCTTAAAAGAAACTCGTAAGCGATTTGTAAGTGAGAGAGTTTCATGTGTGATGATCTCGAAATTAAACGGATCAAAAGATCTAGATTCAACCATATATATACAATAACATATTAGGACCGAGCAAATCGTGTATACAGTATCATTGTCAGATTGCTATCATGTAAGGCAAAACTTAAATGCAATATGTATGCACTTGGACACAATAAATAGAAACCAAAACGAGGAAATAAATTAAATAACAGTAATATATAAACATCATTTTGTTATATGAAAACTACACGAACCAAACACGAACACAAAAACAACACCAAATTATGTGTTGGAGGAACTCGACATGAATCCAATGTGAACACGACATGAAATTATCGTGTTAACACAATAAGAATGTACCTTAGTAATTTTTGTGTGTGATCGCATCGGGCTTTCATTATGTTATGAAAACGACACGAATCTGACATTGGTTAGTTTGTTACTCTTTTTCCTTCGGGTCCGGACTCCTTGGGTTTTCGTCTGTGATTTCCATGGAGCTGTTTTTTTAGGTTCCTTATGTTTCGTCTGTGATATCTCATTTGTGAATATAAATCTAACACATCTCACCGTAAAATTGTCTCACGCAAGACTCCTCCATTTAGATTCAAAAATGGTTTCATGTAGAGACTGAAATTCCTGAAGGGATGTAGGTGGATAGAGTCTTTGCAAATTCACTTGAAACGACTTTCTAATGAAGAGGGAACAACCAAGAAAATGAAACTACATTGGGGGGGGGGGGGGGGGGGGAATATATGAAATGTATAGTAAAATGAAAAGTCAAAATTTAAATAAAGATGAAATTCTAACCTCAGAAAATATGTAGTCTAACCAAATAAATTTATATTGCCCATAAAAATTCACAAATATTAAGATTTATTTATTCAGAAAGATCCTCTGCAACTAAGTGTGGCTAGCCCTATCTCTCTTAGAGGTATATATCGATCTAATAGCTAACAAATGTAGCTATTCAGAATCACTTGTGACTTGCCTTTGAAAATTTCTGAAGGTATAATGTGGACAACTCAATGCTTCTTCTTTCCAGCACTAGTTTTTCTCGGAGTAGTGATGATGTTCGCAAAAAGGATGACAATAAGAACCACCGAGATTTGTGAACCGTACTTCGCCACCAACATCTGCAGAGATATATTCAGTAAGATGAAAAGAAATGGCAGCTGCAAACGTTTGCAAGTTTTTGAAAATGTGAGGAAGTTACGATCAATGTCACACTAACTCCAACACGTCCAAGATCAAGGAAGAGACGAATTGATACATGAACAATCATATTGATAAATTCAATATCCAACGTTAATGTATTCAAAAGACATATTTATATTATGAAGAAAGAAGTTGTTTACCTTTGCCTGAAGGTATTTGCAACATCACGAGATGATTACATCCGAATGAAACAAGAGGGTGAAAGGAAAATTCGAGTCAGTACCGTATGAAATCTAATAAGGTGAAATGAAATATTGAGCAAGTACAAGAATATTACAAGTTCGATTTTCTTCTCAGCAGGTTGGTCCGATAGAATTGTCAGTGGTAAAATAGGAGTTGAATATGCTTCCTGTAAAAAATAATCAGATCACAGGATTTATTACACGGATCGTTTCTGGTAAACTGAGTTTCAAAGAGAACATGCATACCTGCAGGTTCGACTTAGTGGGAACACGATAAGTGATCAAAGCAGGTGTTCCATAGTAAACGGTTTTCACCTTAGACTCCAATGCAAATGTATGAGACACAAGGGAACCACTGAGATCAAATGCAAACAATGCTCCAATCAAAGGAAAAAAAGGGTCAACAAATGAACTACAGAAACAGAAATTCCAAATTTAAGAAGCTCACGAATCAAGCTTTTCCCAAGTCTCGGATGTGTTTCCAATAATAGTGTCGAAAACCTCTTCAGCCCAATCGTCGTCATTGAGTGTAACATCATACGCAGTTCTGCAATTGATATTATACATTTGATTACTCTCTACATTCAACATATCATTAAAGTTTAAATCATAAGGTTCCACAAATTGCTGGCATTGTAAGAACATAAACTCAGAGCCAAAAACAGAACACTGTATTCTTATTAAGTTGGACAATGTACTTGAATGTCGTCGAGCAACGAAACCAAATCACAAACATAAGGATATATCTCAAGACTCAAGCAAACAATGAATAAGAAGATTTTTTTGAAATGCATTCTATGGTTGCCAGAATCCATAGAAGAGGTGTTGACTTACAAAAAAACAAAACTAAATTCAACTCAGTAAAGAAATTCAGAAAATTAGGTTTTTTCCAAGAAATCCAATTCTGTTTCCTTTTTCGCTTAAGCCAACGATTAATTTATTGGATTACAGAACAAATTTGTATATATTTTGATTACTCCATTATCTATCAATAGTTTTCTTAAACTAACGTATTCTAATTGTTCATAAAAAATCATCAAATCTATCACATACAGATTCCAAGTAAACAAAAAATAAAAGAACTCACACAAAATCGCAGAAATAACAAAATGCAGCTCAAAACATAGATTAGAAAGAAAGAAAAAAATCATAGCAAATAAATGCTCAAACAAACACAATTTCAGCAATCAACTCAAATTGAAATCATTAAAATAAAAAAAAAGATGAGATTCTTGTGCTCAATTCTGAGAAAGATAAAGCAAAGAAAAATGCAAGTGAGAAAGAAAAGGGGAATACTCAGATCCAGCGTTATAAATGTCGATGGAGACGGATACCCGCTCCAAATCCGAACTCAGCTTCGTGTGAGAAACTCTTTTATGAGCCACGAGAAACGGTGAATTCGCAGATTCAACGAAAGCAAAGGAACTGATTAAGATCGCGCATGCCGCGGCGATGATCGGCGACGGGAAATAATTCGCCATTGATTCTTTAGTTTCAAGTCTTATTCCTTTCGTTTTCTGAGAGAATTTCACTGTCACTGTCAGTCGTCTTGACTTGTACGGACAAGTCGTGCTTATATACTCCTAAATGGACTGAGCCCATTATATATGGGCCCTTGATGGCCCATTCATGTGTTTTTTACAATATTAACAGTTTTTAATTTTTGACAAAACGAACAACACTCAATATACTCCGAATTTATATTTTTTTTTAATCGTGGTTCCCACGGTATTAAAAAAAAAAAAAAAAAGATGATGTTCATTAACATCAAAATTTATGTTTTCAGTTTATTATTATTGAAAATAATACTCATTGTAACAAAATATGATACTTCCCATCTCAGTATTGATTATCCATCGTGTAGTTTGTGCATTCAATGTATATTCATTTTGATAGACAAAATAATCTAATGCTCCGCGAGATAATGTTATTTTGGGAAATTTGGTTTACTAAATAAGTTGATTAAGTTGAATAGCGATTTCTTTTTTTCCTTTTTTTCATATCATTGGAACACGTAGCATCTGCCTTTAGTGCGCACTGGAAAAACCTTCGTCTTTATGTAACAGCCTGCAAAACCACACAAGATAAGTACATCACACTTTTCAAGTACATGTGTAACATGCTCGATCTATAGAAAGATTAGCGGAGTTTGATTTCCAATACCTTTGACTTCAAGCATCCCCTCTACCATTATTGGTCACTGTCAAGTGGTTAATATCTGCTAACGGATGAAATGACACGAATAAATTTATTAATTAAAAAAATCCATTATACATCAATCATTATAGGAATTCATGATACAAATAATGTTAGATACCTCCTAAATGATCTTTTTACATCTTTAAATGAGATCATAAATTTGGAGATGTGAAAAAAGAAAAAAAGAAAAAAGAAAAAGTTAAACTCGAATGCATTTTATATAAACGCGTTTTGACAAAATGCAACATATATCCTAGCTAACATGCACAATAAGATATCATTATATATTAAACACGTAGAAAGTCCCATTGGGGATGGTCTAGTGGTAAAAATTTAGCACTTGAGACTGAGAGGTCTCAGGTTCGAACCTCATGAATCGTCTCTATAGTTCGAGCATGTCACACATGTACTTAGAAAGTGTGGTTTACCCGCCCTGTGTGGTTTGCAGGCTACTACATAAGGGACCTGGGTTTACCCAGTGCACACCAAAGGTAACGGCTGCGGTTTCCCACGATATCACAAAAAAAAAAAAAACACAACACGTAGAAATTAGAGATTAATTTGGACTGTCAATTAATCTTTGTATAATATGTGATTTGCAATTAAATGAAGCATTGTTGCAATACAAAAAATCAATTTTCTTTTGATATGGGGAGGGGAGTGGTTGGGTTTGAACTCGAGATTTCATTGCTTATAGATCGAAGCCGCACCTCTTGAGTGTTCTGTAGGAAACGCAAAAATTGCATATTCTTTGCAATAATGAAAATGCATTATCATATGTATCGAGATGCATTATATTGCATATATGAAGATGCATAATTTTAAGATATATGTATGTACATGAAAGATGAGGGCTAGCATGAAAGATAAGAACCTATCTGAATAGCCAATCGATGACGCCTAGAACTTTCTATTATGGCTCTTCACATTGAATTACAAAAAGCCATAAATTAGATTTAGGCAAGTCATCCTTGGCTATCAAATGAGGTTCTTCATCCTCATACAAGCCCTCTCTTCCTAATCTCTTGAGGGAAAATCCCTCTTGTCTTTTTTTTCGCTACAATATAATTTCTCATTCAAAATGCTACATATATATAATTAGAAATATAGGTGTGGAATGAAAAAGGTGAATGAGATCAGATTCTAAATAGGAGATGGGTGAATAAGCCAGCTATATAAGTTGACTTTCTTTCTTGATAATTCAGTTTCATGCCAGTGGCTCCAGAATATAGAAATTTATTCACCTATTATCTAAGTAGTTTCAAGGTTTTATTTTTGGGTTTTCTTGCAATAATGTATCAAATTGTTATGCATTTATACTTTCATCATTATAAAATGGTGGAACTAGATATCTCATGCTTGAGCAAAAAAAAAATCATCATGCGAAGAAAATTATACGCTCTACAAAACATCTAAAAGGATAGAAAATTAAAAGGGGTAAAGATATATATTTTCTATAATTTTCCGTTGAATAAAACGGACCAACGTGTTTAAATTTCCATCATTTTCTAAAGATAAAATACTTCAAGTCCATATTCTAAGTTGACCTCATAATTAGGAATAACATGTATATGAATACGATGTTCATGACTTGAAATCGACTAAAGCCTAAACCACATTAGTTTTGAACTAACCTTTACTTTTTACAAACCAATCCAAAATCGAAAACTATGAGTATATTAAGAATTGACAAAAACTCTGGTGCAACTGTTGCACCGTAGAACATCCGCCCGTTTGACCTGACCCGACTCAGTTGACTCGGATTTGATCCGGGTCAACCCCCCTTTGACCAGTTCTTTTTTTTAGTTTTTTTTTTCAGTTTTTTTTATTGTTTGCCGCTTCTTCTATGGTCAAAATTCGAGCGAGGGGAATCGAAAGCCTCAGAGCGAGCCCAAAAAGTCCAAATTGTTGCCCACCGATTATCTTTATTTTAGTAATCGGAGCGAAGAAGGAACCGTAAAATCGGAGCCTCGGAGAAAAAAATATGAAAAAAAAAAACTGGGCACGTGTGACCCACGCGCGGCGCGTGGATCTCACGCGCTGGTCGGAATGGCGCATGACGGGTCAGGGCGGGTCGGGGCGGGTGCAAATGGGTGCAGACTTATGCACCCAAGTCCTTCCCATAAGAATTAGCAGATGTAGTACTGAAAACACAATCAGATAAGATAAAAAGTCACATAATTAATACTTGAAAAATATTTTAGTATCTGATCGCATTGTCTGGCGCAGATTTGATCAGTGTTTGACAAAGAAAAGGAAGTATTATAGTCAAAAGATAATTTTTTGAGGGAATAGTCAAAATATTATTAAATTAAAAAATTATTAAAAGCTCAATTAAGGTGAAAGTAGGTCATTAGTAGTACTGTATCTTTTATATTATTTCATTTTGATAACAGCCCTTCCACCGTTATAATGTATATACATATTTTGTTCACACAATCCTCAATTTATAGCAAAATATTATTCATTTATTTTCCTTAATACAATATATGCTAGTGTACTACATGGTACATTTTCATGATAATTGTACTAATCAATGTACACTACTCCATTTTTTGTAATAAAATATAATATTATTTGTTTATTAATCTAAACCCCCTAGTAGAATCACTTGTGTTCACTTATATTTTATGCTATATACGATTATCAACTTAGAATCTTTGATTAGCTCAATTGATTGGATGATGTACCACAAGTTTCTTCTTAATGAGAGTTCTTGAATTTAATTCCGTTTACATGCCGATATAATATTTTCTACCTTATTTAATTATGTAGTTGTCTCACTCTTATTTAATGATATAACGATTTCAATTGTGTATAGTTTATTATATTGCATGTCAAGCACACGAGTCTATATACAATATATGTATATTCATGTAAAAATATACTTAATTATGTGAAATATACGATAACCAATTAAACACGAAAATAGATTCAAGATTTATTTATTCTTTACCTGTGGTTTGACTTATGATTATGTTTTCAACTTTTAGGCTTGAATTTATGAGGTTGTGCCAAGTAGTATTTGTGAAGCCATCTTTATGAATATTAAACATTATTATATTCCAAGCTTCTTTGTGAAAAAAGTTGCAAAAAAATTGTAGCAAATTGTCTTGACACTTGCCATTTCGAATATTTCCTACTTCCCATGTGATTCGTTGGGATGTTCTCGCTTTCAATGTTATATTGGTCAACGTATATATATAAAGTCCGTCTGGTATCGATATACTAGTATATCAGATATCGGAAAAACATATGGGTATCAGATATCATGTATGAGTATGAAATTGAAAACGTGATAAAAGAAATAGTAGAGCGTTTTTTAGGAAAATGAAAGATATGAGTGATATTAATATACCAAATATGGATCATATCACGAATTAATAATTTACTTATCTTGAAATATCTTAAAATATATCCCAAGTTGAAATGTCTTGGATTGAATCTCTACCACTTTCTTTTCTCGTGTCAATTGCAAATTGTAATAATTTTTTTTTAATTAAAGTAACTTTGTGGAAATAAGTGTGGAGTGGTAAATTTCGGTATTTATGGTTTTTTTTTTCTTTTTCTTAGAAATTGCAAATTGTAAATTTCGACTACTTTTTTTAGAAGTGTAAATCGATTATACTTTGTGATCATTGTTAACTGTAACTACTTGGATATTGGATCCTTTTGAAAAGAACTACAGTACTTGGATATTAGGCCATTAATTAATTCTAGGCCCATCAACTAATATTATGCTGGTTTTAGCCCGATTATGCTGGTTTTATAGCGGGCTAAAATCATATCTTAACTACAGAATTAATTTAGGGTAATTTTAAACGTAGCCTCCAAATTTTTCATTATAGCCCCCATAATAAAATAATAATAAATTAAATTATAAAAATATTATTATATCCTTATAACCCCAACTTATAATATTAATTAAAAAAATAAAATAAACCCAAAAACTAATCAATATAGCCCCTATAATAATAATAGTAGTTCAATCATGGAGAAGAAACACAGATGCAAACTCTGGTTCAGAAACTTCGCTAATGGCAGAGCTCTAGGCGGGCACATGAGATCTCACATGTTGAAGTTCTACGCATAAGAAAAGGCCTCCAAGCTAGAAAATGGCGAAGACGACGACGTTGACCACCCTTTTGATCATGATTTTCAATCACTCCATTCACATTCTTCGCTACCATCATCGTCTTCGTCGGAGGAGGAAGAAGAAGAATACGAGGAGGAAGAGAGAGTAGTGAGGGGGCTATCGAGCTACGAGTTGAGAGAGAATCCTAAAAAAAGCGCAATCATGGCGGATCACGACTTCTCCGCCGTCGTGGTTCAGGGCGGAGAGAGCGAAACAGAGTACTCGTCGGAGAAGAACCCTATTTGCAGAAGATCAAAACGCGTGAGGGAATCCAGAATCTTCGACTTCGACGTGTTCAAGGTTAAGAAGAAATCGAAGGTGTCGGAAGAAGATGGGGAAAAGGGCAACATCGTCAACGAGCAATCGTCGCCGTTGAGCTCGATTTCGACACCACGCCGGAGGAACACGTGGCACATTGTCTGATATTGTTGTCCAAGGACAAGTGGGAGATGAAGAACAAAAAAGAAGAGAGAGATTATGATGAAGAGGAACCGAAGAAATTTGAAAACTACGACAGTATTTTTCAAGATTCTGGGTTCGTCGCCAATATAGTAAAGAATAAATTCAGAGGAAAATACAGATGTGAGGAATGCAACAAATTGTTTCGTTCCTATCAAGCCCTCGGCGGCCACAGAGCCAGCCACAAGAAAATCAAAGTCGCGGCGGCTCCGCCGGCGGTTCAGAAAAACGGTGGCGCGAAGATACACAGGGTTCAAAAAATTGGGATACGTTTATATTATAATATAGTAGTTTTAGGATTTATTTTATTTTTTAATTAAAATTATAAGTTAAGGCTGTAAGGATATAATAGTATTTTTATAATTTAATTTATTATTTTATTATGAAGGCTATAATGAAAGATTTGGAGGTTATGTTTAAAATTACCCTTAATTTAGGGGGGTGGTTGTGAGATAGTAACACTTTCTTTGAAACAATAGATTCAAAATGTCACCTTAAGTTTAAAAGTTGCAAAATAGCATTTTGAGTTGTAAAAAGTCTAATACACGAAAAATTCCGACAAAATTTTCCGGCAAAAAAATTCCGGTGAATTTTTCCGGCGAAAATTCGAATCATACACGAAGCCTAACTTCATGCATGCATCATACACGAAGACTAACATTCATGTATGCATCATACATGAAGACTGACTTTCATGTATGCATCATACACGGAAATTTTTGCCTCCAAAAAATTCAAATTTGTATCATACATGAAGATAATTTTTCATGTATGATACATATACGAAGACTGACTTTCATGTATGCATCATACACGAAAATTTTTACCTTCAAATAATTCAAATTTGTGTCATACATGAAGATAAGTTTTCATGTATGATACATACACGAAGATAAGTTTTCATGTATGATGCATGATTCATGAAGTTAGGCTTCGTGTATGATTCAAATTTTCGCCGGAAAATTTCGCCTGAAAATTTCGCCTGAAATTCATACAAGAAATTAATTTTCGTGTATGATACAAATTAAATGCAACCTTCTTGTATATATGAAGGGCATAAAAGTCCTAAACAAACTCAAAAGGCTATTTTGAATTTTTTTCAAAATAAGGGCCATAATTTATCTTTTATGTTTGAAAATTGCTATTTCAATGTTTCACTCTTTAATTTACATGCTATCCACTGCAATGTAACAAATACTACTAACAAAAGTGACCGGGTTACTCAGTCAACCAAAAATATATACAGGGACTGACACAGAAAAAGCTATTCGGAAGTAGTCCGTTGTTTCCATTATAACGTAGTTTTCAGTACAAATCGCATGTAAATTATATTGAATTATTTTCACTACATACATAGTTATAGCAAAAGTCCAACCAAAACATCAAATCCGAAAAAAAAAAATAAGAGAAAAGGAGAGAAAGGAGAGTTAATACTTACTAACAGATTTGGCAGTTTAGGTAGGCAAAGAAACAACTTTTTCATGCATTTCTTTCTTTCTACACATGTTGACAAGCCGTAATAATTGGTCGTCAATTGCATATTGTATAATTAATAGTACTAATAGTTATTAAATCCACACATTTTTAGATTTGTCGTCCGACAACATGATTATTGATTTCCGAATGAGAAAAGTTTGTCGGTAGAAATTAATGGATTCCGTCGGTAAAAACAGTTATCGACAAAGTATTATGGATGAAATAAGGACGGAATTTACATGTATTGTAGTAGATATCGATAGAAGTTGCGATGGCATATGGTATGTTGAGTGAATAGTAGCTAGAGGTGTCATTCAGTGATACTTATTTCATCAAGTTTGTTGTGGCCAACTATTTGTCTCGTAACAAATTAAAAAGAAAAGAAAAACAATATTATATTTTAGTACTTTGATTTGAGCTCATACGTGGAATGTACATTACTATCTAATTCCAGAAACAGTCGTAAAGTGAATTTTGAACCTTAACGCATATAAACTACATTTCATATTGAGAAACTCCTTTTGCTCAAGATTCTTTACAATTAATGCAAAAAGATCATAAATAATAAACCCAATATTAGATCATAATTACAATTTAAGCACTTTGTTATTCTTTTTGCAGATAATTTTATATGCACCTAAATTAATTTAATCTAAACCCATATATATAATTAATAAACTCCAAATGCTTATAAGCATAAAAAATTAAGTTGATCCACACCATATACATATATATATATATATATATATATATATATATATATATATATATATATTTTATTTCCGTCCTATAAGCTCTCGCAACAATTTATAAGATGTTGACGCTTATGAGCTCTTTGAAATAAGCTTAGCCAAACATCCTCGTATTTTATTACAATTTTAGCTGGTAAGTTATTTGGTTACCACGTAAATTTGGGAAAAATAATGTGTTACGTGCTTTCTTAATATCGTGATAACTATCTCTGTCCAATAGTCTGCAAATCACACTGAAAAACTAATATTTTTCTTTAAAGTGGATTTAATTGGAAAGCTTAGGCCAATGGCGGATGTACTCGACGTGTAGAATTAAAAGCAAAAATGAAAAACGATGTATATCGGATTTTTTCTAATTCGTTGCCAATTAATCGCAGCCTAAATTTATCTCCAACAATTAATTAAGCTCAACACATAATTAATTGCTTTTTCTTTCCCTCAAACCACAATGACAGCCACTTTTTCCCATTTATGAACAAGACCTAGACATAGAAAACTCTCAATCATAAAGTTCTCCATTTTATATTTTAATTTTTAAATGCCATATGTTTATAAAAGACGGATCATGAGAGAACCAATCGTGAGAATATGAATCAATCTGCACCATTAATTTTTGTATGATAAACGATTATCAAAAATAGAAGTATTATATAATATTCTCTTGAGTAGAGAGTTTTTTTAGGACTATAACTTTTATCGTTTTTCAATTGTAGGCCAAAATTTTGCGGACTTTCAATTTTAGGACAATATCTAAAAAATTGATCATATTCAGGACAAATTTGAGCCCGATTGAACTAAGTCGCACATGAGCTAAAAAATTCGGCCCAATGCCTCATTGACTGTTTTACAAATACTCTGTGTACAAATCTGTAAATCAATTTTATAAATGCTACTTGAGACATTGAGCGGTCTTGAAACTGAAGCATTTGGTAAGAATGCATTTCAGAGCGAACGACGAAGCGTAAAGCTGCTGCATTCAGGTTGAAGATGACGAAGGCTACGCCAGTTTTCGACTGACCAAGAAGCTTACGAAAGCAGTAGTGCGGATGTTTGTTATCAATCTAAAAGCTCTCTTGCCAAAGATCTTGCCGACGTGGGAGATTATAAGATTCATTTTTATAATCACACGGAATCTTAACAAACCTGACCACAGCCTCTCCTATAGAAACCTCATAATTTTCGGCGACGAATTCGTGGCCGGTGAATCCTTGGACAACCTCTCACGCACTGCTTTTTGGTGGCGAATTACCTCTCATCATTTAATCAAAATTCTTAGTCAGAAGTTTGCCGATTTGATAAAAGGACATGAGCTTGGAGAAACGACCCTCTGGATAGGGTAAGGAGTAGGAGCAGAAGAAGTTTAGTTCTCTCGGGTTTTAAATATGGCTTGACAAATTATTAGTACAATTATGTTTTGTGGGGTTGGAGCAGATTTTTTTATTTTAGTTTTCTGTACATGGTTTCGAGATTTTATATTGTTTTTAGTTTGTTATACAAATTATCGTCATGCGTTTCTGTTTTGTTTATAGAATTAGGACTTGTTTGCTATGGAGTATGGTATAAGTTTGATATGATTAGTTGAGATATTTTAACAGATTTTGTACGCCAAGTGTTTGTAAGAACGTCAAGTAGGCATCAGGCCTGATTTTTGAGCTCATGTGCGACTTAGCCCGATCGGGTTCAAATTTGTCCTAAATATGATCAATTTTTTTGATATTATTTTATAATTGAAAGCCCGCAAAATTTTGGCCTACAAATGAAAAATGGTAAAAATTACAGTGCTAAAAAAACGCTCTACTCTATTCTCTTGTATATCACAGTCGTGATTCTATCTATGACAATTGTAGATTATGGGAAGAGTATAGTTGTGGAAATTAATACTTAGTTCCTACAATATGACTTATTTTTATATGGAAAATCAAGATGTGACTAAAAAAATAAAATCAAAATATGGTTGAACTGGTAGGATAGAAAGAAAAATTGAAGCGGCGAAATCGGACAAAAAATGGTTAAAAGAGAATCCATATATAGATGTGATAGATGATCATTGCATGTGATTTGCATTAACAAATTGAGAAATTATAGTTTCAAGTTGTTCTCAACAAAACCAATCCAAACTCCAAACTCCACTATTCCGGTTAAATAAAACAATTAATAATTAGAAAAGAATAATTATAATATTATCATCGTACGTACCCACTAATACACAATCAATTAAATTCACCAATACCATACATAAATGTATATAACTATGGGCAAGAATTTCCCAACAAATTGACACAACATAATCTCACACATGTTACAAATAAAATCAACAAAGCTTACAAATTTAAAGAAAAATAATCTTGATCAGATTCAAGCTTGAATTTGCCTTGATTTGTTGGCAGAGATAATTGTAAGGATTAAATAAATGAAAAGTCCCAAAAACCCAAGAGTTGCAGAAGCAATTCCTCTATTGCAAAATTTGCCAAAATGGTCACAAATTGGCGTCCAACCTGTATGAGAATTCCCATATTTTCCCACATACGCTATCGCCATCGCCGCCGCTAATCCAGCCATTAATAATACCGTAAGTATCTGTTAATTTAAAAAATAATCACATTAATTAATATGCTAAATACTCTACTCAAAAGGTGCATATATTATCTGATTGATGAAACATATACTATTGCACGGAATCGGAAATTAAAAGTTAAAAAATATTATTGTAAAAGAATTAAAAAAATTCTGGCGGCCTCTCTTTAAATTATAGGAATTTCATGTTTCTAAGATTTAAATAGTATCAAAAATTTATCCGGTCTCAACAATATCTAGGTTAGAAGCATTCCCAGAAGTTCACTCAAAATTAATTTTAACTCTAAATTTAAATTAAAATAACAAAAAATGAGCAAAAAGTTCATCCAAAACTCCTAAATCAGGTTGGTCCCACAAAAATATTTAATGTTTCTTGTTATCATCATTGAGTGCTAATCCAATTTTAAATGTCGTTTTTAATTTTAATATCTCATTTATTTTTTTAATGTTTTTTATTTTCTACTAATTTCTGAGATAATAGAATAGAAAACTTAAAATAAATAGAAAAATGTTGGTATGGGCTAGATGTCAACGGTGCTCATGAAAGATGATCACCAACGATGAATGGAATATTGAACGTGTAAACGTAATTGCATAAGATCGACGTCGTTGAGAAATATGTATACCAAATCATGGAGGAACAAGCTGAAGTAGAAGGTTGAATTCACTGCCTTTCTCCCCATCAAAACAACAGTCAGTGACAAAATAGACAGCGCAAATGCAACAATATTTGCGTATGCGAAGAACCTGAAATAAATAATATACAAATCGGATTTTTAAACAAAATTATAATTAAACACATGCATGCAAAATATGGATATATATATAGGGGGCGATCAAATAAAAACTTCGAATTTACTTGAAAGCCGGAGAGTAGCTGTAACGGGCTTCGACTTCGATGCCGTAGACGGACGTTATTTGCTTGTTGGTAAACATAAGACATGCAGCAGCTAGAGTTGTTCCAATCGCTAAAAATCTTAGGAAAATTTGTGTTGCATAGTAAATTTTGTGAGATTTTGAAGATGGTGATGTGTCCATGGAGATTGCCATTCTCTCTCTCTCTCTCTCTCTCTGGATGAAGGAAGAAATTGAAATGGTGAGGGGTGTAGATATATAGGTAGAGAGGGTAGGGTAAAGGGTTGTAGATATGGACTAATTAACTGTTTAAAGAAAAAGCAGCATGAAAGTAGAGATATTAATTGGGGGATTAATTCTTGGAATACAAACATGTGAATTTATCGATTGTTTTTAATGTGGATATAATAAGTCAAAGTAATTCCCTAAAAAAGTCAAAGTAAGTCGCAAAGTTTTTCTCTAACTAGGGTGGGAAATACTTTGAATTATCGATAATATCAATTAAAAAACTCGAATTATTGAGGTTGCAACGAAAATCTCTTCGCCTTCAATTTTTGGAGACAGAACAGCAATGGAGGTGGAATTATCGGATGATTAATAAGTATTACAATAATACTTATTTATTTGATATCATAATTAATACTCTTTTTGAAAATACTTATTTATATGATAATCACTTGAACCCCATATTATCTTTGCTACAATCTGAATAGTTCGAACCTTTTGCGGATATTATCGTTATATAATTTTAGAATATTTTTGAAAAAAAAATTATGAGTTAAAGTGATGATTAATTTAGAAACATAGTTAATTATATAAGCGCATCGAAGTCGAAGTTTCAAGTAACTATGAGAGAGAGAGAGAGAGAGAGAGAGAGAGAGAGAGAGGTTTTATATATGTACAAAATTGATCAACTGCGTGCATGTGCATGACCACCATTCATGGAGATGACTACCTATTTTAAGTTTAAATTTTTTTGTTCTTAAAATTGGTAGAGTACAACTTACGTAATGAAATTTATGTATGAAAGCGTAGAAAGATAAGTTAGTGTTTGAATAAGAAATGTGAAGTATTTTAATTTGGTTTCTAATTTTGGAGATATATAAATTAATCAAATTTCTTGTAAAACATAAATATCATATTCTTGTTTACTATTTTTAAAGATCTTCAAGAAACCATGCATTCTAGCAAGGATAATGGGGGTCAAGAACTTAACCATTGAAAATGCTTAGGTCCTATATTTTAAAATATTATTATTAGTTATTTAGTTACATTTTCGATGTCATACATACGTAAAATTAATTATTGCAACGTGCACTTAAAAAAAATATAACTACTTAATTTTTTTTAATCCACAGAAAATTGTTGCAACGTATATATTACTAGTAAGCTAAAGAGAATTCAGGAGAAAGTGACGATTGAATCCCGATTTTTCACCATATCATAGTGAATAAAATCAGTAAACTTTTTAAAAAAGAAGAAGATATTATTTGGGTTAACTTGTGTGATACAATTTAAAAGTCGATATTTATTTGAAAAAATAAAAGAAAATAAAAAATTTGATATTTGTCATCATTTACCAGCATAACAAATTGCAAGTCATGCATCCTATTTTAAGTCCGAAATTTTTATTAAGTGGAAGAACTATGTAACAGCTTCCTCTTTTTGTTTATTAATTTCTTGTTCACTCAAATCACTAACTACATTACGAAATTTTATACCCAAAAAAATACCTCACAAAAGATCTAAAAGCTTACTATTTAATTAATCCACGTGATGTCAAAATTAAATTCACCCTTTGTTGCATTATAATCATTTATGCATTTTATTTCTTCTACTAATATAATCTAATATATATAAATAGTCTTCATAATCATTTTCTTATACGTGAAAATATTACCATTGCAAAGCAAAATTTGATAGATTTTTAAATTCCCTGGATAAATAAATATTGATCACTGATAAATACAATAGAAGATGTTGCACGATTCTCCAATCGATGATCATGTAGAGTCAAGGTACTACTTAGGTAGGTCCAACTTTTAGGAAATTGAAATACAAAATTAAGGATTATATGCTGATCATTTCGTGTAATTCATTAGTCCTCATAATAATTATAAGGCTATAGCTACCACATATATGTTGACAATGATTGTAACAAAATTGTAAAGTTTATACCACACGATTTGTCTATGTATTTCTATTTTTGACAAAATAAATAATCATAAAATGGCAATTTAGGTCTTGATACTATTCATATTAAGTTGTACTAATAAATTCCATCCGCTTCTCTGTTTTTGCAATTAAAGCCCCCCTAACATTATGTTTGGCTTAACCACTGTAGATGAACGTTCAAAGAAATTATTATTTCTAACTATAACTCAAATTATTATTTAAAATCTTATTCGAGTTTGATCAAATGGATTGTTTGTCAATGTATCTTTATGTTATGAAATTGCAATAAAACACACACAAATCACGAAAGTAATTAAAATATGAGAATTGTTTATCTAGTTCGTTTTGATGTGTGACACTAAGTCAAGGATTTTATTGTGTATTTTCGGATACAATTGAAATGGGAGAATAATTATATATATAGCAGTAAGCTTTTAATTCTAGTCACACTAGAAAACACGTGTGGGCCTAAAAAACAGAGTGTTCGACTGCCCAAAAATAGTTTTAGTAAAATAGTTTCATTACGTTAGACTGTTACAATAATGAAAATTGGACAAAAAGTTAGGTTTGGTCCAACCTTGTCATCAAAGCAATGACGTGAGATGGAAAATTTAGTTAAACTTCTAAAAGTTGCCAATTTAATCAACTTTTTAATATAGTTAGCCTTAGTTTTGATCAATTTGTGAATTTGGCTAAACTTAAGCGACTGATTACCTATGTTAACTAATGAAGTTAGTCCAAATTAGCTACAATGTACGAGATTAGTTTTAAGTGGAAGAAGTAAATAAACGGTTTGTTTTAATTATATCCATTTTGAACTTAGATAAGTAAATATCAAATAAATACGTAAATGCCATAACAACAACTAAGACAATTATTGGTGCTCAAAAAAATAAAAATAAAAAAACAACTAAGACAGTTATTATGGGCAATCGCGAATTCTTTAGGTTTTTATTTGATTTTGTATTAAAAATCTACTTACGGAAAATATAGTTCTTTTTTTCTAATTTTGATCTAATTTTGAGTTTTGCACACAATTTTCAGATATTAACTTATTTGATTTTGTATTAAAAATAAAAAATAAAACACGAGACTGAAACCCATTTAGGAATTAACTTATTTTTAGCAATTGAAACCAAGCACCACTTTTGCCTATAATCCAAATGGTTGATTTATTTTCTAAAATTAAATGTTGAATGTGCAAATATGTACAAACACTAGCTACATTTATTGGCATGAATTTACATGTGATGTGGGTTTTGCTAACCCATTTATCACCAACTAGAAACATGCATGTACAAATATATACAAAGTAACCACATTATGGAAATCATCGGCTCGAGCTCGTTATTGACTGATATCGAAATACTTTGGATTCGAGGGATAATCGTATTCCACTTGCAACTGCACCATCAAATTCAACGACTTGTTACTACACGAGCTCGATCCAAAGAAACACGAGAAAAAGCAAGCTAGCATAGAACACTGGTGAGACTACTCTCATGGCAGTGAGACACTCTTGCTATAATAATGAAGTATTAAGACGAATCCAATTCTACTCCCTCCGTCCCAATTCAATTGTCTCGTTTTCCTTGCTATAATAATGAAGTATTAAGACGAATCCAATTCTACTCCCTCCGTCTCAATTCAATTGTCTCGTTTTCCTTATTTGACCGTCTCAATCAATAATCTCATTTCCTAAAATAAAAACTACAATACCCCACAACACATAAAAAACGCCCTCAACATAACTAAGAAATTACATATTTCTCTCTTCCTTTTCTCTCCTACTTGGTTTGGCAGAAATACCTCCCAGAAAAAGCTACCTTTTCTTTAAGTTACTTCGGCGTCCCAAATATATCTTCTTATCTTTGCCTTTTAAGTTGTCTCCAGAAACCTTCCTACCTATTTTTGGACACTAGTCCACAATAAAATATTCTTCCATGACCTTTAATATATCAATTTATTTACCTAAAATATCACATATGGGCCACCACTATCTCAATTAATTAATATCACTATCCTTATGGTCCACAAATTAATATATCACTACCCTCAATGTAGGACCATTTCTCCACTCACAAAAAACTCAACCACATTTTTTCCACTCACATTTCTTTTAACAACATTAGAGGAAAATTAAAGGACCGCTTGACGGTGGACTCGAACCCGTAACCTTTGACCCCGAACATTAACCACTCTACCACTAGGTTAACACACGCACACCAACTTAACATTTTTCTTAATCCCCCCGTGTCACTCCCCCTAAGACGATATATCTAGAATGGGGAGAGTATATAATAAACAGTTCATTTTCTCCAACACCCGCGTCGAGACTATTGAGCCTATTGAATTGGGACGGATGGAGTACTAAGTTTCGGAAGTAAAATGCCAAGACAAGGTTACGATATAGATAGCTCACGGAGGTACTTTCACTCGTTTCTCAATATAAGCACGCAATACGAAAGAAAACGCACATACCTTTCCCTCGTCAGAATCAGAATGGCGTTGAGGGAACACCACTCTCATGTCATTGTACAAGTAAAAACGACGTTCGCCTTGACTGTCCATGTTGTTACTCGATGGTAGGGAGGACGGACCGGATTTAGATTTCAGACCATTTTTTACGTTCTTCTTCGAGTGGGGGCAAACAAAACGGAGATGTATGGCATAACGCAGAACACTAGAACCTGCATTATTCTTATTAACCTTCGAACGGCAACATACAGATTTACTTTCTTTTCCACCAGAGAAATTGAAAGCAAAGTTATCTAAATTCCCGCAATTATTCTCTAACATGCTGCATGCATCATTGCACGGTGTCGACTGCTGTAAAGAGTCACCTGATACTGAAAGTGAAGGGACTGATCCCTCGTTCGTCACACCAGAGTCTTTCTGCCCACCTCTATCCACAGCCAAAGTGGCCTTTTGCCTGAGAAATGTCTTTAAGTTGAAAGAGAATATGTAAGATATCGAGCGTGATTTTCGATCAAAAATTATGGCACTGAAAAATATTTATACTTTTTAACAACAAATTAACTAATTCGACCTGCTTTCGTTTCAAGAATGAGGACTGGAAACTGATTAAGATAAGTAATAAAATCACAAACCTACGACTAAAATCTAGGGGAATACGAGGAAAAAGAACACAAGATCTTAAATTTTGAATATAAAAAAATAATATAATCAACAAATACTGCAATAAACAAAAAATGTAATCTCTTAATTTGATTAAATAAGCTTCATATTCACCTTTGTCCCAGCCGGCATGTCGCTCAAATCATAGTTACAGAAGAAAGTATGAATCGGTGTTCTTTCTGGATTGCTCAAGACCTGCAAAGAAGCTCCTTTATCAAAGGTACAATTTGTAAAACTCAAAAATAGCAGCGATCATCGAAGATTATTAAATTTCGAGCATCAGAACTGTATAGAGATGTTATACACGGGACTATGCTAGAAAAATGCCATGTTTGGATTTATCAGATTTAGAAATAGCTATTTGGCCTAACCACAAATCGGGAACCACTATGAAGGTAAGTTTTTCAAACTATCGAAATAATAGAAAATCACAGCCAAAAGAAGAAAGCAAAAAAAAAAAATAAAGGGTAGAGATGCAGACGGAGAGAGTACCAATTGCAGTCGGCCTTTCATAGGTATTCTCAGGCGAGCTTTGTCATCAGAAGAGCCATTAGCGCTGAGGCTTCTTTTCAATATTGGACCTTCACATTTCTTTGGGGACGCATGTCCGGAAAGATCTACAGATGAGTAGTATAATAAGTAATTATCACCATCAACACTTGTTACAGAAAACGGAAGCTTCTGCGGATGCGGAGAGAATTTCCCTCCCGTAATATTCAGTACAGCAAGGAATCCATCGATTTTCTGCACAAGAGAAATAACAATGGAATTCAGTACTGAGCAAACAAGAACAGATTTACGAGAATCTGTAAATACGGGGGAAAGAAAACCTACCTGGTTGGCTATCCCGGAAGCTAGCCTACCAGATAACAGTGATTCCTCAAATGAACCAACTAACGACCTTCTAACCGATAATCCGCTCAGACATTTCCCTAATTTTGCATTTTGAGTCATAGACTTTCTATTATGTCCTTGAAAGGATATCAAACTCTCCGGTGTTAATTGATCGATGTTTGACAAGAAATATTCATAATCTTCAAGCCCTCTGCTCGCTACATTCTCATCCCTGTGCGGCGAAACACAGCTTGAGATAGTTCCTTCGAGAGACTTTTCGACATCTTTAAAGGTTATACACCTCTCATCGAACTCTCCTTTCGAATCCCCGGATCCTCGAGAGTTTCTCACTCTCCCGCAAGTTCTTGGCCCGAGAGGAGATAGAGACAATGGAGTCGAGACAAAAGTATCCCGTGATACTGCTTTATCCTTGAAAGGTGTTTCGATTTTCCCACTGCAACATGTCACACCATTGTACGAAGAAAGGAGATTCTGAGATATACATCCATGATTTTCGAGTAAGGGCCCATCGGTGACGATCCTGCAGTTGACGTCGCAATCCTTTTCGGACGGACTACTACTCATTGAAAAGATAGGTATCGACCAATTAGGAGAACAGCCATGGTCCAAGTTGCCTATATGAGCTTTCTTATTCTCTTTCAGAGTAAGGCTATAACTACCGCCTCTGAAGTGGAAATCATCAAAGTAGGATGTGTTCCCAATCTCGAGACGTTCACCGCTAAATTGATCGGGCACAAGCAGGCTATTCAACGGAGACAACAGCCTTTTCCTAACCATTGAACTCGAGTTCTCATTTGTATTGCAAGTTTTACCATTTCCATGTATGCTACCAGGTTGTTTGTCTTCATGCTGATCGGCACAGCCAATCAACCCATTAGGTTCAAAACCAACAATCCTCGAAACCGGAGTCTGCACTTTCTTCCCACCATGAGACGATAAGAAGCTAGTATTGTCGATAGAATCAATTTTCAATCTATGCAAATTGGGCACACCCTCTTTATGTAAATTAACCATACTAGACTCCTTTACAGGTTCCCCAAATGACGAGCATGCAAAATCAGTCACGCTACCAAAGCTTCCCATAGCACTAAATCGTGAGGGTATCTGCATCATTGAGCTCACCGAAGTCGACACTTCATCAGCTACATTACCTGATGGGACTTGAGGCAAGCCCATGACTAGCTAAGACGCTTATCCCTTTCTCTACCCTCAACCCCCACGACCTCCAATGCACAAAATATCGAGCACTAGAGGGACAACTGATAAGTGATAATCAAACCAAAACAAACGTGACTTTATTCTCTTAAACGAATACGAGGAAACCAATCACCGGAAATTATCAAGAGCCTGAAGAACTTTCTTATCATATTCCCCAGCTTTTAAGAAGTGTGTACAACAAACTTACATAAACTTCAACTATATTGCTAGACGGCTACCTATCTATCCACCCGCCCGCAAGCCCATCTCAGTTGGTGTTCGTTCGAAAAATCCAGCAGCTAAACTCAGACGCAAAGCAAAATAAGAAGCAGAACAGGTAGCATAATAAGCACTGCCTTCTCTATCGTACAATGAGAAAAACCACGAAATCATTTATTCACTCAGCAAGATCACAATCTATCCTGAGAGAGAAAATGCAGAGAGAGAGAGAAAGGGAATTAATAAGTAATTATCTACTCAATCACAACTAAATAGAGACAATAACAGGCATTGCACTAACAGAATAAAATTCAGCTCAACTTTTTTTCTAGTGAAAAAAAAAAAAATGTACATACAATATACCAAAATAGCATATTCTAACCAGATTTACACAAAGAGAGCTAGCAATGATTTAAATTTATATCTAAATCAAGTCCAAATTGTTAGAACTGAATGTCATCTCCAAAAATTACAATAACATAATTAAAAAAAAAAAGGAAAAAAAGAACAATCGCATTGAAAATTCATCTCAACTTCCAGTGACTACCACAAACAATAATTCATCCAATAATTAAGAAAATGTAAGAAATAGAAGAAACAAAAAAGAAAATTTTCAGGATTACAGCTCAGACGGCAATCAGTAATTAATCTTCAACAAATATCAATAAAGCTTCATGAAACCAGAAACCCACAAACCCAGATTGTCTCAAACGCAACCAGAACTGATTAATCAACACCAAAAACCACAAAGATTGCTTTTTTTTTTTTAATCATCAAAATTTGAGCGAAAAATATGAATATAAAAAAGAGCCACCCACCAGTTCAGATTAGATTACAAACTACCGGAAGTCACGAGAAATTTGGGAAAGCAGAATTGTAAAGGAAAAGAATGCAGTCAATGTTTGCGATACTAAATTGTGCCAGCGGCGCCTCGCGTTTCTATCTGTTTCTCTCCTTTTTATTTGTATACAAATCTATTTGCGTATATGTTGTTGATGGGCCTTCATCTTCAATCTTATACACATACGACTGAAATTTTTTAGAAAAAGTTATTGCTATTTTAATGTATTTTTATTTAATTTAAAAATATATTACCTTGAAATGATTTAGAGAATTCATTTTCTCAAAATTATCTAGATATGTGACCGATATGACGCTCATTTTTCAACAACGCTAACGTTTAGTCCGCGTAACATTTTTTTCTAATATGTGATTGTTATTCACGTTTACATATAAATTGAAGTCTGATGTATTTTTGTAATTGATGTTAAGGAAAAAATAGTACATTTATTTCCGAATTTTATATAATTTGTAAATTTGATGATCCGGCAAGAAAAAATTTTACAAATAAAATAAATTGAGTATCAACCGTGCTCATGGAAGATGTTTATAAATAAGGCGTGTCATAAGCTGTTTTATTTTTATAAATAAAAATAGGTACAGTTTAGGACTTTTAAGGCATCATGTAATGATAAATGCCAGTGGATCCCCATTTTGACAAAATGCATGATAAATAAATGAAATACTATCTTATGACAAATCTTGATTTCAAAGGTGTAAAAAAGGGTTTTTAGTATTACATGTGGCAGAAGGTTATCAATTCAATCAAGATGCATCCATGAGTGTAGAAGCTCAAAGGGTAATGAGACATATGGAAAATTGCATTTTGTTCTGTGTACATTGATTTTTTTTTTTTTTTTTTTTTTTTAGAAACAGGAATTTATAAAATTAGAGGATTAAACTTTTGTTTACCTCCATATGCTTCATCGACAATAGTTTTGTTTACCTTGTATTACTAAATATATGTCATTACATTTTCTTCAAAAAGATCTAAGTTAACAATTTATTTTTTAGCCGTTTTGAGATTTTTTTTGGGAATTTCCAATATTTTCATTGTTTTATTTTCTTCTTCTTTTCCTTTCATTTGAGTAATTTGGGAAATTTAGTGCTTGGAGCCACTGAGCGATAGAAATTGTCTAAAGAAAATCATGCTGCAACTAAAAAAAGTAAACGAGAATATATACATATAAATGGTGCTATGTTGATTCGTTGTATCGCGACAATAAAGGAATCAAAAGTTATGTTTGATAAAATTACTTTTTATTTTGGAAATAATTTGACTACCATCTTAATATACACAAATAATATAATGTTTTCAAGATAATCCGACAGATTGAATCAATATTGAAGGAGCGAGATAAAATGATCGGTTCGAAGTTAGGTCCAAATTCGCGTACATGCAATAGGCAAAGGGCAAATTAGTAAATGAGTTGCGGCTCCAGCTCCACATTAAACAGACAATTTTTTAGCACTTTTACTATATCTGTTTTGACAAAGACTCTTTATTCCCCTTTAATATAAATCCACAAAATGTGTCTACAAAGCACACACGTCATCACACTACTAATCTTTTAAATACATTCAACCACCACAAAAATTGATAATTTAGAAATTCAGGATAATTATCCTGGTCTCTTCCAAAAAAACAAAAAAAAAATGAAAAAAAAGATGATTATCATGGAGTTATGTGATCGTGATTTATTCCTTAAAAAAACTATGTCCAATATTTGCGGTTAGGACGGACCCAGAAAAAATTCGGCAATAAGAGGTATATATTTCATATTTCAAATTCAAAAATATGTAATCAGTTTTGCATGTAATTCAATTTGATAATGGGGAGTTTTTATACAATAATTCAAACAAACTATTGATATTTTTGATAATTTACAATAATTTTTAAAAAAAATTATTTGGTGGGGCTGGAACCCCCTTTGCCCCACCTAGGTCCGCCTTTGTTTACAGCGGTCTACGCCATAATCTGTGTGTTTATCCTAAATAAATTTATTTTTTTAAAACCTTGCAAAAAAAACTCAAACTATCAATTTTTCATATTACAATAAAATTTCTATTAAGGAATATTTTTTGGACTGCAGAAAAATATGACAAAATGAGAGGTCATTCCTAAATAGAGTTCGAATAAGAATTTTTTATTTATTTTTTTCTAATTTTAATGTATATGAACAATAATTACTAAATATATATACTGTATAATATATTATATGCAAATACATGTATTGATTTATTTCACCTAAAATATGTACAGTCCATGACTTAAAAATATGCATTTAACTTGCTCGACAAGTTGGATTTATTTTGGGTTCAATAAGAAAGTGGTCATATTGACGAGCAATTGAAGATACACAAGTTCAAGGATATGATTACAACAAAAAATATGAAGTCATTGTCACAAACAATTTTAGAAAATTATATTTCTATTGTAATGAGATATATATATATATATATATATAATAGGCCCGGCCCGACGGGCCAACCCGACCCGCCCGTAGTATAGACTGGGCTGGGCTACTATTTTTTGAAGGCCCGTAAAAACCCGGGCCTACCTGGCCCGACCCGAGCGGCCCAATGGGCCAGTCGGGCACGGGCCAAAAAAGCCCAGCGGGCCACCGGGCCAACCCGACCCGACTATCACTTAATACTAATAATGTAAATTCTATGTTTTTATTTCTCATTACCCAATTAATATTTCTAGAATTTACATTGTATAAACTTTATAGTTGATCTGCACACAAATTAACGGACTAATTAGTCCCAGGTGAAATACATCAAACTATGTTATAAGCAGTACCAACAGAAGCAACCGAAAGAGCACATTGTATCATTTTCCACAGCATAAGTACCATTTAATCCAAAAAAAATAAATAATAAAACCAGTTACAAGGTGAAAACTAGCTGAATATTTGTACCATATTCCACAGCATAGGTTCGGGCCGGGCTGGCCCGATTGGTCCGGCAGCCTGCACAGGGCCGGGTTGGGCCATCATTTTGTATGGCCCACAACATTTTCGGGCTGGTCCGACCCGACCCGAAAACTGACTTTTGGCTCGTGGGTCGGGCCGGGTTGGCCCGGCCCGACGAATTTGACTGCCCTATATATATTATTTATTTAGTATGATTTATTCTTAAATGAAGGTATATTTTCATAATATTGGACCGAAAAAAAATCTGAATTATAATAAATATAGAATTTATTTCTATTTATAATTGATCTCAAATTAGAACTATAAAAATATATGATAAAATGAGAGTTTATTTTTAAATAAAGTATTCATCTATGGAGGTTGTACGTATCATATACGTTAGTTTATCATGAACAAAATTGTTAGAATATACTGATTCAGCTCATTCTCGTCAGTGTGGAATAACAAGCAACATGAATGTGATTCTTTTAGCTAAATCTTATTGCTGATACCTAAATGTCGCCGTTCTCTTATCAATTAGTGTAAAAATTATAGTTTGAGTTATTATTTTTTTATAATAAGGAAAATAGTGACCGATCCTCAACTTTTTATTTTTGTTTTCATGTTTTTTGTACAAAACAATAAATAATAGTACACGAACAATTGCCAATATTGGCCAATACATTCTACGATGTCACTCTTTTAGTATTTTCCAAGTAAAGATAAGTATTTTCCAATAACAAAATAGTATTTCAATATTTAAAGATAAAGAATATATTTATAAAATATACACCAATATTAATAAAAGATTGATTCACCCATAACTTTCCTTGCAATCTTATTGTGTTCTTACTTGACAAAACGTTTTGGTACAGTCACCTAAAAAATAAAATAAAAAACTGGTACAGTTGTAAATCTAGTAATAACAACTTAATAAATTTTTTGATATTCTTTTCGTCCACGAAAAAAATATCCATTTTTCCATTTTTTATCTGTCCACAAAAAAAGACGTATGTTTTATTTTTGATAAAATTTTTCCATAAAAATGGAAAAAACAAGTGTGAAAAATATTAAATAAGGTTCCACCGAGACTTGAACTCGGGTTACTGGATTCAGAGTCCAATGTCCTGACCACTAGACCATGGAACCATCTTGTTATTTCTTTGAAGTTTTTCTTATTTTATATATATTAATAGGGTGGCTTCGAATGAGAAAATGCATATTAATCTGAGAATTGTATTTCTTCTCTCACAATCTTAGGGATGTTTTTTACACTCTAACCCAAAATAAATAATTTATTCAAGGAAATTTTATTCGTATTGTCCTTTGCTTAAAGAACAAGCTATAGCTAAATCATCATTTTTATACTCATCTTACGCCATACTCTTATTTGGCTTTATATATACCATACATGCCAACAATAGGTTCTTATATGACTTTAATTTCACTAGATGATTATTTTATTTTAAATAAAAGTTATTTACAAAATTCTTATGAACAAGCTTACATTTACAAGGATCCTAATGAAGCTTAGGGGTATATCAGATTATTCAATGTATATATGTATGAGATTGATATTGATATTTGTGTTTCATATATTAAAGGTATCTATTGATATCAATTGAATAAGAAAGTAGAGATAATAATGATAAATTAACAAAAATTAGTATGTTAAATATTAAAAATTAGGATATAGTAAATCAATTTGATATCCATATATACTCGTATAATTCTTAGTAAACGAGCCCTACAACTTTAATAAATTCAAGCCCAGTCATGTTTTTCTATTATTCTTTTGTAAATGTTTAAAATTTTAGCGGGACTTAAAATTTTTAACAATAAAAATATGATTTTGCCAATTATTTATCAAGAAAATGACCCAAATAAAACCAGAAATAGGGATATTATCATTAATTACATCGTACTATCATCTCACAGCACTTTGTATCTTCTTGTCGACACTCTGTTTGACGACTTCTCTCTCTACGACGAAGAGAGAGAGAGAGAGAGAGCGGCGGAGCAGCATAAAACCTTACCCCGCCCCCCCCTCCCCCCCCCCCCCACACACACACACACACTCTCTCAAAAACCTCAAATTTCCACATTTTCCGATTGATTTCGGAGCAAGAGTAATCGGAAAATGGTGGATTTCGCTAGGGTTCAGAAGGAATTGCATGACTGCAACAAGGATTTCGAGTTTTCAGGGATAAAGGTCAGCCCTAAGGGCGACACTAATCTCGCGCAGTTGCACGGTACAATTCCTGGTCCTCTTGGTACACCTTACGAAGGCGGTACCTTCAAGATCGACATTACTTTGCCTGGTAAAATTTCATTTCCATTTTTGTTGGAGTTTATGCTGTTTTATTGATGTAAAAAGTTTTGAAACTGATATTGAATTGCGTGTTTGCTTCTCCGGGATTTTAGGGTTCTTGTTGTTTTGCTCATGTTTTATGACGTGTACAAAATCATGTATGGGTTTTATGATTAAATTAATCTGGTTTTTGTTCTTATTAGTTATTGTTTCTCCAGTATGGCTGTGTGCATTTATACTCCATTTTTCTCTTGCTTTGAATGATATAGACTATAGAGAGTTCAGGAATAGGATTTGGATTGGATGATGAAGATGAGATATTTGCATAATTGGTCCCTTGTTTTGTTGAATTTATGGATCGTTCCCTGTGTTTCTGTAAAGTAATGTGAGCACTTGCCTTGATTTCAAGTGGTTGTGATCATGGTGAAATTCATCGTACTTCCCACATCCTGGGAAAATTGATTTAATTTTAAAGACATTTAGAATTCAATATTATTGGTTACCCTTTTGTGAAATTCATTGCACTTCCCATATTATGTGAAAAAATTGAATTAGTTTTAAACTCAATTAGAAATCAATAATATAGAATACCCTTCCGTCATCTCTCACGTTACTACCGATGATGACCTTCATATAAGTCCAGTGTTACTTCATATCTAATAGCATCCTTGGATTGCGCTTTTATCCCAGACCATTTTGGACCACTGAACTTTCTTGCCATCATTGAACTTATAGATGTGATTTTCCCTCTGGGCATTCCTATACAACCAAGAAACCAAGAAATATTCATCTTGCGTTCTTGCTTATTATTGGTTGCTTACAACACTTTTTTCCGATCCTTAATCTTTTGGTCTAACCACCGTGTATTTATAACTTGGATGTAGCTGAGCATCACTATCCGTGTACCCCTCTTTTGGTATTCCGGTTAACAACTATTACCATTTTCTCTTGCTAAATTGGTTTGGTTTTCAACATTAGACAAAACAACTACTTTAAACTTTGTCTGGTATTCATGAATCATGTCAAACTGCTGAGGCTTTACAAAATGTTGTGCCATTATTACTGGTTAGATTTGGAATGCTAAAATAGGATTGTGTTGCCGTAGTATTTCTGTTTTTGCCCAGTCAACGCGATTAGTAAGTTGATGTTAAATTGATTTATTAATTCTTGTATCTTACCAGTGATGTCCAATTTGTATGCTAAACCAGGATTGATGATTGATCTCTCGCTTAGCTTTTATGCTTCCAGATATTTTATTGTTGGAACTACAGTTTATGATGTAACTTGTTCCAAGCTTAAAGTTGAGTCTCTAAATTGCTTTGTTGATGGTTTGAAGATTTCACATAAATTAGATCTATTTACATTTTCATGAAAAACAACAGATTCTTTTTGTTTAGTTTATTATGAACTATTTGCAATTTTATTCTTTCTTTTTCCCTTTGCAGATGGTTACCCTTTTGAGCCTCCCAAAATGCGGTTTGCCACTAAAGTATGGTATGTTGAAAGCTTCCCCTAATTTTTGAATGTATGTTCTTGAGACTTTGGACTGCTGTTGTTCTTGTTAAAGAACTTCTCATTTTGAATGAACATTTGAGATCTTCCACCTCTACTTCATACATATACGGTATACTATGTATCTGTGAAAGTGAAATTATATGGTGCATTCAACTGTTAGGTTCTTTTGATGGAACTTGCGAGGAAGGGGATTACGCATTTTAGTGGATTGGTATAGGTTGTGGTTTTATGATGTTCACTGCATCACAACAAAAATGTTTCTTTACTTTTTTGATCTCATGGATAAGTAAACAAATGAATGACAGCATCCCTTAGGAGCTAGAGTCCTGAACGTGTGGATAGTCCTTAGGAGCTAAATTTTGAGGGGTCAGTGACTTCATCATAATGAAACAGCCATTTGCTGCCCCAACATTAGAGCTTGTCTTGTCACTATCTCAAGGCTTATTTTTATCCAGTTGCACTTGATACTGAAATTCACGCAAGTCCCAATGGAATAATTATAAAATATTTTGGGTAACATACTCATCTTCCATTGTTATCAGTATATGAGGTTCTGATATCCTGATTCGAGAAGTAATTTACATATCTAATTCTTTTATGGCTTTGTTTACATCAAAGGCACCCAAATATTAGCAGTCAAAGCGGTGCCATATGCCTTGATATCCTGAAAGACCAATGGAGCCCAGCGCTAACTTTGAAAACAGCGCTCCTTTCTATTCAAGCACTGTTATCTGCTCCCGAACCGGATGATCCTCAGGATGCCGTTGTAGCACAACAGGTGCTGTCTCTGTGTGTCTGATGTTTTAATTTCATTCTCGTGCTTGCTCGTCTCATGTATGATGGTTAATTTATTGTTTACCGAAAACGTTTCTTTTTCATCAGTTTGATATCCGTTCCTTTCTCATACATACACGCATTTCCTCCACCCATACTTGTTTATCGGTTGTTAACTTCTGCATGCTTCAGTATCTCAAAGACTACCAGACTTTTGTTGGCACGGCTCGTTACTGGACAGAGGCATTTGCCAAGACATCGTCTCTTGGTGTAGAGGAAAAGGTATGTAAGATTCTTCTCGTCGTTTATACTTTATAGTCCCTCTACCTTCTTTCTCCCTTGTTTTGGTTTCCCTTCTCGACTTATCGCATGTGTGCATAACCATAATAAGTACAGGGAAAATAGTATTTCTTAACACGATTTGTATGATTATACCAACATCGTTTCAATTTGCTGGAATCTGTGCAGGTGCAGAAGCTTGTGGAGATGGGATTCCCTGAAGCTTTGGTGAGAAGTACTCTGGAGAGCGTCGGTGGCGACGAAAACTTGGCTCTTGAGAAGCTCTGCTCCATTTAGTAGAGGCTGCTGCAGTGAGTTGTTGATGAATATAGCAGCTTGGTATACATAAAGGAGATCCTACCAATTACACTTCATAAATACTTGCCCCCTTCGTTTTTTGAAATGTCTATATTAATTTTTAGTGCTTTTTTTTCCCCTACTCGATCGACCACGGTTTTAACCCTTGATGATCAAATATCCATGATTAATCCAAGATTGTTCTAATCCAACGTTGGGAATTTCTTCATTTTAGTGGCAGATGATTAGAGAATTGTCTATTTTAGTTTATATGTTTTGCGTTTCAGTTACAATGTTAAAAAATTTACAGCTAGATGATAAGAATTTTGCTCTCAAGTATAATTTGATTAATTTTCACCTAACATCATCATAGTATATTGTTTGTTTTAGAAGATTAAATTACATGTCACGAAATGAATAGTTATCGTTCGGAGGAGTTATCTCATCTAAATCAATGAATGGAATTTTGAACGAAATAATTTTACTTAATTGTCAATGTCAAATTCTAATTTTCGTTCCCCATAAATTCTATATTGGGGCACAAACGTAAACAAGTAAACAAACAAAAAAAGGAAACTTCAATAATAGAATTAGAAAGAGATCACAAGAAGATGACATTTTAAAGTAGACTAAATTCTTCTTTTTGACAGTTGATATGAGTTGTTCGCTCTATCTACTCGAAATAATAAAGAGTAATTTCTCCAACACCGAATAGTATCCCCTACCATCATAATTCGTATACTAAGAAAGAACACAAAAAATTACTCTATTTATTCTTAATTAATTGTATTCATAAAATTAAAAGCTCATGTATTTTTTCTTCAAATTAAAAGGTGGTGTGTGCAAAAGCATATTCGGACAAGTTTCTACAGAAATTTTGAAATATGATTGTTATTCATGCACAAGTTTCGTTTCCAAATATTTCCTTTGTTCCATCTAGTATTGATAATATGTTTTTCTTGGGTGTCCCGCTATTGATGACTTGTTTCATTTTTTGAACCTCTCTCTCTCTCTCTCCCCTTATATTTTTACCTAAAACCACTTAATTGACCTATAAATACTTTATTGACAAGAATTAAATATTCTATAAAATTATACTAAACATGTGAGGCACCACCTTTCATACCTAATTTTCCTCTCCTTAGTTTCCGCGCCGAAAGAAAAATATGAATCATTAATATCGGAAGGAAGGAAGTAGTATACTTAGTCGGAGACGATGGAGTTACTAAAACTGGGGTTGCAGAAAGGCCAAAAGGAAAAGACAAAATAGGAAAGTTGAGAGCAAGAGAATGATTCAGTTGAGATTTTTTTCATGGTATTTTAATGGCATTCGAATAAAGAAAAAGGAAAAAAAGAAGAAGATAGTGTCAATCAGCAAAATAAACAAGAAATTAGTCTATAGAAGTTTGGAAATTTTATTTGAAAGTTTGCATTATTACGATTCTATATCAACTATTTTTAATTTTTTATTTTATTTTTGTAGTGGAGGACTCTATATCATTTTAATCAGTGAATAAAAAGAACTCATACGATCAATTTACAGCAATTTTGCTTGATTATCGTACATATACTAATGAAATTATCAATATAATCTTTCTTTTTGCCTTAACAAATTGCAAAATAATCTCTAAAAGAAAATGGCAAAAAATGAACATGAAAACAACACATAATAGTGTCAAAACTCCATCACTCCAGAAAGAAAGGAAAAAAAGAAAAAGAAATTGTAAGAAAACTTGATAGACATTCCAGAATTTCTATATTATATATATGCACCTAACTTGCAAACATAAAAATATAAATAATATTTAAGTGGTAAATGTTTAATATGAGTAATGATAGCAAACTTTGTGTACTCCTCTAACACGAGGAGGTTGACACAGATAAAACAGCATGATCGCCATCGCCAGCGCCGCCATCAACCCTAGTAGCGCCGACGACGAGCCGCCGCCGTCGTCGGAGCAGCAGCAATCCTTTCCCATGGCTTCCCTTCTTGAGGTTTTTATTTTTATATATAAATATATATGTGGAAGAAGAATGGAAAATGTATTCAAGTATATATGTTTATAGTGTAATAACAACCAAAGAAAAAGGATATATAGTGGAATCATACCGTTCTTGAAAAAAGAAAAGTAAAAGGTAAAATTAGAGTGGTGGAAGATCATGGGAAAGTTGGTATGAGGAGGAAAAATGGCATCATAAATAATAAGGGTAAATAAATAATAGTATTAAATGTAAAAAGGCTTTCCACTTAGAAATTATTATTATTGATTTAAATAATTTCATTTAGGTTCTGCTGCAATTTTTTTTTTATAAATTATTAAATTTTGGCTCATTAATTTTTTAAAAAATATTACGTGAAATTTTATCTAAAATAAATATTACGTGAAATAAATATCTGATGAAGTTAACCAATTTTTAATTTTGTACTATTATCTTTCTAATTTGTTTCAGTTCAAGTTTTTTTGTTTTTGTTTTTTTAAACTATACATCATTACATAACATCATTGAATTGAAAATTCTATATTTTACTTTCCCTTTTCTAAAGAAATAATCAACTCTATTGTTGTAGTTTTGAAGTAATTAATTAACTTATCTTTTTCCAATTAATTTCACCCAAATAAGGAGTTTAGAAAAGTGGTCCACAATTAGCATGTGAGGTGTATGTTCGACAAAATTGACGTGTTAACTAACTACAAATAAACTCTAGTTTCAATTTTGGATGTATTTAAACAATTTTCGTGGTTCTAATCTCAATTCACCTTTCTGTGGTTAGCACGCCAACAACTATGATTGATCGGATTTCTTCTTCTAATAAATAATAATTCGTCCACCCCGAAACGATACGTCGGTTGTGTATTTCTTAGTTAAATCGAATGTAAAGCATACTCGTTCGTACCCATTGAAATTGTCATATTACTATTTCGTACGTAAATTAAGTATAAAGATAAAAAGATAGAAAGTGGATAAGTCTCGTTACTTTTGAAGGATTTTGAATGGTTAAAATTTCCTTATTTGGAAGATGACGATATGAGTTATACACACATAAATAAAGAAATGATGACAATATTAATGAATGAGAGTGAATACGATTCAACTAGAGTTGTCAGTGAGTTGGCCCAGTCCAACTCATTATGGTCGGGCCGATTTCGAAAATAATGTGGTTCTGGGCCTCGACTTCCACCTTGAAATGGATTCCAATGAACATATTTTCGACCTAGAATCGGGTCAAGCCAGGCTCGCACTATGTGGGTCTGTTTGATGTAAAAGTTCGGTTCAAGCTCGACCGGCTCTATTTATGGGCCTGAGTCGAGCGGGGCCTGAATGCTGATGGATCGGGTCGATAACAGATCCAGTGAAGGAATGGTCACAATTCTTGTATTTTTATGATAATGGGCCACTTTAATCTATTTGGGCCTATTTTAATATGAGCGATTGAGCCTAGCAAAATTTATTTCATTCTTTGGACTATGGAGTGAAAGTACTGAAAATTTAAATCCAAAATGTCTAAGAAGGTTATCCAAGTCTTTATAGTAGTAGTAGTATTTTTTATTTCTCAAGGGATTTCTCCTTGTTAGAATAGTAGCAGTATATTTCAATGTCTACCTTTAATTTCTCAATTCATAATGGAAAGTGATTCCTACTAAAAAAATTCCCATCATATTAGTTTAAAACTTTATTCACAAAATGTAGATTTTCTAAAATTGTTTTGACGCAAAGGTTTGAATAATTGAATTTAGGAGTCCAAAGTTTCACACGTGTGCTCTCATTTCTCATCTTTGAATTTCAACGCGCTTTTTCTTTCAAGTTTCTTTACAGTGGAGTATAATTTTAAAATTATACAGTTGAATAATCCCTCTATGATAATTTTTCTTAAGGAGGTGGTAGTCCAATTCTAATGATATCGAAGTAAATTAATGATCTGATTATGAATTTGTGATTTCCATCTAATAGTCGATAGTCTCTCTTACTGACCTTATATAAGTAGGTGTGTTGAAAGCCTCTATTTAATTAGGTTTGAAATAATCCGATTGTATCACATAAATTTGATAAAGATCTTGCACAATTACGATTTTTTATTAAATTGCATGCGTAAAATGAATTGATCCCACCAAATCAATGCTATGCTTCGTGAAAGTGAGCATAATCATACTATCACTTTTATTATCAGAATATCAGGGACGGAGTTATAGTTCCTAGGGGGCACGTGCCCCACATTTTTTTATTTTTTTTACTAATATGTAATATATATATATATATATATATATATATATATATTCTATATGTAATTAATTTGTGTAGCATGTATATTCTATATAATTTTAACATTTCTTTAATTCTTTTTTCAATGAAAATACTTGTTAAGGTTTTTTTGTTGTCATTACTATAGTTGAAAGGGTGTTTTTTGCAACAAAAATCATGTAAAATCATTTACGCAATCGAAAAAGCGATTAATGAATAAATGATAGTTTGATTGTATTGAGAAAGAGGTTTCTAGTAATGTCGATAATGAGTCAATCATACAAATATTTAAATCAATGAAAACTCGTAGGTTTCAATTGTTATAAATTTCGTTTATAATATAGTAAAACCTGTTAACGAATTTTATCTTTATAATTATTTTATTTATGCCCCCAATAAGAAAATTCTGGATCCGTTATGCTCTTAAAAATTACTCATTATCCAAGATACTACTACTGGTATTTATAAGATCAACTTACCCTAAAATAGAAACGCATGCCTCTCATTTAATAAGTTGATGGTATATATTAAAGTAGAGACCATAGTTGATTGAAGTGATTAGAATATGTTTTGGTTCTCAATGATGTGGATTTTATGTTGATTAGACCTTTTAGTGATTATTACCACGTGGCACGTGCTAAACTTGGACCACTAACACTAGGTTATTATTGGTATTGCCAGAATCCTTCATTTATTATTTATTAAATTAATATTTATATATATATATATATATATATATATATATATATATAGTTGAAAGAAAAAGCTTTAAATTGAGTGGCATTAATTAATGTAAGTACTCCACATCTTATTTATGATGACGATCTAATAATTGCAGACTAATGTTCTTATTGTTGTTGCAAATACGTGACAGATTTGATCAATGGTGAGAATAATTTTTACTTTTAAATATGTGGAAGTATATTAATATACTAGTATTTATTTTGTGAAAAGACTCAAAAACAAAATCGTGATGATTCAGCGTATTAATATTTTTTTCATAATGTTATGCTGTGTCGTTTGACGTTTGCAAGCTTTTGCACGATAAATAAAATTTTACATCGCACAATGGTGGGAAATTACTCATCCCAAAAAAATATATTACTATTGTAAAATTGTAATGAATTATTTATGGAGATTTTGATACTCTCGGCATCTTTGACCCATTGAGATAAGCTTTTTCATTGGAGTTCATTTTATATTATTTCAATTTCAAGAAATTATGAAAGACAACTTAGCTAGTTCCTAGATCCTCGAGAAATTTTATGGCTTGATGTCGACGATCCAAAAGTTCTGATTAACTTTTAGGTTAATTTAGAACAAACTTTTGATGCATATTAGCAGTATTCAATGATATACTATTACATTTTTAAATAAAAGTCGAGCTGACAACCTTAACTCCCAACCGATTTTGCAAAATATATTAAATAATAATGTTGATTTTTTAGTTTATAGACCGTCAGCTCGACATTTATATGCCAAACATATCAATTTGAATGAGAATTCTAAATAAAATTATATTTTATTGAGTATTAATAAATTAATATTGGAAATATATTCTAAATTTGAAAATTAATCGAAATTTTTAGATGAAAAAGTGCAGTTCTCCCTATCTTATTTCTGTTATTAATGCAAAAGATGCTCTCCAATAATTAGTTTCGACAAGTTAGGTAAGTATTTTTATGTTCCTACTACCTAGGAAATTAAACAGAGAAGTAAATTTTCTGAACTGTTCACCCGATAAATAGTCAAATAAATTGATTTCTATGAAACTTCTTCTCATTTGAAATCTGGAAATAATAATAATAATAATAATAATAATAATAATAATAATAATAATAATAATAATAATAATAATAATATCTTGCATGAAAAGTGTGTGTAACTGTATTTCGTAGACAAGGACTATGGATGTTAAGTGGTCCTACTCGAAATCTAAGTATCTCAATTAAGAAAAATTGAGAAGGAAAAAAATATATTATAAAGCGCGATATTATTGAAAAATATCATATAATGTGACAAAATAAATATAATATCCTATTTATGACAATAAAAATATGTGACAAACGGTCTTAATCAAAATCCATCATACGCAAATAATATCGATATGGATCCAATTTATATTTCACAGGTCATTTTTCTTAAACCAGTATGGATTAGTATTAACTAAACTTTCACTCATAGAAATAATAGTGATGATGAGCGCAGACAGAAATTTAGGGTATGTTCCAGTTCCACAAGGGATGAATAATTTAAGAAAGTAATAATCATTTTCTCAACTTTATGTCATATCCCATGATTAATTTTGGAGAAAAAATGAAGTGGGTAGTTACTAGTGAACATTGCATAATAATTATGATGAGTGCGATCGTTTGATTAGATAATCACAGATCGACAATATAATCCAGATGGTTAATTTGTAAGTATATATCACATAACTCATATTAATGATTACATTAAACTTTTTATCTAGTTTTGATACTAGACCGTAATTGCATAATAATAATAATAATAATAATAATAATAATAATAATAATAATAATAATAATAATAATAATAATAATAATAAGTCGAGTTGGCGCGCTAATGCATTCAACAATCATGCTCCAAATTTTACAGGTTTTGTTGATTTGGTAAGTGAATTGGTTGGTAGAATCTTTTAGTAGTTGGATTTTATTTACGAACAAAAATGCATAACTTGCAATAAAAATAGGTGCATTACATTTTTTTTTCTTCTCTTAAAGAAAGAGGACAAATGTATATAAATACATGAATTTTGATATAATTTTTAAATTGTACACTGACTTTTAGTATTTTGTACGTATATAATCATGAACTTATCAATTTTGTTCGAATTTTCCACAATTAAGATTTGTGAGAAATTGAAACTGATATGCATACGTATAAGAAAATTGATATGCGTGATATGCGTACGTGTTCGAATTGATATGGATACGCGTGGACAAAATTAACCAATTTAACAACCACGTGTATTCAACCTGACAACCATGTCAATTTCAATTTCTCCCAAATCATAAATTGCGGAGAGTTTGAACACATTGATAATTTCATGATTTTATACTGGACTAAATAAAGTTCAAATGTAGTTTAAAAATTGGATCAAAATTCATATTTTTACTTGCATTCACCCACAAAAAAATGTAACCCTATTAATGCATTGTATTTTTATAACATCAATGATATGCTTATATTTTGTGTACAATCAATCCTATCCTTAACATTTTCTCTAAAAAAAAAAAAAATCATATCCTTAACATTTAAAATGTAACTAAACTAGTAAAAGGAACAGTCCCTTAAGGCCGGTTTATTTAATTTTGTTGCAACTTAATTTACTTTATTTAAAATTATAAAAATCTAGTTAGATCTTAATTAATTACTATAACTGAAATTAACAAAATCTAATTATTTTCTTATTACATCATAATCTTTCTTATTATCACTAATTACAGTCAACATTTGTATATTAGTACTAGTAGTTTAGGACCACTTCCAACATTTGTATAACAAATTTATATAAAATTAAAAAAAGGAAATCAACTTTAAACAGAAGAAAATTCTTTTCTTTTTAACTGAGTTTTCCTTTTTCCATGATCTTGCCTCCATCATCATCACCACCATCAATTGACTCTTCCACCTCTCCATCTCTGCAATTCCCATTTGCTAATTTCCTCTCTCTCTCTCTCTCTCTCTCTCTACACAAGCACACTTTTTTTAGCACGAAAAAATCGTTAACCATCGCTCAATTTTGAACAAGAAACTGAGACGAGATTACCCCCACCCACAGCGCATTAAATGCAGAGTTGCAGACAGCCACGATACAATTGGTTCCTTCTATAATTCTTTATTAATTGCTTCTGGTCTTTTCTCACTCTACTCAACCAAATTGACTACTCATTTTCTTTTTTTGTTTTTTTTTTCCTTCTCAAACTTGATGGTTGATGTTTAAGTTCTCTGCTGACTCTTTTGAATCAATCGTTGAAAAACCTATACCCTCTCTCTCTCTCTCTCACTCTGTGTTTGTGTGTGCGTGTAAGTCTCTCTCTCTCTCTCTCTCTCTGGGTGAGCTCTAAATGCGGAGTAGTTCTTTCTAACTAGTTCTTCAGCAGCTAAAAAAGATTCGCTTTTCATTTTTCTGGAATTTTTTTCAGCTTCTGATGAAATGGGCAGTATAAAATTTAGACAATTGAACTGAAAAAACACTTGTTATGGGGTGTGTTCTCGGAAAACGAGCTGCCGGGAAAAGAGAAGATCGCCGGAGGAAGCACGGCGAAGAGCAGCGGGATTCGGGAACCACCGCTGCGACGGCGGTGAACGGCGGAGCTGAGAGAGGTAAGGAGAAGAAGATCGCGGAGGTCCCAGCCGCGACTTCGACGTCGACGGCGGCCGCCACCGCCCTGGAGTTCCGGCTGAAGAGGGGAATCTCCTCCGGCAGCGAGGTGTGGCCGTCGTGGCTAAACGACGTCGCCGGCCACGCTATCAAGAACTGGAAACCTCGCCGCGCTAGCACCTTCGAGAAGATTGATAAGGTAAACAAACTGTAACTACCTTCGTAGATTGGGAAGGTACAATCATGTAATGCGTGTGTATTTGTAATGCTAGCTAGCAATGTAGAATGCTGAATTTCTCTGCCAAGGTACAGCATTTTGATGCACTAATGGTTTTGAGCAATACATAGGAAGAACACACACACACACAATGGATGAATTGTTTTTGTTTTTCCTTCCAAGGTACAACAATTTGATGCAAAGCTGATTATTGGCAATACAGAGGTTGAACACACACACACACACACACACACACACACGCACGAAATATATAAATTGCCAAGGTACAACAATTTGATGCACGGCTGATTTTGGCAATTACATAGGAAGAACACACACACAAGTGTATAAATTTGTTCATGTTTAAAGGGCTTTCTTGAAAATACATTATGTTTATTATTATTGGTTTTTCATTATGAATTAAAGAATTAGGTAAAAATTTGCAGATAGGGCAAGGGACATATAGCAATGTGTATAAGGCTAAGGACTTGATCTCCGGGAAGATAGTGGCCTTAAAGAAAGTACGATTCGATAACTTGGAGCCCGAGACTGTCAGGTTCATGGCGCGAGAGATACTCGTTTTACGAAAGCTGGATCATCCCAATGTAATCAAGCTTGAAGGCGTGGCGATTTCCAGGATGTCGAGCAGTCTTTACCTCATCTTCGAGTACATGGAGCACGATCTTGCTGGCCTCACCGCATTCCAAAATGTCAAGTTCACCGAGCCCCAGGTGAGTTTGTTTTGTCGAGTTAATATGCATATTTACGAATTAAGCATAGTGTGGCTGGAATTTTTGAATGATACATGTTGTTTTATTTAAAATGAGATGAGTGTGAAACTTTCTATGACAAGAGGGGCCTATTCGGGCAGTTCTCATGTTGTTGGATCTTTTAACTACCATCCGAGGCACAGTTTTAGTAACAGATGATGTTTTTACTTCTCGTTTGTGATGGAATGGGGGCGATTGGATTATATGCCGTATTTGTCTTGTATGTTTGGATCATGTGCTTTTTGGATGCTACTGAAAGACCTTTCTTGATCACTGGTCCCAAGCATTGGAGATTCGTTATGCCCGGCTCGTTTTTTACTGGTAATTATAGCATCCGTAGCTTAAGCAATGTGATTGAATTTTCTCATACTGCTAACAGTTGTCATTTTCTTCTCTTGATGGCTAGTTCTTGGGGTTTAGGGACGGGGTAATTAATCATGCTTCTAACATTTTAATACAGTATAACCTGTAATTTTTCCTTTCTTCGAGGGAAACAAGATAAGTACCTTGTTTCAAAAAAATTGTTTGAAATTTTTAAACTAAGAATAGGCAAGATGTTGTTGGGATGGATAGAAGTTTCAAATGTCGATTCGTTTATGTAAGAGTAATTCACCCCGGATGGAGGTGCTAAATAAGTTCTTGGCTAGAAGGACATGCATTCGGCATAAGAAAAGAATCCATTTTAGTCTTACTAAGCAGAAACTCATTCCCTTGTAATCAGGTTTTACTCTTCGGACAACTATAGTTTTTGACTTGGTGAGTTTGAATTTTTTGTTTATACTGTTTCACATGATTTAGATTATGATGTTTTCGAAAAGACTGCTCTAGTTGCTTCGTACCTTACAGTTTGTCAGAGAAAATTTGCATGTATTTGTCAAGCGTATGTGTCTTCTCTCAATAGACGAAACGCGATTGCTATGCTAACTCAATCTGATAGCCGAAACTTCTCTAAATAGTAGTAGCTTTCTCTTATTTTCCCTAATGTGTTAGATGGTGTTGGCAAATAGAATAATAGACGTCGACTGATCTTGTTTACTCTTTGTTCTTTGCCTCGAGTTCTTACCAGCCTCGTCTTGCTTTAAATCACACAGATATATGATTACTGATCTCCTACGTTTCCAGTGCAGGTGAAATGCTATATGAAACAATTACTTTCAGGTCTAGAGCACTGCCACAACAACGGTGTCCTGCATCGTGATATCAAGTGCTCTAATTTGCTTATCGACAACGAAGGGAACTTAAGAATAGCTGATTTTGGACTAGCTTCTTTCTTCAATCCACAAAGCAAACGACCGATGACGAGTCGTGTCGTGACCCTTTGGTATCGTCCTCCCGAACTTCTGCTTGGGGCCACTCATTATGGCGTTGGTGTTGATTTGTGGAGCGCTGGATGTATTCTAGCCGAATTATTCACCGGGAAGCCTATTTTGCGGGGACGCACAGAGGTACTTTTGCTTTCGACTTTATCTATTTATTTATGTCTGATGGCACTTGTCATTTCGTATATCTGCGTTTGCCGTTAGGTTGAACAACTGCACAAGATATTCAAACTATGTGGTTCGCCACCAGAGGAGTACTGGAAGAAATCTCGATTACCAAACGCGACTCTTTATAAACCGCAACAACCTTACAAGCGCTGCTTAGCAGAAACATTTAAGGATTTTCCGCCATCTGCTCTCGTGCTGATGGAGACGCTTCTTGCCATTGATCCCAATGCACGTGGCAGCGCCACCGAAGCATTAAACAGTGAAGTAAGTAATCTTTAATTTAGTTTGTTAATAAAGGTGAATCTTTCAATGTTAAAGGTATCTCAAAATCTTTCTGAGCAAAAACTACTTTATTTTCTCATCATTTAAAAAGTTGGATGTTCAATATTATTGTAAGGTTGTATCGTAATTGATAATCCGTTTTGGGACAGTTTTTTACCTCCGAACCATATGCATGTGAGCCGTCGAGCTTACCGAAATTCCCTCCAAGCAAGGAAATGGATATAAAGTTGAGAGATGAAGAAGCTAGAAGGTACTCACTTTTGCTTTCTTTACTTTCTGTAGCCGCTGTTTACAACGTTATAACCATATACCGGCATCTTGATTCTGCTCGTGCAGGCAACGAGGCTTAGGGGCAAAACCTCACGTCACTGATGGCAATAAACGAACTAGAGTACGAGACAAAGTCAGTCGAGCAATCCCCGTTCCAGAAGCAAATGCAGAGCTGCAACCCAACTTAGATGTATGTCAAAACACTCCTCTCGCTTTCTTGTTATTTTTATATTTTTTTCCATTTTTCTCTAAATAATAATATTAGAGTTGTAAATTTGATTCATTGGCATAATTCTGCAGAGGTTGAGAATGATGTCAGATGCCAAAGCCAAGAGCAAGAGTGACAAATTTCCTCCACCTCATCAAGATGCAGAAGTAGGGCATCATCCTCTTGATGCATCTCGAAACGGGCCTTTATCGTTCAGCGCATCAGCTGACACCTCGTTCGCCTCCGCAATCTTTGACCGGAGGTCTTCAAGATCTCTAAGAAGCACCGCGTCGAAAGGTGCAACCTCGAGAAATAAGGAGGAGCCTCATAGGGCTCCGGCCCGGAGCTTCATGAACGCGTTGTATCCGTCATCCATTGGTTGGGATTTCGGGTTCAGCCGCAGACGAACAGTTTTGGACAATAGCAGGGATCCAAGGTAGAGAGACTAGAGAGGTAAGTGTACACAAAATTTTGAATGTTGTGTGTGTCAGTGTGTGCGCTTTTTTTTTTTTTTTTTTTTCTGTCGGGAGAAATCATCATGTTCATTCAAGGTAATTTGTTTTCTTTCTTCAATTTGTGTATATTCATTATTCAAGAGCAACATACCAAAATATCATGTCATTTTTGTACAGTGAGAATTGATTGTTTTTACAACTATGCATTTGTAGCTTTTTTTTTTTTACCTTTTATTTAGAAACATATTTTTTGTTTCTGGAATTCTCGGACCACCATTTAGAAGTCTCTGAATTAGTTAATCTATAGTAAAATTATAAACATAAATATTTCACCGATAGTTCTTTTATTTTTATTTATATATATATATATATATATATATATATATATATATATATATATATTGGGTGGAAACCTTTTTGGCTTGAAAATCACACTAAAATGGTACAGAATTAAATACATTGGAGATACCTTGAGTATTACTTTCATAATAATGTATAATTAATAGCAATATTTTATTAAACTTTACACACAAAAAATCTATTGTTGATTGATTGCATCATTTGAAAAGGGGCCCAAAACCTCAAATCTAACCAACCATCCAACTTCATGTTAAATTGTTCCAACATTTAAAAATAGGGTTAATAGTCCGTTAGTTAATACACGAACCTCGATCTAATTTGTAATTTTAAGCCGACATTTGAAATATTTAAATAACGATCTCATGCTTCGATTTGTACCAATTCCAACATCCCCAATGTTGAAAAACCATGACATCCGGGTTTTCATGCCACCTTATATTTAGATTGCCACGCTATTTTTCAGACCAAACATCAAATTTGCTACAAATCGAAAATTGGAGTCATTACACCATCATCTCAAAACTTAGGTTAAAATTACAAATTTGGTCAAAGTTCGTGCATTAATTGACAATCAACTCTTTAAAAAATCCAAATTCACTGAAAATAAGCTTCTTTTTTTTTCATCCTAATTTCATGGCAGCTCAAAAATTGTTGACAAAATTCATTCAGAAAAGCATTTTAAGCCCCATCTTTCAGTCAAATGCTAACACAGAAAAATCATTCTCAAAAACTAACACTTCCTCCAAAGAGGAGTGCAGAAGCAGAGATGCCTTTTCCTTCAATCAAAATATGTTTATATGCACCGAAATCGATCGAAAAGAGAAGCGCGGTTTTCAGAACCTTATTTCCTGTAGTCTGTCTGTGTCGCGATCTAGAGTAAATTTGTCAACCCTGATGTTCTGGGAATCATCCGACGTGAAAGAGACGCGTATTAATATTAATATCTACGATGACAGCAAAAGCCTTATGATGTTCCTCGCTAGCCGATTATCTTGACCTGTAGCAGGCCCTCTTCGCTGCACGAACGATGTCGTCCACCTGATAATATATATTCCAAATGTGACCTAAGTTTTGGTTCGAATAATCATAAAACGAGACAGAATTTAGCAATTTAAATGTTTCGATCATTGCCCTCTAATATACGGGCAACACGGCTCCACACCTCGTGCTAATCCCATCTTATTTAGACACTACCATCAGTCTAGTTCACAATATAGAAACCCTATTCTAAATTTATTATAGACTCGATTAAACTTGTCGATAAAGTTTGTCGGTAAATTTAAAATAGTCTTCTTAGGGCACTCCCAACAGCTCACTCATAATCACTTTTAACTCTAAAATAACAAAATGTAAGATAAAAAACATATCCAACCGATCTCCCAATTAAGTGGACCCCACAATAATATTTACACCTACCTAAATTTTTTCTCAAATTTAAACCTCCCTAAATCTACTCCTATCTCACAAATTGAGTTGTGCCCATAATTTTTATTAAACAATTAACGTAAAATAGGAGATTTGTTGTATGTATTAGTAAAATAGGGGGCTAGAAATCATATAGGGGAGCATTTAAGAGAATTTTTAGGAGTTCACAAAAATACGATAACATGAAATTATAGATTTAGTCTCAGGCAATGCTCTAATTCATTCAATGAAAAGACGAAAAATAATAAAAGATGCACAAACCTGTGGAAAAGCCAATCTCTCGATATTTGCAGCGTAGGGCGTGGGAACATCAGCCCCGGCAATCCTCTCAACGGGGGCATCAAGATACTCAAAGCTATCTTCAACAACAGTAGCACTGAAGAAATAGAGATAATGATTAAAAGCAATGCACTTAGCTAAAGAGAGGAGGAAGAGGATGATGTCTATATAAAGAAAATTACCAGATCTCAGCGCCGACGCCATGTTGAGGAAATCCTTCTTCGACAGTCACGAGCCTATTTGTTTTCCTAACAGAAGTGTTTATAGTAGATCTGTCAAGAGGGCGGATGGACCGAAGATTTATCACCTGCCGAAACAAACAGTGAACCCGATAGGATTAACGATTGCATAACTTCTGTGTATGAACATGTAAAGGCATAGGTAAATTTCTTCAAGTTACCTCGGCATTAATCCCTTCTTTGGCAAGAATATCAGCGGCCTAACATGTAAAGGCAAAAATCATTTCAATAGGTGAAAATCATGATTGACTCAAATCTCAGATACAATGCATACCGATCATATAATATATATGATCAACAAATATTAATATAGAAGTGGAAAGTTGCTTAGAATGGAAGACGATGTGGATGTTGCGAATGAATTGTCAGATCGCAAGTAGCAAATAGAACTTTTGGATCAGTTTACTAACTTTTCCATGACAGCGAAAGGTTGGATACAGAATTTAAGCCATAATTAAATCCATCGTTCAATGGACAAGATTAATTGTCGAGGGAAAAAATTTTGCCATCTGTACTAAGAGAGTTTTTACATTTTACAATTTAAACTTTTCTTGCCACAGTTAATAACCAACCCACATATTAAAAATAATAATCATATTTGATCATCCAAACTTGGTAAATTTTATTCACTTATCCATCTAGAGTATGATGACGATGAAACACAACACCAAATTTCCAAGATATTGCTATTTTTGCTTTAAAAACAGAATCCAAAATAAAAAAGATAATCCAATTTTAAATATAGAAGGAACCTAAAATAAGGAAGATAGTAAGAATATATAGAGGAAGAAATAGATAACTGATGAAGTGGTTGCAAAACGAATATTGTGGTTTCATGTCAAAAACTAATATTTATCCATTCGCAGATGTATCACAAACCTGAAGAGAAAAGCCAACCATCTTTGAGTAAGCCACGATCGTTACATCCTTCCCTTCACGTTCAATCTGCCAAAGTTTTACGGTTACAGGCAAGAATTATATAATCTCCAAGACACAAGGAGAAAGCAGAATGTACGATATACCTTAGCTTTCCCAATAGGCAGACAGAAACTCGAATCGAGCACTTCAGCCGAGACAGGAAATGACTCGCCATATCTGAAAAGTTAATCCCCGAGAAGAACTAGACATTAATAAAATTGCTAAAAAAACATATGTCAACACAGTATTATGTACATATATCAGAATTAACGTGAAGAATATTTATGCTATACAACTCACAGCAGTTCGTTTTCGAGGAATACAACGGGATCCGGATCCCTTATAGCAGCTTTAAGCAGGCCTCGAGCATCTTCTGCAGAATACGGGGCCAATACTTTTAGCCCTGGACACGAGCCATACCATGCTGCATAACACTGGAAGGGGGAGGGAAGACTTAGCTTATGATGTGAGAAAAACAACGCCGAATTAATGTGCGAGCCGAATTCCATCTCCACAAGCAAGGAATGTGGAACAAGGCCTACTCAACAACTAATACTTCAGTCTCTGTCTATTTCTCGTCAAAAACTCGAAAGAGTACCCATACGCTTTTAACCAAGAAAGAAGGCCTTCGAAAACAAACTGTTCCACAACATCGAAGAATAACCTAGGAGTGCCTATTTGTAAAATAGTGCTTAGGGCATCATAACATAATGATCAGTAATATGAGAATACAATATTTTTCATTTCCCACATTATTTTTACACATTTAAGAATAACCGCAGTCAAATTAATACCTGCGAGTGTTGAGCACCCACGCCCGCTGCAGCACCGTTTGGGCCCCTGAAAACAATAGGAACTGATATCTGACCAGAGGACATGTAATTCGATTTTGCAGCAGAATTGATGATGTGATCAATGGCCTGAAAATAAACATCTTAGGTTACACCTTCAACCAATTTTCTTTGATCAGAATATGTTAGAACAAACTATCAATGGTGCTGCAAGCAGCAAGTAAATGTGGTGTCGGAGAGAATGAACAAAGAATCGGATCCGTAAAAGAAAAAATTTATAAATGTAAAATGCCACGACGCCGAACATGGTATGAGGGAAAAGAAATCTGACCTGCATTGAGAAGTTGAAAGTCATGAACTCTATCACAGGCTTTAGTCCGTGATATGCTGCGCCAACTCCAATTCCAGTAAATCCCGCCTGAGACAGAGTACACGGTTGAACATTCACGACGACCCAATTAAAACAAACGAATCGTGACCACATGACGAGAACCAACCTCTGTGATAGGTGTATCAACAACTCTCTCGGGACCGTACTTATCCAGAAGGCCTTTGGTGATCTAACACGGAACACAATAAATCAGAGCTAGTTTGTAATATAGAAATTCTTCAACAAACATCGAGGTGATAATTGATCGAACAAGCACTCACCTTATATGCACCCTGATATTCACCAACCTGTTTTACAGTACCAAGAAAGTCGATAAGTATAATGACACAGAAAAGGAAGAAATAAAAAACAAAGGAAGAGCCCTTTTTCCTCTCATAAACCCAATTAAAACTTCAATACCTCTTCACCCATTACAAAAACTTTGGGATCAGCAGACATTTCTTCGTCGATTGCAGAATTTAAAGCTTCGCGCACTGTCATCTGCAACAAATGGCGAAAGAGATCATTCACCACATACTACACACAATCCTATATAAATTGGAAGCACCTGCATTGTACACTTAGGGTGTCTCAAAAGAAGAGATACGCTATCACTACAATTACAATTAATACACGATCCAAATTTCTGATATTCGTCTTAGAAGATGATTAAAAGAACATTCACAGTGATATTCCTGCTATATTGCAGTAAATCACCAGATACATAGAGTTCTAAATTCATCATTAGCCACACAATTTTGCATCGATGCTTCGCGGATAATATCAAACAAAGTAGAGACTTCTATTACCTGCTTGGCGGATGAAGAAAAGGCCCTCAATGCCACTGCTCCAATTCCTTGCTCAAAATTCTTCACCCCAAAACAAATCAAGAATAAATAATTACTCACCCAAATCAAAGCCAAATCTCTCTCTCTCTCCCTCTCTCTCTCTCTCTCTCTCTCTCTCAGACACACACACAGACACAGACACATACATCAAATTATCTCTCTCCCTTTCTCTCTCTCTCAGACACACACACACACACACACACACACACACACACATCAAATTACCTCTCTCTCTCTCTCTCAAAAACACAAACACAAACACACATCAGATTACCAGAATCAACAATAAATAAAACCACCATATTACCAGAGCATGACTGAGTTTGCCGGCCGTCCTTTGCCTTAGAATTCCCAACATTTTTTAACCTCTAAAACACAAATACCTGATGATATCAAAACAGAAAACCATCACAAATAAAAAGAAATTAGATCTCCATCATCAAAATCGAATCTTGCATCAGAAAACCCCATCTCCATTACAATATGAACACACACACAAACACACCCACTCACTGCTAAAGACGCTTGTAAATTCCAGTAGAAATCAAGAAGACCCAAATAAATGCGGGGAAATGGGTGTCCGAAAACGAACCTGATTTAATTAATTTTTTGGTATTGCAAAAGAGAGATTTGGATGCTCGGAAAATATTTTGGCTAATTCCGCTCTTCTATACTTTTCTTGGTGATGCAAACTGTTAGAACAGAAAAATTCGTTTGGTGGTCGTGGATGCTTTGATGTGTTGTACAATGAAGTACAACTAGTATTTGATAGAAATAAAATACCAAAATTAATAGGGTTGTTGTATACTTTCCCTACTTTAATATTTTTGTTTCTAATTCTATTTTAATCCTTAAAATTTACAGTATCAGTTTAATAGTCACCTTTTTTTTCTAAGAAATGAACGGTCACCTTTTTGATCTGTACCTATAAAATAACAGCCAAATTTGATGTCGGCAGCTCGAAAATAACTAAAGGCTTGATCAAAGAATGTTCTCACATGAAAACTAAACACATCATCATTTTAACTTTCAAAATCGCTATATGTGTTCCAATGATAAAATTGATACATTTTAAAATGAGGCATGATAAAATTAACAAATTTTGTAAGTTTGGATATAGTAATTGAAAAGATGTCAAAGATTGAGATAGAAAGTGATATTTATCTCTTTACATTAATATTACTATAAATTTAATGTTATACCGGTACGACGGCACTTAAATTATCAATATTGAAGTTCATGACAATAAAATGAACAAAGGGCAAATTTTAATAGTGGTAAGGGGAGACATTTTTCATAGCATGATGGGTGGCTATTCAATCCATTAACATTCTTAAATTCGTGCAGTACAAATATGAATGTAAATTTGGATTAATTTTTTAAGTTTCGGATCAGTGCTATCGATTATTAAGCTATTTGGTAAACTTTTTGCAGGTTTAAAATTCTCAACCCTAAGCATATATACATTTTCTCAGGGAAAAAAAATTGAAAAATTAAAGAATAAAGATAATTAAATGAAGATAATGAATATCTCACTCTTGAAACTCATCTCCTACTTTCAAGAAATGGATCTTAATTTTCGAGATTTATACTTATTCTACTTATAAGAAATAGATCTTTTTGAAATTGTCATATTTTCATCTTTTTATGTCTTCAATCTCCGCCAACGCATAATTCTTACCACTTTATCCATAGTTATATTTTATTAATATTCGAGCTTCAACTAAATCCTCATTTTCTTTATTCTTGAAAATAAAATAAGTTTCATGCCATTTATTGAAGCCTGCGAATTTACATAGTCAGTCGGTTCAGGCCGGCGATGAGATGATGTCAAGTGGATTTATGAGAGCTAAGGACTAAGATGGAAATAACGGCCTTCTATTCTAAGCCATGAATGAGAGAAAACTTTGACTCAGAATGAGACGAGATAGTATTTTGTATTCATAATTCATCGTTTTCTAGAAAATACTTTAGTCCGACATGCTGACCCAACACCTGATTGGGCCAACCTGATTAACCCTACAATTCGAACAAGTCACTTTGAATAGTTTGATTACTTATTCATGTTGCAAAATTCAACCTTAACTATGTATTTTTCGATTTATTCGAGTTGGTCCATTGGTTTCAGGTTGTATCGACATCTCTGTGTACACATATAAAATTTGTTATTTGAGGCATGTTACAAGTACGTATTTGATGATTTTAGATTTCAAACAGGGGTACAATTACTCGAATAACGTTATCCCTTCTTAATTAATTGATATAGTCGTGTGATACGTTTTCAATGAATGGTATTGCAATACTATCACTTCGATACAAAATATAAAATTAGTTTTATAATTTAAACTTATAAATTATAGTGTAATTTAGTTTCCTGTCGACCCCATCAATGTTCGACGGGCTACACACTAGATTAAAAATGGGTACCATTACTTGAGTAACGTTATCCATCCTTAATTTAATTTATGCATAATGTGATATAGTTGTGTACCACTTCCAATGAAATGTAGCAATATTGTCACTTCTATATAAAATACTTATAAAAATTACTTTTAAATTTCATACTTATAAATTACAATAAAAAATAATTTCATGTCGATGCTCAATGACCTACACACTAGAAATCAAAGGATTTTGATGACTCTCTGTCATATATACTTGACATTTAGCATGGATAGATGATATATATATATATATATATATATATATATATATATATATATATATACTAACATACTATTTATAAAAATAACTTTAAAAGGTCGAATTTACACCAACAATAAACTTTATAAAAACAACACAGTTCAATAACATAAACATTAAACAAATTATTTAGCATTTGATGAAAAACTATTCTAATTCAAAGAACTTTTCAAGGAGACTCTACGCATTAGAAAACTATATAAATACTAATATATTTAAACTAAATATGAATATCGACTATCAAAGACATAAAATCACACCAATATTTTTAAATTCAATATTGATTTCAACTATCAAGTGGTTTTTTATATATGTATAAACAGATTCGTCATTATAATATACTCCCTGCGATCCACTCATATTGTCATTTTTTTTTCATATTTAAGTGTCCCCCTCATATTTCATCTTCCAAATTAAGAAAGTTTTTACCTTTCAAAATCCTTCAAAAGTGATGTGACCTATCCATTTTCTATCTTTCTATCCTTATTCTTAATCTCTATCCCGAACAGTAACATAACAATTTCAGTGGGTCGGAGGGAGTACGAGTTTGAGACAATAACATGCAGTAAAATTATTCTCAAATATAAATAAATTAGTTCATGTAATTAGTTGGTATTGCCCGACCCACGAGTTTGAGAAATGAAAGATTATTTTGAATCAAGTATAAATATTTTGACTGATCTTGTGCATTTTATGATTTTTGAGTTTATACTTGAAAATTAATTTTATTTTTTTTGTATTTATACTATATATGAGCAATATTTACTTTCAAAAATTCAAGTTTATAGTCTGATACTAGTGTGTAGGTTTAAGACGTCAACAAGTTGTAAATTTTTTCAATCAGAAATAAACAGGTATATGTTTATATATAAACATGTTCGGGTTATTATAGGAGATTACTATACATATTGTGGAGAAAATGAGTAGTATTATTACTTCTTAATCGGGATTGAGATATTTTCTTAAATTGGAGTTAATTTTAAAATTTATACTTGAATTTTTTTTAATATTATGTTAATATTTCCTTAATTTGTAGTATTTAGGGATTTATCGCATATTATTAGGCAAGTTTAAAATAAAGACAAGATGTAGGAATTTTTTTTTTTTTTTAAATTTATACTATATTAAATAATAATTGGACCACTAATCTTTGTTGATCTACGGTTGAGATTGATCGATGCATTATAATTGAACACAGAATGCATTATCATAACAATGCGTAATAGTGATTTAAAAATGCATTATTATAAGGATGCAATGTAATAATACACAAAATGTATTATTTTAATACACAACAAGCATTAATTTTATTTTTTACGGGAAATGTGTTTTGTACGTGAACTAACCCCTATATATATAAATGGGTTCAGCGGAGATTACTATACATGTTGTGGCGAGAATGAGTTGTAAAATTAATTATTAATCAAGATCGAGACATGTTCTTAAATTGTAGTATAAATTTGAAACTTATTTTTTAATATTTTTTTAATGTTTCATTTGTAGTATTCATTGATTTATTCATATTAATATCCGAGTTTGGAAAGATGATAAGATCAAAAATTATTTTCTAATTCATTATAAGAAAATAATAGGTATATAAATAAACAAATTAAATGATGATGTATTCTCACTTGAATATCTCAACACGATAGGGTTGCCGAAACACAAAATTAAATTGAAGGAAAGATGCATCATCATGCTTATTAGGAATATCGATATGTCGAATGAGTTTTTCTATGGCACTAGGAAGATAGTAACTAAACTCCAGGACGGTATAATTGAAGCCAAACTAATTTTAGGGAAGACTGCGAACAAAAAATTTCCAATCAAATGAATGCTCATGAACCCATTGGGATTTTACTAAATTTCCAATTCGATTCCAAAGGAGGCAGTTCCCGTTGGCTATTGTTAAGCTATAACCATATATAAACAAGAGTCAACATAATCTGCTTCGAAGTACCTACCAAAACTTGTGTTCAGTCATGGTCAGTTGTACATTAATATTCCACCAGTCACTAGCAAAATGTCTCAAAATTTTGATATGCGACGATGATGATAAGATGCATGACACAAAACTACATGGTTTACGATGAAATTTTTGACAGATTGTGAGGTAATTACAAAATTAATTATTTTTATTTTATGCATGTACTTACTTATATTTCCTTTGTTTCCTTGCAGCTGAAAGAAATTGGCGAGCGAGTGAATGCACCCCGTCCTTTCATTTGCAATAGTTCTCTTAATGATTTGTGGTTGTACTATAAATTTAAACAAATCATTTAATTATATATATATATATATATTTAAAATATTATACTCCATCCGTCCCACCGAATGCGACCTGTTTTCCATTTTGGGACGTTCCACTATACTTGGCCTGTTTCCTTTAAAGGAAATAATTAGTTTATATACATGGCCCACCATCCCATCTAAACTCCATTAAATTATTCCCACTAGACACTCAATCATCCCATCTATAACATTATTAGCATTATAAAATATTGTATTCACACTATACTAAACGCTTTCTTTATACCCAATACTATTTTCTCAGTCTCCGTGCTCATATGAACTAGGCCGTATTCGGCGGGACGGAAGGAATAATATTTAGTGACCCCGTCGAATTTCGACAGATTACACACTAATTACTATAAATTTAATGTTATACCGGCACAACGGCACTTAAATTATCAATATTGAAGTTCATGACAATAAAATGAACAAAGGGCAAACTTTAAGTAGAGTTGGCAAAACTAGCTATATTGGGTCCGTCCAATTTTTTTTGCATTAATGATTTATGTTCGAGTAATTATGAACATAGTCCATTTTTAGTCTTCATAGACTCCTTATTTTAAAAATATTTAAAATATTAATAAATATACAATTCTACCCCTGTAGCCTCTTAACTAAATTCCTAATTAAAAAATTACTTCAGTTCCTTCCGCCCTAGAAATAAAAATGTAGCCTCCATCATAAATTTGAAGCAAATGAACAGAAGAAATTTACATATGGAGTTCGGCGGCGACCACAGTAAGGTGCAGACTTTAATCTTTAATCTTTCTATACACGAGATACTGCCAAAGAAAAAAAAAATAAAAAATCTGAGATTGATACTGAAATTTCATGAAATGTTCTTCAAAAGATTGTTACATAATTACTATACGAAAAATTTTCTTTCGCATTTATGTAGAAAAATACTAATTATGCAGCATGTAAGTATAACAAAGGCCCAGAATTAATGCAGGTAGAAACTAGCTAATGAAGTATAAAGTCAAACACTTTTGTTGTCACGATTTCTTTTATTTGCTCACTTCTAACATTTTTTAGGGGCTCACATCTGATAATATCGTGCCCGCTCATTGTCAGTTGTAGGGCTTAGGCCTTTAGCAGCGACGAGCTTGACGAGCTCGCTCGCTTGCCTTTTTGGTGGGCCCAGTGCGCGCACCAATTGAAGTGCAGTGGTGAGCTCGCCATTTCCTTTTTTTTTTAAGATATAATGTTAAAAAAAAATTCATTTCATTCAAAATAAAAATATTACACTAAATTAAAATATTACACTAAACTACATTACAATAAAATTAAAATACTACATTAAACATAAAAAAAAAAAAAACTAGTCATAATCAACGGACCACCCATATTTAATTTTAAGGTCCTTGACCCATCGATCGTGGAACTCCTTCTGGGCCGGTGCCATACTGACGGTGCGGCATGGGGTGCATGGGGTAGCCGGTGCTCGAGAGGGCGGCATTGGCAGGCCTTGAAATGGTACAAAGGCACCCGCCGGAAAGTGAGGAATGTAGGCTCCCGCCGTGGAAAAATTGTGGGGTGAAGGCCGGAGGCGACGAGAATAAATCTCGTTGGGGTATTTGAGAATACAAATTTTGTCGAGGGGATGGACGAGAGGGGTTGGGGCTCGGCGAATCGTCGGCGAATAGCCAATTGGAGTTGAAATTCGCATTGGGATCCATTTTTTTTGGAAGAAAAAATTGACCGCTGGCGACGAGGGCTTGGCCGGAGAAGGTGACCACCGGTTATAGAAGAAAATGTGATAGAGAAGAGTGTAGAGTAGAGAGTATAGAGAGTGTAGTATGTGATTTGTGAGTGGGGAAGGATAATATATATAGTAGTAATTTGAATTTAAAAATAAAAATAAAAACTCGCCTGGTGACAGTTGGCGATCGCAACGGCTATGCCGGCGACCAACCAGCGGCCACCACGTGGCATCGAGCGTGGGAGAAGTGAGCACGGCGCTTGGCAGTGGACAGCGAGCTCGCCACAGCCAAAGGTAGTCTCATACAAGTCTTTGAAAAGAAAAACTTGGTTATACTAGAAATTCGAATCATAAACAAAATGGTAAGATTTTCATGATTATAAGGGTCTAAGGACGAAGATAATCTGCAATTGCTATTCAAACTGTCGTATCTTTTTATGCGATAAGGTGGCTGCGACGGTTTGGCGGCCTCAACGCAGAGATGCATGTTATTCTATTTGACGACGAACATAATCCGCAAACAACCGTCTCTTTTTCCGTGATAAGGTGAATATTACGGCGATTTGGCGGCCTCAATGAAGAGATGTACAAGGCTTTCACTTTGAAGAGATTCTTGACGGCGGATTGTCCTCGTTTGGGTAAGATCATGCTCAAACTCTTACTTCTTCTTCTTTTCTTTTTCTTTTTCTTTACTTCTTTAGTATTTTTATTACAAGACTCCTGCACGAGACAAGGCAAATGATGTCTTGTTATGATTTGTGTTATGCAACAATATTAATTACCTGAGATTATTGTTCTATATCATCGCTGGAAATCGAACCATCCAAAATATTATTTTTCTTACCTGCATTTATATATACCAATACTCTATGAGCAACATAAAACCATGTTCATATAATCATATTTAGATCCAAGCATACTAAATTCATATAGTGGCATATTTGTAATATATATAAAAATATTTTGAATTTTATTAAAGGTGGACGCACAAAAAAATTCTCTGTGTTCTATAAATTTCTGATTTCGAGAAGACAAATTTTGCTGCAATTTGATATGATGGTGATGAGGATTTTTGCACAACTATTCCCACATCATCCTATAACTAAAAAAAATGGTTGGTGAGGGCTTAAGTTCTTTGTGTCTCCGGGTGAATTCAAATTTTGACCCGTCAAACAATTTGTCACCACAAATGGCCTTCGAAAATTAATGCACAAACATATAATTAAAGAGTTAATTTGTTACCATTATGACCTTGTTTGTCATCATTTTTGACAAATATTCGGAAACTCGCTGACCCTTGATCATCACGGCCAATGATTCCCCCCTCTCCATCTCCCTCGTCCTCATCAGAATCGGCATCGTCGTTGTCGATTTTGGGCTTTTTGTCGTGCCGATTTTTTCCCTCGAATTCCGTTCTCATAACGTCGTCTTTGGAAGAAATTTCTTTGTATTTGGAAGGTTGGGGGCTGCAGCCCCTGATGAGGGGCTGCGACAGCTTCTTGATGTCGTCTAGCCGGTATAGGAAGAGCGGCCGCACCGTCGTCGCGCCGTGTAGCCGAGAACTGCCGGAGCCCATTTTTGGCTACCGTTTAATATATAACATGCATGCACGAAAAGGAGAAAGAGATAACAAGGATGAATGCTTCAATGAAATTTATATGTGAAAGTTGATGAATTAATGTGATGAGTTTTAATTATTATTTTTAAATGAATTTGAGAAAATTAAAGATCTGATTTAATTTAGGCTGCGATCATCAGCTCTAATTTGATGAACAATATTGTGAAAACCTTTGGGTGAAGTTTTTTTTGTGTTTTGAATGTCCATTGACATGGTTTTGGTGAAGATCACAAAATAATTTTAATGGGAGTTTTTGAGTGTATTTCTTGGAAGAATACATGCATTTTTTTAGGAGAATAAACAGCTGCAATTTGCAAACACAAAATATATTTGACGGTTAATCAATTTGTTCTAAAACCATAATAATATCCATTTTCCAAGTTTTTTTTCAAAATAAATAAAAAATGGGTTTAAATACATAAACTCCCTTTGCGGAATTTCACACAATTTGACATTGAGGTCGCAAAAATCATTTTGTAATAGAACTTTCGATGAAGGTATAAAAAACATTATCTAAGGACACAAAACGAAAAAAGTAATCCACAACTGCTATTGAGGGATATGCACTGGAATGAAGATGATATATTTGTATTTATATATCAGGTGCAAAATCAAATAAATAGCACATTTCATTGATTATTTTGTTTGTCAAGATATATATTAATCGAGGACTTAAAGATGAAAATTGTCAATCTAAGACTTGAAAATTTGTGTAGTTAGATTATTTATCGTTTTAAATAACATTCAATTAACAAGTTCTTTGTTAAATACTACTAGATAACTTAATTTCATTGAAATTATGATGAAGTCAATTAAAAATCAAATAATAATCGAATGTTGTAGTGGTCAGAATTCGCCGACTTGACCCAAGCCCAATAAACATTTCAAGTTGGTTCGATCAGTTAAGCTATTGGGTCCATCTAGCCCAATAAGTTAGGCTGGAGATTTCATATCAAGACCAACTTGGACCAATCTAGGTTGGACATTTCACTTCCAAGCCAACTTGGACTAACAATCACGCTGGAGATTTTAATTCAAGACCAACCTGAATTGACCCAAGTTGGATATTTCACTTCCAAGCCAGCTTGGACTAGTAGCCAGGCTAGAGATTTTATTTCAATACCAGCCTCGACTGACCCAGGTTAGATATTTCACTTCCCAGCCAGCTTGAACTAATAGTCCGGCTGAAGATTCATACACAACCTAGACCAAAGCTAGCCCGCCAAGTTGACATGGTCTAGCAAGCCCAATCAGTCAGATAAACTTGTCAGCCTAGCCCGATATACTACGAACCAACTTAGGTTGACATCATGTTCAGGCCAAGCTTTTCATCAAACCGTCAACCTAGTTGACAGGGTCAAAAGATCTAGCCGTCAATCCTAAAAGGCATCTTGATCTAATCCGCCAAGCTGACACGGTCAAATAACCGAATTATCAACCTTAAGGAGCACACCAAGCCGACATCCAAACTGACTCGGTTAGAGAGCATATCTTAACATTTCCACCAATATAGCAACAAGCTGGAAAAGTGGAACGGGTGGATAAGGCCGACGTGGTAAACCCTAGCGGCTGGTCATCTTCTATATATAACCCAATTAGGTTACAGCCGGGGGGGGGGGGGGGGGGGGGGGTTCATTCCAACTCATACACATTCAACCTTTACTATCTTTCATCTCTCTATATTTCACTCGACGACGACTGCCATCCAGCTACGACTGCCATCCAGCTACGGCCCATCAGGCTACGACCCATCCGGCTACGATCCATCCGACTAGGACGCCTACCCGACTACGGCCTATCCAACCGTAGTTGCTATTTGGCTATGACCTTAATTCGACTACATCGATTTCACCCGCTTACACATATAATACATCTTTCATCAATCATTCGATCTCCATCTAACTACACCGGCTTACATCCGGATACGTTTACTTATACATCAATATCGGCCTAGCCGGCTACGGCCGTTTTTATTGGCCTACGTTGATCTGACTTGCACACATTTCATCTCTTTCACTTGCAGCCGGCTGCCATCCGATTTGCCTCCATCATTTGCCTACGATCAATCTTTATCCATTCATACACCACACAGGCTGTCTACGGTCTACACTTAATCCGATTCGCAAATCTCTCATACTCTCTCAACTTCCGCCGCCTTTCCAACAAGCTCTTACACATCGGATCTAGCCAATTTGGCTTACTCCGCCACAACTTGCCATTATTACTTACTCATTGTCACCGTTCCCACCCTCCGAACGCAGTCGACAACTTGGAATAGACATTTCTTCCAACCTGCCTTTCTCTCTCAATCGTCTTATTTATCATTTCTACTCGTCATTCGTTTACTAACTTGAGCGTCGGAGGCTCTACGGTCGACACCCCCCTCCCGGTGCTCAACCTAGGGCTCTTACGTATTCTTGTGTTGACAAGTTGCTAGTGCCCAATCGATCCGGACGTGCTAACGTCATCCTCAATTGTAGATCTAGCCTCTACAAACGTGTAGTGCTATTTGGACACAATGTGATCATCCACATTAGCTTAAAAAATACTAATATAGGTTTTGAAAAAATAAAATATACCCTAATTGGGGAATCTAAACCTTAAGAGAAAATGTGATTATTTCTATTTTTATAATTAATTTTTCTTTTATTTTTGTGTGACTGGTCACAGTGTGTCCGGGTAGAATTATAGTAATCGAACTACGTTTTGTTAAAATTTGTTATGACTTATATTGGTCAATCGTTCTTGCTGGCTGATAGCATAATTTATGTTATACGTCCTCGACTAATATAGCTCAATTCTAAGTATAGTTTTCAGATTTTATATCGATCAAATTCCATTAATTATAATTATACACAGTAGTACATACCTCTTTTTGATTACATCTCAAATACAAAAATAACCATTTAAGTTGAATTCATAAAATAGCCCATAAGAAACAAAGGTAATTAAATTCGTTGATAAATAAATATTATAGCACAACACAAGATCATCAACCTTAATTAGGAGGAATATACTATAATCACTAAATCATCCTACTTGAAGAAGAGACCTCATTAAAAATATTAGGATCAGAGTTGGGAGAAGATGATGAAGCAGAAGAAGAATCTGCATCACTCATATCTACGGTCGAGATATCCTTACTTCTACGGTTACGATCATCCTTCAAAAATACACGGCACAAACTCCAATCTCCAATTCGAATCAAAGAATTATTCTGCCAAAAGAAATAAAATACAAATTAATACTACAGGAAAAGAAATTAATGTTACATTTTGAGGTTGTTTGAGAGAGTGGAATATAATGATCAAAATATGGAGTAGTTATTACCTGAGAATTGTTTTGTGAAAGAACAATGCAGTATTGATGCATTGTCCAATCAGTTCTAACAGCGCGAAGATTATTTTTCTTCGCGTTGTATTTGTAGAAAACGAGGGATTTTCTAATCCCGATTATAGGCATTTTTGTGGAAGAATTAATTTGCTTGGACGATGCAGTTGCTTTCCAGAAACCGGAAGGCGTGGGTCTCTTGCTCTGATCTTCACACTGATAAATACTACTGAAAAAATACATGTCGTGCTCCAAATCACCTAAATTTAATTAATTATAAAAAAAGGAAAATATTAGCTGCAAAATAAAAATAAAAATAAAAATATGCATGCATGCATGCATGCAATGCAAATTATATTACAAAATTTACCAGGAAGATTCCATGGATCCAAACTGAAAACGTCGAATTCTGGGATAACGAGAGCCGGGAGAGGATGTGAGAATGTTTTACGCGACAAATATTGGAAGACGATCTCTTCATCCGTTGGTTCGAACCTAAATCCAGGAGGCAATTTTCTCCCTCCATCTCTAACAAAGTTCAACTTGTCCATGAGAGAGAGAGAGAGAGAGAGAGAGAGAGAGAGAGAGTGCATGGAGGATATACTCCATTGGAGATCTTTATAGAGATGGAAAGGCTAAGTAGTGTTGACATAAATTCTCTTTTGTTTTCAAACTAATAGTTTCTTTTCCACTAAGTTACTTGTTTCTGTTGAAAAGAGATTTGAGCATGAATATTGAGATTAGTTTAAGGATAATCAAATTATATAAAGGGGATTATTCACCTTTTATACTAAAAGAAGAATTGATTTTCCAACCATTCAACCTTTTCTGCATTTGTCTGTTTGGTTTGTGTTTATAGTTTAATGACATGTATATGTTGGCTTTCTTATCAATCACTTTAAATTATGGATTTCTGACATATAAAGTTCACTTTCTCATATTAGGTCTAATAACTCATTTATATAAGAATTAGGAGTAAGTTTTAGTAAAGAATTTGAAGAAATGTTTTTTTTTTTTAATTTAATTTTCATCCCGTTGATTATATGCCGCATTTTTTTTTACTTATTTTATAATAATTGCATTACTCCCAATTCCCAATTAATTAATCTAATTTGAGATATTTATAAATCAAACTGTCTCAGTCTTCATAACTATAATTTGTGATATCATGAGCTAGGGCATTAGGGGGAAAGCAAAAGACAGAGAATAAGAAAGTTTAATGCTTTTTAGAAAAGTAAATCTGTGAATAAATCTTGGGAATTTGACTTGAAATTGAATATGTTGTTTACTTCATGGAGAAGAAGTTGCTTTTCTTGAACATTTCATTTTCTTTTTTTTTTTCTCATTTTCTTTTTTTTTTAGATCACTTCAATATTTTCATTTTGAAATGCTGCTAAAGTCATAAAGTCATCTCAGAAAATAAAAGCAGCAAAACCAACCACATGCACACCAACATGACTAAATTTTTACTACTTTTGCTATAATTTAGTCATTTATTTTTTTAGTGTGTTTTAATCTCATGCTTTTTAACTTCTTTATGAATAAATTTACCAATAAGTCAATTTCACAAATAATATAATACTAATTGGGCTTGGGCTGAGATGGGCCTGTGTGGCGGTATTGGGTCTAGACTGGGCCGATGTGAAAGTTACGATGTTATACATTTTCTATTTACTCCCTTCGTCGTGTTCAATAAGTTCCATTTGGGATGAACACGAAAATTAAGAAAAAGAGAGTTAGATAATAAAGAGTGCAATTAAGATAGTATTTTATTATTGATATTAGAATGAGTTGAGTGGAAAAATATTGTACAATAAAATAAACAATAATATTAACGTTTGAGTGTGATGTAAAGCGAGTTTTAATGTATTAATCTTTGCCAAATAAGAAAATGAAACTTATTGAGTGGGACACCCAAAATAGAAAAATGAAACGTATTGAACGGGACAGAGAGGGTATTAAATAAAAAGATTATTTGGTTGTAGTATATTTTTATGTGTCTGCAAATGAAAATGAGTCGACCCAGATTTTCTGTAGACCTACTCTCTCAAACTCATTTTGACAAACGAAATTCTCAGTTGCATTCTCATGTTACATCTTTTATTGCATTAAGAAAATATGTAATATGACTAAGAATTAAAGATTTAGAATAAATATATATATATATAAATTAAATCTTAAATTCATAATCACATCAGGTGTCATTCTCATTTATTAATGGAATGAGAAAATGCAATAAAAGATCCGATCTATCATTTTCAAGCAACGGTTTCATTAAACGACAAGTTAACTCCAACTCCCAACAATCAAATTTAAGCTCAAAAATTTCCTATATATTTATAGAGTAAGATATTCGGACACACGCGTGAAAAAAAAAGAAAGTTGACTGTAAAAGTAAAAATAATTATATTTTTCCTAGGGTTTATACTTTCCAATTAAGGTATATTTCCAGTTTCAAAACCTATATTACTACTTTTAGCTGTGTAGCTGGCCACAGTGTGTCCGAATATCATTACTCATATTTATATTCATACCATTTTTTATTTTTCGTATGCATACCTTTTCTATATTTTTAGGCCAACTTGTTTTTAGTTTTTGAAGAATTAATTAATATGCAAAATAAATAAAACCCACACATCTCCAAAAATTAATTAAGCTTTAGTATACAAACATTTATTTTTTTCTTTTGTGTTGAAAACAAACATAAATAAATATAATATATTTATGAAAACCAAAAATGAAAGCCCTAGTCTTTTCTTTTGTAAGACGGCCGCGGCTTCTGCTGCTTCTTCTTCAGCTATTTATCTTCCTCCATTTCTGTTTCTTAAATCCAAAAATAGTTAGTGCTTCAATGCAATAAATCAATACTCGAAGCTGTTTCCATTTGCTTCTCTGTTCTTCTACTGTCATATAATTTCATTTCTATTGGATTCAGCAAAAAACACCCAAAAAAAAAACCTCTTTTTCGTTTTTGTTGCTAAAGAAGAGAAGATGCCTTTGACGGATGAGGAAATCACACGGCTTTTCAGAATCCGGAAAACCGTGATGCAGATGCTTAAGGATCGAGGTTACATGGTGGGAGATTTCGAGATTGAAATGACGAAGTATCAATTCATTCAGAAATATGGCGAAAATATGAAGAGAGAGGATCTCGTTATAAATAAAGGCTTCCGTAACAGCTCTGAACAGGTGAAGAATTCTTCCCTTTCTCATATTTTTGGCTTTTATTAGTGTTTTTTGCAATTGTTTGTCGCAGAATTTGATTACTAGTTATTTATAGTATTGAAATTGGAAATGCTTTATTTCTTAGCAAAATGCTGCCTGAAATTAGGGAAATTGTTTGGTTTGTATATCTGTAGCTAAGAAAGTTTCATATTTTGTATGTGACATCACATTTTTGAATCAATTCTGTATCCATTAATAAATTTTAGATGCATTTTCATTATTTGTAGTTGAATATCAGTTTAGGGTTTAATACTCTGTTCCTAAAATGTGAAGTGTTTCAACTTTCAACACCATAGATATCAAAGCTTTAGTTTTTTCCGATTTCGTTGTTAACAAACATTTGAATTGAATGTTTGTTTAAGAAACAGATGAAAATATACATTTTTTGAATTGTTGAAAATGCTCATTGCATCATCTAACCAGTTTTTCTTTTCCAGTTGTATGTTTTCTTTCCCGAGGAAGCCAAAGTTGGTGTTAAGACGATGAAGACTTACACCAATCGCATGAAAGAAGAAGGTGTTCGTCGCGCAATCTTAGTTGTCCAGCAGAACTTGACACCGTTTGCACGTACATGCGTTAGTGAAATATCATCAAAGTTTCAGTTAGAAGTTTTCCAGGTTATTGTTGGCTCTCTCATTTCATTCTGTTTCATATATTTAGCAATTATACTGAATATTGTTTTCTCTAGATTCAAAATAGCTTATTTGGCCGTTTAATTTATGAACGTGGTTTTCTTCTTAAGCATCTGTATGAGATGTCACTTTCAAGATCTTGTATGTATTGTTGAATTATATATTCTGCATCTTATTCCACTAAGATTTTTGCAATGTATTAGCTCCCCTGCTTTTGCGGTTGGATTTCAATGGAACTTATGTTTACTTGCTGCAACAACACAGGAGGCGGAGTTGTTAGTTAATATAAAAGAGCATGTTCTAGTTCCCGAGCATCAGGTGCTTTCGCTTGAAGAAAAGAAGACGTTGCTGGAAAGGTACACTGTCAAAGAAACACAGGTTAGTTTTCAGCAATCATCACATTATAGTCTTAACTTTATTGTCATGTTAAGTTGTAAATACATGTATATAATGGGAATATCAATTGTCATGCGTCACCTCAGCTTGCTATCGTAGTGCTTCTTTACTATAAACACAGCTCTCTTCGTTTCTTTTAATGTTCACTGCGCTCGGCTTTTATCAAATATATTTCCACCATTTCCTGTGCATTTTTTGTTAAAATCGGCTTTTGCTGAAATGTCGGTGTCATTTTATGCTGCATTTTGCCAGCACTAAGGTGCATTGAAATTTTATGATCTTTTAGCTCTATGATTTTGTAAAGTCGGAGGGGGTGGTGGTGGCATGTAATAAACGAGGAACAGGAATGAAAATTAGAATAGTAGTGGACTAGTGGTGGTATGATTTTTGGTCGTGTTAATTCACTTCACTCGAAACGTTCTCAATACATATTACGTCGAATGGACATGAACGTATGTTACCACTTCAAATGCATGCATCACTTCAGATCTTAAAACTTTATCGACGCCGTGTTTCCATTTAAAGCTGTTTCTTGATGGTTTTCGTTGGCAGCTACCTCGTATACAGATAACTGACCCGATTGCAAGATACTATGGGCTCACTCGCGGTCAGGTTGTGAAGATTATACGACCGAGTGAGACTGCTGGGCGTTACGTCACTTACCGCTACGTCGTTTGAGCATTTTGGTGTTGTACAAGAAACTAAAAGCAGCAGAAGATGAGAGAGGCTTGAAGCTGCAACACTATTCCCAACTGTGGAGAATATTAAGTTTTGATAATTGGTTGAACTCTCTGCGATCATCTTGTGAGTGTAATTTTAACAGTTTGCAACTTCATAATTTAATCGATTTGTGACTGTTAACAATACTCTTTATGTCAAACATTCGAGTGTCTTAAAAATTGTCCCATCATAAATACTTATTTCAAAGTTTAGTTTAGTTTAGTTTAGTTTTGTTTTGTTTTGTTTTGTTTTTCTAATCTATTTCATCCATACGTACAATATTTAACCCTTTTTTTTTCCACCTCCATTTCTACTCTTTCATCGCTACCTTCTATTCTTTGTTTTTCCACAAATAAATGTAGATTCTAATTTGTAAAAAATGTCGTAAGATTCTCTGAATTAATGTATGGGAATTTAAAAAAGAAAAGAATTTTTTCTAGAAACAATTTATGGTACGCATAAAGATTTGAGATTTTTTTTTGAAAAAAGAAACATTGATAATCAATTTTTTTTTTTTTTTTTGAAAGAAACATTGATAATCTATTACTCCTCCGTACCATAATATTCTTTATTAAGCAATTATATTCATTATCGCTATTGGCTCAAATATATACACCTAAATTCCGTGCTCAAAATAAAGTGATCACTTATTATGGGACCAATGCAGTATTACTTGTTAAAGTTATTATTATAAATTACTGACATTACCATATGTTTATTAATTCTAATTATTTTAATGAATAATTTCATAATTAACATATATGCATAGTTCCTCCGACCCTTTGAAATTGTCATATTACTGTTAGGCATGAAAATTAAGGAGAAGGGTAAAAAATAGAAAGTGAATAGATTCCATTTAAAGGATTTTAAAAAGTTAAAAAATTGATTATTTGAAGATGATAATATGAATGAGATACCTAAATAAGAAAATGAGACAATACGTGGATGGAAGAGTATATAGGTAGGTTTTATCTTATTAATAATAGGAAAATAAGCAGTGCCTTCTCCACGTTACTCCGTGCTGATTTTCCTTGATTCTGATAATTTTGGCATTACTAATTCATTTATTCTATATATATATATTATGTATATAAAACGTCTAATGACTTTATATCAATCTGATTTAGATTTCAGATCTATTATATAATATCCCAACTCTACTTTATATGCGGATATATAAATTAACATTGCACAAAGTATATTATAATAACAATTGAAGATAAATATCAACACACGGCAATGAACAATTATCTTCTCATATAATATATGTCCATCGTCTATATATATAATATAATTCTGTATTCTTTTTTTGTGTATTAATTAATAATCAATCAATTACATACTTATCATATCAACACACAACAATTAATATATATTTACTCATATAATAATAATACACATATATTACTTATTATATTCAAATAATAATTGATCATGCATCATGTATATCCGTTATTACTATTGTTATCTTAATTCTTCACACTCTTAGTGTATTATTAATTAATAATATTATGCTAAAAAAATTCATAATATCAATATTATATACTATATCTCAATTTTTAATCGATATATATCCTCAATTTTTAAATACAAATATATAACTTATTTTAAATATTAATTATATCTTTAATAATTATGAAAAGTAAAAATTATTTTTAAGTTAGTCTACACATATATTATTTATTATATTCATATAATAATTTCTCATGTCTCATGTATATCTGTTATTACTAACTTTATCTATATTCTTCATATTTTTAAAAATTTTGTGTATTATTAATTCATAATATTATATTATATATATGATACATCTCAATTCTTAATAGATATGTATTCTCAATTTTTGAATACAAATCACATAACCCATTTTCATTATTACTTATATATTATAATTATGAAAAGTAAAATTATTTTTTAAGTTAGTCTACAAGTAGCGTCAATAATTAACTTTAAAGCAATAAAATAAAAAATTTAACATTTAAGAGGCCAATAGAAATTTTGTAATTGAAAATCTCTGTGAAAACTAAATAAATATGTTTAAACAATATATCTACATAGAATTCTCTTTATCTTTCATTCATATTTTTTTTCTAAAATCTTCGATTAGTGCTTGCTAGAAAATACTACTCATATCACATTTAATCTAATGTATGAATAGATAGTTAACAAAACATCTTGAAAATGTAAATATATCTTTCTTGACATTTGGCTAAAATTAGAGATATCAATTTACCATAAACCAACGAGACGATGCAAACCAACGAAACGATTCAAATAGACATAAAAAGAAGAAATAAACCAACGAGACGATTCAAAAATCAACAAGACGATTCAAATAGACATAAAAGAAGAATTTTTACCAATTTAAATTAATACTAACTTTGTAGTATTCCGATTTTTATCGAGTATTATCCAATAGGTTTTCGACGGGAATATACAGTATAGTCACTATTTTAATCGAGATTAGGATGAGAATATGTAGAAAAATTCTAAACAAATTTAGATTTGAAAAATACTTAATGAATGAGTATTTGGTTTATTGTAATTTATAATTATAAGTTTAGATAATAATAATATATATCCATCTCATAATAATTATGAATCAATACAACCTAATAAATTGGCTAAACCAAATCACGTCGGGTCAAAAATATTGCGCCATTCTCATCAAGCAACAGGTCTTCTCCCACAATCCTTTTTTTTTAATACTTTAACTAATTATACTTGTAGTTGCAATTAGTTGTACCATATGAGATATGAACGCATTAATTTTTCATGGTGAGGTATAATAAAGTATAAATTAGCGAGACGGTTCAAATAGATAAAAGAAGGACTCTTACTAAGTTTAATTAATACTGTTAACTGTTTAGAATTTAGATTTTTATCGAATAAACCAACGAGACGGTTCAAATAGACAAAAGAATTTTTTCACTTAATTGATACTATTAACTTTGTAGGTTACATTTTTATCGAGTATTACCCAACGAGTGATGATTTAGCATAAACCAACGAGATAGTTCAAATAGACAAAAGAATGATATTTACTAATTTAAATTAATATTAACTTGTAGTATTAGGATTTTTATCGAGTATTTACCTAATAAATTTGAGATGGGAATGTACAGTAAATTAATATTTTAATCGCGATTAGGACGAGAACATGTATAAAATTCAAAAAAAAAAAATTGATTTGTGGAAATACTTAATGAATGAGTACCACCATATCCATTATCATTCGTACTTATAAGTTTATACGTGAAATAAAATTATTTTCCTAAGTTTGATTAACAATTAACTTGATTATCATCACGAGTTCTAAGTAAGATACACGTTTAATATTTTTCTTTTCTTAAGCTTAGTGATAGTGTATTTAATGTCCGGGCCAAAGGTCACGAGTTTGAGTCCAACGTCACGCGGTATTTAAATTTCTTTATAATATTTGTAAAAAATATCTTTTTTCTTAAGAAGTATACACATAAATTAAAATCGTCGAATCTCGACGGGCTACTTACTAGTTTATGTTATATGATAATATTAGAATCATTTTGTATCTAATCAAAATTGTGATAGACTGATAGTAATACCTTTTTTTTGTTTTTGGTGAAAGGATTGTGATAGTAATACCAATACTTAATTACTGTATTTTTTATCTAGATATTATGGCTTAAACGGGAAATTTTGACGGCGGCGTTGGCCTCGTTCTTCTTTAGCCAACGGCGACGACTGAAAATCCACATCGCCGCCCACGCGAAACCCTTGATCACTCTAACTCCGCCTATCGCCGCCGTCAAGTAATACAACAGCCACCCTACTCCGTCCGCCACCTCCACATCCATGTCCAACTCCGCCCTAAGCCACGGCAGCGCCGCCAGCGCCTCCGCCTCATCCCTCAGCCTCCTCCACCACAAATTACCAAACGCAGCCGCAAACACCGCCGTCTCCACCCAGCCCCAACCCTCGCCGGAAAATCCGACAGCCATCGTCTCATCCACCACCGGCGCCACCACATTCCGCCGCCAGAAAACGGTCATTTCATGCAGCCCCAAAACGAAAACCACTCTTCTCGGCAAAACCAGATTTCCGACGACGGCGAAACAGCTCATTTCTGCGTCGGCGCCGGTGCCGTGAATCCCTAAACTCAGACAAACTTGCATCAAGGAAATCAGAACCCACGCGACGCATAAACGACGCCGTTTGAACATAGTCGGAGCCGGTATATCACCGTTTAGACCTCGAACAAGAGCTCCGATGGAGATGGCGAAGACGAGAAAGCTGAGGATTAACGTCGTTTTACTGCGGAAGAAAAGAGACGTCAAGAAGGAAATGTGGTGATCATTCATGGCGGCGGAGGAGAAGAAGCGGGCTGCGGAGAGGCGGGCGAGATGGAGGATGGAGAGGGGCGGGAGGAGGCTGAGGAAGGTGGTGGCGAGAATCCTGCAGCCCTCTTTTATGGCGGCGCCACCGCGCCGCTGATTTTCCATTGTTGTTAGTAATTGTTTCAGGTATAGTGATTTAATGAAAGTTGTTTATAGATTTTCAAGGATGTAAAGATGGCAAGTTGATTTAATTCGTTGATTTTTTTTTTTCAATATGAGATTATTTATGATGAATTAAGAACATAAAATTTGATAAGAATATTAAGGTGGTCTTCAAGATTTGTGTAATAATTAAGACAATAATCCATCTTTTAGCGGATAGTGGAAAAAGAATCGTGAACGAAATATGGATAATTAATTTCTTACATGTTTCGAATATAGATAGCCGGATTACATCAATTTTACGTAATCCTCTAATATTGGCTATTTTGTTTCATGTTTCCACCATTCTACGAGTGTGATCCTTATTCTACTCACAATAATTTTAATTTAATTTATTTTTAAAATTCTCAACGAATGAAGTTTTAATTTATTAAAATTCATGTCCAGTTTACAAGGTGACTTATGATTTCAAACATGACCATGCAAGCATTCATCCATAACCACCCCTAAACAAAAATTGTATTCTCCAACTAATTCTACAAGATAGAATGTAGATATAATTTGGGTTTGGAATTTGATCTAGTCGAGGGTTATAGGCCGCCACAAGGGTCGAATTTTCAAGTTATGTACGTTTGAACATTGGATTTCTTTTGAACCTTCTAAGAGCATCCGTAGCTGCGCTAGCAAGCCGCTGGCGCTCGCTACTCCTGCCCATTTTTCCTGCTGGCGCTCCTACTGCAGCCAGTCCACTTGCGCAACTCCGTCATTTTGGTGCGCCAAGGCCGAGGGAAAACAAGGTGAGGTGACGACATCCGATTGGTGGGGAAGGAAGTACATTAATGTAATTGAAAAACAGGTATCAATGTGGAAAATTTGTAGCACCAACGGGTTTGAACAGAACTCGACGGCGGCCACAATTTTGGATGAGCGCCATTGTGGATGCTCTAAAGCATGACTTAATTAATCGGATCAAAATTGAATATGACTGTATTGGACCAACTTTTGATATCTCTACATTAAAATGGAGTTTACCCTCCTATATCGAATAAATACTTTTTTTTAAAGACATTGAATCTATACTTAGATAGAAACGAGAATTTCAATTCATTTATCAAGGAAAATATAAATTAGTGGAGACTAGAGAGAGAGAGAGAGACGTTCCCGTGATTCCCTCATATGTGCACTACCTTGTGTTACACGTTAATTCTTTTCTTTTATTCTTCATTAGTCATTCATCATGACTCAAATGGCCAACTTTGATCAGACTAATGCTACTGGTTTGTTTTTTTATGAAGAAAATCTACATTTTTCAGGAGGAAATCCACATTAATGTCTCATATTATTCTTTAGTATGTCTTATTATAATATTTCATTCAAAAAAAGTAAAAATAATTACCCCCTCTTTAAAAATGGTGGAAACCTTCTTGTTTATTTTTATCTTTCTTCCTAATAATTATGTCAGAAGTATATGTTATTTATACAATCCTCAAACTATCAACATTTTGAATGTATATTTGTTTTAAAAGCCCAAGATCCCAAATCGAATCACATAAAAAATTTAAAATCCAGAAAAAATAGCACGCGAACGGAAGTTTTTCTGGCTACTACTGGGATACTAACTTATCAATTCAACCAAATTGCATCCAAAAATATATATTGAAATTAAGAATACTATAAAATAAATCACCACATTATTACTTCAAAGAAGTTTTACTACTCGTAGAGACATTATTATTATATTCCTCCATGAGGAAGCAAAATGCCAAAATTTTGACGAATCTCCAACAAATACAAATAGGTTATCCACCCTATGCTAGTGGATTTGGTAGTAGGGGGGGTGGGAGGTAGGTGGGGGCTTTCAATAGCGGTATAAATATAATGACATCTTTACAAAAATTTCTAGTGTTTGGCAAATCTTGATAACTTCATTTTATTTATAATGTTGCATATTCAATACTAGTTATATAGTTCCAAATAAGTAGGGACTCTATGCCTTGGGGGCTGTGGATGATGATGGTTCATGAAGATTTAGTAATAAAATTATAATAATGTGAGTTAGTATTATTTATGGACCTATAATAATGTTTCTCCTTTAGAAATATTTATATATAATATGCATGTTTCTTGAATATTGTTGCATTCCAAGTGAAGAAAAAGTCAAAATTACTAAGAAGTGATCGTTTGTGTCGAAACTAGTTGAGGGATTCAAATTCATAATTGTTTTAGTCATGAAATCATACTAGGACTATACCATCTAATTAATTAACATGTCCCTACTATTAATTAAATATGAGTTACTCCTATTGGGGATGGTGGGTGGTGTGGGAAAAGCTTTTATTCTCACTGTGGGCATGTGTGTGGATGTGGTGTGTTGTGTTGTGTGTGGGATCTTTACATGTATTTATTGAGTGAAAAGAAAAGAGAGATGGCAACTTGTGGTTTTTTTCCATCTCTCTCTCTCCTTCCCCCTCTCTCTAATCAAGTGTGAGATTCTTGATTCATCTCTCCCTCTTTATTCTGCTTCTCCATACCCAAAATAAAAATCTCTTTTTGCCATCAAGCTTCCATCTCCCATGTAAACTCAAAATCACAACGAAACCTGGGAGAGAGAGAGAGAGAGAGAGAGAGAGAGAGAGAGAGAGAGAGAGAGAGAGAACATGCAAGAAAGTAATCAGATTCATTCAGCAGCAGATCATACACATGCAAACAAGAAAAGGTAAGTGATATATACCACTAGTTCTTTACTTGCCCTAAATTTGTGTAGAAGGAAAAAAATAAAAATAAGAGTTTATAAGTGACAATATATATATATATATTTTCAAGATTTTTAAATTTTGCAGGAAGATGGTTGAGAGGGTTGTGGTTGCTGTGAAAATAGAGGGAAATGATAAGAAACACCATAGAAATGAATGGCCTCCTTCTGATCGTTGGTCTTGGAGAAAATATGGCCAAAAACCCATTAAAGGATCTCCTTATCCCAGGTTTGTTCTCTTCTCTCTCTCTCTCTCTCTCTCTCTCTCTAAAACACCTCCATTTATTAGGATGTATGTACTCCCATCTGTCCGTACAGTAAGATACTAAGATCACTCTTTCCTTATTTTAATTGTCCCATTAATATAGTCCTATTTCAAAACTCGAAATCAAAAACTGTACAACCTACTACTATATCTTTTTACTCTTGTTTTTAAATAATAGTCGTGATACCTTATTATGTGGACGGAGGAGGGAGTAGTAACTGTAATCGAGAACAAATTTCTTAATTATCCAGTTTGGCAAGCAAAAGAAAAAAAAAAAAAAAGCATTTTTTGTTTTGCTGCCTATTCACCAACTTGTTTTGTGATATACATATGCAGACTAATTAAGAATGGAGATGTGCAACATTGCATGCAGGGGGTACTACAGGTGCAGCACATCCAAGGGGTGCTCAGCCAAGAAGCAAGTAGAGAGATGCAAAACAGATGCATCAATGCTCATCATCACCTACACATCCACCCACAACCATCCCGACCCTGCTTCCTCTCTCCCCGCCAAACACACCAACTCGGTCCCTCCACTCACCGAGTCTCACCCCACATCTCCAACTCAAGAACAACAATCAGAATCAAACGAGAATTTCGAAACCCAATCACCATTAGATAATTCCTCCGCCCGAGAAGGAAACCCCTTTGAGCAAATTCTCCAAACACCTGGCGTGCTCGCTTCGAAGGCGTTAGGTCGTGATCATCATCACCCGTCTCTGCTGAAATCACAAGAGAATGATTTCTATGATGACCTCGAGGAACTGCCCACTTCTTCTTTCTTCACTGCTTTCATGAAGAGGAGTTTCTGTGACGAAAGAATTGCTGTAAATCTATCTTGAATATGTGTCTACTTTAGGTCAAGTGTGTGTCAGTGTGTGTGTACATCTTTTTCTTAGTATGTGTTAATATGGAAAAATAACCTGTAGCTACTGGTAGCTGGCTCAATTTTCTGCCCCAGTTTTACAGCGTGCCCGGCCAGCCTACCCAAATTACTATCTCTTCCTAACGTCAAAACTCCTAGTATATTACAAAAATTACTCCCAAGACGCATGTTTTGTCATTTTTGTTTGTCTACGAAAAAGACGCATGTCTTATAGTATTTGGTAAGTTTTATCCTAACATTTACCTTCTAGTCGATTACCTATTTACATATTTGCCATTGTTGGGTCCACCAAAAACTAATTATTAAACCCACTGCAACATAGGATCCTTACTCTACTCACAACACACTCCAATAGAATTATTAAACCGTACCAGAATAAAATACGTCTTTTTGGTGGACGGAGGGAGTAACAAATTTACTCATTATATCTTAAATTATTGCATGAAGAATAGAACAACTAAGGAATTTAAATTGACAAACAAAGGCAAAATGGAAAATTGTAGTATACTCCATCCGTCTCAAGATAAATGTCTTGCTTTTTATTTTTCGGCATGACAATTAAGGAAAAGGATTAAAAAGATAGAAGGTGGTGGAGCCCACACCTTTCGTGAGAGAAGATGGTTTCCATATTTGGAATCAAGACACTTATATTAGGACATTCCAATAAAGAAAATAAGACATTTGTCCCAAAACGGAGGGAGTACTAGTTTTTTCTATAGACTTACCAAAAAAATAAAACACTTATTTAGAAATAAATTTTGTTTCAAATACACTTCTTCAGAGCCGTGATACATCACCTTAGCAACAACTTTGTAGCCTGTTCATGAATTTAGGATAGAAAATAAAACCAATGTCTCGAGACATGCCAGTGTTTGCTTTCTGCCTTTCTCGCACTTGATTTACGTGAAAAACAAAACACTAACTCTGGATGAGAGAGAGAGAGATTACAGATAAGGCTAAAAGGGGTAAATTTATGTAGTGGTATTTCAACTGTCTGTCGTCTTCACCACACTCAAAGTTACAAACTGCACTGCACGAGATTCACAGGATATTGCTCCCCCATAATATTCACTCCATTTCTTTTTATAGTGGAGTGTGGAAAACACCACTTTGGAAAGTGGGGCCATTTTTTATGCTCCCTTCGTCTCGCTCTTCTTGAGCAGTTACAGTTCGCCATGAAGATTAAGGAGAAGGGTATAAAGATAAAAAAGTGGATAGATTGAAGAGTTAATTGTTTTCTTTTCAAGAAAAGTGTCAAGATTGGTGAGATGAGACATCTCAATATAGAAAGAGTCTCAAGATGGACGTGAACAGAGGGAGTACTAATTTGATATTGTATGAGAAAACTAACCAATGATAAAAATTAAAACATGCCCTACATATACCTTCTTTACCATTTAGAAGTTTGGCGTTGAAAATTTTCTAAACTATAGTACTTCCTCCGTCCCACTCATTTTATCTATCTTGGATGAACACGGAGATTAAGAAGAAGTTATTTAGTGTATAAAGTTATTGAAACCACTTTATTTAGATGTGAGTGGATAGGGTGTTTTGCATTTTTTCAATTCCATGTGGGCCCCATTTATTTGTAATTAAGGTCATAGTATATTGTTAAATCATTCCTTATTTCAACATACAAGATGAGTAGGACGTCCGTTTATGGAAAGGTAGACAAGATAAATGGGACGGAGGAAGTATTATTTATTTTGCAAAATAAGGCAGTTCATTTTTGATGATAAACGGAATTTAAAGTATGCGCCTATACAGTATTGAGTATTTGAAGGATCAGATGATCCAATATATCCGTGGCTTTTTCATTAGTTGATCAAATCTCCCTTTTTGGAAAGGGAGATAGAAAGGGTGGAGGGCTGCAGATCTAGTTCAAAAACTGCAACGACGAGATGGAGGTAGGGACAACAGATGCAGGAAGTAGGAGCACAATGAATGCACGACCAACTACTCTCCGGTGTGTCTAACTAATAACAAACAACAAATATGTACTCAAATGAGAAGCTGGATTGCAGTAATGGTTTTATGAATCTCCAGAAAACTGAATAGAAAGGTTGGACTGCACGGATCAAATTATGACAATAGTACTGGTTTCTGTCTCTAGATAAGGAGATAAGCTTACTCAACGGATTGGGGTAGAAGAAAATGAAAGAATTTAAGATTACAAACCTATCTATCATTATTCATTAATGTTATTCTGCTGCAGTTGCAACTCTGCAAGCTGGCTGTAGTTCTTTGAGAGGATTCAAAACGACGCTAGCCAAGCAAGAAAATAGCCACTGAGAGGAGCAAATTATAACATTGACATGAATAGATTCCATGACAATGCTTAAACCTAAACGTGCAACAAATTATGAACTATTTTGTATGAAGACATTTGTCTAATTATAACAGGAACTCATTCCAGATACTACAGGTACGTATACGACCACCTTGTGCTCCACTGAGCGGGTGATGGATCACGATTCCTCAAATTCGAAGGCTGAAAATCTTTCTCCTTCATTATGATTAACAAGAAAAGTGCAACATAAAATTTTGAAAAAAGCCAGACATAGTGAATGAATGTTCAAGTTTCCTAAATATATCAGAAACTTCGAACATGATATGCAAATTGCAGACAGAACAATATGCATTTTCGAGAGTTCAGATAAGACGGCAAAAAGAAGTAACGACACAACATAGATTCCTTACCTACAAGGTGTAACTGAATTCACATACATGACTATATGATCATTTTAAAAAACACAACAAAATTATCAGTAAATGGAATTACCTAAAACACTATGATCTAGAGAAGTTCCATTCAGATGGTAAGCTAGTTTGAGTCCCATATCGTCTACCTAGTATTTGTTTATTGCATATACACAAGACAAGATTACGACTTGAATCAACAGATCAATGAATATGCTAGATTTTGTACTTCAAGGACAAAAACTACAAACTGTTTAAACAATCCATCTTATACCAAATATTGCAACATTTCAAGGCTAAGAGTCTACTTAAGTAACTCTTGCTAAGACTTAAATATCAATTAAACACAAATTACCCCATAACAATAAACTAGCAGCTTCGAGCTAGAGTTTAACATAATAGAGTTGAACACATCAAATTATGAATTAATGGTAGATCGATTTAAATTCTACGCTTCTGTTCCCTGAATACAGGTAATCAAATGTTTAGTAACTCACCTACTATCAAAATCACAGCTGCATATTAAAACCAAAGGAAACAGTTCAAATCCGAAACCTAAATCCATTAGGTAGCAGTCGGAACAAATTCATCAATCAAAACTCGTAAACCGCATCAAATCCTTACCGAATTTTCCAAATTCCAGTAGCTCCGGCGAAAAAATAGCATTCGCCGGCTAGGTCAGTTCTCCAATTTGGAGAATCCATACCTCCGTTTGGAAGGAAATAGATTAGGTCTTAGACGATGAGGTAGGGGCTGATGAGCTAGGGTTAAACGATAACTCCGGCGGATCAACGGCGGCGACTCTCGGCGGAAGGGAGTGCTGCGTCGACTGATGATTTTTTCTTTTTTTAGAATTGTTTTGGGCGCGCGTATAGATCTGATGGTGGTACTTTCATATATTTACACCGTGTGTTGCACGGGGACAATATAATTTAAAATCTTGATAACATTAACACGAAATAATATAATTTAAAATCTTGATAATATTATTATATTATTAAAAGAAAAATAATTCTTGTTAAAAAAAGTTTTACGTGGCACACCTCTTAATCTTTTATTTTTATTTATCTAAATTTTTTAATTTTTGAATTTTTTAATGTAAAATAATAGATTTTAACTATTTACTACAATCTTGTGTCTCACATCGATTTTTCAATAAAACTTTACCTATTGAAAAGCTTATAAATACCTGGAATCAATATGTATTTTTTTTATCTTTTACTCCACCAGTTTTATTTGGCCAATTTATTTATTAGTCGAATAAAACTTCATCTATTGAAAAGCCAATAAATGCATAGATTCAATGTGTATTTTTTCATCTTTTACTCCACCAGTTTTATTTGACCAATTTATATATTAGTCGATCGAATAAATAACTATATTTTTATTATATATTTTAATTTAATTTGATCAATTTATTAGCTGGCTGAATAAATAATTATTTTTTGTAGAGAACAAAAATATTAGTGGCCGAATAAATGGTTCCAAAATAATTTGGCTAATTTATTGGTTGATCGAATTAAATTTTGAAATAGTATAATAATTTTTTATTTAATTTGATAAAAATAATTAATTTCTAATTTGTAAATTAATTAGGTAGACCGACCAATTCTCAACTGACGGGTACCTCAACTAGGGATCTCACGTGACGCATTTCTATTCTTTATTCTTATTTACTTTAAAATTTTTATTTTATTCATTTTTTTCATGTATTTTCTAAAATCTAAAATTGTCATATTGGTTTTACGTTCTTTGTAATTGAGTTTCCAACTTTTCATAATTTATAACTGTAAACAGTAAATATTATTATACATTTAAGACGAGAAAGAATAATACAATCAACTTTTTTTAAGTTTTAGGTCTATGTAAATTCTAAACAAGTTTTATAAACTACACACTTATAAGTCAAAACAGTAGTCAACAGGTCGATTCCGAACCAGAACTGTGGCATAGACGGGCTATATGGGTTTGAGACGTAAACATGTGGCAAAATTACTTTTTAATTGAATTTGAAATGTATTCAAGGACATATAAATACTAAACAAGTATAGTAGATTGAATAATCGAATGGTAATTAGCAAATAATATTTTTCTTAATCTATCACATATTAGTATTATCTAATACTCCATCCATCCACAAAATGATTTTCACACTGTGGACGACACAAGTTTTAAGAAAATAGTAGGTGTAGGGTATAATAGTGGATATTATTGTGAATGGAGTAAGGGTCCAACAATAAATCTGAGTGAAGTAATGAGAAATATAAGGTTAAATATAATGCATTATATGGGATCTACTGCTATAAATGAAAGTGGCAACCATTTAGTGAATGAATTTAAATGACAAAAGTGACAATCATTTCGTGGATAGAGAGAATAGTTTTATTAATTTTTATTAAGATAATTTCCCGTCAATTTTTAACGGGTTATACGCAACCCAAATTAATTAACTAGGAATAAATTCATAATTTTGATTTCACAATATTTTAGGCCGACCTATCTCCAAATTCAAAAATCAATTTGCATAAAACAAATTTTATTTATTCAATTTATTTATTTATATTAGTCGGCCGAATATATAATTATATTTTTATAGTTTAATTTAATTTACTTTAGTCAATTTATTAGTTGCATGAATAAATAATTATTTTTCGTGGGTAACTAACTTATTATTTGACTAATTTATTGATTGACTGAATTAAAATATAAAATTTTCTAATAAATTTTTTAATTTAGTTTGATAAAAAAAATTTAAATTGGTCAATTAATTGGTAGACGGGCCAATTTCCAATCAACGAGTACCTCAACTAAGAATCACACTTGGCACATCTGCATTCTTTATTTTTATTTATTTTAATTTTTTTATTTTATGCATTTCTTTTCATGTATTTTCTAAAATTTAGAATCGTCATCTATAAACTAAATTTTACATTATTTGTAGTTGAGTTTCCAACTTTAAATAGTTCATAACTGTAATTAATGAATATTACTATACAGTTAAGGACGAGAACGAATAGTACAATCAGCTTTTTTTTAATTAAATTTTGGTCTACATAAATTCTAAACAGGTTTTCATAAATTATGCACTTATAAATAAAAATCGTGGTCCTTAGGCAGATTCTGACTTGCCCCCTGACCGTAGACAAACCAATTCCTAACTGACGGGTATCTTAACTACGCACTAATAAATAAGAGTCGTGGTCAACGGGTTGGTTCTGAACTACAAAAATGGTGGACGAGCAGATTCCAAGATGGGCCGATTTTGAACCAACGGTTCAAGATTTTTTAGGGTATCCTTCATGGTTCTGTGTGGAACCGCGGGGATAGACAGGATAATTGCGAAGTGGTGGTTCAACTTTATTTTTTAATCCTATATTGAACTAATAATGTAGGGTATTTAGGATCGTTTTTATTCTTATAGATAATCTTCAAAATTAATTATATTTTCTAAATCAATGTGGGACAAGGAGTATTTGTAATAAAAAACATCAATCTCAATCATAAAAAATCAAAGTGGAACAATCTCTTTGAGAGCAAAATATATAGAAATTTTAAACGAGTTTAGTAGATTGCGTAATTGAATGATTAAAACCTTAAATAAGTAACAAATAATATTTTTCTTACCCTATCATATATTACTATCTAATAATTTTATTAAATATAATTTCCCGTCAATTTTCGACGGGTTATTCGTTAGTTAAATTATCAAATGACCTTGATAATGAGTAATTAAATGTATTAATTATAAAAATTTAGACAACAGGGGGAAAATAATTAATTCTCTCTGTCCCATGAAAGATGAGCCTTTTTTTCGGCACGGAGACTAAGAAAAAATAGTAGTGGGTGTATTTAGGGGACGTTTAGTAAGCGGGACAAGTCGGATAGATAAAAATAATATAAGCTAATCAAGCGTTTACTTTTAAGGATTAAATTCAAGTATATCTCATAGCACATGATCATTGTTCATATTTAAAACTACACATGTGGGATTGAAGTAATCATGGGATAAAAATAATCAATCGTATCCTATTTAGTAAACGCCCCCTTAGTGGAATATTTTATTGATAAAGAATGTAAAAATAGTATGAATAAATAATTAAGAATGTAAAAGCAGTGTGAATGTAAATGTAAAAGCAGTGTGGATGCAATTAATTATTTCATTAAATAGAAATGGATCCTCTTTTGTGGGACGTACCAAAAAGGAAAGATGGTCATCTTTTGCGGGTCAGAGGGAGTATTAGTTTTTCAGTATAGAAATAAATAAAGACATTAAAAGAATAACAGTTCCAAATACTACAACATATTACTACATTTTAGGTATTATACGTAAAACTTTTTTTAACACAATATTTTTTAAAGACAATGCATTAGCGCACACTAATATCTTAAAACATTTCAATTTGCAATTCTTGATATGTGCACTTAAAATTATTGAAACCATATCAGTTACACATGAAATGCATATATTCTCCCCGTCCCAAAATAAGTGACAACATTTTCTTATTGGATTGTTCTGGGCTACGTGACATTTTTCCTTATAAAAAAATAAGTTTTTAACACAAAAAATTGTGGTTTCCACCATTTTCTATCTTTTACTCTTTAAATATACTTCTACACAATGCCCATGCCAAAAAGCATGTGGCCACTTATTGCGGGACCAATGGAGTATTAATTATGGTATAACACAAAACTTCATGCATTACATCCATATTTTTTGAAAACGAAACATTCAATCCAAATAACATTATTAAATATGACATATTTTTATTACCCTAAATATATACATATATATGTACATATATATTTGACATATTTTATTAATTTATATTATGATATACTCCCTCCGTTCTACTCATTATGTCTATGAACTGTTGGACATAGAATTAAAAACGAAGGGTAAAAGATAAAGCGGTAAGACCACTTTTAAAATATTTTGAAGAGTTAATTCTTTCCGTATTTTGACATAAACAAAAGGAGTTGACGTCCATTTAAGGAGAGGTAGACATAATAATAATGAGTGAGACGAATTGAGTAATTATTTGTACATAATATTTTTAATTTGGGAAAAAAGTTGATGACGACGTGTCCAATATATGATCACGTGGCGTTCAAAACGGTAAAAGGTCAGGTATTTGTTTTAGTTATTAGTTAAAAAGACATCGTTTTGAACGTCACGTGATTATATATTGGACACGTCATCATCAATTTTTTTCCCAAATTAAATACGAACGGATATTGCAACAAATTGAAAGGTAGCTATATTTGTTTTTTTTTTTGCTAAAGTTTGTCATAATTCCGAAATTTGGTAAAAGGTCAGGTATTTGTTTTAGTTAAAACGGCGTCGTTTTGAACGCCACGTCATTATATATTGGACACGTCATCATCAATTTTTTTTCCCAAATTGAATTCGGACGGACATTGCAACAAATTGAAAAGTAGCTATTTTTTTGCTACAATTAAAAAGTTTGTCATAAATTCGGAATTTGATAAAAGGTCAAGTATTTTTATGCAATTTTGCCTAATCTAAACCTCCTATATCTATCTAAATAGATGTCCAAGCTTAAGTTTTATTTAAATTTATTCGGATTTGATCTCTAAATGTGTTAATACAATCAATTCCCCATTATTTCCCATTCATTTTTACCAATTCCAAAAGAAAAAAGAAAAAAAGTTGTATCAAATTTATGTATGAATATGAAATGCATTTATTATTTAGCTAGAGTATTTCTAGAGTACTATTTAAGATTAGAGTTTTATGTAGAATCTAAAAATGTTGTAGAGGAGTGTCCAAAAAGACTAGATTAGTTATAAATTAAGTAATTTGTAGAAAATTCTAAATTTATATGAGGATCTTCACCTATAAATATGACTATTGATAACCCAATTGTAACAACAAACCAATAAGCTAAAACACTTGAGCAAATAATGTAAATTTTGTTACCCAGTTTTGAACTAAGATCTTAAACTCTGCACGATATGCATCTAACATGCTCTTCGGTAATGTGGATTTTAGTCACCAACTAATGGAGCTGTCGAATTCTTAGTCATATCACATGTTGGTTGGATGGTACGTTTCCATGGATAGTCGTATTCCTTGAGTATATTTTCACCTTCCAATTTTTTTAAGTGTAATAACATTGGAGGTTAATTCCATGTTAGTTCTAACAAATGCCCGCATAACCTGTTCATATCCTTTTATATACACTATATCACTTGGATTTGTTCACTCACCATGAAGAATACAAATATAGAAAACACTTAAATACAATCAAATATGCACATCAAAAGATAGAAAACACTTAAATACAATCAAATATGCACCACAAAAGATTCCAGGAAAAACCATGCGGTGCCTCGTAACAAAAAAACTACGACAACGGCTCCTCTTATGAAGTAAATATCAAATTACCGGTCGTGTCCATGTAGTCTCTCACTCATCACATGCTCAAACCAAAGGTGGTGAATTAATCTCCAATTCCTAAAATATTCACATAATGCAGGACACATCAAGGGTTAATTCAGATGGCTCGCACCATTGGGAGCCAAAACAAAGGTCTGGGAAGGCATATTGGATACGGGAAGAGAATACGGGCACATTTGTTTACGCTTGGAATACGGGGAAAAGGGCAAGTTTCATCACCTATGCGTTGAGTTAGCAGAATACAACGGAGGGTGTAGAGGCATTGCCAAAACCACTGAATTAGGATATGAGAGTATTACACTAGAGACAGATTCAAAAGACTTGAATTGGTTATTATTCCAAAAACCCAGAGCGTGAGGAAGATGATCACAAATGACATATCAAAGAATACACTGTTATGGGTCTATGAAAAGACTATTAGATAGTCTGCCTATTGAGACACGCATCAAAATTTGCCGACTATATGGCCAGGCTTGGTTCGGATGAAGACATGCTTAGAAGCTACCAAACATGTCAAGAGCTAAAAAATATATACAAGGAGCGCACTTCAGAAATAACAAAATTGAAGAGTCCATAATTAAGAAAGGAAAAAGGAAAGTTTCTGCCACATATGAAATGCGGGTAAATGGATTGAGTTTGAAAGGTGACACAAGGTGTAGTGAGGGGAGACAAACATGAAAAAGAAGAGTTTATTGCAGGGGCGAGATTTTAATCGAATAATTTCAATTTTTTTTATTAATAGTAAAGAAATCACGTTAGATTTTAAAATAGTCTTCAGATACGCAGTACACATTTTTAAATTCGTACCACATACCATGTCAATACATTATGGTACGCACTACGTATTTCTAAATGCGTACTGTGTACCAAGTAAACAAATTAAGGTACGCACTACGCATTTAGAAATGCGTACTACGTACCATGAAAGAAAATAGAAAAAAAATAGTTACCTTTCAATTTATTGCAATGTCCGTCTGAATTCAATTTGGGAAAAAAATTGATGACGACGTGTCCAATATATAATCACATGGCGTTCAAAATGGTATAAGGTCAGGTATTTATTTTAGTTATTAGTTAAAACGACATCGTTTTGAACGCCACGTGATTATATATTGGACACGTCATCATCAATTTTTTTCTCAAATTAAATACGGACGGATATTGCAACAAATTGAAAGGTAGCTATTTTTTATTTTTTTTTGCTAAAGTTTGTCATAATTCTGAAATATGGTAAAAGGTCAGGTATTTGTTTTAGATAAAATGGCGTCGTTTTGAACGCCACGTCATCATCATTTTTTTTTTTCAAATTGAATTCGGACGGACATTGCAACAAATTGAAAGGTAGCTATTTTTTTTGCTACAATTAAAAAGTTTGTCATAAGTTCGGTATTTGATAAAAGGTCAAGTATTTTTATGTAATTTTGCCTAATCTAAATCCCCTCTATCTATCTAAATAGATGTCCAAGCTTAAGTTTTATTTAAATTTATTCCGGTTTGATCTCTAAATGTGTTTATAAAATCAATTCCCATTATTTCCAATTCATTTTTACCAATTCCAAAAGAAAAAAGAAAAAAACTTGTATCAAATTTATGTATGAATATGAAATGCATTTGTTATTTAGCTAGAGTATTTCTAGAGTACTATTTAAGATTAGAGTTTTATGTAGAATCTAAAAATGTTGTAGAGGAGTGTCCAAAAAGACTAGATTAGTTATAAAGTAATTAATTTGTAGAAAATTCTAAATTTATATGAGGATCTTCACCTATAAATATGACTATTGATAACCCAATTGTAACAACAAACCAATAAGCTAAAACACTTGAGCAAATAATGTAAATTTTTGTTACCCGGCTTTGAACTAAGATCTTAAACTCTGCACGTTATGCATCTAACATGCTCTTCGGTAATGTGGATTTTAGTCACCAACTAATGGAGCTGTCGAATTCTTAGTCATATCACATGTTAGTTGATGGTACGTTTCCATGGATAGTCGTATTCCTTGAGTATATTTTCACCTTTCATTTTTTTTAAGTGTAATAACATCGGAGGTTAATTCCATGTTAGTTCTAACATATGCCCGTATAACCTATTCATATCCTTTTATATACAGTATATCACTTGGATTTGTTCACTCACCATGAAGAAAAAAATATAGAAAACACTTAAATACAATCAAATATGCACATCAAAAGATAGAAAACACTCAAATACAATCAAATATGCACCTCAAAAGATTCCAGGAAAAACCATGCGGTGCCTCATAACAAAAAAATTACGACAACGACTCCTCTTATGAAGTAAATATCAAATTATCGGTCGTGTCCGTGTAGTCTCTCACTCATCACATGCTCAAACCAAAGGTGATGAATTAATCTCCAATTCCTAAAATATTCACATAATGCATGACACATCAAGGGTTAATTCAGATGGCTCGCACCATTGGGAGCCAAAACAAAGGTCTGGGGAGGCATATTGGATACGGGAAGAGAGTACGGGCACATTTGTTTACGCTTGGAATGCGAGGGAAAAGGGCAAGTTTCATCACCTATGCGTTGAGTTAGCATAATACAACGGAGGGTGTAGAGGCATTGCCAAAGCCACTGAATTAGGATATAAGAGTATTACACTAGAGACAGATTCAAAAGACTTGAATTGGTTATTATTCCAAAAACCCAGAGCGTGAGGAAGATGATCACAAATGACATATCAAAGAATACACTGTTATGGGTCTATATAAAGACTATTAGATAGTCTGCCTATTGAGGTACGCATCAAAATTTGCCGACATATGGCCAGGCTTGGTTCGGATGAAGACATGCTTAGAAGCTACCAAACATGTCAAGAGCTAAAAAAACATATACAGGGAGCGCACTTCAGAAATAACAAAATTGAAGAGTCCATAATTAAGAAAGGAAAAAGGGAAGTTTCTGCCACATATGAAATGCGGGTAAATGGATTGAGTTTGAAAGGTGACACAAGGTGTAGTGAGGGGAGACAAACATGAAAAAGAAGAGTTTATTGCTGGGGCGAGATTTTTATCGAATAATTTCAATTTTTTTTATTAATGGTAAAGAAATCACATTAGATTTTAAATATTTATTTACAATTTATTACACAATTGAAATGAAAAAATATACCCAACATCAATTAAAAAAAAATCCGCAAACTATACAATTATATAAATTTGATAAGAAGGTAGATATTAAAGACTACATGACACATTTACTTGCGAATTCTAAATGTGATTTACGTAGTTTCATAAAATAACTCCATTTTAGGATGCGATTTTTTTTGGAAAATAAAATGGTACAACAGAACTCTATCAACCTAAAATGGTAAAAGATCTTTTATTCTATTTCATGATATATAAGTTGTTACTTGTAGAATGAACGAAGAATATTTTTAAAAAATATTAGTGATGAAAAGTAAAACAAGAAAGGGACGACACTATTAAACGAGTAGGAGTGGAAATAAAATGCTACATTATATTAATATACAAATATATATTAATAATAATTATCTTTCTTTTTACTCGGGTGACCACCGAGGTCGCTTGGGTATCAGATCCGCCCTTGCTTATGAAGGAACATAAACTTCAATTATCTTTTTCTCCATTTTCTCGGCATATTTTCCTATAAAAGCACCAAAACAACGATCGAGTATCAAATTCTTCAAGAAGACGAGAATTGATGATAAAGCTCAATTCCAACACGATTTTGCACTCAAAATACATTCTATTAACGTTCAAGAACCATGCAAAAGTCATGATTATCACACGGTACATTATTGGAATTCAAATTTTCAATAAAAAAATATTATAATGTTCAAATTTTGCTCTTTATTTTAACTAGGCTTCAAATTTGTGGGTGTCCATTATACTTCATACATTTTTATTTATAAGTTTTCGTGTCAAGTGAAGATGCTTAGGCTATTACAAATTAAAGATTCAATGACAGAAAACAAACTCAAAATATAGTTTTTTTTTTTTTTCAAGTATTGTGTATATTTTTAGGTAGGTCAATCGTTATTTGATATTTTTCTTATCAAATTAATTTTTAATTCTTCATGTTAGTGTTGGATTGAGCTAATCGGATATTAAACTTGTTAGAGAAATTATTAGCTTTGAAAAAATTATATATACCATTAGGGGTGTAAACGAGCCGAATCGAGTGGAGTATCGACATGCTTAAGCTCGAGCTCGACTCGACTCGATCGAGTTTGTTATTTTTGAGCTCAAGTTCAACTCGATGGCAAACTCGGTAAGCTCGAGCTCGACTCAGTTGGGCTCGAATGTTAAATCTTGATCGAGGTTGAACTCGAACTTAGTCTCACTTAAGCTCGATTAGGCGAAATTTATAATTAAGTAATAATAAAAGGATAAAGTTGTAAAATCATTACTATGCTTGATTAAGTTCGCGAGCCTATCGAGCCGATATCATGAAACTCGAACTCGAGCTCAAGATCTACTCGAGGAGCTCAAGCTTGACCTCGAGCTCAACTCGACTAATACTGAGTTAATTTTGAGTATTTTTCAAGTCGATCCCGAGTAGCTCGAGAGTTAGCTCGACTCACTTACACTCCTATATACCCATCGAAATGAATTCAATAAATGTTGGTATGTATACACAAGGAAAAATTATAATTTGATTGGAAATTTGGTACCAACAAAAGTCCGAAATGTATATTTTCTTTGTAATTCTGAATTTCTCATCACATATTTTATTTCCGTGCATTGCACACCATGAAATACTAGTATTACGCTATACTACTAAAAACGAGGGGCAAAGAATCAGTATTTGGGTATTAAGGTTATCCTGACCCAACATGGAACCTTGTGGGTAAACATGTACCCATTATCCGCGAAAATCAAGTGCAGGACGGGTATTGGATAAATAATGTTTGGGCTGGTCGGGTACCGGGTTTACCTAATTCATTTCGGATTCCCGAACATTCACTATCGTAAATAATTGACTAAGAAGGCTGCATTTCTTTACGGAAAGGTGCGTTTTATGCACATCCAATTAGGGGTGAGCAAAAAAATCGGAATTCAAAAATCCAAACCGAAATATGAAATTTGGTTCGGATTTTTTCAGATTTTAGATTCGGATCGGTGCTTTAAAAAATCGTACAAATCCGAAATCTGAATTATATATAATATATTGTATATTATTTTTTTTTAATTAATTATTAATAATTTAATATATTTGTTCAATTTATTATTTAGAATTAATAATTCAATATATATGTTTAATTTATTATTAATTATTTTTAGAGAAAATATACTCATATGTGATTAGTGGTATTCAAATATAAAAAAAGGTCAATAATTCAAATTTTATCAATTTTTGTCAAAAGTTCACTTTTTGGATATTTATATCCTTATTTTCGTCATTTTATTATATCTAACAACACTCTCTCTCATACTTTTTGACTTTTCTCTCTTCTTTCTCTCTCTTCTATAAGACACTTCTCTCTCTTCTTCTCTCTTTTTTTTTTGTCTACTTTTTCTCTTCCTTAGCTTTTTTTTTCTATTTGTTTTTCTCTCTCTTCTCTCTTCTTTCTCTTTTTTTTTTTTCTGTTTTCTTTCATGGTACGTAGTACGCATTTATAAATACATAGTGCATATCTTAATTTGTTTACTTACGCATTTAGAAATATGTAGTGTGTACCATAATGTATTGACATGGTACGCGGTACGAATTTAAAAATGTGTGTTGCGCACCTGAAGACTATTTTGTTATATGTGAGTACGAATTGTTTGATGGTACGCATATATAAATTTGTACCGAGTTTCTAAATGCGTACTGCGTACCATAATATGTTTACTTGGTACGCAGTACATATTTGTAAATGCGTACTGGGTACCTGAAGGTTTTCGCATTGTAAATGCTTACTGTGTAGCTTAATGTCTTTACATGGTACGCATTATGCATTTCTAAAATGCGTACTGCATACCATAATGTGTTTACATGGTACGCAGTACGCATTTCTAAATGAGTGTTGCATACCTTGATGTGTTTACTTGGTATGCACAATACGTATTTCTAATGCGTTTTGCGTACCTGAAGACCATTACTTGATAAATTTTGTTTTATGTATGTATTTGATACAGATGAAGCCATCTTTTTTAGTTTGTTGCCCAATGAGGATATTGGAAGAACAACGGTTTTGAGGATATAGAACCTAGTGATATAACTTTTGAATGGTGATTTAGTAAATTAGAAGTTTAATTGAAGAACGATAAGAGTATGTATGTTTGATGTAACTAATATTGTAACAAAGTTTTACAAATTAGAAATTAAAGCAAATAATTTACAAATAAAAATTAGAAATTCACTAATCTCTAATGTTGTTGTCAATGCTATTACAAGTGTTCTTTTCCATGCTATAAAAATAGATACTTTCTGCTACAACCTCCTACATAAACAAAAACAAATTATAAGTCAGCTTAAAAATTTTAAGTACAATAGGTTCGAAATGCAGAATGCAAATAAAATAGGTACATATTTGCAATTACATACCAATTTAATAAATATATTATTGGCATAATCGCTACATATTTGCAAATGCGTACCAAGTGTAACAAATATGTTACTAGTACAATCGGTACGTATTTGCATATGCGTACCAAATATACTTGTAAAATATGTATGTATTTGCAATCACGTAATAGTAAACAAAAATATTACCGGTACACTCGTTACGCATTTAAAAATACGTACCGCATATACCTGTTTTTTACTTGATAACTCGGTACGTATTTACAATAATGTACCAAGTTTACCAGCAATATACTTGTGAACTTTGTACGTATTTGTAAATGCGTACCAAGTGTACCAGTAATATGCTTGGTAACTTTGTACGTATTTGCAAATGCGTATCTTATTCCAACTTATATGCTTCAGAACTAGATGCGCATTTATAAATTCGTACCAAGTTTAATCATACAATCGCATAAACAAATGTCAAATTCACAAAAAATCATACAAATGAGTATATTCACATCAACCGAATCCAAAAGTTCACCATGCATAATCTTAAAAACCAATAATGAACCATCTTTAATTACAAAATAAAATGTGAGAAATCAAAGATGTGTGTACCAGTACGTATTACACAAAACGTACATGTACACCTAATTTAAAATTTTACAAATCAAGCAACTTGTTCCCTAACCGAAGAATAAATTCATTGTACACAACAAACTAGGTACGTATTTCTAAATGTGTATTGCGCACCTGAAAGTGTTCGCATGGTACGCAATACGCATTGCTAAATGCGTTTTGCGTACGTTAATTTGTTTACTTGGTACGCAGTACGTATTTGTAAATTTGTACTCGTACCGACGGGTTTTTACAGCAAGCAGCAGCTCTGCAATAATAAAAACTAACCAGAAATCTGCACAAATACATCGAAATCGCTTAGAATTCAACCCAAATACATTAGAAACCATTAAAAACTATACGAAAAACCTATAAATGACTAAAAACAAATCTAAAAAAATTAAATAAATTCGTATACCCCAATTTTAGATCTATGAATTTCCGACGAGATCTATGAATTTCCAGCGACAATTGTTGGTGTGGTGGTTCTGGATGTTGCAGACGACGGGGAGAATGAGCGGGGATGAACGAAGAACGGAGGAGAAGAAAAGATAGAGAAAATCTGCATATAATAGGGGTGTATATGAGCCGAGCCGAGCCGAACACTGGTAGGCTCGAGCTCGACTCGTTAGAAATATTTAAGGCTCGAGCTCGACTCAAGCTCGATTCGAGCTTTGTGTTTCGAGCTCGAGCTCGGCTCGACAGATATCAACCAAGCTCGAGCTCGGCTCGCTATATATTCGTTTGGTCCGAGCTCGAGCTCGGCTCGATAATCTAAAAATTATAAATTTATTAATTTATATTGATATTAAAAATTAATAAAATAAAAAATATTTATTAAAAGTATTAAAAAATTCGTGAACATGACATGTTCGTTTAGAAGATTTGCGAACATGTTTGCGAGCTAGCTCGTTTAGTATCGAATTCGAACGTATTCGCGAGCCTCACGAGCCGAACATAGGTAAGCTCGAGCTCGGCTCGAAAAAAATATCGAGGTTGGTTTAAGGCTCGAGCTCAAGCTCGGCTCGTTTTGTAAATGAACGAACTTCGAACGAGCTTTTTTCGAGCCGAACTCCGAATAGCTCGTGAACCGTTTGGCTCGTGTACAGCCCTAGCATATAAACATTCAAAATGTGGTGAAATCGTGTGGTAGATGGATGACGAGAATGAAGAAGACGACGGCGGAAACGGCGGAATGGATGGCAGTGTCAAGATGGTGGAAGACGAAGGTATGGAGGCAGAGAAGATGAACAATCGCAGAGAAAGGAAGAGGAATGGATGAGCGGGAAAGAGAAATGAGAGGGACGAGAGAGAAACTAAAAGTAATATATATGAGAGAGGGAGGACATTTTTGTCCAATTGGATACAATATTTTCCAATTTTTGTCAAAAGTGCACTTTTGACAAAAATTGATAGGAATATGTACCCTAAATATCACCATTTGCCTCTTATTTGTAAGTTAATATATTTCAAATTTTCGAATTTATTTTTAATCTTTTCTTGAAATATTTTGGATTTTCGGGTTTGATCGGATTTAGTATTTGGATTTTGGATTTTTTCGGTTCGAATTTGTTCGGATTTCGGATTGGATCGCATTCATTTTTTTAGAAATTCAGATTTCCAATTCAGATTAAATTGAGCGAAAATTCGATGCGTAATTCAACTGCTCACCCCTACATCCAATCGGCATCCGTTTTTAGATGAGGGTGTAATTGTTAAACAAAAAAAAGGCATAATTAATTTGGTTCTTGTACTTATAGGATTAACAAAATCAATAATTCTATTCGGACATACTATGTCTGGACATACGTGCTTAAAATAGGAAAAATATTGTCTGATTGCCTTGAAAAAAAATTTCCTACTCAGACCCCCTTCCGAAATATCGATTTCACGCACACCCTCTCTCAAATTTTACATCTCATCCACACCCAAGTCTTAAACTTGTGAATTTAAATTGGGACGAAACATTAGCATTAAAATTTAAAAAGTGTATGTTTATTAATAACCAAATTGTCTAAACTATGAAATTAAATTATTAGTTAAAAAAGTTTTCAAATCTGTATTTTTATCATTATATGTCTGGACATAATATGTTCAAATAGAACTACCAGAAGAAAATATACTTCAAATCGAGTACTAGTTAATTTCCTATGCGCACAGGAAAGAAAATAAACATAAAGAAAAACAATTTAAGTCATCTATCAATATATATTAAGAAAAAATCTGAATTGAGTGGATAGTAACTAACAGTCTAATAGAGCCTCACTCATATTATCATCAAATTAAAATAATTCAACTCTAATTCTTCTTAATGTCTGTGAAGACAATATTATTGAGTCGGAAGAAGTACTTGGAAGAAGTACTATTTAATGTGGATCAGGGTGAACCACAAAGGCGGATGAGTAATGATCGATGGAGATATAGGATGATAATAGGAGCAAGGAGACACGGTCTGCGTTTTTGAAATAAAAAATCTCAATATCGTCGCAGCCGTCGACAGAATCCGGCGAGGTAAAGCTCCAGTTGCAATGAGTAAAGTCGATGGAATTGGGCTTAATGTTAGGAAAGTCGGCGGTGGCGACGACAAATGAGTGGTTGATTCCGATAAACATGGCGAGGCCGTTCAACATCACCGGGCCGCACCCACCGCTAAGACTATACACGGTTCGATTTGGTGCGGTTTGCACTAAAATCAAATCAAACCATAAAATTATGGTTTGATAATTTTTCAAACCAAACTATTTTAGCATTAAAATCGAACCAAACCAAATTGTATTAATACGGTTTGGTGCAGTTTGATTTACGGGTTATATATATTTTTAATATTTCTTGTAGAATAATAAAGAAAAATGATTTGTTTATGTACGTGAACTAGCGGTATGATGTAATATTATACTTCAAATTCTTTATTTGTATGCATAGTATCATAATTAACTAGAGAATTTAACTTGAAAACTAAAATAAAGTGCCTTGTTTCAAAAGCCTTCTCAATACATGGAATCGATCAATTAAAAACCTTTTGCTGCTATTTTTTTCATGAGAACAGATTGTGGTAGCGGTAGAAGAAATAACGAAAAAGCCGCCAGAGTTAAATTAAATAACTAGTTAGAGTTAAACCTTCTTATTTGACTTATGGCATATATAATTAAAAATGATACGCGACATACTATTTAAGTCTTTCAATACTAAAAATAATATTAATACAATAATTATATTACGGTTTACGGTTTGATTTAGTTTATATTTTTTAAAAATCAAACCTAAACCATAAATCATAATTTTTAAAAATCTAAACCAAACCATAATTTTCAAACCATAAACCAAATCAAACCGTACAAATACGGTTTGGTTCGATTTAATTTACGGTTTAAACCAAACTTTGTATAGTCCTACCCACCGCAGTTTATTCACGAACCGGTGATGACTGTCAAGCCTAAGAACCGCAAAACGCACCGTTTCGTACGGATATTCTGCCTCACAAACCTGACCACCCAGAACAACTGATTCAGCTGCTCCACGCAAACAAGGTGCGCTATGTAGAAACACAGTCTGAATTCGGTGGCGAATTCCACCGGAATCTCATCGCACAATCCGGCCTCGTAATCGACGTCTCCTTCGGATAGATATCATCATCGCCAACAAACCAATACTCAACACAGTGGCGAGAAGGATCGCCAAACAGAGCAGATGAAGCTCTCTGACGGCCGGCAGTATACGAAATCCTCGTAATTTGTCCCGAATCGAAATCGCTCGTCATCGATTTGGAAGAGGCGGCCGATCGGATTCCACTCGCCGCCTGAGAGAAGCACCAGCCGGTTTCCGAGGCCGAACGCCATCAGCGCGTGCCACTCGGCGTCGCCGTCGTGTACCATAAGTGTAACTCATCGAAAATCGATAGGAATTCATTATTTATTTAATAAGATAACTAAAAAATCGATAGGAATTCATAATTTAAATCGATAGGGTTTTTTAAATGTTAGTTTCTGCAGGGGATACAATAAATCAAGATGATGAGTTTAAGGATTAGCCGCCGGGTTTTCGTTCCGCATAACAATATCCAGTCGCTACACTAAACTGTTAAAATTGTTAAAAAGTAGCAGAAAAATAATGATTTCCGATTAGATAAAATGGAAGTTTCTTGCAAAATACAAAATCTTTGCCAAGGACCAATTACAGAGCCTATTTCCTAGTTCTTTCTACCTTCCAGAAATGAAACTTGTAGAGAGAGAGAGAGAGAATCACCCATCATCTCTTGGACATCATCAAATGCAGAAAATACCCAAACAAACTGATAAAAGAAAGCCACTATTTTAGCAAGCCTTCTGAGTGTGCATCTCTTCATTAACAGCCTTGTAGCATTGCAGACTGCACAGAGGAAGCTTCGACTTTGAATCGCGGTACTTGTAAGCATTGGTACAAGACGGGCCAGCACATTTCTCCCGAGGAGGAGGATAACTGAAATTTCAAAATGCATCCATAATTTAAGGCTTCTTCGACCAAATCGTGGTGAAATTTTCAACAAAGGTCTCAGTAGCAACGTTATACAGACAAGGACAATAGGACATAACAATTCTTACCTGTAAGGCTTGGTCTCAAAAAAACTGGGTAAGCCCAAGTCTTGAGGGAATGTGACAGTAGTTCCAGTAGGTCCCATGACAGTCCTAATGGTGTTTGACGTAAGCATTTGAGTGTTCGTCGCCTTTCCCTTTTTAATATTTAACAGAGCAAAAGTAGTAATGTTAGCTTCCGTTAGCAGATCTGGGATATTGTTACTTAACTAACACAACTTTGGGTGATATATAAGACTTGACAATTCATATGATTGTATTACATGATTTTAAAATTGTTCAATCCATCGAAGTATGTGGTGAATTCGCCTATATTAATTTTATCAATCTACGCAATCACTCAAAGTAAATACCTCATTAATATATCATTTTCAAATAAAAATACCTGTGCCACTTCTTCCTGGCGCTTCTTCATTTTCTCTTCTCGTTTCTTCCTACTGGAATCTTGACCAAGTATTTTTCTGATCGCCTCTGCCTACAATATTGAAAGTGACTAGCTTAGTTTTCCATATCTTACTTTGAAGTAAAATAAAGCATTTCGGGGTAATAGTGTATGAGAAAGTTAACCTCCGATTCACGAGCTGCTTTCTCGTTCTGCAATCTACGCCTCTGAGCAGCCTCCGCCTTCTTCAGTTGTTGCTCTACTTCGGTTAGTTTCTCCTTTTGTTCTGGATCACGGAAGTTATAGCAAAGACATTCAAAAAGCTGGTTCTAGGAAGAGATCCAAAAGGTCATAAAAAAAGGAATTCATACTGACTTCGAGGTGCAGCTGGTGGTAGCCCATTTGGGAACTCGATTTGACTTGAACCTGAAGCTGGGGCATCCTTGCTTAGAAGGGCCCGTTGACGAGTTGTTAGAGCTATTTCCCTCTTGTTATCTGTTGGTAACTCTGCCAGATCCCTCTTTTGTTTTTTCTTCTTCTTCCCTTCAGCCTCGCCATCAGAGGAAAGTACTTCTTCCACTTCATAGTCAGTGTCTCCAGATCGCGGTTTCCGGGGATCTCGCCTTCCAACATCTTCCATGTTTTCAGTCTTCATGCCCTTCTGCAATCTTCTGCTCGACTGTGCCTCCAAATCCTTATATCCAGACATCCTCGAAGTCTTTAGTTTCTCTAGGTACCTTATCTCATCATCTTCGTCATCTTCATCAAAATCCCCATCCAGAACTCGTTTCTTAGGAACCCTTCTGCTCTTACGAACTGAATCTGACTTATCTCCATACTTCTCATGAGCGTTTTTTGTGGATGTCTTCATCATCTCATCCCTCCCTAAAGTGAAACTATTTTTCGAGAAATCTTTCCACGGGACGCCTTGCAAGCTACCTTTCTTATTGACAGGTGGAGAAGGATATTCATCAGAACTTTCCTGAAACAAGAACATGCCAAAGATGGAGTCAGCCATGTAGTAAAATATGTTAAATTACTATCGGCAAACTTGAATGCAGGAGATTTGTTTACCGAAAAATACCAAATTCTCCTTAATGAATGAGCCTCGTATTTACTATTTATTTCAGCACTTTATTATTCCTCAATGCAATAATACTATCATCAAGATAGTAATAATTTGAGGCTTATGAGAAGAAATGCAAACAACCAAGGATAGAACGACTTTGGAAATCCATAATTTCATACGTTCATTCTAAAAAAGAAGTAGATTTCGTAAAGCTACAAATAATGAAAATAAGTTGTTCCCTTGAGAAGTGCACAAACACTTTAACCATTAAGCAACGAAATTGAAACCAATTGAGACCAAAGCAGATGGGTTAAGAAACATAATGTCTGGAAGGAAATTAAAGAATGATGCAACACAAGCATAGAAGAGGCAATTTTAACAACCTGTGGGATCAGCACCCTCTGACGTGGCCGACCATTATCAGAGGATTGACTGGCCTTTAACGACGACCCACTGCCTGATTCTCCATTAGAACTAGATTTAGTCTGAAGTGTACGTGTCACGCCACCAACCTTTAGCTTAACTTTTTTCGGTCTATTCTCACTTCCTGCTCCATCAGACGTACCATTACTTACAATCCCATTTGATCCGCCAACAGGCAAGGACCTCGACACACACTGGCTCAAATTAAACATTTTCCCCCCAGAGTTTCCATCACCAATATTCTCATCGCTCGAGACCTTACTCATATCATCTGAAACTGGTGCCACCGACACAGGAGATTGATCCGGCTGTGGCTGCCCTTCAGGTCTCGGTCGGCGTGATGTTTGGGTTCTCTTCTTTTTAATAGAAACCCCCATACTGTCCAGTGGAGGTCCCTTAGCTTGATCCATTTTAAACTAGATTCTTAAATCTTATGTTAACAATTGTACACGTTCCAATTATTAAGAATCAAATGAGACTAAAGTATACAAACCCCTCAGTTCATTAAGGTCCCTACAAAAATGTTAACAAAATTACCATTAGACTAGTTAAACACACAGAAGTGGAAGAAACATGTAGGTTTACAAATATATTGAGGAATCAAACACAAAATTGAATGAGCAATAAGTTTTAAGCCTTGGGTAGGAGTGCATAAACCAATTAAGAAGCCAATGGCATTGCAATGACATGATTTATATAACCAAAATATAATTAATCGAGTAAACAAGAACAACGTTGGTAACGACAAATGCAGCAATAGTTCAACTCAAACATCACTAGAAGCCCTTCCCTCTATTACTCTATACCACAATCACCACCCAACCAACTAAAAGAGTAAAATCGATAAACCAAGCAAGCAATATAATCAATAAACACAATGTAATCGCTTTAAGACAGACTCATTACATGCAAAAATAAATATAAGTAGATTAAATCAATTAAAAACTCTATTCCACAAAAAACACTATATACACTCAAATGAAAACGCAACGAAAACAGGCTGAATGAACTGTTGGATAGGCAGAACTACTGAATCAGCTCATTCAAAATCTCATATTTGCTTCAACACAATTCAATCAGAACGTAAATTTAGCACCCTCAACAAATCAAAAATCAGCAAAAAACATCAACTATAAACACATTCCACTCCACATCCCCAAAAATCATACAGAAACCCGCCCCCAAATTGCACTTAGAGAGAGAAACAAACACAAAACTCCTCACATTGATCGATCGCCGCAGACACATGCCAAACCCAGCTCAAACCAACAAAATTCACCAAAATCCCTAAGATTGAGACCCACCCAATGAAAGCCCGCGAACAGATAATGTCGGAGCAAAAGAAGGAAAAACAACAATACACAAAATTAGTGAATTACCCAGCGAGAATAGGCGAAACGACGGAGCGAGAGAAGGCGGAGAGACGAAGAGGGAGGAACACGAGTTGCAGTCGAGGGAGAAGAGATAATATGGGCTGGGGAAACAGATGGATACACAAAAGCGATGTAGAGAGAGAGAGAGAGAAGGAAATAAAAGGGATGTTTGGATGTTTGCGTTAGGGTTAGAGGAGATAGAGAGAGAGAAGGGTAGTGGCGTTGTTGATATGGGGTTACTACTATAGTTGTTGTAGTAAAGAAGACTCCCAATTTCTTCTCCATTTTTTTCACACCTGTTTGTGTGTGTGGTGTGTGTGTGTGAAATTTTTGTGTGTGTTTGTTTTTGGGTGGGGGATAATTGAACTCGGTTTCGCGGCTCAGTTAGGTCTTGGCGAGTTGACTCGGGATGATCTGCCCCATATTTGCTTGCTTCTCCCTTTTATTTTCCCTCCCTCTCTTCAACAAATTTATGCTGCAAATACATGCGCAGGATACGCCCCTGCGCACCCCCGGTTTATTTTAGTGAGATGTAGCCCTCGCACCTGCTATTGTGACCTTAGTATTCATTTTTCTAATGACTTTGCATCCGGTTTTATTAAATCTTTTTTTCAGATTGTGCCACAAATTTAATTATCTCGAGTGAATTTTCGTCTAATAAATAATTTTCTATTTGAATTTATGAATTAACATGTATTTTAATCTTTAAAAAAAAAAACATATATTTTTATTAGAGTTGACTATAAGTCCAAAAGACTGTTGTTTTGGGCCCAAAAATATTTGGGGCCCAATTCTTTTTTTTTTCATAATAATAATAATAAGGAAAATTTTAAACACAAACCTCATTTTTACTCTACATAATCCCCCATAAAAAATAATAATAAGTTAAATTATAAATGTACTATTGTACCTTTATAGTCCCCATTTAAAATTTAAATATATTAAATCTAAAAATATAACTATTATTGTATATCCCTTCAAGCACACGTACGTGTACGACGGCAATGGAAAAAGAAGAAGAAAGGTATTTCTCATCATTTGTTGCTATCTTTTTACTCCTTTTTATCTCTGGTTTTGTTTTGATTTGTCATGGTATTAAAAGAGATCAGTGAAAAATTATTCCATTAGTTAGCTTTCAATTCATAAGCCTTTATCATGAAGAAAAATTATCTCCAGAATTTTTATTTTCTTGTTAAACCACATAATTGAATGTAAAAACAAATAGTTAATGCTCTAACAAATTAAAGATGAATGAGATAAACTTGTTGGAGATTAGTATATTAGCAAAGACTTAATTGGAAGCTAAGAGAATCAGAAAATAAACAGGGCAAGAAACAAGGACCTATAACAGCATTCGATTCTTATGTTATTGTTGTTGTTTGTGCCTTGTCATGTGAACTCCAGCTCTTTCCTTTGATCTCGAAAAAAATTAAGAATGTAGATGCCGGAAATATTTGTGAAGTTGCTAAGCCTGCAAAAGTGAATGACCTGTCCAGTCAGTTACAGAGTGGTATTGATTCACCTGTTTATCACACTCGCAGAATATTATCAATTCTAGAGGCTTTTTTTGCATACAATAATAGGGGACAACCAAACCATTAAAAATCACTCTGTGGTGACTTAATTTCATCCGCAATGTTTCTCAAATCATGTCCGAAGATTTTCACCTCTTTCGTATTTTGATTAATCTGGCACTAATTTGGCTATTATGCTCCAACTATCTAACATCTTATAATTTTATATACATGCAGGGCTGTAGACAACCAGGTAAACTCTACAATCTCAAATACTTGTAGTTATTCAAATTGTGATCACAAGAATATTTTTCTTCTAGAATTAGTGAGCATGTTATTTTATTAGAATTGTTTGGATTTTATATTATTATTATTATTATCACGAGTGACAGATTGTTGATAATGAAGATCCAGGAAAGTTGTTGGATTCCGCCAATCCTTTTTCTACTAACAATGTAAGTTGATAGTTTAACTAAAAAAATAAATTAGTACTAGAAATGTAAATAATACAAAAAAGTAAACTTATGCTACAGGTTTTTCATAGTAAACAAGAGTTAGTTGCATGGGCGAGAGAAACGGGAAAAAGATTAGGATATGTTATCGTAATCTTATCTTCTCAATCTCAAAATGGTGGAAGGAAAGCTAGATTACGACTTGGTTGTGAGCGTAGTGGAGTGTATAAGCCTCCTAAGAATATTACGAGCATTGACAAAATGTCTCGTAGTGGGACTGGTACAAAGAAGATTGGTTGTCCGTTTATGTTCCAGGGGGTAAAATTGAACAATGGTGATGACTGGCTTGTGAAAATTGTATGTGGAGTTCATAATCATCTACCTGCACAACAACTCGAGGGTCATCCATTTGTGGGTATATTAAATAAGGAAGAATGGACTTTATTGTTTGACATGACGAAGAATATGATCAGGCCACGAAACATACTTTTGACCATAAAAAGAAAGAATGAAGAGAATGTGTCTACAATGAGGACGATATATAATGCCCGTCACAAGCACAAAATTATTGAAAAAGCTGACAGGTCACAAATGCAGCAACTTATGAAAAAGTTAAATGAGTGTAAATATGTGGAATGGCATAGGAGAAATGATTCGAGTGATTGTGTTAACGATTTGTTTTGGGCACATCCTTCATCTGTGGATATCTTGCATGCCTTTCCATCGGTGTTGATTATGGATTGCACGTACAAAACTAATAGATATGCCCTTCCGTTACTAGAGATAATTGGTATAACATGTACAAATCTCACATTCTCCGTAGCATTTGTTTACATGGAGAAAGAACGTGAAGAGAACTATATATGGGCAATGGAGAAGTTAAAAGGTCTAATGTTATCGAATATTCTGCCTAAGGTAATTGTAAGTGATAGAGACTTGGCATTGATGAATTCTATTAAAAGAGTTTTTCCGGGCACGACGAATCTTTTATGCCGATTTCACATCACAAAAAATGTGCTTGCTAATTCTAGAAAGTTGTTCGAATGCAAAGATAAGTGTGATGCTTTCATGTCAGCTTGGAGTGTACTTATGTTTTCCTCGTCAGAAAATAACTACACTCAAAATTTAGAATCTCTTGATTATGAGTATAAAGATTATCCGGGAGTTCTAAAATATATCAGAGATATATGGTTGACACCGTATAAAGAGAAATTTGTAGCAGCTTGGACAGACAAGATTATGCACTTCGGCAATTTAACAACAAATAGGTACTGTATATATTTTAATTTCATATTATTTTAATGTTGATGCATTTTATAAGCTATTAATGAATTGTATTATATATTTTTTCCTTTGTGTAGAGCTGAGAGTGCACATGCAAAACTAAAGAGATATCTCGGTTCATCTCAAGGTGATTTTGATAGTTCGTGGAACATAATTAACTCTTTAATTGAGTTACAACACACTGAAATTCGAGCTTCTTTCGAGCAAAGTCTGAATGTGGTTGAGCATAATTTCTAGGAAGGCACTAACTATGATTCTTGTTGAGTCAAAAAAAGCAAATGACGTAGGGATTGATGCATCTTTATGTGGGTGCATTATCAGAAGTACACATGGATTGCCCTGTGCACATGAGATTGCTGAGTGCATGAGAGATTTTTGTCCCATTCCTATTACTACAGTTCATTCTCATCGGTTGAAATTGAACTTGAAAAAATCTGAACCTAGTTACGATTCTGTTGAGGTTAGTATTGAAGATGAAATAAATGCAATATGGTCGCGGTTTCATGATTCTAACCACACAAGAAAGTTGGCATTGAAAAGGAAGTTAAGAGAGCTTGGCAATCCGACAACAACCTTCCTTATTCCACCATTGGAAAAGTCTAAAGCAAAGGGACGTCCTTCCTTAAAGAAATTTTTATCAACTCGCTGTGATCCTTCATATTTTGAAATTGTTGAGGCAACTGTTTCCAAACATGAAACAGAACTTAGTGAAAAATTGATTACCAGTAAGAAGCGGGTGAAGCTAACTCCAAAACGATCCAGACACATGAAACATTATTTGGATTCTTTTCCATCATATGTACAACCACATGTACATAGTATATTTGATGTCAAAGCAGATGGACATTGCGGTTTTCGTGCAATTGCTAGCCTACTTGGTTTTGGAGAAGATAATTGGTCAAAAGTTCGGGGAGAGTTAATTGATGAGTTATGCAATCATCGTTCTTATTATGTCAAGTTCTATGGATCCACAAAAGCCCTTGTTCAATTATTGGAGTCATTATCTTGTTTTATTGTTCCAGCCCCATACAAGAATTGGATGAGTTTACCTGATATGGGTCATTTGGTTGCTACAAAATATAATGTTGTATTAGTACATATTTCTAAAAAAGAATGTTGCACATATCTTCCTCTCCGATCAAATCCACCACCACAATCGCAACTTAAAGTGATAGCGATTGGATATGTAGATGATAATCATTTTGTACAGGTATTTGTATATTTTTCTCAAATAACATGTTATTGCATCATTCTTTAAACTATTGATTGATGCAGATTTTGCTGGACCATGATGCACCAATTCCTTTGATTGCACCTAATTGGAAATATATGCGGCTTGAATCTGCTATAGGGTGGGATACTCCATTTTTAACTCGCATTGAAGATTTTAAAGTGTTGCTTCCAAGAAAACCGAATCCCGGAAGTGAAGAAATTATTAACTTGACTGATCCATAATATGTACTGATAGTTTTTGAGATATTTGGTTTCAATAGAATATTATCTTCACCTATTTTGAATGTTATGTTGTCCGCATCTTTTCCCCAATACTTTGTAAATTATTCTGTATATATTTATGGAAATTGTTTTTTAAATAAATATGTGTAAAAACGAAGTATCCATTGTAACATCATTTATAAAAATTCAAGTCAATTATGAAAAGAATGTAAAACATTTACAGCAGCAGTCCATGCATGATTGATATAGCCTAGGCAACGCTTATCCAACTAATTATTAAAAAAATGCAAAAAAATGGAGTTGCCTGTATTGACTAATCTCTAATAGTCTACTCTTATTGAATTAGATTTGGGTATTCAATTTCACACAGCAGCAGCCTCTGAAATAAGCTGATACATCATCACATCAATAGAAGAAATATATATGTATGGGAAATCTCTTTCCTATAAATACCACTCTTTCAACTTCTGCCAAATAATCACTGCTTCATCATTTCTATTCTCTCTATTTTCTTATATTGCCAGCTTTCATAATACTATTAATCTAAGTAACAGTTACCAATACGTATTCATTCTAAAATGGCAAAATCACTTGAAACAGAGCACCCCGTCAAGACTATGGCTCTTTGGTAACTACTTTCAAATACAACTATCTTGCATAACATAACTCTAGCGGCAAAGAACATAATACAATGAAATTAAGGAAACTAGCAATCCGTCTCCAAAACTGTCTTAGATTAAAAAACTACTGACTTGAGCTTGGCCAAATTGAGATTCCAAGTTAGCAATGCAGCTTTTAAACTTCTTCCGATGCAGTGGTTCTCATCATACAGAATTTCATTTACCAGTCATTTTTCTTTTCTTGAGGGGGATTTTCTTCGTTTCTTGAATTGCCTCAACTTTGACTTGAACCTCAACTGATCTTCTTTCCCCAGTACCCCAAACGCTCGATGGCAAGATAGCTTTTTGAGAAGGGAGTTCGGAGATGAAAAGGAGAGTTTGTGCCCATCCAGCATACTTCCCGTATTTGCTCACAAAAGCATGTGCTACACGACTGAAGATTCTAGGTGTTAAGCGGGTGCCTGCCAGTTCGGGGATGAGGTACCTGGTAACAATCTGTTCGGGGATGAGGTACCTGTTAACAATCTGTTCGGGGATGAGGTACCTGATCATTTTCAAGAGAAATTTACGAGTCAAGAAGATAGGAAAAACCCTTTTCATTCAGAGATTTACAAATTCATTATCTACAATAGCAACAAGTTGAAGCAATTTGTGAGAAGTGAAAAACTGGTCTATATCAACACTTTTAGTGCTGAAATATGGAAACTCGTCTCAGATGGTGCTAGAGATCTATTTCGGAAATGGATCAGGTACGTGAGCAAATGTCTAAATGTTAGGAAATCAACACACACAATCACAAAAACAAAGAACACGAGAATTGTTTACCCAGTTCGATACGATATGTATCTACGTCTGGGGGCGATGCCAAGCCAGGGTTTTCACTATAATTTTCGGATCCAATTTACAATGAGAGAACAACTATATATATAGCAAACAATTGAGCCCTAATCCTAGCCCAACTAGGAAACCGCGTCTGGGCCCAAACAATACACTTGTACGGCAGCCCAAAAATTCGGGTTGGATCGCCGGAATCATGGCATGATTCACTTCCTTTCAGGCTCCATACTCCAACACTAAATGCATTGACAACTTTAAGTATTCTTTCTTGTGTGCTATGAATAGACATCAAATTTCTCTTGACATATCAATAAGGTGAGAATCATGATCAGTCATACAAATAAGTAAACCATAGAGACTTTGTTTACATACAAGTTGCATATGTCGACAATATTTGAAAAGAAATGGCAGTCCTACTTCCTACTACATTCATCTTTTCAATCAAAGACGCAAACTTATCAGTTAGTAACTCGTACTTCATCTCTTTTCAATCAAAGAGGTGGCTAAATTTATCTGAAATTATCCTAAGAGGAATTAGAAGTATGTTAAACTGTTAGACAAAAAAGAAGAAAATTTCTTGAATCAAGGCTGCAAGGCTACAAGTCTGCAACTCCATATATTCTACACCACTCTTAATTCCAATCACTGGAAAAAAGAAAATCACATATAAAGACGTTCATAACTCCAGTCACCTTGTTACTAGCAAGACTACGCCAATTGGCTCGTCGAAGCACAAATATGACTCAACAATCATCAAATATCAATAATGAATGCAATGCAAGTGATTCTTGATAGTGAGCATTGCAAATGCAAATTTCAATCCGAATTCAATCAAATATGCATAAATATATTTTCACTCCCACCATATCCCAAAGCTAGTAACTATCACATACATAAACTTCAACATAACTAAAATCACAGACAAAATATTTCCTACACTAACAAACACAAGCAGAAAAACTTTAGTTGTACCCAAAACCAGCCTCTCTAAGTTCGGTTTCCGAAAGAAGCGCAAGCTTCTCCAGCGACGGGAACTCGAAAAAATCGACTCCTTCCACATTCCCCAAAAATCTCCCTTTGGAGGAGATAAAATCCACCATTTTCGTAATCCTCTGCATATTATTATTGGACGAGCAAATGAACTGAATCAAACACTCCAATGGATCCTGCCGAAGAACCCTAGCCCCCTCCAAATACAATGCCAGCTCAGCAAACCTCTCATTGGCAGCCCTAAACTCGTCCCAAATCGAATTCAGCGAAATGCCCATCGGCGCCGGTGTACTGCAGCGGCCCGGTTTTCTTCCACCGGAAAGTCTAGCCGGTGGGGAAAGTGAGCGGCAAGTAGAGCTCTGACTTGCTGATGTTGAGGGCCTTCCATCTTTGATTTTGCAAGTAAAGTTTTCACCACACTCTCAATTTAAGGTTTAATCAAATTGGAGAGATAGTGAGAGATTCGGAAGCATCCATCTTCAAGATTTTGATAAGCAAAAAGTGATCGGCGGTGGCTTTAGAAAATTAGAATTAATATTTTCCATGGCTGTAGAGTAATAGCATTAATATTTTTATTTAATTTAAAATGGGGATTATAAGGGTATAATAGTACATTTATAATTTAATTTATTATTATTTTTTTATGAGAGCTCTGTAGAGTAAAATGGAGGTTGTGTTTAAAATTTCCTTAATAATAAAATGAAAGAGGTGAAGCATAACATAAGTGTGACCCTGCGAAGTAAGAATCAGTAGAAGATACAATTCGAGAAAGTTCTCATTTCAATTTCCCATATAATTTTTTGGTAAGTTTTCTTTTCTCCATTGTTTCAAATCTATTGTGTATATATTTATGATATTATAGACTTACAGTAGATATATGTCAATTTAGGAAGGGCAAAAATTGAATTGATTATTTATAGACAATGCTATCATGTTTGGTTTCATTCAAATTCAACAAAATTCTATCAAAATTTTATCCTGTTAATTTTTTTAACTGATTAATGAGAGTCGTACGTCTTTTTTGTTTCTTCCCCTTCAGTTTCTAGTGTTAATATTTATTTTTGTGTGATGTTCATAGTTATTTTTGTTATGTTCATATTTGCTTTGTTTTTGTTATGTTTCTTCTACTTCTTTCATTTTTTTGTTGGTTTTTACTTGTTGATATTGTTGTTTTGGAAGAAAGTTGGATTGTGATTGTTGATAAATGGTGAAAAATATTGTAAAATTCAACTTTGAGACTTATGTAAAGTGAATTTGTCATACAATTGACAATCTTTTCGCATTTTCAAATATTTTATCAATTACTGTTTAAGTATATTTCATAATAAGTATCTTTATATATTAAAAAAATTATGAAGGCCCATTTTTTATTTTAGCCTAGGGTCTCGTCAGCCGGCCCTAATTTCTATAGTATGAATTATTTATTGATATGTCAGTTCAACTATAACTAACATAACGGAATGTTACTTGTTTTTTACTTTAATCCTATAGTTTAGGTTTTTTTAAGGGAAATCCTAGAGTTAAGTCAATCGTAATAGTTTAACTATGTTAAATAAATTATAAAATTTCGGATATGAAATACTATTTTGCAATTATTATAATAGCAAGAGAGGAAAAGAAGAAATGAAAAATCTAGAAAGCAAATAAGTGCAAATGTGTGCGAGAGGATATTTTAAAATGAAACATTTAAAGAATTAATCATAATTACACATAAAATTGGCAATCAAATGATCGAGTGATAATGTATTAATATAAATAGTTTCAATGTCAAATTTATATGATGAAGCTCGATGAAAATAAAATACATTTATAACTTGAAAAAATTGACGATTTAATTTTATACAAATATAATCAAATATTAAAATTTTAAAAATTCTTTGCCTTGTGCCTCATAAAACTTGGTGATGTCGATATGTTAGTGGATGTTGCAAAAATAAATTTTTATCAGTCCTCGTCATCTTTTGGCTTTACTTGACATCACATAATGTTAGCGAAGTTTCTCACTGCGTTGTAAGCATAACATTATCATTATCAGCCACCTTAGGTTAAAGAAATTGTCAAGTATAATTATGACCATTTTAAGGGGGTGTGCGTGGGTGCTCGACTGTACAATGCCCCGAAAAAACGAGGATCCTAAATATATATACAAATCTGTATATGTTCCACTTGTTCAAAATATTTTGATTTTTTAAAATCAAAATCTAAAATTGTTCAAAATATTTTATTTTTTTTAATCAAAATCTAAAATAAAATTTCATAGAGTTGTTTAAAACGAAAGAAAGAACATATTTTGTTCAACTTTAGAATCTTGTTTCAAGTTTATCTTTTCTTTAGCCAAATTCTCTACTATCATTTATTGTATGGCACATAACGTTCTAAAGTTGAAACAAGATTCTAAAGTTGAACAAAATATGTTCTTTCTTTCGTTTTAAATAAAATATGCACCCAAGTTTTTGTCTATACATAAAGATATAAGATGAATTAAATATAATTAGCCTTTTATGAACCCTTATTAGATTTTACCTCTTATTTATATATGTTGTTTAATTGAATTGGTTCTCGTTTTGGCTCTGCCTTAAAAAAAATAAAATTTTGCTAAAAAGGTATGAATTCGTAATTTTTATTTATATTTATTAACCATAAATAAATAAGAGGTAAAATCTATTAAGGGTTCATAAAAGGCTAATTATATTTAATTCATCTTATATCTTTATGTATAGACAAAAACTTGGGTGCATATTCTCTACCGTGCAACACCCGACCCATTTGACTCGACCCGCCCCGTTTGACCCGGTCAAACCTCCCTTTGACCAGTTTTTATTTTTTTTTTTTCCAATTTTTTTTTTGTTTGCCGCTTCTTCTATGGTCAAGATGCGAGCGAGGGGAGCCGAAGGCCTCGGAGCGAGCCGTAAAAGTCCAAAATGTTGTTCGCCGATTATCCTTATTTTAGTAATCAGAGCGAAGGCGGAGCCGTAAAATTGGAGCCGAAGGCTCCGTCAAAAAAAAAAAAAAAAAAAAAAAAAAAACTGGAAAATTACTGTAGCGCGTGAGACCCACGCGCACGTGGATCTCACGCGCCGGGTCGGGCAGGGCGGGTCAGGCGGGTTGTTGCATGGTACAAATCTCCACAGGAGACTTACTCGTATGTATAAATATAATAGCCAATTTTCATGAATTTGCACAGAGCCCATTTTATTATTCAAGCCCCGCCCAGAGTATAACCTCATTATAGCAGTACTAGCATACTCCAAATTTTTCGCTATCTCAGGCTATATAACAGTGTGTGTGTTTTTTTTTTTTTTTTGCTATGCTTAGTTTCATTTAAATTATGTAGGTGACACAAAATTTATTATAATTTTCGCTTGATGTCAAATTTTCACAACTTAACCCGTCTTGGTTATAAAGATTTGCTCAAGGCTCCTACAAACAATACGTACGATGGCTCATAATCTATACACATTTATATACTGTATATTGTGATGAACATCTCCCATCGCTAGAATTGAGCTAGCTACAACCATTAGATCCATTTTGGAACACCCTTGTCCTCATCTCGATCAATAGCACTATAGCACGTCGAGAGGCGGTGATCTCACCATAACGGCTTCAATACTACTAATTTCTTCATGTTATTCACAAAAATATTCACATAATCACATGCCACTTAAATATAATAAAAAATACATCAACCACTCGTATAGTATTTTGCAACATTCAACACTAAGGGAGGTGTATTCAATGTAGACTTTCATTGGATTTTAAAGACTTCAGAAGTTTGGGTGTATTCAATCCAGATTTCTGTTGGATTTCTAAAATCCGGATGTATTCAATGTAGACTTTTGTTTGATTTCAGACATCCTATAAAAGTTTAGCTGTATTCAATTACGATTTCATTTGGATTCCTGAATTCTTGGTGTATTTAACACTCTATGGACTTTGCAAACTCTGATTTGTGTTGGATTTCCGTTGGATTTTGAAGAAGAAAATACACTGCATGAAATCCGATCGATTGGGATGAGATTTGAAATCCAATGCAACCCTAGCGCCGGCTGAGGACAAGCGGTCGCTCGGGACTTCCAGTCGGCGCTGGAGACCAGTGACCGCTGGTTTCTTCTTTTTTTTTTTTTTATCTTTCTCCAACTTCCACTTCTACTATCACTCTGCTTTAACTCATTCACTCTATCTCCATTTCTCCCTCTTTCTTTCCCTCTCCCTTTCTCTCTCCACTTCATACTACGATTTCCTCAACCCTGCTCAAAACCACCAGCTTTCTACAGAGTTAATTATCAAATGAATCTAATGGCAGGTTTGAGTCAAGTGAGATGCTAGCAACATAACTAGCGTCGACGCCTCTTCTCGAAGAGTCGTGGCAGCTGTGCAACCGCGCCAACGCCGCAGCGGCGCAGAGCTTCGTCGTGCACCGGGCGGGGTAGATCGGGTACCTGGCGTTTTCTGGCGTGCAAGTGGTGGATTGCACGGAGGAGACCTGCCAGAAGCTCCACGCGCGAGGAAACAGATTTTCCAGCGATATTCCGGAGAGGATAACTATATTTTCTGTAACTTGCTATAATTATTAGAGTTAAGCTAGCTTGCTACCGCTTGAACTGCTCGGTCCAATGTTCAATTAAATTTGGATTCTTATGTTTCATCTTTTGAAATACACTGCTACAAATATGCTGGTTTTTGTTACCAAGTTTTTTGATTTTTGGGGTTCTGGTTGGTTTGAAAGTAGTAGTTGTGTTATTCATAATGATCTTCGGTTAAAAAGTGGTTCAAACTTTCTTGTTGAGTGCTACATCTTTTATATGTGATTATGTTAACAAAATGGGATTGATTAGCAGTGAGGATATGGTAGCGAATAGTAATAAAGCCGGAGTGCCAGCAGCTCCTCCACATGAACTTCATGTGTGGAAATTTGCAGAGCCTAGAGCTCCTGAGATTGAGCTCCTGAATCTCGAGCAACTTCATTCTTGCTCGAGATCGAAGCCAACGAGTTTGGTAGTGGTGGGGATTCTATCATCTCTTGCATCCATACTGGTTGTCTCACTTGTTTGGCTCTTGATCAAGAACAAGAAGTTTATTGGTTTCAATTGTAGACATAATCAATCATGGAAAATCACATCATTTCTGCACTGTTATTGAAAAGCAAGAAGATAAAGTGTATTTTTGAGAGAAAGAGGGGTTCCAGTGAGGGCTGGGTACCAGCACCCGTTTGGTAGCGAGCGTTGGGATGATGAAATTCAACTCCAACAAAAGTCGAGGTAACTCAACGCGAAATCAATTATAACTCCAACAAAACTCCAGATCAAATCCACTAAATCCACCTAAACTCCATCTGAAATCCATACCCAACTCTATAACTTACAAACTCCAACAGATATCCAACTGAAATCCTGATTAAATACACCCCCTAAGAGGGGATGTTAAATGGAGGGGTAATAGATGATCTGATTTTTGGTATTTCACACCATAAAAATCAACACACTTCATAAAAGGTAAATAAATGATTGATATTGAAGTTCGAAAATAAAACTATAAATTCCACAAATTATATATGGAAGGGAAGCCCGATTGATGTTTAAATCGAATGAGAAAACCAAAAAAGAATCTGCAAGAAAAAAATAGAAGAAAAAAAAAATGTAGGAAGGCCTTGCAAGATATTACTACCAAAAATAAATTAACGGTGTTTTATTAAAGAGTTGTCTTTTTATATAGATATATTTTGATGAGACCAAAAAGGAGTCTACAAAATGGGAGTCTAAAAAATGATTAATTAAAAGTTGGGAAGTGAAGTATTTACCCCACCCCTCTCAAAATTCATTTTCCAGATTTTCCCCAAAACCAATTCTAGGGTTTAATACTTTTCCATAACAATGTCGAAACGAAAATTCGGATTCGAGGGCTTCAGCATCAATCGTCAAGCTACGTTCAATTTCGAGCGCTCCGAGCAGCCTCAACGCTTGTACATTCCTCCTTCCTCCCGTTCCGGCGGCGGCGGCGGCGATGAAGACGACGACATCGACAATATCGACTACGCCGACGATCGTGAAACTGTGGAAGACGAGGTTTCGAACGCTAACAACGGCGGAGCAGCTGATGACGACGAAGTTGATCCCCTCGACGCGTTTATGGAAGGATTGCAGGAGGAGATGAAGGCGGCGCCGCCGCCCAAGGCGAAGGATAAGTTGGATAAGTACAAGGATGACGTCGAAGACGATCCAATGGAGAGTTTTGTGATGGCGAAGAAGGATTTGGGCTTGCAGTTGGCTGCGGATGCGCTGCACGCTGGTTACAATTCAGACGAGGAGGTTTATGCTGCGGCGAAGGCGGTGGATGCAGGGATGCTCGAATATGATTCCGATGATAATCCTATTGTTCTCGACAGGAAGAAGATTGAGCCGATTGCCGCGCTTGATCATAGCTCAATTGATTACGAGGCCTTCAATAAAGATTTTTACGACGAGAAGCCTTCAATATCAGGTAATTGGATTTCATTTGGAATTTTCAAGCTCTTCGTCTACTGCATTTGTGGTTATTTGGAAAATTCAACATAGCTCAGTAATTGGACATATTATCGAGTTTTCATTTGTTAACTTTTGGTCTTAGATGATGATTACTGTTTCTATTTTTAATTTTGTTTATCTTTGTGGCCTTCGAATTTCAACTTTTGCTTGCTATTCCAGCTTTTAACTGGGTTGAAGATACCTGCTGTAAATTTTCAGTATGTCCAGCAAATTCTAGTCATAAAAATTTTAATTCTTAATTTGGACTTCGTTATAACTTTGGTGCTGTTTTTTGAAGTATGTTTAGTAAATTAAATTAATTAATAAAAAATCAGTTAAATTATAGATGGGTGCTGTAGCACAAATTACTGATTGTCTCTCTTTTTATTTATTAAACCTCCATTGAATCAAATATTAGTGAATTTGGACTTGCATATTGATTTCACACATTTGCTGACAAATAGTTTAGCAGACATTCACACTACATAATCGCACAAGTATTACTGAAAAAGATGTTCAAACACCATACTCTGATATAACATTAGAGCCCAGAGAGAATTGCTTGCTGGACATTATTGTAGATGATATTTTTACGAGACCTGATGTAATATTATATTGGCAATACCTGTAAATGGTAGGCCTGTGGTGTCCGGCAAGCTCCGTGGCTGACACATTTTGGATTATCGTGTATACCTGACGAATCTGTAGTCTATTGATGTGTTGATTTTAAATAAGTATGTGAAAAGCATTTGGTTGATTATTTTCTCAGGCATGAGCGAGCAGGAGGTTGCAGAATACATGAAGAGCTTGGCTATCCGTGTTTCTGGTTTCGATGTTCCACGGCCAATTAAGACTTTTGAAGACTGTGGATTTTCTGTGGAGCTAATGAAAGCCATAGCAAAACAAGCATATGAAAACCCTACACCAATTCAATGCCAAGCTTTACCTATTGTGCTTTCTGGAAGAGACATAATTGGAATAGCAAAAACTGGTTCAGGAAAGACTGCTGCATTTGTGCTTCCTATGATTGTACATATTATGGATCAACCCGAACTTGCTAAAGAAGAAGGTCCCATTGGAGTGATATGTGCACCTACTAGGGAACTGGCTCATCAAATATTTTTGGAAGCTAAGAAATTTTCCAAATCTTGCGGTATCCGCGTGGCTGCAGTTTATGGTGGTATGTCCAAGCTCGATCAATTCAAGGAACTAAAGGCAGGGTGTGAGATAGTTGTGGCTACTCCAGGGAGATTGATAGATATGATAAAAATGAAGGCATTGACCATGTTGAGGGCAACCTATTTAGTACTTGATGAGGCTGATCGGATGTTTGATCTTGGTTTTGAGCCTCAGATAAGGTCAATAGTGGGTCAAATAAGGCCAGACCGTCAGACATTACTTTTTTCAGCAACTATGCCTCGTAAAGTTGAAAAGCTTGCTAGGGAGATTCTCTCTGATCCTGTAAGAGTAACAGTAGGAGAGGTGGGAATGGCCAATGAGGATATTACCCAAATTGTCCATGTGGTGCCTTCAGATGCAGAAAAGTTGCCCTGGCTTCTTGAACAGCTTCCTGGAATGATAGATCAAGGGGATGTTCTGGTCTTTGCTTCAAAGAAGGCATCAGTTGATGAAATTGAAGCACAACTGCTTCAGAGAGGTCTAAAAGTAGCAGCACTCCATGGTGACAAGGATCAATCTTCACGTATGGAGATATTGCAGAAGTTCAAGTCTGGAATATTCCATGTACTTGTTGCAACTGATGTTGCTGCTCGGGGTCTTGATATCAAGTCAATTAAATCTGTCGTAAACTTTGATATAGCTAAAGACATGGACATGCATGTACACCGCATCGGAAGGACAGGTCGTGCAGGGGACAAAGATGGAACTGCATACACCCTCATAACGCAAAAGGAGACAAGATTTGCTGGTGAATTAGTTAACAGTTTGATTGCTGCTGGTCAGAATGTGTCTCCTGAGCTCATGGATCTTGCTATGAAGGTAAATTACAGGTTTAATTTTGCCTTTGAAGTAATGCCCCCCCCCCCCCCCCCCCACAACAACACACACACACACCGAATTAATGATTTGTGGTTTTTTGGAAATTTTTGATATGAAGTTTATATAAAATTGAATCTATCATGATTTATGCAATCCTCTTACATTTGTATTGCTTTAAAATAATGAACAAAGCTTCATTCCTTAAGTACTTGTATTTCTTCATTTATAAAACTAGAATATAAAGAGGGCATCACTTGTGTCCATAATGACCTGTATATGTTCACTATTGTTGGATCTCTTGTGCCCTTGTTTGCTGTTTAACTGGAATTTGTTGTACTTATTTGATTGGTATTTCCTTTATACATTTTTAGGACGGGCGGTTCAGATCGAAACGTGATGCCCGAAAAGGAGGTATGGAATTTCATCTTATATAAAATGCTCATGATTCTAATTATATGTTCCAACAGTCGGGTTTCTATGATTGTTGGGATGAAATGATGGTTTCTCTTAAGTGTCCATGTAGGAATCTATGTCATCCATTATTTGTTATAAAAGTTTGTGTCTTGTATTATTGTGTCTTGTATCTTGTTACAAATTACCTCTAATTTGAAGAGCATGTGCAAACTTGTGTCAGTTTTTCCAAATTAACTTTATTGGCATTCTAAGAATCTATTACCTATCCTACTTATGCAGGTGGTAAAAGAGCTAAAGGAAGGGGAGGTGGTGGCGGCGGTAGCAGAGGCGTTCGCGGTGTGGACTTTGGTTTGGGTATCGGGTATAATCCCGAGTCAAAGGCTGAATCAAATCCCACACCTAGTCGTTCTGCTACAGTTAATTCACTCAAGACAGGGGCGATGGCACAATTCAGAAGCAACTTCGTCGCTGCATCATCGACTTCCCAGAATCAATTCGCGCAGAGCAGTCTGGGAACACAACCCAACAAACGAAAGGTCTTAGCTGGGTTTGTATCTGGTGGGACAATCGGGGGCGAAATGCCTCCCACAGAAGCACACATCATGACATCTACAACATCCGCAGCAAATACTACCCCTAACTCCGGAGAAATTAGAAAACAGACACATTCTGAAAGGTGAGTTTCCAATGCTGAAGTTTGAAATGTATTCATTCCATAAAAGTTCAGCTCTCGTTAATTTTGCTTTTCGTTCAACTTTTTCCGTTGCCAATCATTCCTATGTCTTGCTGCTATCAGGGATAAACCGAGAGAAAGACGGAAACCCTCTGGCTGGGATCGTTAATGCATGAAGAGTAAAATTCTATTGTTCCAGAAAACAGTTAAAAGTTCCATTTGGTGCTGTTGTATTGCCTGTAAGTGCATTCCGTTTTATGCGTTCCTTATCCCATACAATGTATTTTATACGAGATGTTCGTTTACGGATTCTCCATGAACGCCCTGTGTATGAATTTTGGAATATATAGTATGGCCATTCTGAGATTTCGAGTGCCAGAATTATTACATCAGGACATAATTGTGAAAATGCTGACAACGTTGTGATATTATAGAAAGATCATTCAAGATTGGGACATTAGCTATAAAGACTTGAATCCTCATACGTGTACACAGAAAGGATCAGGATGATGCAAATGCAAACATTGTGCATTTCATGTTGAATGATAATAATTTCATTTGATATTGTAAGTATATGTTGGATTATGCATCTGCTTTTGTTTCTGTAATATGTATGAGGTGGTGTCCGAGTCTGTGAGGCCTATGCCTTCGGACATTTTGAAACGTCAATGGCACTGTTAACCTCCTTCCGTCGAATAGCTTTCGGGCATATTTGCAGGCATGGCTCTTTGAGTGCAGTGTCGTCTTCTGGCGGAGGAGGGTTCATAGTCTGTGAGGCCTATGCCTTCGGACATTTTGAAACGTCGATGGCACTGTTAACCTCCTTCCGTCGAATAGCTTTCGGGCATATTTGCAGGCATGGCTCTTTGAGTGCAGTGTCGTCTTCTGGCGGAGGAGGGTTCATCCCAAATTTGAACTGTCAAAACAATTATCACTTGTTCTTGAGTTGATATTATTCGAATATTTGGATCCAAATTCAAATAAATATTGGGAAAAATATATTATAGGTTTGTTTTGAGACATCATGAATGAGCATCTTTGATATGTAGTCCACATATGACATCTTTCTTTACCATTTTCAATTTTATTTCTTTCTTGTGCTTTTCTCCACCCCCTTTTACATTTGTAATTCTTGATCTTAAAGATTATCAGTTGCAAAAGTGGCATCATCAAATTATGTTGATTGAAAAAGCTAAGTTACCTGACAGCTATAATCGTTGAAGTTAGGCTCCATCATCAAAGGAACTCCCATGCATTCCTTGAAGAATTTCTACAATTTACAACAAAAAATGAAGTTATAAATTTCACATTATGGACTTGAAATAGGCGGCTTCAAATCCATTTATTTGAGATCATGTTACAAATTTCAAATCCATCGATGCAAACAAATAAAGACGAAAAAACACGACTAACGGATGGATTGAGCATTTGAAGACTAAAGGAGCAGAAGCAACAGTTGCAAACCTGTGTAGGGAGCTTACAAGTATTGATACACACACCAACACACTTGCTCTCCTCCAAATACTTGCATTTCTCGATGTATACCTACAAAATCAAACTCGTCTCAAGAAAACGAAACAGATCAAACCCAACCAAATGCTAGAAACCCAGAATGGGAATCAAAATCATTACCCCACTAGGCCATGCCGATCCATCAAGCATTTCGACAGAGTTAACAGTACATGTTCCCATAAGCCATTGACATGAAAGTGCAGTCACTCTTGCTTACAGAAACACACCATAAAGCAGCCATTGATTAAGTCGCTTTTAAAAAAAATTGGAAACGTAAGAATGTAGCTTGAGTGTATGATCAATCTACAAAAACAAAAGTGTCGAGACACTCACCAACCATCACAGAGGCGACTTTGCCTCCAGCAATTGGCGAAATGAGCGTTTTGTAGAGCTTTAGTAACCATAGAGGAAACAGCGATCTTAATACCCGCACCTGACACGAACATTCACATCATCATTAGCACATAGATTAAGATTCTTGGAAAAACCAGTTAACAAATGTGCTTTCCTATTTCAATCTTACTCAGAAAACACCATGAAAGAATTTAGAATGTATATAAACTACGAACATGTTGGTAAATGAACTGATCAGATGCTACTTATCATGAAAACACGATGATATATCCAGGGCATCCGAAAAATTAAATGTAGCTTATACATCTTCTCTAAATTGAAGAACTTTAAGTCAGAAATCGACACAATGCATCAAAGGTAGCAAACTTCCTTACATAAAATAAAAACACAAATGCAACACGGTGATTCATCAGTGCATGTTTGTGTGTAATCGTGCCTGCATCCATTATATGAAACGGCATGTTTCTACCAAAAAGCAGGAAACTATTTTGGCAAAGAAAAAGGAAAAAGGATGTTTATACTGCAGCTTCTGTAGCTTCGGAGTTGGATCGGCCAACCATTATCCGATGAGCAACATCGATCAATCCATCATATCCAGGTTTTTCAGAGTCCCATCCAATCTCCTGCCAATCAATAATACAATTTCAGCTTTAATCATTTGCAAATGACCCAATAACCAATAATGAATAGATAATCACTCATTTAACCTTTGTGGATAATCAAACCGGCTAATTACTAGTAGTAAATAATTCACGAACTCTAGCCTAATTTAAAATGCAACATGAAGTCGTAATTGTCTTTTTCAATGCTATTCTTAAAAGAAATTCAATCCAAAATTGCAGAAATAAAAGTTCGATATTATAACTTCTTCTGCAATATTATATATCGACCTTTTCGTCCTTCTGTCAACAAATTCTTCACTTTCATCACAAATATATCATTATTATCCATTTTTAAAAAAATTCAAAATGCAACATAGGAGGAAACAGTAACGAACAAAATCTGTTATAATTGAAAACCTTGCTGAAAAAGCTAATGCTGTAATTAAAAACTCTGCAGAAAAATCTTCAATTATTACTCAATTAAATACAAAAAAGAAGATACTGCTTTAAAAGTGGAGAGGAACGTATTTTAACCTGCGCCATTTTGCTGCGAAAAACGTTCATAAAAACATCATCAATCATTCCAGGCGTATACTCTTTTCTTGAAGTCTTCAACTCAACTGCTTCTACCTGTAGTTAAAAAAAATCGCAAATGAATAACGAATTCGCAAAAAATTCATTGAAAATTTGAAGAGCTGATGCATACAGAATTCGATCGGGCGGAGGAGAAGCAAGAAATTCGAATAGCATGGCTAATTTTTGGAGAATGAAGAGAAGGGAGAGAGATTAGTGGGCAGCGGTGGCCGAGAAACGCCATGGCTGTAAAAATTCGCTCTTCAGCTCCGATTTGTAATGGAGAATCAGAAACGTAGAGGAATGTGATATTTGAGTAATGCCGCTTAAGCCTCTAAACTTTAATTATTTAGAATTTTGCCCCATTTGCTTTCGATATTAGTACCGAGCTTGATGGTATACTTTCTATAATTAATGGGGAAAATCTTAAATTGTGTATTACTTTTATTTTTTAGCATATTAAATTGTGTATTACTTCCATTCAATGATAATTGAAATACTTTTACGTTTAATTTATTTTTGGAATATAATCGATGGGGGTGGACTATAAATTTGGGACGGTAACCTTAAATTCCAAAGAGAAAAATAGTACTCTTTCAACTTCAAAACCATATCTTTATTCCCATTTTGTGCTTAACAAGAAAAAAAAAAAAAAAAAAAACATGTACTTAGACTAAGTCATTTAGTGTACTTAGAAAGTTTGTATGTGGGACTTGAGGTCGATTAAGTTGCTTATGAACCTATTTGAATGTCGGTTAATTCTTTCAATGTACAACTTGTTTAGGATGATCTTCCATTTTTATTTGGAGATTTTTTTTGTGTGTGTGTGTATTAACTCCATAACTAATGATGCAATATTTGCAAAATAAAGTAAAATTAGTTTTCGTAGTAGTATATCGTACTAATAAGTTATTGGTCGAGTAAAGCACTATTTGTAATATTGTAAAGCATTTATCTTTATTTTCTTTGATGAAGGATCATTAACACGACTTTGATTCATGCTCACGCACTTGTCATTTGTGAGCACTTTATCTGAATATCGAAAGTTTAGTCCACATCAATATTTTTATTCAAACAATTCAAAAATTGTTTTCGTATCAGTAAATTCACAATTTACATACTTCTTCCGTTCACTATATCATTACCACAAAAGTTTTAAGAAAGTGGTGAATATTAGTGAAATATAATGAGTATGATTGCGAATTGAGTAAAGTAATACATAGATATGATTGAAATAATTATTGAACCTTTACTGTTATAAATAAAAGTAACAATGATACTGTGAAAAATAAAATAAAAAATAGCAAAAGTGCTATATTTGCAGTAATAATCTAACCTCCGTTTGTTCTTTTTGTTCATTTTACGAATAAACTTTTGCTCAAAAGTCAAAATATCGGTAGAGTCGCATTGCTACAAAAAAATCCCAAGCAGCGATTTATTGTTCTTCGAATTCTATGATTTCATTTCAGGCAGCTTAAACCCTAACCAATAACTTAAACCCCTGGGTGGCGTAGGGGGAAATCGATCGATCATGGTTAATCTTAGCCGTCGATTCGCCGCCGTGTCTCCGGCATTGATCCGAAGGCTCTTCACGGAGGCGCCACGCGAACAGAACGAACGCCTGTACCGGAGATTGTCTGCTTTGGGGCGCAACGCTGGAATGGTGTCGACCACCATAAATGAGTACATACGAGAGGGCAGAACCGTCACGAAAGCTGAGCTCGAGAGGTGTGTCAATGAACTCCGCAAATACAAACGCTATGCCGATGCTCTCGAGGTGCGTCGATTCGGTTTTTCCTTTTGCTGTGCATATTCGGTTTTTCCTTTTGCTGTTGATGATGGAAATGGAAGTTGAAATAGATTTAGGCTTGAAACTAGGTTTACCTGAATTAATCTGTTTGTTTGAGGATTTTGTGAATTTGGAGTTGATTTGGTAGATTTTGTGCGTGTTTGAGGATTTTGGAGAATTTGTGGTAGAATTTATGCGTGTTTGAGGATTTTGGAGAATTTGGAGGTGTAATTGGTAGAATTTGTTTTGATTCAATGGATAAACTCAGTATTAGCTTAGAATTTGAGGAAGAATGCTTTAATTACAGATATTAAAAGTTGTTGATTGAAACATCATACGAATGTGAAATTAGCATGGAAGTAATGTAAATTTTTGTTTGCTGTTTTTGAACTATGATCATAGGCTCTGCGCAAAACTGAAAACATGAGCAGTAAAAACTGAAACTTAAAACCAATGCACTTGTGCTGTGTGCTCGATTTTCGACACAGCACACAGAGGACCTTTGAAATGTTCTGTTCAGCTGGTTAACAATAACACCCCAACGAATTACAGTTCTGAAGGGTTGCTTGCTATTTGTATTCGATTGACATTCATTCCATCAATGCAAACTGTCAGAATGCGTGGAGTTTTGTGGTTTCCTGCCCCATTTTGTATGCATTACTGTATGTGTTTGTGTGGGATGGAGACTGATTTCTTTACTATCTCACATCCAGATAATGGAGTGGATGGAGCTTCGGAAATATAACTTCAAGTACGGTAATCATGCAGTTAATTTGGATCTGATTGCAAAAGTTAAGGGAATAGCTGCAGCTGAAGATTACTTCAACAGTCTCTCTTCGACTAAAAAGGTCCACTGCGTCTATGGCGCGCTTCTAAGCTGCTATTGTAACGAGAAGATGACAGACAAGGCATTAGCTATTTTCGATACAATGGTGCGAGAGAACATGATAACCAGAGCATTAACATATAACAATGTTATGTCCTTGTATTGTGGATTGGGGCAGTATAAGAAGGTGCTCGACTTGGGAGAAGAAATGAAGAAGGGAACTATCCAGCTGGACACGTGTACTTACAACTTATTGATGAAGGCCTATGCAGGTCTGAATGATATCGATGGAGTGGAGGGAGTCTTTGAGGAGATGCAACAGAAAAACAGGAACGAATGTAATTGGACGTCGTATACTACCTTGGCGAATATCTACATCAAAGCTGGATATAAAGTAAAAGCTACGTTTCCTCTGCAAAAGGCAGAGAGGAAAATGGACAAATACGATCGCGATGCATACCATTTTCTGATAAGCTTGTATGCTGCGACGTCTGATCTCCATCAAGTCCAGCGTATTTGGAAGACCTTGAAGTCGACATTGGCAGTTGTAACGAACAGGAGCTACCTAGTCGCGCTTCAGGCTTTTGGGAATCTTGGTGACATCAAAGGCATGACAGAATGCTACGAGGAATGGGCGTCTGTATGCTCCAGCTACGACGTTAGATTGGCCGATGCAGTTATCCGCGCTTATCTGATACACGGCATGGTTGAAGAAGCTGAAGCAGTTCTTGAAGTCGCGATGGTTAGATCAACGGGGCCTTTCTTCTACGCCTGGGAACAATTTATGAACTTGTACGTGAGCAGGAATCAGATTAAACTAGCTTTGCAGGTCATGGAAATGGCTACATCGGAGGCTCACGAGAGAGAGTGGCATCCGAGATTCGTTCAAGATAAATTCTTGGCATATTTCAAGCAAGCGAGCGATGTACATAGTGCGGAGGAGTTCTATAAGATGATGAAGAGGTTAAACTGTATCGACGGCCATGTTTACGAGGCGTTGCTCGAGACTTATAAAGCTGCTGGAGAAACCAGGCGCGATATGTGCGCGAGGATAGAAGGGGACGGAGTCGAAATAAGCAGTGAAATCGAGCGTTTGCTAGCAATTGTGTGCCCCAAATGATGATGCAGGTGCACCTCATGGTTGACTAGAGGTGGAGTGACGAATTCGTGACTTGAAGTTGTGATTTCGACTCTCACCAATAACTCTCTCGGTCTCGGTTCAAAAAAAGTTACGGATTCGAATCTCACCTATATGACTTCTCTTTCATCTCCCAATATGTGTATTCCCTCCAACCCATGATATGATAATAATTGAACAAATGTAAAATTTTTCTTAAAATTATGTTAATGTTTTTTAGGAATACATATGTTATTCGCTATGTCCATGATAATTATAACTTTTAGATTGTGTTGCATATGTTAAGAAAAGTTAAGTAAATATGTATGTGATATGGATTATTGTATTATCTCTCCCCTCATCTTTTGTTTTAAAAAATAGGTAGATGTTTTGAGTGAAATAATAAAATAGGTAAAATTGAAAAAGAACAAATGAGGTTAGAAAAATAAAAAGAGTGTAAAGTCATTTACTAAAATAAAAAATATATATATAATTTTTGTGGATGATCAAAAAGGAAAATTGACCATAATTTTTGTGGATGATGGAGTATAATATATGTGAGAAATGAATGGGAGTGGATTATTGCGACATTAAATTGCAAAAACCAAAACTGCATCGGTTCTAAAACTATACTCCTAGTTTTGTTCCCATTTGTTTTTGTTTTTGTTTTGCTTTTTTTTTTTTGTTGTCGTTGTTAGAGCAAAGTACTCCTATTTCACAAGGCATTATTATATTAGGAATTTACCTTCTTTTTTTTTATAACAAAATTCCAGGAAAATCGCATACAGCTACGAACAATTATCTAACGATTTCTCGTGCTTCCATTTCTATATTTCAGTCAGCTTAAACCCTAATTCAAACATAAACCCTTTTCAAACCTAAACCATTTCCTAAGAGTTGCGCAGGGGGATAATCGACCATGTTGAATCTTAGCCGTCGATTGGCTGCCGTGGCTCCGGCATTGATCCGAAGGCTTTCCACGGCGGTGAAAGCGGCGGCGCCGATCGAAGATAACGACCGTCTGTACCGGAGATTGTCTGCTTTGGGGCGCAAAACTGGAACGGTGTCGAGCACCATCAATGAGTACATACGTGAGGGCAGAACCGTAACGAAAGTTGAGCTGGAGAGGTGTGTCATGGAACTCCGCAGATATAAAAAATACGGCAACGCTCTCGAGGTGCGTGTAATTCGATTTCGTTTTGTTGTTGACGATGGAAATCGAAGTAACATAGATTTTAGATAGACACTAGGTTAATTGAAGGATGAAAACCTAGGATGCTTGAATCATGAATGTTATGCCGTGTTTGTTTTGGGGATTTTCGTAATATGAAATTGGTAGATTTGGGGAGAATTGATTCAGTGATATAGTTAGTGTTGGCTTAGAATTTGAAGAAGAATGCTTTAATTACAGATATCAGAAGTTGTTAGTTGAATCATTCATATGAATGTGAAATTAATATGGAAGTAATGTATATTTTTGTTGTTTTGGAAGTAAGATTCTATAAGCTTAAGCTCTGCATAAAACTGAAGAACTGAAACTTAGAAACCAATGCACCAGTCCCTAGTGTTTTGGGGTGGATTTTCGCCACAGCATGGTGTTGTGCACGGAAAAAGTCTTGAAATGTTTCGTTCAGTTGGTTAACCGAACAAGGAAACAGTTAGCACCGCAATGAATTACAGTTTCAACAAGCTAGATTATGTTCTTGTTTTCGATTGACATTCTTTTGAGCAAAGCGAACTGTGAGAATGGGGAGACAGTGGTTTCCCTGGACTTAACTTTTTCACGTCGTTTTCCATTTCATGTGCATTACATTCTGGTCCTTTGGGTGTGTGTGTAGGGGTTAAGTGGGATATAGACTAATTTTTTTACTATCTGGCATCAGGTAATGGAGTGGATGGAGACTCGGAAGTTTAACTTCAAGCACAGTAATTATGCAGTTCGTTTGGATCTAACTGGGAAAGTGAAGGGTATAGCTGCAGCAGAAGATTACTTCAACGGCCTCTCTCCAGCTAAAAGGGTCCATTGCATTTATGGCGCTCTTCTAAACTGCTATTGTAAGGAGAAGATAGCTGATAAGGCATTGGAGATTTTTGCTACGATGGTTAAGGAGAAGATGGTGACCAAGCCATTACCTTTTAACAATCTTATGGCCATGTACACTAGAATGGGGCAGCATGAGAAGGTGCTCGTCCTCAGAGAAGAAATGAAGAAGGCAAATATTCGACCAGACACATTTACTTACAACTATTTGATGAACAGCCATGCGCAACTGAATGATATTGAGGGAGTGGACAGAGTTTTCGAAGAGTTGAAACTGGAAAACGGGAAGTTATGTGATTGGACGTCGTATAGTAACTTGGCGAATATCTACATCAATGCTGGCTATCAAGAAAAAGCTAAGTTGGCTCTGCAAAACCTAGAGAAGGAAATGGGTTCACGCGATCGTGAGGCATACCATTTTTTGATAACCTTGTATGCTGGGGTGTCTGATCTCGATAAAGTCTACAGTATTTGGAACTCCTTGAAGTCGGCAATGGCAGTCGTAACTAACAGGAGTTATCTAATCATGCTTGAGGCTCTTGGGAATCTTGGTGACTTCGATGGGATGACAAAAGTCTACAAGGAATGGGAGTCCACATGCTCCAGCTATGATGCTAAGTTGGCTGGTTCAGTTATCCGTGCTTATTTAAAACACGACATGGTTGAAGAAGCTGAATCTGTTCTTGAAGTCGCGATGAGTAGATCAGCAGGGCCTTTCTTCATTGCCTGGGATCAGATTATGAACTTCTATTTGGACAGGAAACAGATTAAACAAGCCTTGCAGATCATGGAAACGGCTACATCGAAGCCTCAAGAGCTTAAGTGGCAGCCTAAAAATGTTCTAGACAAGTACTTGGCCTATTTCAAGCAAGAGAGCGATGTAAATAGTGCAGAGGAGTTCTATAAGATGATGAAGAGGATTGACTGTGTCGACAGCCGTGTTTATGAGGCGTTGCTCGAGACTTATAAAGCTGCCAGAGAAACCTTGCCTGATATGCGCGCGAGGATGGAAGGGGATGGAGTCGAAATAAGCGATGAGATCGAGCGTTTGCTATCGAGTGTATGCCCCGAATGATCATGCAGGTGCCTCTCATGGGTGGTCTAGTGGTGGAGCAATGCCGTCGTGTCTGAGGTGATGGGTTCGAATCCCACCAATGCCTCTCCGTCGACTCTCTGTTTGAACTTCGAAGGAAGAGAAGTGAGTGAGATGAGAAACGCAATAACCATAAGAATTCGCTCATCTGCTCCAAGTTTGTGCATTCCCAACATTCCATGATAATTGAACTAATTTATGTTAGTTTATTTTTAGAATTAATAGTGTTTGTTTTAACATGTGTTTGGGAGCGGACTATAAATTTGGGTCTGCGTTATAAATTGCAGAGGAAATTTTTTTACTGCCCTATGCACTATTTGTATAAATTGTATATATTGGCCGCCGTGGCTCCGGCATTGATCCACGGCGGCGCCGCATGAAGGAAATGACCGCCTGTACCAACCAGAGATTGTCTTCTTTGGGGAGCAAAACTGGAACGGTGTCGAGCACCATAAATGAGTACATGCGCAATGGCAAAACCGTCACGAAAGTTGAGGTCGAGAGGTGTGTCAATGAATTCCGCGATCGTGAGGCATACCATTTCTTGATAAGCTTGTATTTGGAAGTCCTTGAAGTCGACAATGGCAGTCATAACTATCTATCCATGCTCGATGCTCTTGGTAATCTTGGTGACATCCAAGGGATGACAGAATGCTACAATTTACAACACGGCATGGTTGAAGAAGCTGAATCAGTTCTTGAAGTCGCAATGAGTAGATTATGGACTTCTATTTGGACACAAATCAAATTAAACGAGCTCTGCAGATCATGGAAACGGCTACATCTAAGCCTCAAGAGATTAAGTCGCAACTTGTAGACAAATTCTTGGCCTATTTCAAGCAAGAGAGCGATGTACATAGCGCAGAGGAGTTGTATAAGATGATGAAGAGAATAAACTGTGTTTACGAGGCATTCCTCGAGACTTATAAAGCTGCTGGAGAAACCGTGCTTGGTATGCGTGCGAGGATACAAGGGGACGGGGTTCAAATAAGCGATGAAATCGAGCATTTGCTAGCAAGCGTGCATGTGACCTATTGGTGGAATCACAAATTCACGGGAGGTCATGTGTTCGAATCCCACCAATGCCTTTCAAGTCACGTATGTACTTGCGGTCAGGGGCGGAACCTGGATCCCGACTCAGGGGTCCAATTCTTTTTTTTGAATAAAATAAATAATAATCTTTAACATAATTATAACATCATTTAAGTTACCTAACAAAACAAAGAAGCAAAGTATAAACATGATTGCTTCAAAGTAAACAATTTTCCATTATTAATAATGTCCCTTCGATATTTTTACATATTATTGAAATAAATATTTCCCTCCGTCTACGAAATGATTATCACTTTTGCATTTTAAGTTTGTCCACGAAATAGTTGTCACTTTTGCTACTCCACATAGCCAATTCCTTTCAATTTTTTCTGCTCATTGCAAATTTGCAATTTACTTTTCGGTTCTCTCTCCTCCTCCCTTCTTCTTCCCCGGCGGCAGCCCCAATTCCATATATACAAGTAAATTTTTTTAAGTTCAAGGGGGTCCAGGGACCCCGGCCCACTGCCACCCCTGTTGCGGTAGCGGCTGCAGAGCAGCAGATATGAAAAAAGAAAAGGTAATTCAAGTAAAGAAGCCTCTATTTTCATTTCATTTTTAGAAACAATATTTGACGAGGAGATTTAAATCTTGATGTTATGTTGGTGGTATGAAGAAATTTAACCTGCATGATTATAAAAGAAGTATTATTAATTAATGTACATATATATATGATTTTATGTTTCTACACTAGGACGGTTTCTACGTAATCTCATCTATACATTGATCTATTACGATAAGAAATATTACTCCCTCCTTCCCATTCCAGTTGTCTTAATTTTTTTGGGTACGGGAATTAAGGAGAAAATAATTAAGGGTTGAAATTGTGTTTAGTGGAGTTATTAAAGTGAAATAAAGTGAATAAAGTAGGTAGAGAGAGAGTGAATGGTGAAATAAAGTAGAATAGAGTGAGTAGAGAGAGAATGAGAATATTGAATGACGCATAAAATGAGGAGAAAAGTAGGTTGAAATGTGTAAAATAAGTATAATTAACCAAATTAATTATTTTCAGAAAATGAAATAGGACAAGTGGAATGAGACACCTGAAATAGAAAGGAGGATAACTAGAGTGAGACAGTGGGAGTATAATATACCCTTCCCAAAAAAAAAGAAGAAGTACTATAATATACACATTTTGCTAGTCTAATAATTAAACGTACACGCTATAATTGAAACGAATTAAAACAACACAATTTAATATCAATATACATGTTAACGTTGCACTGATTGATGTGGCTGATGTGTTTGTTTAGACTTACTGATTGAAATCTTGGAGCTGGATTTTATCGGAGATCATGAGTTGGTCGATGCTCGCCTGCTCGGCGTCTCTATTTGTTTTGCGTGAATTTTTAGCTATAAACTTTTTATGTTTTTTTTTACTTGAATGTGTGTATTCCCTCATGTTTCGGCCATTTGATCTTGTAGAAATTTTGATTCTTTTATTTATGTAGCTTATTTACCGATCATAAAAAAGAGAGCAATACTTGCATGCAGCAGGTCGCATGGGCCATGCAACCGGAACGGGTCGGGTTGATCGGTTGATCCGGTTATTTATTATTATTTTTTTTAATTTTAATTTTTTTTTTCGGGCTCCGCCTTCGGCTCTGTGCTCGCTATTTTATTAATACTGCAAGTAAACAAGGTCGAATCCATAGAGATTGAACTTAAGATTCACAAGTACTGTTTTCAATCGACATTCACTATTTAGACTTTTGAATAATGATTTTGGTTTAACTAATTATAACAGAGTAAATGAAAATTTAACTAAAGCAAAGCAAAGAGCAAATTCGGAATCAAATAAAGAAGATATTATCTTATAGCTTCGATTTCAATCAATATTCAAACTCAAACTTATTTTAATCAATTAATCATTTAAAGAACTCGATTCTCCCTAAGACAATCACAAAATTAGTTTAAGAACGCTGTCGCGGCAAATAAACTGTGGATTATAAGTTAGAAACTATTGTGTCCAATCAATTACTAACTTATAACTCCTAATTGTTCCTAAGTTTCTTTATCTTCACCTTAGTCTCAAGATCTTTCGACTTTATTGAAGAAGATGTTCCCTATTCTCAATTCAAGCATTAATTATCTTCTTTCGATATCAAATTAACACAACTAGGATGCACAATTGATGATCAAACAATCAAGCATGAAAAAGCTCTAGAATAAAGAAAATGAGAAAAGGTCATGATTAATCGATTAAAAATAGAGTTCAAGAACAAATATTCATCTACTTTCTAACCATAAGATAACGAGAAGTTTAGCCACACATAATTATGGCAAAACAACACAAGAATTCAAATTTAAACATAAAAACAGAAAAACCGTAGTGAAGTTCTAAGAATTGAATCTCTTGTCATCTCCAAAAACTCCAAATCTCCAAGACGTGCCAAAGCTATAATGTATGTAAAAGTTTATAAAAAGTTGTTGCTTCTAAGCCCTAAGGAGCCTATTTATACTAGGGAATAGATAATAATTCGAATGGGGTACAAAACCAAGTTAAGAAACGAATTAAGGCCCGAAAATACTTAAAACGCGTAAAACCCACCTTACCATGCGGCTGACATGCGACCGCATGGTAGGGCGCATGACATTTCGTCGATTTGTGGTCTTCTCATGCGGTTGACATGCGGCCGCATGCTGGCCGCATGCCACTGTATGTGCGCGCAACAATTTTCAATCGGCTCGTTCTTCCTCGTTTCAACTCCGATTTTAGATCCGTTTTCGCCTACGAACTCCTATACTTTCATCCTATCATGCTCAATTTGCATAATTTTGACTCCAATTTTCTGCAAAATCAAACAAAGCACGAACGAGAGTCATATTTCACAAATTAACAATACTTAAGCACAAAACTCATTCCAAACATGATTTCCCAATACACATTGACATCAATTAAGCTTATAAAGATGAGCAAATCCATGTTTATCACTCTGATTTTACAGCTCCGCCTTCGCTCCGATTACTAATATAAGGATAATCGGCAGACAATAATTTGGACTTTTTCGGCTCGCTCCGAGGCCTTCGGCTCCCCTTCGCTTGAATTTTGACCAAAGAAGAAGCGGCAAACAAAAAAACGAAGAGGAAAATAAAAAAAAAGGTGAAATTTAAAAAAAAATTGAAATAAAAGCTGAAAATTAAAAAAAAAATAGGTTTTCAAAAAATAGGAATAAAAAAAATCAGGAAATAAATAAAAATAAAAAAATAAAAAATAAAAAAACCTGGCGCGTGCACCCCACGCACCGCGCGTGGAGTGAGCCACGCACGGTCGCATGAGGTGCGGCAGGTCTCATATAAGTTTTTGCATAAAAAAAATCCCTCGATCCCACCATCTATCAAGAGTCTCAATACAAAAAACAAGCATACACTCACCTCGTCATGTTTGACAATTTATGTTTTGTGAAAATTCAATAAATAACCTCTTCTCTTCCCCACCATTGTGAAAAACACCCCCAACATCTCACTCCAAAACAACTTTCCTCTAGGCTCTTGCCACCTAGATTCATCACCTCCGAAAAAATGAACATCTCACTCGAGAAATTAAAGTCCGTCTTTAATAATCATTGCTTAATAATTGATAGAAACATGTCACAATCGAGTGTTAAAATCACCCTTACACTTAAACATGCTCAAATTTCATTTATTTGAAGGTGAGTATGTACTTTTAATATTTGCAAAAGTGAAGTGTGCATTTAATGGGTTGAAACTAGTACTACATTTTGATTCTAATGTCAACTTCTGCACAATTTCAAAATTAATTTCTTATTTTCACTCAGAGATCTTATTTTCCTCTAGATTTTATATTTAGACATATTGAGGCCAGCCACACAAATTAAAAAAAATAATATAGGATTTGAAAAAGAAAGTACATCCTAATTTAAGTAAATTTTTCGATATATCAGTGGAAACCTTCTACTTCTTATAACCCGAAACCTAAAATCTAATCAACACAACACAGGAGTCACCTCCACCAACCCTGCTTTAGCCCTCGTTCGTTAATCAGAGCTGGATTTGAGTTCTCCTCACTCCACAACCAATTCCTTCCTTTGACCTTATACTAGATTATCCATTGGGAATATACCCTTGTGCTGTCATGAACAACTTTTCAATTTTTAATCGAATAATGAAAAATTTAACCCTTATAAAATATATTACGTATTTTATATTTTTTTATTTTTATCTTTAATATTCGTGTCGAACGGTAATATGGCAATTTAAATGAACGGATGAAATTAAAGGTTAAAACAGAATCCTATTATGAATGAATGTTAATTAATCGGATCCCAATACCCAGAAAAAAGGGAAAGAAAATAGAAAGAGGAGCAGGGTAAAGTCGCTGGACCGAACGATTTATCATGCTTTCACCTGTATAATTTACTAAAATCAGAATTGGTTAAACTCTCTCAGTTTATGGCGACTCACAGCCGTCGATTGCTGGAACTTTTCTCATCGACGCCGGGAGCGGCGGCGGCGCTTCGACGGAAGGATACTTTGTTTTATAGATTGTTTGAATTGGGCGGCGCCACTGGGAAGGTGGCGAGCACCATAGATGAGTACGTCAGCAATGGCAGACGACTCTCGGAAACTGAGCTCGAGAAGTGCATCCACGATCTTCGCAAATCCAAGCGATTTCACCTCGCTCTCGAGGTGCGGTTAAATTTCTCTGCGATTTTGGTATCACATTTGTTGCATGTAGTAGGTAGGGTGATATGATAATTCAGTTTGTTATTATTATTTATTTATTCTTTTCCCGCCGATTCGTTGATGATGTGTATCGAAGTAACATTTAATTTTGGTTTGAAACTGTGTTAACTGAAGGATGATTATGGAAATTGGAGGGTTTGGAGTTATAGAATTGGTTTCCGGTTTGATTGTTTAAGTTGGTGGTTGTTTCAGAATTTTGAGTAAGAAAGCATCACAGATTGTTGGTGGAAATGTTCATAAGATTGAGAATTGATGCTTATTTTAACGAAGTGTTTGATGAATCTTATTATAAATGTCAATTTGCATTTGAAAAGTAGAATGTTGAATTAGGAGAACGAGTTGCAAAATTCAGAAATAGTAATATTTGAAATTATGATTTCACATTTTCGTTTTAAATTCACAGTAGAAGTAATAGTGAAATTAAGAAACCAATGTACGTCTACTGTGGGCTCGATTGTCACCACAGCTCGGTGCTATGCATGATTTAGGATCCTGAAATGCTCGGTTCTGCTAGTTAACCGAACAGGGAACAAACACCCCAATGAATTACAGTTCATGATTCTTGTTTGCCTTTACTCTATGCACTGTTTTTGATTGATTCTCATTTGACAAAATTCAAACTATGAGGGGGAAAAAGTGATTCCATTGATGATTTCCTGTCTGCTGAGCTGAATTTTCATTCCTGTGAATGGCTATGGCTCAAGCCCTTTTCCCTTATTACGTGGAGTGTGTGTGTGTGTGTGTGTGGTGTTTGGGGGGGGGGGGGTTTAAACTGTTGGTTTAATTGGGAATTTGGGATAGAGACTGATGAATTCACTATCTCACACATCCAGCTAATGGAGTGGATGGAGCTTTGGAAGTTCAACTTTCAGCAACGAGATTATATACTTCGTTTGGATCTGATTGAAAAAGTTAAGGGAATAGCTGCAGCTGAAGATTACTTGAACGGCCTCCCTCCGTCTGCAGTAACTTTTAACCATCTTATGTCCATGCATATTAATTCGGGGCAGCCTGATAAGGTGCTAGTCTTGCGAATCGAAATGAAGAGGAGGAAAATTCGGCCAAATGCAGTTACCTACAACATATGGATGAACAGCTATGCACATCTGAATGATATCAAGGGAGCGGAGAGTGTTTTTGAAGAGATGAAACGGGAGAATGTGAAGTTATGTAATTGGATGTCGTATAGTAACCTGGCGAAGATCTACATCAAGGCTGGATATCAAGAAAAAGCTCAGTCAGCTCTGCAAAATGTGGAGAAGGAAATGGATCCACACGATCTTAAGGCATACCATTTCTTGATTATCTCGTATGCATCGCTGTCTGATCTCGATCAAGTCCACCGTATTTGGAAGTCCTTGAAATCCAGAATATCAGTCATAGAGAATTCAAGTTATCTAATCATTGTTCAAGCTCTTGGTAAGCTTGGTGACATTGAAGGGATGACAAAATGCTACAAAGAATGGGAGTCTGTATCCTTCAGCTACGACATTAGGTTTGCAAATGCAGTTATCAGCGCTTATTTAAGACGCGACATGTTTGAAGAAGCTACGTCAGTTCTTGGAGTCGCGAGCACTAGATCAAAACAGCCTCTGTTCTATGCCTGGGAACAGTTTATGATCTTCTATTTGAACACGAACCAGATTAAACGAGCTTTGCAGATCATGGAAATGGCTGCATCCAAAGCTCACAAGAGCAAGTGGAAACCTAGATCCGACACGGTAGACAAATTCTTGGCCTATTTCAAGGAGAGTGATGTACATAGCGCAGAGGAGTTCTATAAGATGATGAAGAGAATAAACTGTGTCGACAGTTGTGTTTATGAGGCATTGCTCGAGACTTATAAAGCTGCTGGAGAAACCATGCTTGATATGCGCGCGAGAATCGAAGGGGACGGGGTCTAAGTAAGCAGTAGATGGAGCATTTGCTAGCAAGTGTTTGCCCTGCATGATAATGCAGGCAAAATAAGCCTTTCTAATTTTTCTCTTTTCACGTCAATTTTTTAGAAACTAATATTTGATGAGAGATTTTGATTGTATGTAGAATGTAGATAGGCAGTCGTACGTAGAATTGAATATCCTCTTTTAGTCAGGTCTTTTTATGAGGTTTCGACCTAATAGAAGATTAATTGATGTGAAATCAATTGATATTCTTTTAAGATATAGTCACTGGTGCGGTGGACCGCATCGTGCACCCTGTTTTATTGTGAATCACTTAATTAACTCTAATTGAAGCCCCTAATAAATCATATATGAGGTTTACATCCCCCTGGTAAAAACCTTAATTTAGATTAATTACCTTTAAACTTCGCAAATCTCTTTAATTATCACCCAATTTCCCTTAATTATGGCAACTGTACAGCGTGGTCGGCCTTACACAAATTTTTGCCATCTTTTATTGTGTTGGTGTGATTTGAAATTTTATTCCAAAGAAATCCTAACTTCTCTAACTTTTGAAGAAACAATATATTTGGGTTGGGCCTCATCAGTTTGAACACTCTGGAATAAGGCTTGATATGTTTGATATATTAAAATATATCAAAGTCAAACATATCAAATTTTATCATAATTTACAAGCAAACAAGCTATAAAAGCCTTCTCAATTTATCGATGTAAATTGGCTTTTGTGCTTATTTGAACTCGACTATGATCTCAATAAAATTACGGAGGCAAGTTTGAGCTTTAACATGTTCGGTTCATTAGTTTGACGATTTATGTACATACGCGAGCTTACTATCGAACTCGAACTCAAGCTAAACTTCTTAAAGATGATTGAAATTACACTATTATCTTCAAAAATTTGCAATTAAAATACTACATTCCTACCAAAACAAAATTAGGAAGTTTCATTAACAATTAAATCATTTAACCATGAATCGACGTAGTTCTACTACTAAAGATTGAGGAAATTGTAATTGCAGTGTTTTGAATCTCGTGTTATTGCAATTGCAATTGCAAACTGAATTGAATATAAATGATATTTCTATCTATATTCTAAAAAATATTAAATATATATAGCTAATAAAGTCGCAGATATTTAGTTCAGCGATTTCTCCTCCTTTCATAAATTCATTTCATTTCTACTATGAAAAGCTGCATAAACCCGAAACCTAAAACCCTCTCCAAGCTAGGCGATTGAAATTATGGCGAATCTCAGCCGTCGTTTTTCCACCGGAGCTTCTTCGTTGCTCCGAATCTTCTCTGCGAAGCCTAGAGCGAGAAATGCGCCGCCGCCGCCGCCTCCTAAGCCGCGGCCTACGCCTACGCCGCCTCCGTCGCTCGATGAGAAGGTCGGTTTGTACCGGAGATTGTCCGTAGTAGGGTGTACCGAGGGAGAGGTGGCGAGCGCCATTGAAGAGTACAGAAAGGAGGTCAAAACCGTCAGAAAATCTGAGCTGGAGAAGTGTATCAAGGACTTCCGCAGATATAAACGATATCACCATGCTCTCGAGGTGCGAGATTTTCTCTTATTAATGGTAGCACTCGATTTGCATGATCTTGATATTGGAAGGCTTTATACGAAATCTCGTTGGATAAATTGATTTTAGGCGATCGTAATGCTATTAATTTACAGAGCTGGTTGAACTTCATTTGACTTATTTCTGTATTTTGTAATTGTATTCGTGATTTCTGGAGCATTTCAATGTAGTGATATTTTTGTTTGAAGATGACGATAGAACGTTAGGCAACATTGAAATTTAGACTAAAACTAGGTTAACTAAATAGAAGCCTTGTAGTATTAACATTTTGTTGCTGTAGTCTTTGGAATCGAGAAACCTATATTATATTTAGAGTCCTTCCAACCTAGATGCTTAATTTGATGAAGATGAAAGTATAATGTTACTCCTCTCAAGCCTTTTCGGCCGATAAGATTCGTCTCTATCAGCTTTTTATGTCATTTTTGCAGTTATGAAGTTGTTTGGTTTTGATTGATTTTCATGTGGAGAAGTATGCTGATTGTTTAAAAATGAGTTGTCGTTTTTGCAGTTATGGAGTTGTTTAATATGATGCCTATGTTTTGGTTTGGATTGATTTTCATATGGAGAAGAATGACGTGATTATTTTGAATGCGTTGATCTTCAGCATCATCCCCTGAATTAGTGAATTGTGTTTATTTTTGTCCTTTGAGTTGAGAAGATTTCTGTTATGTGTCGCACATCCAGATCGGGAAATGGATGCAGTCTCAGAAGATGATCTTTAAGAGCAAAGATCATGCTGTTCATCTTCATGTGATTGCGAAAGTCAAGGGGATTGCTGCAGCTGAAGATTACTTCAACGCCCTGCCTTCGTCGAAAAGGGAGCTTTCCACTTACGGAGCACTTCTACACTGCTATTGTAAAGAGAAGATGAGTGATAAGGCATTAGATCTCTTTAGAAAATTGGTTGAGGAGAAGATGATAACCTCACCTTTGCCTTTCAACCATCTTATGATGATGTACACAAACTTGGGGCAGCCGGAGAAGGTGATTTGCTTGGGAGAAGAAATAAAAAAAGCAAATATTCAGCCCGACACGGCCACGTACAACTTGTTGATGAGTGGCTATTCACTTCTGAATGATCTCGAGGGAGTGGAAAGAGTTTTTGGGGAGATGAAAGCGGAAGACAGCAAGCTATGTAACTGGACAGCATACAGTCACTTGGTGAATATCTATCTCCGAGCTAAAGATCAAGTAAAGGCAAAGTTGGCTTTGCAAGATCTTGAGAAGGTAATGAGGCTTCATGAACGTGCTGCGTACCATTTCTTGATAAGCTTGTATGCTCGAATGTCTGATGCTGATAATGTCCGTCGTGTTTGGAAGTCTCTAAAGTCTGGGAAGGTGACTTGGAACAATAGTTATCTTGTTATGTTCCGATCCCTTGATAATCTCGATGACATGGAAGGGATGAAGGAATTGTTCGAGGAATGGGAGAGAGTTACTTCCGGTTACGATGTTAGGTTGCCCTGCACAGTCATCGGAGCTTATCTGAGGCGCGACATGCTGGAAGAAGCCGAGTCAGTTCTAAAAAGTGCGCTCGAGAAATCAAATGGTCCCTTCTTCCATGCTTGGGAGTTGTTCATGATCTTCCACCTGAAAACGCATGACGTAAAGCAAGCTATGGAGTTGATGGAAATGGCTGTGTCCAAAGGTCCCGGCAACAAATGGAAACCTCAACGCGAAACCATTGTCAAATTCTTGGGCTGCTTTGAGGCAGAGAGCGATGTGAGTAGTGCTGAGGAATTCTACGAGCTGATGAAGAGGTTGAACCGTGTTGACAGCCGATTGTACGAGTCGTTGCTTCGGACTTACGTTGCCGCGGGGCGGAAACTGCCCGACGCGCATACGAGGATCGAGAGGGATGGAGTTGAAATAAGCAGTGAGCTTGAGGACTTGATTGCAAGCGTTTCCGAATGATGAAAACTGTAGGCGATGAAGACTTCTCAGAATTCTCAATTTTGCGAAGAAAAGCTTATGGGTAATGTGATTTTGATTCCCCACATTTTGCCACCAACTGAAGAAATATACTTTATTACCTTTTTTTATTATTACTGAATAAAACTATGCTTTAATTATCCAGAATTTTGGAATCTTGGAATTTTTTTTCTCTATGTTTATGTACCATTATTAGTTTTATAGGTTTTCTATTTTCATTTTAATTTCTTGTACTTCATGTTAATGTGACAATTATTCCATATTCCATAAGGAAATTACATAATGTTTTCATATTTATTTTTAATTAATAATGGATTTAGAGGATTAATTATGACATAATTAGGCGTGCATAAAGTTTAATTTTAGTGATAATCATTATATAATCGTAATATTCATTTATCTTAACAAAAAAGGTTAAAACAATAGTAAATTTTTTTGTAGGTCAGATCACAAGATTCAACTGCATGTTCGTCAATTAATGAAGCTCAGCATTGCAATACTTGAAGCCTTGATCTGATATTAAAACAATGTTTTCGTTACGTTTTCCCATCAGAAAAAATCAACAGTTCCACAGAAAAAAAAGAATCATAAATACTATAAACAAATAAGCAAGAAACTAAAAAAAAAAAGATGTACAAATCTATCAAATGAAGAGGAATGAAAGCTCCATTGGTTTAGAAGGATAAATATGATTAGGCTACAAGAAGAGAAAAAATACTCAATCATAAGACAGCTTCTTTGATTATCAAATGGTTCTATCCTATGCTACCACAAACCCATTATATGTTCTGTTTCAGGCTCACTTCTGTGATCCCTATTGGGGCTTTCGGGCGATAATGCTCGTCTGTGTCCGCCTCTTCGATTTCCTGATATCAACATCACAGATCGATGCAATCAGCAATAAGATCACACAAGACAAAAACTAGTGTTGAGATTGGAGGTTTTGTGGAATAATCAATAAATAACGTGATAGATTAGACTGACAATATATCAGAAACGGGATTTGGAGGATCAACGTATATTATTTTTATCTACAGCTCAGATTACAACAACTGGTTCTGGCAAGTTAAAAGAAAAAGGGAAATGTAGGAGAGCAGGCAAAGGTTATTACCTGGACAACATCTTCACCCTTTATAACGCGTCCAAATACATTGATTTTCTCATTCAGATCAGGTATTGGTGCTGTTGTAATAAAAAGATCGAATCCCCCACCATCAGGTTTCGTCTTGGAAGTGCCCAGCATAAAAGCTTCATGTTTCAGGCTATAAAAACATAACAAATCAGTAGATCTGGTTTTTCAAGAGTAAGTCGACTTCAAGAGAACAAATAAGATCTGACATTAGACATACCTTGTATCAAGTTGATTGTAATGCTTTCCCCGAGAAGTCCAATCTTCAGTAGTTCCGGGTCTATTGACATCACCTCCTTGAATAACAAAGTTCTTTATTACACGGTTGAAGAGCATTCCTTTGAAGCGGCCATTCTGGCTGAAAATTACATCAGACAATGAGAACATGCAAATTGAGATTTCAGAAAATGTAGTAACAGATCAGAATATCTTAATCAGCAAGTTGTGCAGATGGTTCATATGAACAAACGAGTAAGAAAGATAGCTATGCAGGTATGTATTGCAATCTATTTGTCGAGTAATCAGCAGGGAACATACCATGCCTGAACAAATTCATAAACAACTTCAGGCGAGCCTTCCTTGTAGAGTTCCACGGTAATTGAGCCTTTGGAGGTGTTTATTATCTGTTAACAAATAACAACTTGTAAGCATATATTTAGATATTTACATGCAAAACTTGTTAGAGATTATGCCATGGTAAAAACTCAAAGCAAATTTACAGCTATGGAACTGTGAGATGTACCAAGTCATGAGAATATTCAATGCCATGAATCTATCAGTTTCAGAATCTAAACCAATGGTCAGTTTATTCCATTAATCAACAATTGTATGAAGAAACTTACAGCATATTTGGGGACATCAACTGTCTTTGAACCGACAAGTGAACTACTATCATGCTGCAAAGACAAACACGGTTTCAGAAGAAAATGAAAGCAAATAAAGAAAAGGGGTAAACGAAGCACGTGATCTAGGAAGGAAGTTTGCATGATGCTATTTACAACAAGAATAAATAAATAAAACACCTAAAACCATATAACCAGCAGCACCCAGAACATCAAATTTCCAAAAGTAAATGGTGCAGAAATCATATTGCATCAACTGTACCTCTCCATTTGAGAATGTATCCTCTACTGAATATGACCTGAGGAAGACAAACAAAAAGAGGTAAAATAAACAATGTAATCATCATTTAACAACCTTGTCTTTAGCAAAATGATTAAATACACGGATCGCAAAAATCTTGTAACTACTAGCCTAAAACCTGCTCCTATAACATTCTCAATGTTATTACTCCACGGATCATAAAAATCTTGTAACTACTAGCCAAACACCTGCTCCTATAACTCTCAATGTTATTACTCCATGGACATCAATTGGTCAATTTTGGTCCAGGTACATGTCTCTGCCTGAATTACGTGACATATCAATTTGTATTGCCACATCTACCAATTATAAGGCCACTGCACATTTTACAGTAGACCGGAGAGAAAATGTCCATAACAAGATTTGAGACGCTACAAGCACCAGAGGTATTCAACCTAGTTCGTAAAAAAAAAAAAAACTCATATTAACACGGACCATCTTATATCAACATAATCTCACGATATTTATCTAGTTCTCTACATTCAATTCAGAAAACTTTGGAATTGCTATGCAGCATTCAAAATATTCAATTCAAAAGGAGGTCTGATATTGCTATGCACCATGACAATAACAATGGATAAACATCACAACATATAAAAAAAAATCGATAATAAGAAAATAAAAAGCGAAGACAGAAAGAAGACCTTCGAGTCCAGTGTCTGTAGGAAGCGAAAAGAAAAAACGCCATGACCACAACAATCAGACCATAAACTGCAATTGTAACAACACTGACTCGACTCGGCCCCTTCTTCTTTTTACTCTGTTGTAAGAGAGCTTGAGGTTTGATCCTCGCCATTACGATCGAACACAAACTTCAAATCTCAAGCTCTACAAAGCAAAATCACGCATCAACAACTGAAATTTCGGCAGAGCACAAACAAAACCTAAGATTCAACGCAAGCATACTTCCAACACCACATCGAAGAAAGCAAAAAAATCAACAGTCTACCTCAAATCCAAGAGAAATATCCGCAACAAAAATAAAAAAACTCCGAATTCTTAGATAGTTCGGAAAATCTTAAAAATCTAAAACCTCACAACTTCAACGAGTATTTAACGAGTATGTAAGCTAAAACCAGTCCAAATTTAGGAAAATGGACGCGAAAATCATTAATCGGAAACGAGATTAAGGATTTACAAAATTCAAACGATAGAATACCTGATCCTGATCTACGCTAGGGCGAAGAATCGGTGAATAAATTTCTTCAATATCTCCGAACAAAATTATCGAAGAATTCCGCAGCCGAAGAAGAAAAATTGGTGAGTGCCTTGGATTCTACTTCAAAAGTTCTTCGTTTTTGTTCGGCTTTTCACAGTAGAGAAATTGTAGTTCAGATATAAAATTATAATTTCGAAATTATGGAATGAATTCGTTCAGAATTTTATATATACGGACCAGCTAATTTCAATTTTATTTTTTCCTTTATTTTTTCTCAAAACAGCTAATCGTCTCTAATACGACGACGTATGAGGCTGGATTGCTTTTCTCACGAGTAAAATTCCACGTTTTTTACCTAATTCTCACTTAAACCTTTTTGATTGATTTTTTATGTTTATTTTCAAAATTAAAATCAAAGAAAGAATGTTGACTCGAATGTACTTCTTGGAAAACAAGTAACAAAATTAGCAATATTTCCAAAAATATATAGAAATTCTAGATTATTCATTACCCATTAGTTAGTTAATTTAAAGAAAATTTTGATTTTTAAATTGTATTTATACCATAATCATCCACATTAAAAACTTAAAACATTATTATGTATTTTTCTCAAATCTTTTAATTATGTTTTTTTCTTGATTATCCGAAACCACTATTTATGAAGCAATCTAAATAGCTCGATTTAGAAAGTACAAAAATTTGAACCCAAAACTATTCGTTTATGCGATCATCAACTCCATCAACTGGACCATCCTAATAGAAACAATCTTGCAATTACAATTGATTTGGGAAGAGGTAATGGAGAAGTAACTACATTAAAAAAAAAAAAAATTGTGGATATTTCAATTCTAGAAAAAGAAGTCCTCAAGATTTTATTACATGAACTGCAAATCTGAAAGAAAATGTAACAACTACAAAAATATTATTACAAAGAAGAAAACCAACCATGAATTTCGATCAAGAGAAAGCGAATTCGATCCAGACTAGTAGATAAAAATTTAGAAAAAAACATTAAAAACAAAAATTGCAGCCCCAATGAAAAGAATGGCTACCACTACTGGAATGAATGTGTGTGTGTGTGCAGATAAAAAACCTAAAAGATGTCCACTATTTGAAAGCTCAACCTAAAGATTTTCCATGGGGATGAAGTTTGCTGTCCTGGTGGTACTAGAAAGTCGATGCCCCACGACAAGCGAAAGGCAGAGGGCCACGACGGAGAAGAAAAGAGAGAAGCTCGTGGCAAAGTCCCACGAGCTGCTTCGTGCCGTGCTGCTGAGCTCAGAACTGCCTGCTGGTATGAAATCAAGAAGAATCCAATCACAGCTGATCGAGTAATGAGCAGAACCATGCCATGGTTTGCCTCCCTCCGGATACCAGAATGCAGCCGATACCTTAGTTGATTTACCGATAGTGAATTGAGCATCCTGTTTCAACCATTCAGCGTCACACGACAACAAAACATGGGTATAAAGTAGTTCATTAGCAGAATAAGTGACATTTGCGATTGGGTAAAATGTTGGCACATTTCTCATTTCTATATTGTGATTAGGATCGTGACAAAATCCGTACATTTATGATTCGTCTCAAATAACGTCTTAGTTACGGTGTACCTGCTGAAGAGAATCCATAGTTCTCAGAGGTCTCGAAAATTCAAAATAGTACGTCCCCTTTTGACCTCCTGATGCGTAGGGGCTGTCCTCCTTTATAAAGCCTGCTTGATAGAAGGTTCATAAGAAAACATTATTCATTTCAAGAAAGAAAACTAACCGTGATCACCATTAACACTAACGCCTAACGGGCTTCCCTAGCATAGACACATTTAAAAAAAGCCATGTGATAAAAAAAGTTACTAACATATTTCTAGCATATGGAACAGAGTAAACTTTATAAATCTTCGATATCCAGATTGAAATTCATCAAACTTGGCTTCACATCGATGCTAATGCAAAACACAGAAATCCAACTACAGAATTAAAGCAATTTTGAGAAAAATATATATTTGGCTAGCTAACCTGAATCCGTCAAGCTACTGTGCCACCATGACCCTTGCCAGTCATTCTGCGCAGACGTGTCGTTTCCTAATATAACCGAATAGAACACATCCGTAGTGAGAATTGAGAAGAAATTATAGCCAGGCCTTAAATGACATTTAAATTAGATAACTTTATTGAGGATTGCCATAACAGTTTTAAGATTTAATGATCATGCCACCCTGTTCCGAGAAAGTAATTTAATCTGCAAATTTCATGATTTTCTGTTTCTGACTAGCTGGAGTAAAGATACTATAAAGAACCAAGTCATTGGATAAATTGCTACCTAAGAACTATATCCTACACCCGACCTACGTAGAAAAACAAAAAGGAGCAAATACATAATTGAAGTTCAGAAAAAATATTAATGAAGGAATGCAATTTACTTCGTAAACACAAATAGATTATATCCAAATTTTTTGTCCAAAAGATGATATTACTCACTTCATACATTACCCCTTCTTAATGCAATATGTTTAATGATGAATTGGAGCTAATTAGGATGAGCAGAAGACCATTTGAAACAAACCACATTCAAAGTTGATGTACATCACTGAACATAGTTTGTTAGTGAGTTACAATCAGGATTTTTGGTGCAGCTTAGTAACCGGAAACCCCATATCGAAAAAATGCAAGTAAAAGTACCTGCAGAGCCAATACCATCAAGATATCGACAATGTGGATTCCAAGCATAAACATCAACCAAATGACCAAACCTGTAAGTTGAGACCAAAACAAAAAACAAATGTAAAAGCACGGAAGTCTAAAATTTCAAATATATATGTATGCATAGCATAAAAATACATTACCTGTCTCCTCCATATCCTACTCTGTTGTCGACTGGATTTCTGCCATAGAGTCTTCCAGGAATAGCATTTCCAAGTGAGAAGTGCATAATATCAACTTCATGCCCTAGGCAAGTCTTGCTCGTACAAGTATTCGGTCCTTCCTCACAGCCACCCATCTTACAGTACACAGAGTTCTCAGTTCAGAAGATGGATATATTGAAAAAATAATAGGATTGCCAAACAAGAACCAAACTTGTCGAAAATCATAGTAGACTCACTCTATGGTAGGTTGCATTTTCACCAATCTGAAACATCAGAGCAACGGATGCACATTTAGTACCATCTCTGCATGCGAAAGAAAGAGCAAAATCACAACAAAATTACGAATCCTATGTTTCAACGGGAACAGAATTAGATAATAGATACTACCTCAAAACGAGTAGAGTGATTCCTACAATGAGATTTCACCTTTTCATGAAAATGGAAATCATAATTTTAGACTTCTTTTGTAAGGCTACCACCATAAAAGACACTCTAAATTACAAGTACTCGTTCGAAACACAAACTCATCGGCTTTTTCCTACTAAAATTGACTTCATAAATTACTTGTACACATGCATTTCATCACAATTATTAGGGCAACCAAAAAATCAAAAGTCCACTGATAAAACCTGTCTGCAAACTCGTGATTCACAAACATAAGTAAAAATCACCAAACATCATCCCAATTCAACAGCAGAATCCAAATCAAAGTGAGCTATCCTTCATCATTAGATCACCAAAACCCCAAAAATTAAACAAAAATCAGAAATTCAAACTTAAATTCCAGAAATCAAACCCTTGAGTGTAGGCATAATTTCCATCAATCTGCAGCATAAAATACGCCTCTTTTCCATCATGCACTGCCTAAATACAAGCAAAACAACACAAATCAATACATCAAACACCTAAAAAATGCATACATTCATAGCTGAATTCACACCTTGAACGTCAATTTCCCAGCATTGTATTCCTTGTCTGCATCCGGGTCAAGAGCGGGCAATAGTGCGAAATCCGACCCGGGAACGCCTCTCCAGTCGTCCACCTTCCCGTCGACGGTGATGACGCCGGGCCGGAATTCGGACCGAATTTGGATCCCGTCGTCGGAGTCGCAGTGCCATGGCCCGTGCTCCTCGTGCGAGCTTATCCGGGCAGGGCCGAATAGTACTGCCGCGATGATGAGCCCGAGAGCTTGAGCCCGAACAAGCATCGCCGCCTTTGGATTGGAGGAAGGAAAATTCAAAGGGAAATGGCGTTGGAGTTGGAATTGGACTTGTGCTTGAGTACAAAAAGTTGGTTAGTTCATTCGATCAAAACTCAAACGCGGCTTCTTGGAAGTTTTGTTATTGCAAATGGTTTAGGCTGTGTTTGGTTGAATTTTCCAAAATATAAGATCAAATGTTGACAATTTCGTTTTCGAAAGGTAGTCGATTTCAATTTTGTTGGTAATTTTTTAGCTAAGTTGAACTAAAACTTTTCGTTATTGTTATCGATTTTACTGTAGCGCCCCATCACTCGGGGCTATGCGGATCGAGCGGGCCGCTATGGGAGTGAATGAAACCGTAAAGACTTAACTTGATATGAATCCGAACTAAATATAATCGAGAGCGGAAGAGTTGGTTATTGATATTAATCATATGATAAGATAAAAGAGTTGATGTGGGTTTTTATTCGAAACAATATTGCCCTAGTTTAACATAACTGGGGTCGATGTATGAGGACACCGGCCCCGCACTGCGAAAGCGTTCAAAAATACAACTATCAAACAACAGATAATTGAGATCATAATGAGGTAACAAGTTTAAGGGTTCAAACGAGAATACAAACATAGTCACTTAGATCAACAAAAGACATAAAGAACGTCATTGATGACGACCCGCAAGGTCGTTACCCAACATACATTTGACTACACGACATCACCTCATCAACCTCCACGTCGTTCAACCTGCATTAGAGAAAACAATGCAGGGGGTGAGTACAAAAGCACTCAATGGTTCCATGCCCCTCTTTGAAAAACATTTTTAGGATATAGCATGCTTCAATTCTTATGGAAATGACAACTTTAGTAAAAACACCATTCACATAAGCAAAACAATTTGTAAAATAACATAGCACGTGTGCCAAACTTCTCACATTCTTGGGTTACTGTTTAGTTCATTTTTGTTTGCTTTTCGTATTATTAATTGTGTGTGTGTTGCATTTTATTGTTCGTTTTTTGCCACGAGTCGTGGTCGTATTTGTGGTTTTTGGTGTGTTTGGTGTATGTAGGTACATAGGTGGTAAGGATGCATTTTCGGATTAAAAGAAAAGAAGATGGAAAAAGAAGGGCAAACGGTGAAGGAAGGAGTAAATAAGGTTTCCAACCGAAGCTGGAGTAGGTTTCCCACCGAAGCGGGAGATTATTGCGCCTGTCGGCGCTGGAACTCCTACCTAAGCGGGAAGACGGTTTTCTCCACGGATATAAATAGTTTCTGTCGGTTTTTGGACGGGCAGACTCGATTTTTTTCCAGTTTTTGGCATAGGAAAATATGAAAAACTTTGTAGAATCTTATTTCTAAGTTAACACCTTTTAAATTTGGGTTAGTTTCAGTTTTGTTGATCGTTCAAGACTTCCGACCACTTTGTAAGATTTCTATTTCGTTTATGCAATGTTTATTTCTAAATTTTGCTTTATTTTCATTTCGTGTAGTGTGAACTGATTTATTAATCTAGAATTTAGTTTTCGACTCGAAATTGTTATCTACTTGTGAAATGTGAATGCTAGTTTTTCTACTTCAATCGTTTGTTGAATCTTTTGAACAATTGATCACTGTTTGAATGTTTTAGTATCGAATGAGATTGAGAGATGAATTCGTTATGGAATGAGATTGAAGTAGAGTTAATCTTGACCGGAAACGTATAGGTTAATTGTTGAGCATGTCTGTTTAATTCCGTTGGTGTAGTTCTTGTCTATGAATACGGAAGTTAGTAGATAAGAATCTTCGTTAATGTTATTAAAATGAACTAATCGACTGAGCATTGCAAGTCACTTGTCTTTAGTAATTCCGAGAAGAAGGATTTAAATCCTAGATGCTTTCATTGATTGAATTTCCGTTTAATTTAAGTTGTTAAGTATTTTAGCTATAAGAACTCAACCAAAAGCTTGATTAGAATGTTTAGGACAGTTTTTATATTCTGTGTTAACATGAACACATTGCCATGTTAAGTCTTCCTTTAGAATACAACTTGGGTTAACTATCCGTACTACTTAGGACCTCGTTCCCTTGCGAGCAACTAATAGTTACAATTTAGTTGATTCAGTTACCACCATCCCGGTTCAAATAGAGAGGAGCCACTCCCTCTATCTGAACCGTTATAACTTCCTGTGCGCACTACTTTGGCTTGATCAAAGCTCAAGGCCGATCGTTAACATAACATGTCTCATACTTGGTCAACCACAAACAATCGAGCATAAAAACATTTAAGCATGCATATCAAGTAAAAGTTTTTGGGCTTAATAACCCGAAATGTTACCTCGTGAGAATATAACTCACACTTGAAAATAGGATAACCCACCTTCCACTTCTGAAGAGATAATTTCGGTCCTTAAGTTCTATTGCCAAAGTCTCCTACATAACGGTCTTAACAATCTTAGGCCTTTAACTCAAGGAAAAGATTAACGGGCTACAACAATATCCTAGGCCTACCTATTCCCGATTTAACCCTTAATCTTAGAAAAATCAATGAAGGGTCTCCTCGTGTTTTTGATTTATAAACACGGTCAGAGGGTCAAAAACTTTTAAAACAACATGATTTGAAAATCCATGTCATGCTATGTTATGCACATAAGAGTGTACATAGTTCACAATATATTGTGCATGTCGTGACTTAAAGGATTTTATAAAATATATATAGTTAATTTATTTTATCAAATAATCAATTGAGAATTGATAGTCAACCAAATAAGTACTTAGGCACTTTATCCACATGTAACGTGCACTTAAAATGCCTACCATAAGGATATTCTTGCTTAGCCATGAGTTAACTTGCTTATTTCATCAAACTCTCGTTCAAATAAACAATTTGAACTTTAGAAAATGAATAAAAATAGTTAAAACGAATAAGCAGCTCACATTTCATGATTACTTATATAATTAGCATATAAGTTCGTCATTTAAGTCATTATACGATGTATAATTCGTAAAATATCATAAACATGACTATTTTGAAATCTGCCCAAGACATTTTTACAGACAATTGGCATGCATAAAAAGCTTTTCAAGTAACCACCTTTATCGACTCACCACAAACTGTAAGAACATCATCTAGGCACACAATATACCAATCTAGAAACCTTTAATGACATACTTTCACATTAAATTAGTTTTACCAAAAGAATACCTTACGGTTTGGGAGATACATTCGATTCAAAAGTGGTTATTAGCCATTAATTCACCCTTGAGGATTATACTTAAAGAAAATTTTCTGGAAACTACATTTATGCAGTACTTTTACTCGATTTTATAAATATAGAAAATCAACTCCAATGAATTTGATTTTTGGACCACATGTAGCTTACCTATCAAGGTATTCCCAGAAATTTTTAGTTTTCAAATTGAAGATCATTAGCACGTGGATTTAGGCCATGTACAGTAGCCAAAATTAGACTTAAGTCTGAAAATTTGACAGCACGTTGTTGTTTACTAAAACTTCTACCAAGACTCGAGTTTTGATCCTCTGCCAGTGAATCTTATCATTTTAGAAAGCTTAGAATGTCGTTGACATGCTCCAACAAGTCGTTTGTTAAAATTCTTAGTAGTTTTCAAGATATGATGACTTCTTTCCTAACTATACAGATTTGACAACTTCCGTGCAACTTAATCTCATGATCGATTTGACCTCCTTAAACTTATGATAAACTTATGATAAACTTCTCAATTCCTCACACAATACATTCAGCATGCCCAATATTCATAGAGAGTTGGATCTACTCAAGTCCAATGACTAAATCAAGAGATATATGATAAACAATGCAAGCAAAAATCTCACAAGGTTGCTGTCAACAATGAACTCGATCAAACAAACCTTCCTACCACACGAGTTTATCATCCACTAATCTCATATAATCATACACAACACGCTTTATAGCATATTCAGTCATTTAAAATGCATTTTAGATTGCCGATAATCGAATCCTAACTCATGGCTTCATCTATACACACATATAGAGACTCATAAGTTCGTATTTGGTTAATATCTTTATGGACTCGATCGTCTTTAAGATATATTCTCAACATCAAAAGCATACATTAACATACATATCATGCTTCAACTAAAAACTTCCTCTCCTATCATGCTCCTACGATTGTAAATACTTAGGCAAAAATGAAGGGAATCAAGTTTAGCCATGTATACATTCTTTCTCCTCTCTTTCCTCTCTTCTCTCTTTCTCAATCCCTCTGTCCAACTCTCCCTCCCTCTGCCTCCTTCTGCCCGTCCTCCAGGCCTTCCTAGGAGGCCGCAGTGATGGTGCCGGCGGTGGTGGACGGCGGCGTTTGGTGGGGATGAAAGGGGATAGGATTTTATTTGTTTGTGGAGATGAATAAGTTGAGATGATGGAGATTGTTATGTGAGTTTTGACTGATAAATATTAGAGGAGGAAGGTTATAGGTCTAGCATAGATTAAGCTTGATGATTATGTCTATTTCTCTTCTAATGGAGGGCTTGGGCGGCAGTTCTGGCAAGAAGAAAAAGAAAAAGATTGTGTTTTACGTGAATCTTTTTTTCTGACAACTCTGTCTCTCATCAGATTTTCTCTTTTGATTTTCTGAATATTCCCTTGATTATATTCTTTTTCCACCAATTAGTATTTACTTAATTATTTTCTAATTAATCCTAATACCACCTATGCAATACTTATCTAAAAACACACACACACCAGGAACACACACGCACATACACTTAACACATACTCACGCACACACGCATATACATATGCAGACACACCAACATTTATATATTAATTATATTATATTATATCCTTTCATGTATTGTTTTACTATTGATTCGTAACGCGTCATATCTTAGTCGAATTGTAATTTAGACCGAGTAAATAAATAGGATAAATTATTTCGGCTCCAACGAGCCCAATATTGAATATAAAATTTTTATAAGCATTCTCTCTAAAAATTAATAAACAACTAAATAATTCGCATTATCACTTTTAATTAATCACAACATCAAATAATAATGTCATAGAACAATTATTTTTATATTGGACAAATAATATGAAATGCTCGTGCTTATGCATATGTATGGAATATAAAAACTTTAACTTTGAAACTTTTAGACTTTATAATTTGAATAAATTTATCGGGGACCATTCTATTATTCTAATTATTTTTATTCTTATTCTATTCTATTACGGCGAAATTTTTAGGTCCGAATTTTCGGGGTTCTACATTTACATCCGTTGGCAGAAACGTTGACGTTATTAATTTTAAATTAGTTTGATTTTTAAGTCGAGTTGTACTAAAACTTGGTTACTGAAATGTCATAGATTTTAAATTTGTTGGTAATTTTCAAATGGAGTTGAGCTAAACCTTGACGATGTCGCAGTTTCGATATTTTAAGTTCGTTCTCATAACTCTTAGTCGAGTTGAAGTAAAGACGCATCCAACTTACTAATTGTTGAGGGTAGATTGGATTATTTCCAAAATAAATAGAATCATTCTTATTTTGATTTGGTTATCATGAAATTTAGTTCAATTTTTAACAGATTTCTAAAATTTGATTATGATGTTTCTTAGAACAAGTAGTAGTGTTACTTTCTCAAAAAAAGAAAAAAAAAAGAAAAAGAAAAAAAAAAAAAGGTGTTGATATTCAATTGGAACATGTATATGCGCCACAAATCCGATTTCCTGTTAATTCATTACAGTTTTACTAAAATGTATATAGGCTTTAGATGAAGTTGGCAAAATCATTCATGGATGAATCCAATTAGTTAACAGTATAATAAAATATATAATATTGATATAGTAGGAAACCAGTATTCAAAAAGAGGAACCTTTTATGGGGAAATTCAATTGAATGAAATTCAATATCAAACAGACTCAACGACCTTCCTGATTTACATAGAGTGAGAAAGTGGGATCATCTTTCTGGTCGACTCTATTGTTGTTTTCCTCTTCATATTGGCCATCAATATTTAAGGTGATCCTGTGCAGCGCAATCATATTATTTTCATCATCGTCTTCACTCTTTCTTTCTACGGGGAGCGGACTAACACGCCCATTCCCTTCATAGGTCTCTTGAAGCTCGAGTGCCATATCCAAGTTCCGGAGCACGTCGCCCATGGAGGGCCGATCACAGCCTTGATCGGCCAAACATTTCGCTGCCGTCTCAACGAATATAGCCAGACAATCAGGGCTAATGGTTCCTTTCAGTTGAGGATCAATAATGTCTTCCAATGTCCCATGTCTAACATTCCGGGCCGCCCAATCAGCCAAGCTAACTTGCTCTTGCGGCGAGTTCGGGCTTAGGGCGGGCCTGGCACACAAGGCTTCGAATAGTACCACTCCGAACGAGTACACATCAGACTTTTCAGTTAGTTGCTGTCTTCTGAAATATTCGGGGTCTAAGTAGCCGAAGCTGCCTTTGACCACGGTGCTGACGTGGCCTTTGTTCATCATCGGGCCTGTTTTCGAGAGCCCGAAATCAGAGACCTTGGCAACCCAGTTGTCGTCAAGGAGGATATTTGTCGTCTTGACGTCTCGATGGATGATGGTGTATTTTGCTCCAGTGTGGAGATAATGAAGCCCCCGGGCCGACCCGATGCAAATTTGGAGCCTCATCTTCCAAGATAAGGTGATTATGTTGTCGTTGTAGAGATGCTCTCTCAATGTTCCACGCCCCATGTAATCATAAACTAAGATCATTTCTCCATTATCTTCACAAAATCCAATCAATGAGACTAAATGTCGATGTCTTAGCATCGACAACATCTCGATTTCGGTTTGGAACTCGGTCACTCCCTGTCCTGAAGATGGATTTGATCTCTTGATCGCCACCTTAGTTTTACCATCTATTACACCTTTATATACCTTCCCGAAACCACCCACTCCAATTACATTGGACTCATCGAAGTTATTGGTGGCATTCGTGATCTCAGCTAAGTTGAAGTAACGGCAGTTGCTAGCAGCGTCCGTCGATATAGCCAATGTGGCTTGATTTTTACTCGCGACTGAAGACTTGGTGGTGTTAGTGTTGGAATTCCAAATCGGCAACCCACTAGTCCTCGAATCCCGCCCATCCGTGGCCGCCCTTCTCTTGGTGAGGATAAATAAAGCCATAACCACAACCATCACAAGTCCACCCGCCACGCTGCAAGATATGAATAGTAATTTACCCAATTTATTTTCAAAATCCTTAGACCCCATCTTATGGGCTTCCAAATATTTCCTCATCAAATCCGAAATCATGGGATTAGGGCCGGCAAGATTGGAGTTGTCTTTGTCGCTCAATTTGAATATCTCTAACCCATTCAAAAGAGCATCAACGAATTCAGGCCTCGTCCGATTAGTCGGCCTCAGAGTTACCCACAATCGATACTCATCACCTTCACCCGTCCCGTTTCTAACACCAACAACATAATCCCTCGCAAGGGGCGTGGCGATAGCACCGCTCCAACCAAACAAGTCCACGTCACGAGCCACAGTCATGTTGTTTATCAACGTGTCAAACACTCTTTGGTTCGCTTTTCTCATCTCCGAATCACACCAATGGAATCTAACCAGATAATAAAATCCCGGGTCAATATTAAAAATCCACGTCAGATTCGAAGCTCGGTTCACGCTCACGTAATATCCCATCGATCTATAAGTCTTGTACACATCTAACGGCGCCGTATACGGCGCCAATTTCTTGTAGTCGACGGTGACGTTGCCCTGACTCGTGACGCCCTGCCCGGCGCCGTAGATGTAGACACTATCATCGTACCACATCCGCATCAGACCGCCGGAATCATTCGCCGGCGCGATGTATTTGCCGCCGACGTTCAGTCTGTACAACAATTCCATGCTCGTGGCGTTCACGAGGACCGTCGGGGATGCGATATCGCCGTCGGCTGTGACCAGCGGCGGCGCTCTGTCGAAGAGCTCCGGCGCGGAGATCACCTCAATGCCGTTGATGAAGGCGAACGACGACTTATCAGACGGCAGGAATGTAATGTTGAGCGACGGCGTTTCCGGCGGCGTCAAGTAGTATTCCTTCACAATGTATGATTGAGAGAGAGCTTGCGCCGTTAAATGTGCGCTGAAATTGTTGAGCAGGACCGTCGCTCCGGCGATGACGGAAAAATAGGATTTCGTGATGTCGAATTTTTGATAAGTTGAAGGATAGAAATGGAGACGGAGGAGGGTGCGAGAGGTCGGATTTTGGAGGGGGAATCGGTACGTCGATTCGGATTGGAAAATTCGGGAAGACATGTAGGGAACATCAGACGGTAGAGACGGGTCCTGGACATCTGTGGTAGCGGCTACGGATTTGTCGCTACCGACGACCAGGTACTGGCCGTCGGGATCCCATTTGCGGCCGTCGGCATCCGTAGCCCCTTTGTCGGGCCCGCATGTTATGACCAGCGGGACGGCGTAGACATGGAATGAATTTAGTAATAAAATGAGGAGAAACTTGTGAATCTTCTTGAATCTCATTTGATTGGTAAATGGGATAAGAAAATGAATAAAGAGAGAAAGAAAATTGGCATGCAGGAATTCAACAGGGCTTTTCCCCTGTAAAGCCTGGAGAATTTCTTATGCTGCTTCTTTCTGTAATCATATTTCTTTAAAATATTTTTTTTTGGTTTATTTACATGGTCTCGATGATGAGATACAAGGTGTGCAAGACACCCACGAATTTTGAGGGAGAAACCAACAAAAATTTAAAAAGGGGAAAAGAAAAAGGTGATGACTATAGACTTTCATTAATATTTACTAATATATTTTTCTTGATTTTTTTCTCATTTTTCTTATTTTTTGTATTTTTGTGTGGTTTTTGTCTTAGGGTGTGATCGCATCCATAGATGAATGGCGACAAGGCCGGGGGACCAAAGAAAGAAGAGTAAAAATTGGGCAGCTTTGACATGAATTAGTAAGAGTTGTAAAGTAATTTTGGGTGATTTAGTTTGTATGAGTGTTAAATAAAATTAAGATTTTGACTTGAATTAGTAAAGTATAATTATCTTCGTCGTGTTGTAATTTTTTTGGGTGGTTTAGTTCGTAGAATTGTTAAATGAAGGGTTTTAACATGAATCAATAAATTAGATCTCTGCTTCTTACTAATTCTTAGAATTATTCATCTACATATATAAAAACAAGAAATAAACCCATTACTGCAAGCTGAGGTTTAGTTAAAAAAAACTTTCATATTTTTTTTGAACATGAAAAACTTTCATACTTAAAACTCATATCTAATCTATATGTATGCATTCCTATAGTTTTTTTTTTCTTTTTTTTTTTGGCATGAATGAGGGGGTATAATTAGAAAATAAAATATGGTAGAACATGTAATTTTATGCCGAACATAAAGCAAAAAGCTCTTATGCGTGTAGAAAAATTGATCTATAGGTAACTCAATTCTAATCAATTTCAAACAGTTAAGGATCGTCGGATGCCTACAATTAAATTTTGATTTTGTAACTTGTAAGCAAATATTCCTACTATTGTGTTTTTACATGAAGAATTGTTTTTTTTTTTTTGAGAAACGTATATATTCATATTTCTCAATTATATCGACATGATACATATCCAATTGCTTTGTATTAGGGAATACTTCAATAGGAGAGAGTGATAAACTAAAAGAAAAAAAAAATCAATTTATTGAAAAAAAGGGGAGCAAAATATAAGATTTTAATTTTTAAATTCAAACATGTCTCATGCTGTACAGCAAGCCGGCAGTCAAAGTATGAGTCTCCGCGCGTGAAATTCACGAACAGATTAAGCGAGTGGCATTCGATCAATCAATCTATGAGAGCTGTTTCAGCTCCATAATTTTCGGCCGAAATCCAAACTAGAAAATCTTTTCGGTGAAAATAACAATGTCCGAATGCTAAAACGAGAAACTGAATCTTCGCCCTTCCCCGCTTCAGGTTTTATAAAAAAATAGCAAAAAGTAAATAAACTAAAAAAGTAAATATTACCTTTGCGCCACTGATCTCACGAGTGTAATCTTTTTTCCTGACTCTCACTCTCTCTCTCTACAATCTTGATCACCCCCTCTCTCTCTCTCTAAACAGTCAAAAAAGCGAAAAAAACCCAACTTTTTATCTTCTTTCTGATGCAATGGCCTCCCCAACTCCGCCACCGCACTGTTCACTCACCACCACCAAACCCTACCTGAACCACCACCTCCACCCCCACAACCGCCACCACCCCACCCCCACCCCCTCCCGCCACCACCAGAGCTGGCGCCCCTCTCACGTCTCTCTACACAACCACTCCTCCCACGCCGCCGCCGTCGCACCGCTCCCTCCTCCGCCCGCCGCCGTCGGGAGGCCCAGCTTCCCATGCCTCTCCGCCGCCGATTTCTCCGGCCGCCGCTCCACCAGGTGCGTCTCCAAAATGCACTTCGGCCGCCCTAGGTCTTCCGCCACCAGCCGCCACTCCGCCGCCGCCGAGGAGGTCCTGCAGCTGGCCCTCGGCTGCGGCGGCGGCGAGGTAAATTCCATCGATCATATCTTAGCTTCTTTCCAGCCTAAGCTTCGCGCCTCTGATGATTATACATTCTTGTTGAGGGAGTTGGGGAACAGAGGGGATTATAATAATGCGATTAAATGCTTTGAATTTGCGATTAGTGTCGAAAAAAGAAGAAATGAGAAAGGGAAATTAGCTAGCTCTATGATTAGCACTCTTGGTAGATTAGGCAAAGCTGATTTAGCCAAGAAAGTGTTTGATAATGCTCTGGAAGAGGGCTACGGCAACACCGTTTACGCGTATTCCGCTCTCATTAGCGCTTACGCGAAGAGTGGTTGTTGTGATGAGGCGATCGGGGTGTTTAGGAGTATGAAAGACTCGGGCTTGAAGCCGAATTTAGTCACTTACAATGCTCTTATAGATGCTTGTGGCAAAGGGGGTGCGGATTACAAGAGGGCTTCGGAGATTTTCAACGATATGTTAGAAAACGGGGTTCTCCCCGATAGGATCACCTACAACTCGCTTCTTGCAGTTTGTAGTGGCGCAGGGTTGTGGGACGTTGCAAGGAGTTTGTTCGATGAGATGATCCATAGAGGGATCGATCAAGATATTTACACGTATAATACCCTCTTAGATGCAGCGTGCAGTGGAGGGCACATAGACGTGGCTTTTGAGATAATGGCAGGGATGCCCGCGAAGAATATATTTCCTAACGAGGTGACGTATAGTACTATGATCCGTGGGTGTGCCAAGGTCGGGAAACTTGACCGGGCGTTGAATTTGTTCAATGAGATGAAGTTTGCCGGTATTAAGGTGGATAGGGTGTCGTACAACACGTTGCTGGCTATTTACGCTAGTCTTGGCAAGTTTGATGAGGCATTTGCCGTTGGGAAGGAGATGGAGAGCATCGGGATCAAGAAGGATGTCGTCACTTACAATGCTCTCTTGGATGGATTCGGGAAGCAGGGGATGTACGATAAGGTTAAGGAGCTTTTCGCGGAGATGAAACGTGGGAATCTGTCTCCTAACTTGCTAACTTACTCGACTTTGATTAGTGTCTATTGTAAAGGAGGTTTGTATAAAGAGGCAACCGAGGCTTATACGGGTTTTAAACGACAGGGGCTGAAGGCAGATGTCGTATTCTACAGCAAACTGATTGATGCCTTGTGTAAGAAGGGGATGGTCGAATCATCTGCATTGTTGCTCGATGAGATGATGAGGGACGGGATCCAGCCTAATGTCGTGACATACAATTCTATAATTAATGCATTTGGTCAGACGGAAACTTTTGACTGTGAGGAACCTCAGATGGAATCCTCCGATTTTCAAATTTGTAGTGACGGCAAGATGGCAGTTAAAGAAGATGACCGGATCATAGAAGTGTTTAAGGAGTTGGCTTGTGGTAAGTCGGGAAACGGGAAGCATGATCACAGGGCGAGGAAGGACTTTCGTTGTGTTTTAGGTGTTTTCCGCAAGATGCATGAGATGGAAATAAAGCCTAATGTTGTTACCTTCTCAGCAATCCTTAATGCTTGCAGGTATTTTATTATACAGATATCTTATTATTATTATTATTATTATTATTATTATTATTATTATTATTATTATTATTATCTGCTATATTTGCATTATTTTGCTTCGAATAATTTGTATAGAGTTCTTCATGAGGCATTATTCGGCGTTTCACTTTAGTCATAGTTTGAGCAATTCAAAGTTATCTATAGGCCCAAACATTGTTTCTCGTTTAAAGCTTGATTTGATAGTTTGCATTCTTCGAAAATATTTATTCTTTGAGTTGTAGAATTTCAATGTTGGAAAGTTCTTAACGTTGTTTGTGGTTGCAGCCGATGTAACTCATTTGAGGAAGCTTCTTTGCTGCTGGAGGAACTACGCCTTTTTGATAATCAAGTTTATGGAGTGGCATACGGGCTCCTAATGGGTCATAACGAGCGTACTTGGTCCCAAGCTTTATCACTCTTTGATGACGTGAAGCGGATGGATTCTTCGACAGCTTCTGCTTTTTACAATGCGTTGACCGACATGCTGTGGCACTTTGGCCAGGTAAATGTACTTTCGGAGTGAAACTACTCGATGTTAAGAGAAACTGCATATTCTTCCTATATCATTTTCTATTAGTTTATGTCTGAAAATTTCAAGAACTTCTCTGCACATTTGAGCAAAATTTACTTGAATCGAAGTGAAAATATGGCTTTGGGTGGCCCGTCCTCTGTTCAGTCAATCAGCTATTTTTGTTAGGCAAGTGATCCTATGAAATCGTGCTTAAAATTTAGACGTGCTTAAGTGAGTGAACTATTATATTCTGGCTATAAAATATGAAAGTTTTTTTTTTTTTGAAGGATAAACTTGAAAGTTAAGTGAGGGTATAGCATCTAATCGTCATGCTTACTTTTACGATGTTTAGGATTGAGATGCCTGAGCCTGATTGGTGATTATTCTCTAAATCACAATTTGAATGGCTGTTTTACAAAAGTAGATAAATCATTCTAGTATTTGCGTTACATCTAGTGAATATTCATATGAATAGTCTATAAAAACAAAAAGTCATGTCATGTCAATGCTGATGAAGATTGCAGAAACAAACTGTGTTTCAAGTCATCATCTTATAGTCCTCTTTAGGGGTGACGGGTGAGTATTCGGCTAATTCGGTTGGTTTTGGCCAGAAAAACAACTGAACTGAAATAACTGATTTGCCTGAGAAACCAATCGAACCGATTTAACCCAGTGGATTTTTTTTTTCCTTCTTAAAATTTTGGTTTTAGTAGTAAAGTTGATCATTGTTGGTAAGTATTTTATATGTTGATTTTATAACAAATGTAATCGGTTTGTTCGGTCAGAAAAATACCAAACCGACTGTAAACCGAATTTTCTGTTAAAATTTAACTGGATTGCTTTTTAGCAAAAAAATGTGTTCTTTTCGGTTTGGTTTTCATATTCTCCGGAATTTTGCTCACCCCTTTTCCTCTTTTTTCCAGAAACGAGGCGCTCAGCTCGTCGTGCTTGAAGGGAAACGTCGAGAAGTGTGGGAAAACACTTGGACAGAGTGCTGCCTCGATCTGCATCTCATGTCCTCAGGCGCTGCACGAGCAATGGTCCACGCTTGGTTACTCAACATCCGCTCCATCGTGTTCGAGGGCCACGAGTTGCCCAAGTTACTAAGGTTGTGTTCCACTCTCTCTCTCTCTCTCTCTCTCTCTCTCTCTCTCTCTCTCTCTCTCTCTCTCTCTCTCTCTCTATCTCTCTCTCTCTCTCTCTGCCCCCACATAATTCATCAAATTCTCTATGTTAACTTCAACTAATTGGATCCCTTCAAATTTTTTTATTTTGCAAAAATATCAGCATCTTAACTGGATGGGGCAAGCACAGCAAAGTAGTAGGCGATGGCGCGCTCAAGCGTGCAATTGAGGCAATGCTGGACAGCATAGGCGCCCCATTTAAGATGTCCACATATAACATCGGGAGGTTCATATCGCCGGGGGCCGTGGTGGCAGCGTGGCTGAGGGAGTCGGGCACGCTGAAGGTGCTCGTTCTTGAAGATGACCGAAGTCTTCCACACAGCGCCACTAGGTTTGATCTTGTTTCCAACTTGCAACCTTTGCTGTTGTAGTATTTGATGTATGATGATGTTTTGCCCAGATTTTAGCTGGTTTGCATTTTTTGTTATCATAAACCTCTCTCTCTCTCTCTCTCTCTCTCTCTCTCTCTCTCTCTCTAACTCTCGCGCTCATGTGCGTTGGTGTGCATAGTTTTTGTAAGATATCTTGAGCTTCATGTTTTGTAAAAATCCTATTCAGATGTAAGGTGAGAGAAAGTAAGGTTGTGATTAAACTATAAATCTTGTATTTTAGTTTAATATTTTGTAACTTTTAATTGGGTTGATTATATCCATTTCACAAAATTGTTGTTTAAGGGAATTATTTTTAGCTAAATAATTGAGTCTTAGGGTTTATTATTCCATAATTAGGCTAGACATTAATTTAAGCTTCAATTTTTAATACTTATTAAATGTTATTGGATTAATAAATTTAACTTAACATGGGTGGGTTACAGAAATATTGGAATAGAGATGATTAACATGACTTGCCAACATCTCATATAATCTTATGATAGCTAAAATTTCTTTTATGTCGAAGAAAAATAGTTTCTTTTGTTTGTTTTATTTTTATCTGAGGTTTCTATTTAAGAAAAGGTCTTCTCTGGACTGTTTATCATAAATTAATAAATTAATAATTAGATATCATAAATTTATAATTTTCATGTCGGTGGCTCTCGTAGTAAGGTATTTATTGTTCCAAAGAAACCAGCGACGGTATTTTCGGTGGGCCGGTATGTTAATAATAAAATAGAGTCGTGTTAGCCTAGTGTTAGTGAGGTTAATGTCCTGGCTAAAGATCACGGGTTCGAGTCCTCCATCACGCAGTATTTAAATTTCCTTGTAATGTTGTTCAAAAAAAAAAAATAGAGGTTTGTTTGTGTGCGTGTGTTAGTCAAGTGGTAGAGTGGTTAATGCCCGGGCCAAAGATCACGGGTTCTAGTCCACCGTCACGCGGCCTTTAAATTTCTTGTAATATTATAATAATAAAAAAAAGTTTAAAAAAAAAATAGAGGTGTGTTAGCCTAGTGGTAGTGAGGTTAATGTTCTAGCCAAAGGTTACGGATTCGAGTCCTCCGTCACGCGATATTTAAATTTCCTTTCAATGTTGTTCAAAAAAAAAAGAGGCAAAAGGTGTGCGTGTGTTAGCCTAGTGGTAGTGAGGTTAAAGCCCGAGCCAAAGGTCACGGGTTCGAGTACGGTATTTAAATTTCCTTGCAATGTTGTTAAAAAAAAAAAATAGAGGCAAAAGTGTGTGTGTTAGCCTAGTGGTAGTGAGGTTAATACTCGGGCCAAAGGTCACGGGTTCGAGTCCTTCATCATGCGATATTTAAATTTCCTTGTAATGTTGTTCAAAATAGAGGCAAAAATGGGTGTGTGTGTTAGCCTAATGGTAGTGAGGTTAATGTCCGGGCCAAAGGTCACGGCCTCACGGATTTTAGTCCTCCGTCACGAGGTATTTAAATTTTCTTACAATGTTGTTAAAAAAAAAAAATAGAGGCAAATGTGTATGTGTGTGTTAGCCTAGTGATAGTAAGGTTAATGTTTGGGCCAAAGGTCACGGGTTCGAGTCCTCCGTCATGCAATATTTAAATTTCCTAGTAATTTTGTTCAAAAATAAAATAAAATAAAATAAAATAAAATAAAATAGAGGCAAATAGTGTGTGTGTGTGTGTGTGTGTTAGCCTAGTGGTAGCGAGGTTAATGCCCGGACCAAAGATCTTCGAGTCCTCCGTCACGCAGTATTTAAATTTCCTTGTAATGTTGTTCAAAAAAAAAAATTGAGGCAAATGTGTGTGTGTTAGCCTAGTGGTAGTGAGGTTAATGCCCGGGCCAAAGGTCACGGGTTCGAATTCTCCGTCACGCGGTATTTAAATTTCTTTGTAATATTGTTCAAAAAAAAAATAGAGGCAAATGTGTGCGTGTGTTAGCCTAGTGGTAAAGTGGTTAATGCCCGGACCAAAAGTTATGGGTTCGAGTTCACCGTCACGCGGCGTTTAAATTTCTTGTAATATTATTATTAAAATAGAGGCAAATGTGTGTGTGTTAGCCTAGTGATAGTGAGGTTAATGCCCGGGTTCGAGTCCTCCGTCACGTGGTATTTAAATTTCTTTCTTTGTAATATTGTTAAAAAAAAAATAGAGGCAAAATTTAAATATCGCGTGACGGTGGACTCGAACCCGTGACCTTTAGTCCAGGCATTAACCACATTACCACTAGGCTAACACACACATTAACCAACCGTGGTATGTGATATGCACACCACTTAATATTCACGCCCTTTTTTTTTGGAATTAAGCTCATATGCACATTATCATATATTCATATGCACACTACTTAATGTTCATAGGCACACCAAAAAATATTGATATACACCAACTTTTTCTATTTTTTTTCGATTTTTGTTTTTTTAAATTTTCAAATTTATTTTGCACTCTTTTTTTTTTTGCCTCTTTGTTGTTTTGTTTGTCGCTTCTTCTTTGGTCAAGATTCCAGCGAGGAGAGCCGAAGACCTCGGAGTGAGCCAAAAAATTCAAATTATTACCTGATAATTATCCTTATATTAGTAATTGGAGCGAAGACGGAGCCTTAAAATCGGAAAATATTGATATGGATATATATCTAAACAAACACTGAATGCTAGAAATTGACTGGCATGGAAAGCCGAGTAAAATGTTGGCAAAAAGTGTGCATGTGTTAAGGTTATCTCCGTTCCTTAGTGTCTCTAGGGTGTCTTTAACTCTAATTTCATCATTTAAAGACATTGTACTTGTATCTAAACTGTTTTCTAAATGTCTCTAATTTTAATATTATAATATTAAATTTTTTTAAAAATTACATAATAAAAAAAAATTATGATCATCTCTAACGTTCCTTCACCTCCGCCACCATCATCATGTGAATTTCGAACTACTCCCTCATTATGTACATCATATTAAATTACCCATGTATTAAATTTTAGTTTGGCATTTGATACGATTTTTTTTTTAAAAATGATAATTTTCTTCTAAAAGAAATTGATAATTTTATTTACAAAATGCAAATAATGTTAATTTAAAAAAATAAAAAAAACTAACATCTATCCAACCGCCACCTCCCACCCATCCATTTCCTTCCCCTCCCTCTCTCTCTCCCTCTCTCTTTCTCCGGTTGCTCCCGCCTTCGCCAGTTGTTCCTAGTTTTCCCTGTCGCCACCGCCGCCGAGGCATAGATCTGCGCCGCCTCCTTCCTATTCTCTCTCTGCGCCATCTCTCTCTCTTCCATCTTCCTTTCTCCTCCGTCGTCCAGCCGGTGCTCCGCCGCCTCCAATTTTTTTTTCTTGGCAGCGCGTGCTTTACTGGCGTGTCTTGAGCCGGCCTCGAGATGCCTCCACCTGCATCGCCTCCGTCTCGAGCTCGCCGGTGTCTCGAGCCCCCTTGAAGACACCGCGATGCATACAACCTAACCTAATGGTGGAGTGGTTAGTGTCCGAAAATATCTGGAGTTTGAGTCCACCATCAGGTGGCCTTTAAAATTTCTTGTTGAACAATTCACAAAAAAAAGACGCGGGTAAAATTTAAAATCTGATGAACTCCTCTCTCTCTCTCTCAAACACACATTACACACACATAGAGTAGGGATTATAGTTTAAAGCTTATGTATGTACTTCATAATTGCTGTTGAGAGGGAAAGAAACCTAACATCATTCATCATATCGCATCATCGCTAGTAAGTAGGATTGACATTTACGTAAGTAATATAATTAAGCTTGTCTTGTCTCCTTGTAATTACTAAAGCTCAGACAGCTTGAATTACATAATATTTACATATAAGTAGCAAAAATTTCAGTTACGCTTGCAGTATTTGTCATTGGAGGCTAAACTTGGGCTAGTTCCCGTTCGATTTTCCATTATATTTTCATATTACATGAAAGAAGCCATCCTCGGCATTAGCCAAGCTCTCATACTATAAAAGAACTCATTCCATCTAAAAGTTCGAATTGTTAGAGAGGTAAGAATCAATCCATTTATATTTATAACCAATATTACATCTCATACTATAATATTGCATCAATACACGCGCATTATTGTGTACGTCTTCAACTAATCTATCCTCCAAAAGTTTTCAACTAATATATATACCCGGCACGCCCTAAGTATGGAATGATCATATTTAATAATTAATCCTTAATTAAAAATCAAATACTAATAAAAATATCCATGTATATACTCTAATTGGGAGTAATCAATATACTAAATTTTAAATTTTTTACTAAAAGACAGAGAGTAAAATTAATAATTAATGGCCTGTAAATTTTCGAACTCTTTGAATTGTCGCGTTTTGCACGTCAGAAAAAAAATTGTCTCACAATTTCCAAACTTTTAATTTTGTCTGATTTTCCAATCCAACTCAATTTCCGGCGAATTTCGAACTGACATGGTAGCCGGAAAGCAAACATGGACATATTTATGTGACTTATCGCTCGGCGACTACAACAGTCGTATCTTTTCTCAGAATTTTCGAGAGTGTGGGAGGTCTTCCAATAATGCAAGAATTTTATATATACTCACGTAAACCCTCGACTGATTCATACCTCCTTCAGGTTCAATCAAAGATTCGACGACGAACTAGTCATGAACTTTGTGAATTTTCTTCTTTCGATCGGCGAGTTGTTGTCTCTTTCCATTTCGGCTACACGAATATAGTCCTCAATTGATTTTATAAGATGAATCGAGTTATGCTTCAATCATCCTCAATACAACGTTTTCAGCATAGCTCTAAAACGATGCGTTCTAATTATGTCCGTGTTTGCTTCCCGGCTGCCATGTTAGTTCAAAATTCGCGGAAATCGAGTCGGGTTGCAAAATTAGACGAAACTAAAAGTTTGGAAATTGTGAGGCAGATTTTTTTTCCGAGGTGCAAAACGCAACAACTCGAAAAGTTTGAAAATTTGCAAGCCATTGACCCTAAAATTAATAAAAAAGATGTGAGAAAAAACTAAAAAAAATGAAAGTGACGCCAAAAAGTGAGATGGCTAGCTTATCCAAGTGCATGAAAATGTGATCGAAAATCTCATGCTGACCAATTCCAAGGAGAGAGAGAGAGAGAGAGAGAGAGAGAGAGAGAGAGAGAGAGAGAGAGAGAGAGAGAGATGTACTTACTTAAACCTAACATATTAATTAAGATAACGCGCAAAGTCGTAGCTAGGGACAGAGAAGAAGTTGGGGGGGTGATAAATAAGTAATACTAATAATTAATTAATAATAATATTAGAGAATGAGAAATTAAGGTGGTTGAGAGTTGGGATCGCAATAACTTTATAATCTGCATTCGCACATGATCTAATGAGTAAGGTCAAGCAAACTTTGACAATCTTTTTCATTTTATCCTCAAATATAAAGGCTGTGTCTCTCTCTCTCAACTGCATGCATTTATGAATCATCTCCCGCTCAATTCCTATAAATACTTTCAACTCTCTTGATCGAAGAACCACTACATTATTTACCTACAGTTCTTCCATATTTTTTCCTTCATCGTTTTTCTTTTGTAATTCGAAAAAGATGGGGAAGAATTTTAGAAATGGTGGGCTGTTTGTTATGTTCATGCTGTTGGGGTTGTTCGTCATGCAGATTGCCGATGGCCGGAAGCTTGAGAAAGAAACTTTTGGCGGCGGCGGTGGAGGGCTTGGAGGCGGAGGTGGGCTTGGTGGTGGAGGTGGGCTTGGCGGCGGAGGTGGTGCTGGTGCTGGCGGTGGATTTGGTGGGGGAGCTGGCGGTGGAGCTGGTGGAGGCCTAGGGGGTGGTAACGGTGGTGGAATTGGAGGTGGCAAGGGAGGAGGGTTTGGTGGCGGTGCGGGAGGCGGCGCAGGCGGAGGACTTGGCGGTGGTGCTGGAGGTGGAACTGGTGGTGGAATTGGAGGTGGAAAGGGTGGAGGGTTTGGTGGTGGCGCAGGAGGTGGTTCCGGTGGTGGAGTTGGAGGTGGTACTGGTGGAGGGTTTGGAGGCGGCAAGGGAGGAGGCTTTGGTGGCGGCGCAGGAGGTGGATCTGGTGGAGGAGTTGGAGGTGGTTCTGGTGGAGGGTTTGGCGGTGGTGCTGGAGGTGGAAAGGGTGGAGGGTTTGGTGGAGGTGCCGGAGGAGGATCTGGTGGAGGATTCGGAGGAGGAGCCGGTGGAGGCGCTGGAGGCGGTGCCGGTGGTGGATCCGGAGGAGGGTTTGGCGGTGGAGCTGGTTCCGGGGGAGGAATTGGTGGAGGCTCCGGTGGAGGATTTGGAGGTGGTGCCGGTGGTGGAGCTGGAGGAGGCGGTGGATTTGGCGGAGGAGCCGGAGGCGGTGGAGGTTTTGGTGGCGGAAATTAGGTCACATATATATTGTAACTTATGATTATTATTGGACAAGATAACGTCCAACTATATAGTATGCATGCATGGCATGCACTTTTCCTATTTATTTATGTTGTAACACTATTCTCTAAAATTAATGATATGAAATAATCATATACAACCACTTATTAATTAATCTATTAATTATTGTCCCTTTATATCACTATTACTCTCTCAAAAGAATTGGCAAAAGATATTTTTCATGTGGACAACAATGTATCTCATTAATTAACACGAACACATGCACTATGCGTATACGTAAATAACATTATTAATGTATTTGTACTGCCCATGCATGTGCAGTACTACATATCCATAAATGACAATTTTTTAATTTTTAAATCATGAAATATGTTCGTGGGAAAAAGGGTTGAGATTCAGAAATGAAACTATCAATTGCTATTAAAAGTGATCATTCTTAAATTCCCTGTTTTCTGATCACTTCTCTCAGCATGTGATTGTTTATATGTTCAGTTAAATAAATTTCATTTTTTTTTATATCATGGGAACTCATTGCTGCTACTTTCAGTGCGCATTGAGTAAATCTATGTCTCAGTGCAGTAGTATGTAAAATACACGGTGTAGGTAAATCACACTTTCCAAATACAGGTGTGTAACATTGTGATTGAGTGAACAGTGTTGAATTCACCATAAAATCAAATAATTCTTAATAGATTCGGTACTGTCAACATAAAAATAAAAATTAAAGCTAGAGCGATTAACTTAAAAATCGGATCGGTTAATAATTATTAAGCATTCTATCTGATTAAAAAGTTCCTCATCCTAAAGTATAAGATTCAAAATGTACATCTTAGAATGTTTATTCAAAACATACAATACGATTTCAAAAAGTAGAAGCCTTAAAGTAATCTCTCTCGTTCTTTCAAGTGGAAAGAGTAAATGTAAATTAATAAACATACTAATTTTATTACGTACAATTAATAAAATTATGGGTAGTGATATTTGGCCACACTTTGGCCGACCACACAAGCTAAAAATAGTAATATAAGTTTTGAAAATGGAAATACACCCCAGTTAGGAAACATAAACCCTAGGGGGAAAATGTGATTATTTCCATTTTTAGAGTCAACTTTCCTTTTCTGACGCGTGTGGCTGGCCACCGTGTGGCCGACCATCATTACCCTAAAATTATATGGGTATTAACACGGTTTGGTTAACGTCCATTTTTACACATAAAAATAGAAATCGGCCAGTATTTTGGTTTTTTTTTTTAATTAGGAAAAAATCTGAAAACAATGATTCAGTTGAATTAACTACGCGAAACAAATGAATCATATATATATATATATATATACAGAATTACAAAAGTAGATCGTGGCAAATAACAACCAAATAAATTAACTCCGATTATCAATAATATTGCCTCATCATTTTTGGCGCGAGATTCTTCATGCCGACATTAATATTTTATCTCGTCAATGTTACACTATATGCGTACACAAAAATAATAATGTTAAAGATGTATTTGAATATTTGTCTAATTGCATTACTATCCTTAAAATTTAGAACCTTGAAATATGTTTGTGGGAAAAAGGGATGAGATTCGGAAATTCTTAGAAAAAAGCAAAATATCTTTTCCAATACAATCCAAAAGATGGAATCATGTTCCGGAATTAACATTTTGTCGTACACAATTATACGAGCTGTACCAATATATAATATAATAATTATTTAGTTATATATGTTGGTAGTATAATTAAATGTTTAAACTATTAACATAATTGTTGAGGGTAATTCTTTTTTTAACTCAATTTGAAGACACAAGATACATATAAGATCATAATTTGTTATGGTTAAACTTAATTTTTTTAGGGAAAAAGCATAAGCTTTTCATAGAAATAATCAATCAAACAATTACATATAATTTACAATATGGTTTGGGATCGTATCGCGAAAACAAGCTACAGGGCCTCTAGCCATGTAGTGGGCAGCTTAATTCAATGTACGAGGATTATTAACAAACATGATAATCGTTAAACTTATTAGTTACACCATCCGTCCCTTGAAAACGAGCTTAAATTATCTTTTTGATTCATCCCTTAAAAATACACATCTCTCCTTTTTCGGACAGTTTCTTCACTCACAAATGTGAGATCTTTTCTCCTACAATATTTCACTTACAATTTCTTAAAACTCGTATCATTTTAGAGTTGATTTGTTTATGATGCATAGAGGGAGTATTCTTCTTCTTATTGAATTTCAGTTTAATATAAAGACGTACGACTATAGCACCAAATATACATTTTGAAATGTACAAGCAATTTAATAGGGAATTTTTGGAGAATGAAGTTGAGAAATTTGCTGTATATTTGGTACAAAGAGTGAAGAAAAACTATACTAAGAATTTAATCGTTTAGCTAGCTGGTTTCTAGCTAGTATTATTCATTTCTTATAATTTGTTGAAGAATTCATAGGAATTGCAAGTTGTGTGGGAATATACCATAAAGAGAAGATGAAATATACTACTCGAAAACACACGAGTTGATCAACATGATCTATATGTATATATATGAATACGAACAAGAGCATATTGGTAACAACTTTTGTAGAGGAATATTTCATAGATAATGGTTACAGAGGATGAGAAATGGAGAGATATTCTACAACTTTTCCCCAGATTTTTAAATGTGTTGTCAATTTTAGTTAATAGGGCGATGCTATTCAGACATAGTATGTCCGGACATAACCGGTTCAATCAAGAAAAAAATCGGTGGTATTCTCCCACATTCACTCCCCCTCATAATTTTCACTCTCATCCCCCAAAAAAATCTATTCCTAATTAAAACTGTATTAATTAAGATCATATTTCATCGACATAAATATTTTCTCTTTTCTTCTAATTAAAATTTGTAAAGGGTATTATTGTACATTCATAAATGACCGAAATTAATGAAGAAAAATATTAATTAAAAAATTGTGTAAAATTAGTTTTTTACTTAATCGAACCAGTTATGTCCGGACATACTGACATAGTATGTCCGGATAGCTTAATTTATTGTTTTAAGTAATTAGAAAATGATAATACAATAGTTTTATGATTAGGAGCTAACTTTCAATTTTTTAGTTAGTTGCATCTTATACCTTTTTTCGGAAATAATTGACTATTTTTTTCAATGCAAATTTTCTTGATCTTGTATGTGATTATTTATTTATTTTTAGCATAAAATCTTTTATGTGGATTGGACCAATAATCACAAAAATTTCATTTGAATTCGACAAGGGTAATTTTAAATATAGCCCCCGAATCTTTCACTATAGTCCCCTTTTAAAATATTAATAACTTTTAATTATAAAAGTACTATTATATCCTTATAGCCCACAACTTATAATTTTAATTAAAATTTGAAGTAATATTTTATTCTATAACCCCAACTTAAATTCAAATGCAAGTGGTTGGCGGGTAGTAGTGTCGGGGAAATGGATCCGCGGGGGACAGAGATGATGAGTGGCGACGGCGGCGGAGATGTCTACAACTTCACGGAGATCTGGCCACGGTCTTAGATGAGCGCCAATGCCGCGTCGTACGGTCTGGGCTTGGATCCAATGTTGACGGATCAGAGATCGAACGACAATTCGCGGAAGCGGCGGGATGAAGACGAGCATTGCGCCAAGGGAGTAGCTTCCACAAGCAGCAATAATGGCGGCAGCTGCACCAACAATAACAACGTCTCGGTATTGTTTCGAACTGAAAAATAAAATAAAATCGAGTTATTGAATCATAGTGAATGATTAAATTATGTAGTTGCATCTGATACAATTGTTGTATACCTAATTGAATTTTTTGTAATTTCGATTGTGAGGTGGAATTCCGCGCATGTAATTGTATGCATATGTATGCATAGTGGATTGTGCGAGTGCTGTTGAAATGGGGGCTACAAACATATCATTTAATTTTTTAGTTAGAATTTAAGCGGGGGTTATAAAATAAAATATTACTTCAAATTTTAATTAAAGTTATAAGTTGAGGGCTACAAAGATATAATAGTACTTTTATAATTAAAATTTATTAATATTTTATAGGGGACTATAATGAAAGATTCGAGGGCTATGTTTAAAATTACCCATTCGACAATAGTATTTGCAAAGAAAAATATTTAAGGACTAAACGCAACTGGGCTAAAAGGGCTCAATAGCTCAATTACAAAACGTAGTTAAATGAGATTTTCTAGGCCTGCCCATATAGGCCCAACTTTAAAATTCAAGATATTATAATTTAACAATATAAAAGGTTACTTTTTGTTTTGTTTTTTTATATACGAATTTTTCAATTTCCATCTATAAATAGATTATCTTTCAATAAAGATAATTTTGAGCAACTAACCGACTCTAAATGATACTAGTTTGATACCACACGGCTCCAATTAACCTATTTTTTTCTCCTGAAAATAGCATAAATAATTGCACGAATTGTTCCCATTTTCCAGAAATTACTCTAGCCGTCTATCAGGGTACAATTTTCTTAACAATGAAGGAAAATAATTGAGTTTTGCAACTATATAATTATGAGTTTGTTGAACCAAATGATAATAGGAGGAATCAATTTAATGTAAAAATAAATTACGAAGAATCGAGTTTTTCAACTATATAATTATAAGATCTAATTAGATTAATGAAACCTCTTTTTTATTACAAAGAGGTATATATATACATATACACTATCGAATTAATCACTAAATCACCATAAAGTTAGGACCTTTACACAAATTAATATGCTACCACTACACCACCACACATGGTAGAACTACTACACCACTATATAAAGTAAGAAATCTAGACAGTACACATGGGGATTGAACTATAACCTACAAAGGTGAATCTTGGTTGCTAGATTAATGAATCCTTAATTAGTAATTATATATGAGAGATAAACTAAACTAAAATTGATAGTAGGATACGAATAATCTTAAGTGATTAAATTTTTCAACTAACTACACATATAATTGATGTATAATCTTGAGTTGCTACAAATATAATGAAGAAAATGAGAAGCCCAATCATTATGATATTGGGTTAAAATTAATTTTCTCCTCTGTATAGCTTCTATAGTCATTGAACATATATCTTATAATATCATAAAGCAATTCTAGTTGAAAAATAATTAATAAAGAAGCTTCGAGTAATTCTAATTTCCTCGCCTACACTCCACCCTACATATATAATTATTATATTATAAATATATTAACACTCTGCATTTTCAACACTCATTTTCCATGGATGCCTCTTCTTCGTATTGAGCTTTCACAAACCATTTCAAATCGTATAAAGCTACAGAAAAAAGTCAGATATAGAATAAAATACTCCAATTCAGCATAAACCGCCCAATTTTAACTCTCCCTTTTCATTTTATATATTCCTTTTTTTCCATTTTCTTCAAATTAATTTTTGCTTCCCCTCTCAAACTCTCTATAAATATCTCCACTCCACTTCCTGTTTCCTCATTCACTACACAATCAGTCTCCTCTTCTCCTCTCTCTCTCTCTAAAACTTACCTCCTCTGTTTTCCCCTGTTTCCGCCATGGCGCCAACGAATAGCTACACCGCTCCAAAACCAACCAAAAACGACACCGTCATCGACCTCGTCGGCGGGAAGCTCTCCGTGCAGAATGTGCCATTGCTGTCGGAGATTCCGACCAACGTCACCTTCAAGAGCTTCTCCGCCGTCGTTCAGTCCTCCGCCGCGCCGCCGCCGCTGTTCGACCGCGCGCTGTCCCTCTCCCACAAGGGCGGCTTCCTCGGGTTCAGCCAGAAGCAGGCGTCGGACCGCCTCACCAACTCCATCGGAAAGTTCACCGGCCGCGACTTCGTCAGCATCTTCCGGTTCAAGACATGGTGGTCGACTCAGTGGGTCGGCAACTCGGGCTCCGACATCCAGATGGAGACTCAGTGGGTCATGCTCGACGTCCCCGAGATCAAATCCTACGTCGTCATCATCCCCATCGTCGAGGGCAGCTTCCGATCGGCTCTGCAGCCGGGATCCGATGGCCACGCCTTGCTCTGCGCCGAGAGCGGCTCCTCCGCCGTCAAAACGTCGTCGTTGGGGGCCATCGCCTACATCCACGTCAGTGACAACCCATACACACTGATGAAGGAGGCCTACACCGCGGTGAGGGTCCACCTCAACACGTTCCGCCTCATCGAGGAGAAGGCGCCCCCGCCGCTCGTCAACAAGTTCGGTTGGTGCACGTGGGACGCCTTCTACCTCACGGTGGAGCCCGCCGGCATCTGGCACGGTGTAAAAGAGTTTGCCACCGGCGGGCTCTCACCAAGGTTCCTGATCATCGACGATGGATGGCAGAGTATCAACGTCGATGGTCAGGACCCACATGAGGACGCCAAGAACCTGGTTCTTGGCGGCACTCAGATGACAGCTAGGCTGCATAGATTTGAGGAATGTGAGAAATTCCAGAAATATAAAGGTGGATCAATGTTGGGACCTAATAGCCCTTCATTCAACCCCAAGAAGCCTAAAATGTTGATCAGCAAAGCGATCGAGCTCGAAATGGCCGAAAAAGCGCGGGACAAAGCGGCTCTGGCCGGAGTGACCGATTTGACTCAGTTCGAGTCCGAGGTTAAAAAACTAGAAAAGGAGCTAGACGACATGTTCGGAGGCGAAGACGAGAATAGTTCGTCGACTGGCAAGAGCTGCTCCGGCTGCTCTTGCAAGACGGAGAATTTTGGGTTGAAAGCATTCACCAAAGATTTGAGGACTAATTTCAAAGGATTGGATGAAATCTATGTTTGGCATGCATTGGCTGGTGCATGGGGTGGAGTTAGGCCCGGGGCGACTAGTCTCAAGGCTAAGATTGAGCCAGCCAAGCTTTCACCGGGCCTCGACGGGACCATGACCGATCTTGCGGTGGTCAAGATCGTTGAGGGCTCGATCGGGCTCGTGGACCCCGCTCAAGCCGAAGACTTTTACGAAGCAATGCACTCTTACCTTGCTAGTGTTGGGATCACGGGAGTCAAAGTCGATGTTATTCATGTAAGTTTATTTTCATTTTTGTGTCACACTGTTTGACGGGTCAAAATTTTAACTCGAATTTCGTGTTAATTAATTGATTGATCATGTGATTTTTTTACTTGTGCAGACACTTGAATATGTTAGTGAGGCTTATGGGGGCAGAGTTGAACTCGCAAAGGCTTACTACAAGGGTTTGTCCAAATCTCTCAAGAAGAATTTCAATGGAACTGGTCTAATTTCAAGTATGCAGCAGTGTAATGACTTCTTTTTCCTTGGAACTGAGCAAATCTCAATGGGAAGAGTTGGTAAGAAGATTCTCTGTTTTTTTTTTTTGTTTGGGAGAAAAATGTTATCAATATACACGTGGCGTGCATTAGGCAATAGAAATTCCAACTTTGTTTTCTTTGTGTTTATTTAGGGGATGACTTCTGGTTTCAAGATCCAAATGGCGATCCCATGGGAGTTTATTGGCTACAAGGGGTCCACATGATCCATTGTGCCTACAACAGTATGTGGATGGGCCAATTCATCCAACCAGATTGGGACATGTTTCAATCTGACCATTGTAGTGCAAAATTTCATGCTGGATCAAGAGCTATTTGTGGGGGCCCAGTTTATGTTAGTGATTCTTTGGGAGGTCATGATTTTGATCTTCTCAAGAAGCTTGTTTTTCCAGATGGTACAATCCCTAAATGCACACATTTTGCTCTCCCAACAAGAGATTGCCTCTTCAAGAACCCCCTCTTTGATAGCAAGTCCATCCTCAAGATTTGGAACTTCAACAAGGTACAACTCTTTCTCTCTCTTTCTCTTCATTCGATGGATTTTATCTTGTTTTTTCAAAAATTGATGTTTGATTTTGATGATTGTGTAGTACGGAGGCGTTATCGGGGCCTTCAACTGTCAGGGTGCGGGGTGGGACCCCAAGGAGCAAAGAATCAAGGGCTACTCCCAATGCTACAAGACAATCACTGGCTCGGTCCACGTGTCAAATCTTGAGTGGGATCAAAAGCCCGAAGCGGCTAGCCTCGGAAAAGCTGAGGAGTACGCTGTTTACCTAGCTGAGGCAGAGAAAATTGTCTTGACTGCTCCGGAGTCTGATCCTATTTCAATGACACTGCCGTCAACCACGTTCGAAATCTTTAGCTTCGTGCCAATCAAGAAGATTGGGAACGAGGCTAAGTTTGCGCCCATTGGGCTAACAAACTTGTTCAACAGTGGAGGGACAATACAAGGACTTGTGTACGATGAGAGCTTAGCGAAGATTGAGGTCAAGGGTGAAGGTACATTCTTGGCGTATTCTAGCATCACCCCTAAGAAATCGTATGTGAATGGCGTTGAGACGGTCTTTCAGTGGTCCGGAGATGGAAAGGTTCAAGTTAGCATCCCATGGTATGAAGAGTGTGGGGGGATCTCTAACCTAACGTTTGTTTACTAATCTCAGGTCGTTATTCGATGCTCAGTAGTAGAGTGGTCACGTGTTTGACTGATTGGTCGTGAGTTTGAATCCTAGCTACTTGAGCTTGAAGTTTCATAAAATTGATGATGATGCATATGGTTAAGGAAGTGTGACTGCCTGAAACTGCTAACAGGCTAAAAAATTATGATATATTAAGCTTTTTGTTTTTATAATTTTGTGTTGTATTGATTTTGGTTTTGTTTTGTATAAATAATGTCCCATAATCCATTTGCGAGGCCAAGAGTTGCCTATGGAAGGGATATTCTGTTCAAGATTCTGCTGTACAAGAATTGCTTTTGCAGTTTAATCTCAATTTTATAAATCAAGAATAGCTATTTTTGATTCCATAATCTTGATTTTGTTCACAATCAGAACGGGAGAACAAAACATCAATATTGAATTCTTAAGAAAAACTAACAATTATCCCCAAGTCAAAAAATAAAAATAAAAACATTCTAACATTTATAATAATTACAATTCGAAAAATAATTCTCAAAAAATAGGCATATTTCATAGTATCTTGTGTGCTACAAATATAAATCTTTTTTTCTCGAGGGGTACAAATATAAATCTTTTTAGTTTGAGGGGTACAAATATAACTCTTATACTAGCGAAATCTTTTGAAGATATTAAGTAATACCATGTACACACGTGTATTCATAATACCTCTCATTAAATTCAAGGTAGCGGTGGTTGGATTACCCAATATTAGGGGAAAATCTTTTTAATTATTAATTAGTTTGTTACAATAATGACATGGACAACTACCGGTTTTAGGCTTGAAAATCGATCCAATTAATATTATTTAAAACTGTCGGTTTTTTTTCTTGAAAATCGGTCCAACCAATTCCTTACACCCATCATTTTTATTTTTGTAAATAATTTTATTAATTGATTATAAATTATATTTTAATCGATTTTAGCATAACCTTTCGTTCGAATTTAATTAAAGGATACAATAGTAAAATAAGAAAATAAAAAAAATAGGTGATTTTAAATAATATTGATTATACCAATTTTCAAGCTTAAAACCGATTAATTGTCCGGACAACATTTGTCCATTTATCATTACCCTGGTTGTTAATAATCAAAGTCTTAATCAAAATTACTGCTCTATTGGGCTAACTTTGTGAAATGTCTTAACTTGAATCTTCGTTGACGTGATGCCACGTGTTGGGGTAAATTGTTTTTCTTTTTTTCGAGTAGGCTAAATTGTTAAATACAGATAATGTAGTTGTACTATACGACTTTTATTTAATGCGTGTTTAATTTCGTAATTTCTTGCTAATCATTTCAACAAATAGGATTTTCTATTTTCATTTTATGTTTCATTCTCTACTCCGTTCATTGGTTGGACGACATGTGGCATTGATTAGGGTATATAATTATATCCAAATCGTCAAATATTAAAAATCCGACGAATGAATAGAAGATGAAACACCATAGGATATAGAAGATTCCAATTGTCATTTCAAATCAAAATTAAGAAATATGATGAAATGGACACATTTTTTAGTGATCCTTTCAAGAAAGTATGTATTCTATTTTTTGTTCTATTCTAGTATTATTTTTATTTTTATTTTTATTTTTATTATCCTTTTCCGTTACTGTTGGTATCAATTTTATATTTAACAATTTGGAGAAATTACGATATCTTGCTCAGTATGTGTAGAAAACACTTTGATAAATATTTGGTGACGTTTCCTGGCTTCTATCATTTTTTTTTTCTTTTTAATATTTAAAGAATCCGTGTGAATTGTATCTTAAGAAATATTCACTGGGAAAAACTAAAATTAAAACCCATTATTTTTGTATGTGGTCGGTGTTGCTTCAACCTCTTTCAAATTTACTCTATAAAATAAAAATAATACTGTATACTATATACTATATAGGCTAATAGCTAGAGATATTGTAAGCAAATTGCAGAGTAGGTAGAGAGGCATTTCTAGCCACAAGTTTTGAGAAATTATTGTTTTTGATAAAGATATTCTATTTTGCTTCATCTTGATATTATGGACAAAATTATCATTCTATATAGTTAATTATTTGATTCTAAAACAATATGTACCGTAAAATAGAATAAATTAAATTCATACCAATAAAAATTGGACCTGTATCAGAAAAAGAAATAAAAGTTGATCGGATCAACCACAAAATTGTCGCATATCATAGAACATAGTAACATGTAACGTCATATAGCATGCTAAACACTAAATTTAATGAGATCAAACCCACCAAATCAAATGTCAATGTCATTTATAAAAGAATTATCCCAAATCTTATCATATAAACTAATATTCAAGATATTCAAGTTGTCGTTTTCACAAATTTACCATTCATAAAAATAAAATAAAATAAAAAGATAAGAAAAAAAAGAGAAAAAAAGAGAGTGAGAAATACCTCATTACTGGCTATTCTCTCCTTGTCATTTTATATTTTGGCCCTTATCTTTTTCTTTCAAATTTTAGTCATTTTTTCAAATTTTGGACATTTTTACTCTTACTCTCATATTCACTTATTTCTCTTCAATATTTACTCCATTACTCTACTTCTGCTGTTTCTCTCTCCGTCTGATCCTCTTCTGCCGTCTCCTCCTCTACTCCGCCTCCTCATTACAGCTATCGCCGCCACAACCACCTCCGTCCACCTCTTCCTCTTCTCTCTGCCTTCCTCCTCTGCTCCGCCTCATCCTTATCTCCTTCTCTCCTCCTCCTCCTCTGTTCCGCCTCCTCATCGCCGCCGCCACCACCACCACTTCCTTCCACCTCGTTATTCACGGCGGAGTGCAGCGACCCTATCTCTCTCTCCTCCCTAAGATCTACAACTTTCAGCAACTTTAGCCCTCGCCACCCCACCTACAGGCGCGAAACAATGAGACGAAGCCAATGGTCTTGGTCCTAACCCTCGATTCAAAGTGTCGTGGCCGGAATTTGCGAAAAACCACCACCAACAGATCTGTAATTTTTATTTTTTTTTGTAATTTCACAACTAAATTTTTTTGTACTGATCAAAGTTTTGTTAGTGATCAAAGTTTTGTTAGTGATCAAAATTTTGTTACTAATTAGAATTTTGTTTTGGTACCTTTGTATTATATATTGTACGGATCAAAATTGTGTGTTACTCATCAGAATTTTGTTTAGGTACCTTTGTATTAACTTTTTTAATTGTTTTGTTGTGAGTCACAAATAAATTTTTGTTCCCGCCGACTACGGTGGCATGACAACGACGGTGAGTGAGAGTTTTTTTTTTGTCACAAAAATTTTTTTTGTGGCCTCCGGCGACGGTTGCGGCACGCCCACTGCGAGTTATTTTTTTTTTGTTGAGTCACAAAAAAATGTTTGTGACCACCGGTGACAGCAGTTGCACGACCACTGTGAGGAGTAGTTTTTTTTTTTTTGCTGAGTCGCAATAAAATGTTTGTGACCACCAGTGACGGAGCAGCAACTGCGTCTGAGAGTTGTTTTTTTTTTTGTGAGTCTCAAATTTTTTTTGTGACTCTCGGCATAAGTGTAGAATGTGAATGGTATGATGAAAAGTAATAAAGTCATAAAATATTATTTGTTCTTGATATAGTTGGTAATTTCTAAAAAGAATAAAGGATAAAAAAGTACAAAATGGCTAAAATTTCAAAAAATAAAGGCTAGGGCTAAAATTTAAAAACACTGGCTACTTTCAAATTCCTCTCTTAAAAACTACTCCCTCTATCTCACGAAATATGTCTCCCTTTTCTTTTTGGGTTGTCTCACGAAAAATGTCTTCTTTCCTTATTGGGAAATAATTAAATGCATTCACACTGCTTTTACATTTACATTCTCACTGGTTTTACATTCTTTATTATTTATTCACATCATTTTTACATTATTTATTATTTATTCACACCACCTTTACATTCTTTATCATTTCTCCTTAATTCCCGTGCCTAACACAAGTAAGACGTTTTTCATGAGACGGAGGGAGTACATAAATACATTTTTATATATGTATGCTTGTGCATACAAATAGTGAATATTGTTGTTTTTCGGACCATTCTTCTTCTTTCTTTTTTTTCTTTTTCGTAGCGGGTGACTCATGAGTATAGGATAAAAAGATAAATACAGTGTAATCCACCAAGCAGCTTAATTGAAGGAGTGATTAAAAAAAAAAAAAAAAAAAAACCAATAATCTCATATTTTACTACCGAATTATCGAGATACCACACTTATATAATATTTAAAAAGGAAAAAAAAAAACTTGATGATACTTTTAAAAAAATAAGAAAAACAAAAAATCTTATTATGAATAGCCTAATTAATCAATTACTTTTTGCTTTTTTGAAAAATCAAAGACATAATATTAAATAAAGACGAGTACTAGAAATACTCAATCCTTACATCATTAGAGTAAGAGAGTTACAAATACATCAATGAGATATTGAAAAACAAAAAGAGCAATAAAAATGAGTGCGAATTCACTGCCAAAAACAAATCTTCATACCTTTCGCTAATCAATCAATTCCATTAATTGATGGATCAATTCCATTAATAAATCAATCAATTTCAGTTGGTATCCTGACTAACCAAAAAGAAGAAAATAATACTACAAAGTAACACCTGGAGTATATAAAACACTGGACTCATTAAAGCTCTTTCAAATATTTATTTCAAAAAAAATATCTGATAATTGTCGGCTAATTCTTGTCGACTAAAAGTTGATATTTTCCAAGAAGTAAGCGCTCTCTCTCTCTCTCTTTACACGCTTTGGTCTTAAACCGGCCAGCTGCACATATCTGCCTATAACAAACAACTTACGTGAACCGCTTAATTAACTAACTAACTAACTTAACCGACTTTTTGACCGAGAAAAAGTGTGACGATTTCATTTTTCTTTTCTTTTCTGTTGATTTCTTCTTTATGACTGACTTATATGTCTAAGGAAAAGCCAGTGATGTTGCCTGACAATTCGGACCATTTATGCAAGAGTTTTTATATCTGAATTATTTTTATAACGATAAATGGCCTTTAAATTTTTAAACTTTTATCATTTTTTTACTTTTTAATCAAAAAAAAAAAAATCTGCCTCAAAATACATCGAACTTTTAATTTGATGATTTCACAACTCGAGTTTAATTTCTCCAAATATATGATGAGATAGTGACCTAAAAAATATTATGTGGTAATTTTGTCCGACTGACAAAACAATTTCGTTATATCCTACATGAACGACATCGTTTTGCAACTATAATAATAATAATAAAAATATCTCTCATCTCTATCTATTTTTTCTCTGTCACCTTTACAGTAACACCCTATGGCATCACAGTCCACCATTACCATTGGCGGGGCACCTAATTTGATATGGTGGAGGCGATTGTCTGCACCGATGGAAAGAGACAGTGTAGAAGATGGTGGGTGTGTAAAGAGAGGTAGCTTACAAAGACGGAGAGATGATGTGTGCGTGAGAGAGAGAGATGAGAGAAAAGAGAGGGTAAGATTAGGTGGATTTTTTTTAAATCAACATGATATCATAAGCAACGTCGTTTTAATATCATCTAAGTTATTAGTTTTTCATGTAGGGATATCTCAAATATTTTTAATTTCGCCAAACCGATGTGGGTTTTAAAATCAAACGGAATTAAGAGTTCGGATGTTCTTACGCAGATTTATTTTTTTTCTGGGTTGCAAAATAAGAAAATGACAAAAGTTTGGAAATTTAAAGGTCATTTACCTTTTTTATAATTGTTCAATTTAGTTTACGGATTTTTTAATCTGATAAAATTGAGAATGATCAGATAATTAATCTGATAGATATGGCAATTAGATGAAAAATCCACACATGCTTGTGTGATCTCTCATTTATAAAATTTTGGACATGCAAATAACGAAATTGTTTTAAATATTCTACAACTGACAACGAAAATGTTTTATAATTTTTTTTTTTTACTAAATTTGAATACATCATCATTCATCACGAAATAAAGCAAGTACATGATAGATTTCACTAGATCTGGTAAGGGACAGAATTTTATCGCTATGGCGTCACTTTAATTGGTTTAATCTTTAAGTCATTCTTCACTTTGGTTTAATAAAGAAGTAAAATATTAGTAGAACTTTATATTTTTGACATTTTGCTAGCTTGGGATGGTCTGGTCGATCGAGTTAATTATACGTTTGAATCCTCAATTATTCTTCTTTACATCTAATTACATTTTCATCAGTGAAGTTGTGAATAATCAAAGAGGGAACTAAAAAAAAATACCAAAACATAAATCACACTTTTTTTATAGCTTCTCTTTAAAACACTTTTTTGTATATCAAAATCATGTAAAAGTACTTAAATACCTTTAGGTTTTCAAAGTCAACCGTGTCAAATTTTTGACTCCGCACGTGGTCATGATGGGAGTGGTCATGATGGGGTGGTCACGATGGACACTTCCATCATGACCAAGACAGATGCATTCGAAATCCATTAATTGCATCTGCACATTCGATTTGGTAAATATTTTCGGGTGTACTAGGTAATAAATGAAACCACTTAAATTTTGTTAGTAAGAGGTTGGTTGTGGTAGTAATGGGGAACAATAATAATACTTATTTAAACTCATAACCTCACAATCAATAAACATACTCTTCACTTCAATATACACACCCAAAAAATAAAAACAAAAACGAATCATCATTCCAAGCATCCAAGATCTCGCCCAAGAAGAACGAAAGCATCAAAGGAAGCTCCGTGGTGTTTCCTACTTCATACAAAAGTAAGCATAATATGCATAACGTTTGTTCATTTGATATAGTTGCTGCTGAAATTAGGGTATTGTTAGGGTGAAATTAGGGTTTTCAAAGTATAATACAAGATATGCTTCGTCTTATGTCATGAAATATGTTATTTTGTTCATATAAGGGTGTACTAAATTAAAAACTTCATGGTATCGGGGGGTTAAAAGAAGTTGAAATACCCAATTCTAAGCTCACCACGAATTCTGACATGGTCACAATGCTGAAGTACAGCGTGTTCACGATGGTGATGACCATCGTGAGGTCACGATGACAATACCCATCGTGAGCTCACGAATCGTGATCTCACGATGGTGATCACCATCGTGACTACAACAGATGTGTCCTAAACAAGTATTTTCATTGATTGTTTACACTTCATTTTTGTATCTTTTGTTAATTTCAGATGTCTTCATGCCGTATTATTATACACCACGGCGGTCATTAAGAGCGATCGACATATATGGACGGGGATTTATTTCTTGTCTACATCGACCCCGGCACGATTAATCGTGCTAACCTTGTAGAACTCATTAGAGAGAATTTGAATGGTGGGAAGGAGACCGAATATGTGTTATGGTACATCACAACCATTAACTGCATGAAAGCAAAAATGCTATTGCGGGGCAATTTAGAATTACTTCGATGGTTAGCGGACCCTAAAGAGGATACGGAAGGTTTATGTGATTGAAAACCGCGAGAACTCCGCCCCCGAAGTTAATGTGAGAGGTAGCACCTCAGGTGCACAAGACGATGATGATGATGATGATGATGAGGAGGAGGAGGAGGAGGATGAAGCAGTGTCTACATCCGAAGACGAAGAGGAAGATTGTCGTAAAGATTTGCTTGAATCGATGAAAGAAGAGTTTTATGCTTGAATTGGACAACCGGCACAAATGGATAGGCTCATGGAGCAGCGACACTTTTCATCGGACCATCAATCAGTAAGCGAGATTGAGCATGAACGTACACAGCGCAATTGGATCATTCCACATCTAGACCTCGAAAGCGCAATACCGTTGGCTTGGGTTGAGCGGTCTATCGTCATCAATGGTAGTCTCAAGGTAGGGTACATATTTTGATCAGTGCAAGAGTTGAGGATAGTTGTAGGAATGTATCATTTGGAGCACTTTGTAGAGTGTAAGACCGATCGCTCCACTTTGAATCGTGCAGTGTACCTATGTAGGAGTGGTAGAAAGAGTTGCACGTTTCGGATGTGTGTTGTGGAATGTGCAACTCTTTTTCGGATTATTAAGTTGACATTGGATCATAGTTGCCGGTCAGATTTGAACCGTGCTGCACGTGTAAGGTCGGTGAGTGGCGAGGTGGCCGCGTTTTATTTTTCTAAAAAATTGATAAATGAGAAGGTCGTTCTGAGGCCAAAGGAGATGATGACAGAGATGCGCATACGATACGGCGTTCAAATATTATACTACCTCCGGTCCCCAAGTCTCTTCCTAGGAGGAAGTGGCACGGGTATTAAGGAAAAGGTTGTTGAGTTAGTTATGAGTAGAGAAAACGTGATTAAATTTATTGTAGTGGAGAAAGGGTTCCAGTGATATATTAATTAATTGAAATAGTGGTGGGCCATATGTGGTATTTAAGGTAAATAAGTTGATAAAGTAAGGATAAGAGATAATAATTTGTTGTGGGGTAGTGTCCAAAAGTAGTTAGGAAAAAACTTGGGGACCATCCCAAAAAGGAAAGATAGGAAAAGATTTGGGGACCGGAGGTAGTACAACTTTGCCGTCCGAACGAGGCAGCTAGCGATAGAGAGAATGTACGGTGACTTCCCCTCGTTATATCAGAAGATTCTGTCGTATTTGTATTTGTTGAAGCAACGTAATTCTGGGACTGTATACGACTTGCAGACGACTAGTGAAGGGGTGTTCTGTCACATGTTCTTTGCCTTTGGACAGTGTATTAGAGCATTTGAGCAGTGTCTTCGACATGTGCTCATAGTAGACGGGACTCATCTTAAGGGTAGAAACAAAAGAACATTATTTGTTGCCTGCACGAAGGATGGGAACGAGCAAGTGTTTCCACTTGCAATTGGCCTTGGTCCGATAGAGAACGATGAGTCGTGGACTTATTTTCTCTATAACCTACGCAAATGCTTCAATCCTCCCAAAGACTTGTTGATAGTGAACGACCAATATAAGAGCATTAGGAATGCAATTCGAACCGTCTATCCAAATGCTTTCCACGGATTGTGCTATCACCATCTGCAAAAAAAATTGACCTCATACGGCAAAACTGTGGCCACACTCTTTTATGAAGCAGTATATAGTTATCGCCATGAAGTGTTTGAAAACTTTTTCGAATTGTTGTACACTGTAAGTCCTAATCGTGCTCACAGACGACTTTCTTAAATTGGATCAAAGAGGTGGGCTAGGCCAAAGTGTCATGTGCGTCGCTATTGATTACTGACATCCAATGTTGTCGAAGCCGTGAACAGTGTTTTGTGATGGGGTAGACGTTTACCAGTGTGCTCATTACTTGAAACATTTCGCCACACATTGGAGGATTGGTTTGACGAGCGGCGTACCGATGCTGAATCGAGAGATTATGTGTTGACTGTCACTACATTCAACAATCTTTCTCTATCAGTGCAAGCGGATCTCGCTCTTCCTGTTCGAGCAATCACCGAGCATGTTTATAAAGTAGACGATGATAATCAACAATATCAAGTTGATCTTCAAAATTGGACGTGTGATTGTCGTGTCTTCGATGAGGATAGGATTCCATGTAAGCATGCCGCTGCCACTATAAGGTAAAATTTATATTATTTGTTAGAATTTTCTACTATTTTTATATTCATTTTGTATGTAAGTAATTCCACTTTTTCTATTTTAACAGGCGGGCCGACATTGGTTTGAATGTGTACGATTTCGTACATAGATATTTCAAACAAGAGGGCCTAAGACAGACTTATGTTGAGCATATCAATCAAATACCACACCCCGATGAGTGGAATGTGCCGCCGGAGATCAACTCAATTAGGGTTTATCCTCCAGAAGATGTACATCAGGCCGGTCGTCCAAGAACAAGTCGTGCTCGGTTAGCAGTTGAAGGCAAGAGAGCACGATGTCCTCAAATTTGCTCAAGGTGTGGTGGATTTGGGCACAACAGGAAAAAAAAATGCAAGACATCTATCCCCCCGGGTGGAGTCGATTTGAATATCTCTCTCCAACAAGAGGATGAACAAAATTTTCATGATTTTGGGAGTAGAATCAAGTCAACGACGCATGAGGAAAAAAAGATGTAGCAATTGCCGTCGTAAGAGTCATGATATTAGGGCATGTCCTGACCCAATTGAAGATGAAATATAGGAGTAACAGAACTTGTGGAGTTTATGCCATGGTATTGACCTTTTTAAACCTTTAATATCTGATTTTATGTTCAGAATATTTGAGACAGGTATTATCTGCATACATGGATGATTTTTGGTGAGTTCCTGCCTTGATCACGATGACAAAACCATCGTGACCTCACGATGGAGAGAATCCATCGTGAGGTCACGGTGAGATAGTCATCGTGAGGTCAAGATGGAGGAACAACCGTGACCTCACGATGGTCACTCCAATCGTGACCTCACGATGGTGATCCCATCGTGATCAAGCCAGATTTCCCGATAAAGTGGGACAAAATCTCAAACTTTTTATTTCAACCATACGTACATTACCCTTCTTTTTCCCCAATACCCAACATATCATTCTTATCTCATTCATCTCCCTCTTGCCTCTTCACCACCTCCGCTTCTCTTATCCACCGCTACCGTCGCCTCCCTCCTCCCTCCCCCACCGCTTGTTTTCGATTGGAGGTACGTTTCTTCGACTCCAATGTCACCCAATTATGAGGAGTTATAGAATTATCTTTGGTTTTATATTTTGATGAATTGGTTGTCTAGTATTCTTTTGCAAGAATTCTTTAATTTTGTTTGATATGTTGATGTTGTTGTTGTTTTATGTTCGATATATGTTGTTGTTTTTGAATTTGGTTTGTTATATTGAATTTAGAGGAATATGTTGATGTTGATATGTAAGAATTCTTCAATTTATGTGTGAATTGTTGAAGTTGGTTGGAGATGTTGATGTTGATGTTGATGTTCAATTTATGTTTTCCGCATATGTATGAATTAAAGTGATTGGTTGAACATAAAACGTGGCAAATTCTTGAATTTAATTGGTTGATGTTCATGTTCATGTTCGCTTTATGTTTTGCGGTCTTATATCAAAGAAACACTAAATGGGGTTAATGTTAGAGGTGTATTGTTTATCAAATGCAAGAGTCATTGTATATGTAACATATAGTAATGTATTCATTGTTGTGTCACAAATCTCTCCAACACTATAATTGTGTGTTTAAATGTGTAATTTTTCATTTGTTGATCTATTTCAATGTTAAGTAGAACATATTTAACACGTATCAAATTAATATAACCGGTTAAAATACCGTAATTATGCAAAAATCCTAAAGTCACGCTGGGGTTCAGCGTGTTTACCGTGAGGCCACGATAAAGCCTACCGTGAGCTCATAATGGCATCATCATCGTAAGCTCACGATGGGATATATCGTGACCTCACGACTGCCTCACCATCGTGAGCTCACGGTGACATTCCATCGTGACCTCACAATGGCACCCTCATCGTGAGCTCACGATGGTGGGGGCTGTCGTGACCAGACCCGTGTGTATGATAATTTACCAGCTCCAAACTATTTCATTCATTTAGTCGATAAAATAAGAAACTATACCATAAAATAAGATCCAAATACATGTTTCAAACGCCATAAACTCGATAAACTAACAAAACTACCCCATAAAATAATATAGAAATACATAAACTAACAACTATACGAGGAAATAAGATTCAAATACATGTTTCAAACATCATACATAAAACTAGATGTTGTCAAGTACTGCATGCCAATAAATCCTAGTCGCTACGAGCCACCGATATCTTTGAATATAGCGTTCGGTGATTTTCCCCTAATGTCTCGGCTTACTACTAATCAAACGATCCACATGCAAAGGGGCCGCAACTGTGACTGTCTGTCTAGGCAAACTGATCTTTGATCGGCATCTTCAAAACCTTCATTTCATCATCTCGCTTCGTCATTGTTGAATTGTTCTTCGAATAGCCTGAGAGAGCTAGTAGAAAAGGGAACGAGATGAGTAATGGGCTTGAGCTCGTAATCAATAGGTGCGACCCTTTGCTGATCATATTCGTGTGACATTGAGTCGTACAACTCAATCGTCCAATCAGCAATACTTATCCGAATCGTGACCCAATGATTTTCAAAGACATTACACAGAGCGTATATCTGTTTGAATGCAAAAATAGAATAATAATCAATGAATGGTTATAAACTTGAAATATATTTCATTAAAAAACACTTACATGTTTTGCAATTCGACCATGGAACGGAATATGGCGAGTCTAGCCCTTTCACAATGTCGTCTAATCTCGGATGTATCTTTCAATTCTTATACAAGGGCTTTCCCTTTATGTGCATGAATTCCGGATCATCTTTATAGAGGCGTCGCAGCTCGGCGCGCAAAACTTGTTATCAAATTGACAACATACAAGATAAATATCATTTTTCAATATTTATTAAAAAAAAATCAAGAATATATATTAAAAACTTACAAGTAATTGAGTGCCGACGATGATCATGTTAGTTGGCCCAATCGTTGGAACAGTCCTATTATGCATTCGGATCCTCGTGCGAACCGAAAGCACGTAGTTGTCTACTACCTGAGACAATATAAATTTCAAATCAATTTTAATATAAGTATAAACTTGCTATATAAAATTGCTAACTTACTTCTTAAACGAAGTCCTCCCTCGAATTCTCCACCAGATCAAATAATTTGTTTGTTAGACGATGACCAGTCTCAATCAGAAGCACATAACACTCACATCCCTGCCTCCTAAAGTCAGCATACATCATCCTCAACTTCTCCGTTCTACTTGGTCTTGCACCCTGAAAAGGGGTGCGCAGAGCAGCAGACGGTTTACGTTGCCGAGGACCCAAGGTAACATCACCTACCTCCTCACCTACCTCCTCATCACCCCTCTCATCCGGCTCCTCATATATATTGGGCATCATCCTTGTCAACCGGATCATCTACAACGTGTTGTTGGGGAGTGTGTTAGCTAGAACCTTGATACTCACTCGGACCATAGGTTAGCTGCAAAGGTGTATGGTAAGGGAGCTGCTGCGACGTCTGGTAAATGGAATGCTGCGGCGTCTCTATAATGGGCTGCTGCAGTGTCTCGTAAGGGGCCGGCATCGGCATCGGCTGAAAGAGCTGGACAAACAAGTCCTGGCCAATCTGTAGTGAGGACTGCACCTCCTGATTGTCATGGAACGGCCCAAACTGGTGGAAAAGCTCATCACGAACTGTAACACCGATTTTGAGGGTGCTGAGAAGGAACCGCAAAGTCGTGAAGAGGGGACGACTCAGAGTGGTGGGAAGTCTGCCGGTGAGAGTGGCAGGAAGGCACCGGCTCAGAGTGGTGGAAATTCTGCCGGTGAGAGTGGCGGGAAGGCACCGGCTCAGAGTGGTGAGAAGTCTGCCTCTCGTCGTGGTGGGACCCAACTCCAGAATGGTGGTGACCAAAGTGGAGAGTGATGGGGTCGAACTGGAGAAGTCTGCATGTGACTAAAACCTGCAGTATAAGAGTGACGGGCCGGATCCAAGTCCTGGTCGACCCTACCAGCCCGTATCTGAGCATCGAATGTCGAGGTAGAGTGACGTGAGCGTCCAATGCCGTCCTACGACTCCTATGTGACTGTTGTGGAGGACTGTCTGGGTGCTTCATAACAAAAAACTGACTCATTCTCCGAGTCAGTTTAGCAAGGAAGTCGTTGTCAGATTCGTCGTCCAAAACGCTTCTCAACCTGCGCTCAATCTCGTCCCCCCTGCTGCTCGTGCCCTCATTATGGTATGAGCATGGTTGTCCGTGCAAACAACAGACCCTGTCTGGCTCTCCCGAGGGCCCCCACTGTGATGTACGGGGTGGTGAACTGCGAGGTAGTGTACGAAGTGGTGGGGTACCCTCCCGACGACTCTTCGACATCTGTCGTGCCAGGTCACCACGGACCACCATTGATGTTAACTGCTTCAACTTTCCCATTATCTTTTGCTTTGCATTCTTTGTAGTCGGGTTATTTCTGGAAGCAATTTATTTAGCAGGTACGTATCGAACATCAAAAGAGTCTTCATTTTCGAAGCTCAACATATAATACTCATAACGCTCTGCTTCCGTATCTTCAAAACTTTCCAATACCTAAAGCTGCAAAGGTAATGAAAACGTAATATTAAAATTTTAGAAACTAATATAGATAGCATCATTGAATGAATAAAAAACATTATAAGATCATAAATGTACCCGTGGATTATTGAAGAATTGAGTGAAATCAACTTTCATCAGTCTTGTGGCCCACATCAAGCACCAAGACACTCTCTCAATGCGATCTTTGATTCCACATAAATCTTCCAACACCGGAATCATCTCATAAGTCCAAATCTGTAAAACCCAAACCGAACCATAGAGGTGGTAGTCCTTGGGGACTGTCTGGGCGTTGTACACATAGTGACACAGTGCTCCCCATGTGTACGAGCCCCATGGGAAGGCATCCCAAATCTCGAAATCTTCAACTAACGTCCATGCCCAATCCTCTATGGTGGGTTTGTCCCGACATAGGAGGAAATAATAGTAAATGAGCAAGTTGGCCGCCTTCAAATAGTCTTCGATGTCTCTCCCAAGTTCTTTTTTGTTGAAGGCGTAGCCCAACTCATTGGTTTTTATCTCTCGGTCGTTGAAAAATCTGTAGTTAATGCCAGTTCTAAGAGGTACATGAACTGCATGTGGATTAAATATAGAGTTTTCAAAGTGAAGCCCGGTGATGAGAGCATATTCCACTACCTTCATACGAATGGTCGTATGACCAAGATAAAACCAAAGCTCGTTCTCTGGTAGCCGATTAGCACCAATCCCTTGCAACTGTCGGGCTATTATGAGATTTAGAGCATTACTTGCACTCTGATTTCTTCTCGCATCAATCAACTGCCCAACAACATCGGTTCTCAGGAATGCCTCGGCTTGATGATCACCTGAAATTTCAAATAAAACTCTCATAATTTCATCAAACACGTCTACCCTCATGTAAAGGTTCACTTTAGGAGACGAATAGAGCGTGGCTGGTCTAACAAATTGATAATGCTCCTACAAAATCAATAAAATCAAGTATTAAGTGCGTGGTAACGTGTTATAATTCAATAAACCAACATAACACAAGAAGATGAAGGACAAGGGAACAACCCGTGGCCATGATCACGACGGGAGGAGGACCGGCGCGACGACGGCGAAGGATTCTGCCGTGGTCACGACAGCCCTCGCCATCGTGAGCACGGCAGATTCCTTCGCCGTCGTCTTCCCCACCTTCATTGACCCCATAAGAACACCAAACCAACAGAACAAATGTCGAACTACACAACACACCAATAAATTCAATAATGTCGAAATCTTCCACATAAAAATCCTAACTCTAACATATAACAATTTCTAACGTGTAAAACTAAATAAACATGCATTCAATCGACGATTTAAGCATGAATTTCGAAAAAAAAAAGGCACTAACCGGTGGATTTGGGACTCAAAAATTTGAATTTTCCTCCTCTTCGCTGGAGAAAGTCGACGGCGATCATTGCGGCGGCGGTTGCTCATATTCTTCCGATCACGACGATCAATCGATCGTGAGGAGGAGGCTGTCGTGAGGTCGTGAGGGAGGGAGGAGACGCAGCGGGGAGGAGTCGAATTGGGGGAGAGAGAGAGTGGGGGACCCCCGACACAAACTTTATTTTGTTTGTGGGTACCGACGGTTGGGTGGGTAGAATTTACTTTTGTTTTTTTTTTTTGTTGTTTTTTTATTTAAATTTTATTTTGTTATTCTGTAAGTTGATGTCTTTTAATAGATTTTGGTATATAAAAAAGTGTGTTTTAAAATAAGGATATAGAAGAATAGTGTTTTATATTGTTGTATTTAAAAAATTGTACCTCATAATCAAATACAAATTTGTCAATTTAAAAGACATTGAGTTTATGCTTCCAGTCAATTTCGGATATTCTCTAAATCACGTTCTAAAAGAAATTAAAAGAATTATATCTTTTTATGATTTATATTGAACTAGCATATAACCCGTCGAAAATTGATGGGAAATTAAAAAAAATTAATAAAATTATTAAATAGTACTAATATGTGATAGATTAAAATAAATATTATTTTTTAATTATTTTAACGTTAAATAATTCGATCATGCAATCTACTAAACTCGCTTATTATTTATATCCCTTAAACACATCTCAAATTCAATTAAAAAGTAACTTTACCACATGTTTACGTCTCAAACCCATATAGTTATGTTTGTTAATAATTATAACTAATATATTCTCATTACTTTTAATAATTGTTAAAGCTCTATTCTTCTACAAAACCGATGTGGGTAAAAATATATTTATCTCTCAAAGGAAAACGACTCTCAAGCTGAATTTTTTAGCTTTTTATTAAGAAAAAGAGGCAAGAGAAGGAGCGGGTAGTGAGAGAGAGAGAGAAGAAATATATAGATAGCGAATAATACTATATATGTTAAGATTGTCTATAAGATGAAAGTGACCCTAAATACCCCACATTATGAATTCAACACAAGATTAAGGAAAAAAAAAAAGTTAAACCACCGCTTCACAATCATCCTGTCTACCCCGATGGTTCCGACCTAGAACCGGCCTATTGACTACAATACTGATTTTAAATTATATAAATAATCATCTTCCAAACATATTCACAAAAAAATTAATGATGACATTTGTTTTATTTTTACCTGAAATTAATATTTAATTATATACATAACTATATTTCAAAAATATTCACACAATATTTAATAAATAAAAAATTAATTATAAATTGTAGTATTATATAAATAATCATCTTCCAAATATATTCATAGAAAAATAAATGATGACATTCATTTTCTTTTTTACCAACTTCGAGAATAACTTTTTTAATTGAGAATAGAACTTCAAGAATTGTTGCACTATGTACTTGGTAGTTTTTCTTTTTTACAAAACTTTATGTGGAATGATTGTGATTCATAAAATTATTTAGTCAATGATATAGGATAAAAGTTGACCATAAATATTCTTAATATTATGAGTTTAAAATTATATAATATATTAAAAAAAAGTTGTCTCGCAAGTACTGAATTGACCCATCTACTCGCACGATTATTGGTCGGAATTGACTCGTTTATAAATCGTTAGTAATTTTTCTGCCAATTTTCCTACATATTCTACATTTTCCAGCGGAGACGATTAATCAAACAATTTGAGATTATGTGTTTAGGATTATTCAATCTTGTTTGAAATTTATATACTCGTACTTGTTTAAAATCTGATTAAAAAATTAGTCATTTGTGTTTCTTTCTGAAAAAATTCCGTATGATGGTCCCGATACGAGTTACTGGTGTATGGGGGGGGGGGAATACACCAGTTAGGATTTTTCAACTTTCGAAAAACTTAACACTTGAAATCAACTTCAACTAAGTGAGAGGACTCAGTTGGGATCTCACAGCTGAGTAAGCAACCTCAGCTGGAAGATTGGTGCTGTGCGGAATGTGGTGGAAAATAAACTCGTAAAATCAAACTCACGCTTTTATGCACGGTTGGTCAAAACCAAAACTGTTGTTGTGAAAGTATGCAGATTGTATGCGGTTAGTTTGTCAGTTAAGATATGATAATAAAGACTGAACACAAAAGAAAACACGACACACAAGATTTACGTGGTTCGGAGAGAACTCCTACGTCCACGGGGAGATGTGAGTCCACATATCTCAGTCCAAGTTCTTCTGGACAGAACCACTCAGCTTACGCGGGCTGAGCAACCGTTACAGTTTAGTTTCCGGGCACTAAACAGCCTAAGTCAAGTTTGCGGGTACTTGACGACCTGACTACTCAATTACAGGAAGAGTAAGGTCCTAGCACACTTTTTAGGGTGTGAGAAAGGGTAGGATTTCCAACTACAACTCGATCAAGAATGAGAGCTGGATCTAAGGCTTGAACGAATAAACACTCAACCTAAGATCAAAAACAGTTTCGAATTCTAGGAACCCTCAGCTACTAATGTTATCTCAAATTGGAACTCTCAGCTGCTGATGCTCTTAGATGATGATGTTGCAGATTTGCTTTGATTTCTCTCGAGAAAGCTCTTGAATTTTTCGTCGTCTATGTGTCTATCTGCATGTCTCTCCTTCTCGAATGAGAGGATGCCTCTATTTATAGGCGGAGAGAATCAACTAGCCGGTTGAGGAGCAGTTGATCTCTGATCGGTTGAAAGCGATGGCTTGTCTCTCATCTCTGCAGACTTTCCCGATATGGCATCTGTGCTCTTCTGCTTTCCATCTGAGACAGCCTTGTGTTGGGCCAGATGGGGTAATGACTGAACGGTCAAACCCTCATGTGACTTCCTTTTGAAATTCAAATCTTTGACAGTCAACTTCGGTTTGTCGGTTGAAAGTCTTGACCTTCATCTGAGTGATCTTCAGCTGATGTTCCGATCTGTCGAGTTCTCAGCTGACTTTGAACTTCAAAACAATTGAACTCCTTGTTCAGATTCTATAACTGAGGTTCTGAAACTGAACCCTCAGTTGTCTTCCACTTCTTTACTCAGTTAGGTTTGAACCCTCAGATGATTTCTTTTTCATCTGATGTTCTCTTCCTTTCAACTGTTTCTCATCTGATGAACGCTCAGTTGGTTTCCTTCAACTGATGTTTTGAAGACTTCCCCTTGTTTACATCTGAACAAATGAACTCTCAGTTGTCTTTCTTCACAACTGATGTTCTGTCTGAGTGACGCCTTGTTGCCATCTTCAGCTGGAGACCTGTAAAGACAAAATCTTAACTTTGCTCAAACAGCGAGCCTAAATTCTAACATTAGGTACTGGCAACATCTACTCGGTTGGGGTCAGCCGGTTTTGGAATTCATCAAAACTTATACTAATAAATTTCCCAACACCGTATATTAGTCTACCACCACAGTTCTGCGTCGGAACTGGCCCGTTGACCACGACTCTAATTTATAAGTGCGTAATTTATAAAATTTATTTAGAATTTATATAGATCCAAAAATTTAATAAAAATAATGATTGTACTATTCGTTATCGTCCTTAATCGTATAGTAATGTTTTTTAATTAAAATTATAAATTCTGCAAAGTTGGAAACCCAACTACAAATAATGTAAAAATTATTTCATGGATGACGATTATAAATTTTAGAAAATACATGGAAAAAAAAGTTAAAAATAAAAAAATTCTCGAGTGTCGGTTGTGAATTGGCTCATCTACCGCCACGGTTCCAGGACAGAATTGACTCGTTGACCACGATTTTGATTTATAAATGTACAATTTATGACGATTCTAGATTTTAGAAAATATATGAAAAAATTGAATAAAATGAAAATTTTAAAATTAATAAGAATAAAGAATGAAAATATGTCACGTGGGACCCCGAGTTGAGGCACCCGTCAGTTGAAAATTGACCCGTCTACCGAATTAATTGACAAATTCGAAATTACTTATTTTTTACCTAATTAAATAAAAAAATATTAGACTATTTTCAAATTTGATTCGGTCAACCAATAAATTATTCAAACTATTTTAGAATCATTTATTTTGTCAACTACTAAATTGGTTCCCTAATAAAAATAATTATCTATTCGGCCAATTAATAAATTGACCAAAATAAAATAACTTAAACTATAAAAATATAGCAGTTATTTATTCGGCCGATTAATAAATAAATTGGCCAAATAAAACTCCAACAAAAAATAATTATCTATTCGGCCAATTAATAAATTGACCAAATTAAATTAAATTAAATTATAAAATATAGTTATTTATTCGGCTGATTAATAAATAAATTGGCCAAATAAAAACAGTTGAAACAAAAGATGAGAAAATACATATTGATTCTAGGTATTTATAGGCTTTTCAATAGGTGAAGTTTCATTGAGAAACTGATGTGGGACACAAGATTTTACTATAGATATTTAAAATCTATTATTTTACATTTAAAAATTTAAAAATTTAAAAATTTAGATAAATATGAATTGAGGAATATAAGGAATGCCACGTAAAATTTTTCAAAGTAAAAATCGTTTTCTTTTTAGTAATATAATAATGATACTTCACATGATATAATATTTGTTCAATTACTTGAACATAATTCTTGACTTTTCTTTAGAAAAGCATGATGACTCTCATTCCTCTTAAAAAATCAAATACTCTTGATCGAACCAACCCACTTACATCTCACTTATCGAGGAGGCGGGGTGTTAGTTTCAAGCTAATATGAATAAATTTCAATCGTCGTAATTCCAACCATTAAATATTTTCAATCTATTTGTATCAACCTAACTTAATAGTGAATCAAGTCAATTCGAGCTAATTTTAATGACCGAATTTATTTGAGCTAGATTTTTTTAATTATATATTCGAACCACCCCATCAATTTGGAACGTAATTAAACATTCCTAGCAGCACACGTGCGGCAGTCAAATTCGAGGAAATCAAGATTAGATTTTGTGGTCTCTTCTTCCATCTTAAGAAATAAGCACCATCCTTTTCCAACTTAGTATAGTACTCACTCCGTCCAATCTATGTGTACCCTTACCCTATTTTATCTGTCCAATCTTTCTATATCCATTTGTATAAAAGTATCTACCTACCCTTACTAATTCATGTTATTTTTTAGGGATGATCTCCTGTGCAACCGGGTCAAGTGAAATCGGATCCATGCGACCGGATCTGGGCCGGGTTGAAACGGTCAACTCGGGTTTGACCCGTAGACCGGTCAATTTTTTTTTTTTTTTTTTTCAATTTTTTTTTTCAGTTTTTTTTTCGTCTCCGCCTTCGGCTCCGATTTTACGGCTCCGCCTTCGCTCCGATTACAAATATAAGGATAATCAGCGGGCAACATTTTGGACTTTTTAGGCTCGCTCCGAGGCCTTCGGCTCCCCTCGCTCGAATCTTGACCAAAGAAGAAGCGGCAAACAAAAAAATGAAACGGCAAACAAAAAAACGAAGAGGCAAACAAAAAAAAAAATTAAAAAAAAATTGAAATAAAATCTGAAAATAAAAAAAATAAAAAAAATATGAAAACTGAAGATACAGTAAACAGAGGAGTAAAAAAAAAAAACAGCGCGTGGCTACCACGCGCGGTCGCATGGTGGCGGCAGGTCGCATGCGAGTATTTGTGTATTTTTTATCCTTTACTATTTGGACACACACCTTTATTCCACCAACTACCACTTTATCACTACCTTTTTCACTATGAGTCCACCACTAACAATTTTTATTCCACCAATTAATACTTTATCACTACCCTTCAAATACACATTTATCCCACTAACTCCACTTTATCACATTTTCTTAATATCCGTGTCAATACCCAAATGAGTACACAAAAATTGGACAGAGAGAGTATATCCCAAAAATCTCCCCATAAAAGTTAAATTAGTACCAACGACGTTAAGATAGACACGTGTCAGACATCAATTACATCATGGTGGTGGGGCCACAAGCCGACCACGGTTTATAGTGAATATTCAATTCAACGGTCATAATAAGTCATAACTAATTAACGGCCACTTACGTAACACCGGTCTCACTTTGAAAAACATGCATCAACTCGTCAAAACACCGCTCATTTATTTTATTCATTTATTGAAAAACAATTATCCATTTTCTTTTTCATTAATTCTATCCAGACACCGTTAAGTATAAAAATAAAAAATAATCACCTTTTTTCCTTAGAATTTAAGTTCTCCGATTAGAATATATTTTCTCTTTTCAAAATTTATATTACATTTTTTAGATAGTGTGAGATGATCACAGTGTGTCCAAATAGCACTACCATTTCTTTTTAGGATAAACCTATACAACCACATTATGGGTAGCTTTAAATTTATTAAGTAGAAGAAAAGCTTGACTGATTTATAATTTCAAGTTCTAAATAACTTCTAATAATTTAAATTTTTAATTTCTACAAGCTTATATTGACAAATTTAAATTTTGAGGCAACAAGATTCTCAATAAATATAATAAAAGGAATACAAGGTTTGTTGTCAAAAGAATGAGAGAGAATATATTTTCACTGATGAATAACATAATCTAAGTTAAGAATATAATAGTAATATAAAATATATGTTTGTACTCTCTAAAATAAATTTAAAATTTAAATAAATTGGTCAACTTTTACATAATGAATTGAATTATGACTAAATAACATGACTTCTTTTTACCTGATTATTCAAATTTAGAGTTATTGTAGGATTCTAGCAGTTTTAAAGATAAAAATATTAATTCTAGCAATAATTTTTAAAAGTTATTAGTTATAGCAATTTATGACTTTTTTACCCTTATTCGAATTCTCATTATTTTTCATGTGAATTCCAAGTATTTTTCATGTGAATTCCTACTTTTTTTTCATGTGAATTCCCATTTTTTCATGTGAATTTGAATTAAATACGAATTCAAATAAATTGTAATGTGATTTCACATTATTTTTTATGTGAATTCCCATTATTTTGCTTGTAAAATCATTATAATATGATTTCACATTATTTTTCATGTGAAACCATATAAATTATAATGTGATTTTACATATTTATTCATGTGATTTCCCACAGATATATATTTGGGATTACGACTTTCAGAATTGATAAACAAAAATAAGGAAAAGAATAAATAAGTCTATAATTACTATTATTTGATAGTTTTAAAAAGTATTGCTATAATTAATATTTTAACTCTTATAATTGCTATTTTTGCCTTTTACCCAATTATTTAACCCACCACCACCCACCAGCGTTTTGTTTAGATTGAATGCCCAATTTAAAATTTACGGCATATTGGGCCATCTCGGCCCATTTCATAAAGCCCATAATAGTAATTGAGCATGACGTGAAACATTTCCCATCGTTATAATGGACAATGCTTAAATAAAAGTATAATATCGGCACTATTTTCTATTATAAAAAACAAAAAACAAATAGTCACATAGCTTATGAGTTCATATCGAAAAAGAAGTATTAGGAAAGTAAAAGTCTAAAAGGAAAAGGATACAAATCTTCACAATGAAAAACCCTAATAAAAGCCTAACTTTATATACACACACATACATTATGCAGAAAAACGCATTATAATAAAAGAAACCCTAAAACACAACACATGAACATGTATCTAAGTCTACCACCAACGATGAACTCAGACAACCACAAAGCTCAACCGCAGGAGACGCCGAAAACAATATTTGGAGAGATCGAAGAAATCGAGGATGAAGTCGGAAGAGAATTCAGATGTTTTAAGAACTTCGAGGTAGTCTCATCTGCGCCGGGGGATCACCATTACTTGACGAACATGGAACACCTCGGATTCGGGGTGAAGGTTTTCGAGAAGAGGAGATACAAAGAAAGGATGGAGGAAGAACGGTATCTCTTGGCCAAACACATCCCAAGTTCGATTTTCATACGAGCGTATGATTTTAGGGATGATCTGATGAGGGCAGCATTCATCGGTCCACCCGGCAGCGACTACCAACATTGTTTGTTCTTCTTTGACATATACTTTCCACTAAACTATCCCGCTGTTCCTCCAAAGCTCCACTACCGATCTTACGGGATCGACTTGAACCCGAAACTCCGGCCCGAGGGAAGGGTTTGCCTCAACCTTCAGGAAACATGGCACGACCGCCTCCAGCAGATGTGCTCTTGGAGCAATAATAACAAAGGAAAGTGGAACACTAAACAGAGTAATGTTTTGCATGTACTTAATGCAATTCATAACCTGATTGCTCACCCGTCTCCCAAGCCTTCTCCGTACTCTTTCTATGCCGTGACGGGACTACGGGAGGAGCACAATGAGAAAAATTTCGCTTCATCGTGTGAGAAGATGACTATGGTTCTGAGAAAACCTCCAGCCGGTTTCGAGTTTTTCGTGGCGGGACACTTCAGGCAAAGGGCTCATCCAATCCTGCTCAAATTCAAGGAAAATAATTATGATGACAGAATTATGGTTGAGTTGTTCATCAGAATGTTTACCGTGTTCGAAAGGAATGGAGCCTACTGCAAGCACCATCTGGATTTCTTAAAATCAAGACAGCATTATCAAATTACAGCAGAAGAACTGGACAATTTAAAATCAAGAAAGCATCAAAGTACTACAGAAGATGATCTGTATTTCTCAAAATCAAGAAAGCATCAAAGTACTACAGACGACGATTTGTATTTCGACAAATCAAGAAAGCATCAAAGTAGTACAGTAGATGATCGGTACTTCTCAAAACCAAGAAAGCAGCAAATTAGCCTTTGGCAGCAGCTTCTTATGAAGGTTGATGAAGATAGCGACAGCCCTTAGTGAGGTTGCTCGATTTAAATGCATAGAGAATTTATTTTTATTTTCATTTTTATTTTTGTTTTGAAATTAAGGGTAGAGAATTTAATTTTGCTCGTGAATTTTATGATTCTATAGGAGTTAGTAGTGATATTAACTACAATTATAATTAGACAGTGATTACATCAATTTTTTTTATACCACACTATTGTGCTTCTAATCTTTTACATTCTATCTTCACTTTCTTGGTATATGATTCTTCATTCTACGACCTACATCATGAGGTGAATGAAGATCGATAGCACTTAAACTTTCATACTTTAATGTAATTTCATGGCTAAATAAAAACTTAAATGTTAGTATTAGTTTCAAATGTTAGGTAGTTCCACCGAGAAAATATAAAAGAACATTGACATCAAACTTCAACTTCTGCAAGAATACAGATAAGGAACACCAGTAATGACATTCTCCAACCACTCATAAGAATAGGTTCTTAGATTCATAATCATCAAATAAGAACTAGCAATCAAATAGGTTATACAGAATTTTATTTGTCAATCACAATTAAAGATGACATGATACTAAGGAGTTACACAGTGCATCCCATAAGAAAAATCGAATCTTCCTCTAACAAGAAGTTTCAGTAGTATTTCAGCATCAACATTTCATCCTCCAACAACTCATATAAATGTTCGCATCACCTCTCACAAAAAGATAATATCACCTCAAAATAAAAAAATAAAAAAAATCACCATGAAAGCAAATACTATCTCTTCTTTGTTAATTTCATTAATCTAAAACAATATTTATTTTCCTTCAATCCAATCAACAAAACTGAGGCAAATCATGAGGTTTACCAAGCTGTTTTAAAACCTCAAGGTTCAAACTCCAAACTCTTGAATACATAGCACTAAGAAAACAGAGGAAGCCACAGGTTCATCAATAATATACCATTTCAAAGCTCATTCTAAGGTTCAAACTCTAGAAAAGATTAAGCAATTTCAACCTAACCACTTACTATATCAAAATTCCTCACAATTAGCATGAAAAAATTATCCTGAAGAAGAGATTAAACAACATATAATGAGAGGCATACCATATTCAAATCGCTGAATCATAGAGCAATAAAAACTTCAAACAGTAACTCTTACATGAAGCAACCCAATCGAGAATTCCTTCCACAAATGAGCTTCAAATTAATGGGTAACAAAAATTAACAGTAGAATTATCTCCGAAAACAAATCCAGCAATCAAACCTGCAATTGAAGCTGAGAGCGATTCAGATAAATCTCAGAACTAATCTGGCGAGCTTGTTTCAATGCAAACTGAAAAGGCATATCGCGAGTTTGTGCGTGAATCTAACATGCCCTTGAATTTCCAAAAATGGAGAAAAATCGATTATTAGAATCTGAATTAATTCCATAATTGGCGTTTGCCATTAACGTTGTTAGACTCACGAACAAACATGAAATATGCTTCTCCCCCTCTCTCTCTCTCTCTCTCTCTCTCTCTCTAAGCCAGCTGCCGGCTGCAAGGTAGTTTGTGCAAATAAAAACCCTAATTTGGATATTCGTATTTATGGGGAACTAGTGATGTGATAGTCTACAAAGCAAATTCATAAATTCGTTTTTTGTCCTCCAACTAATCACTATTCACAAAACAGTTTCTTGTATTGTACTCCCTCCAGCAACTTAAATATTGTGCATTTTGTCATTTTAATCCGTCCACTTAAATATTGTGCATTTCCATTTATAGTAATTTTCTCCTACATATTTACTCTACTACTAATACATATTCACACAAATGTCATTAGTGGGCCCAAATTACACATCCTAATCCAACCCAATTAACAATAAAATAGATCCACTAATTACTAACCCTACCCACCCATCTACACTAAAAACTCTATATGCCCACCCCATTCATATCACTACTTCGTCGTTATTCCTCAATCTGTCAAATCTCTCTCTTCTTCGACCTCGCCTCCGCCCCACCTCGCCGTCTTCAGTTCACCCATCTACACTAAAACCCTATCTGCCCCACCCCATTCCTATCACTACTCGGTCGTGCTTCTTGAATCGGCAGAAAATCCCATTCCTTCGCCATCGCCCTACCTCGATCTGAGCTTTCATGGTGCCCGAATCATTTCAGGCGATGGATGAGTCTCAACTTTTTGTTGATGACTCCCAATCGCCGGTAGATCTGGAGAGATTTGACGATACCGTGGTGCCGAAAACCGCCCTGGAGTTCTCTTCGCCGGAGATCTCTGCACCGCGTGGCCTCCCTAGTGTCGCGATGCGTCAGAGTATTGTGAGTGGTTGGGTATATTTCTCCCTTCTATCTTGAGGCTTGTTGATGGAGGTTCTCAAATCTCAGATTCACCCGAATCTGAGATTGTTTTTCAAGACGCGCAATCTCCATACCACATCGATGCTGATTACGATACGGTGGTGCCGGAGACACCACCTGAGATCTGTGCACCACCTCTGCTGACGTGGTGGCGAGATGAGACTGAATATCTTGAATGGTTGGGTATATTTTTCCCCTCTGTACAGAGGCTACTGGATTCAGGTTATTCTGTTCTTTATTTATGTAGGTGAAATTCTGATTTTGATGAGCTCAATTTCTGATTGCGGTGAACTGATTGTCTGATTGTATGACCTGAATTCCTGTGGGTTTGATGACCTTAATTCCTGTGGGTTTGATGAATTTCTGATTTGATGAGGTTAATTTTTGTGTGATTGATGAGATGAATTGATTATATGATGAGGTCTTCCTTCTGTGGGTTAATTTATGTCCCTGTAAATGTGCTTATGGATACTGCACTGTGTGAGCTGAATGAACTGAATGATGCAAATTTGCTTATGTGCTTATGGATACTGCACTTGATTAGGCAAAACATGATGAAGATGCAAATGATGAAATTTTTCTGAGGTTGATGGCAAAAAATGCCTATGTTCCTATGATGCCACCACTCATTGTAGTATGGAGGTTGATTTAGGGCAGTAAGTGTGTTAATTTGTCAAAGTCAATGATGCAAACTAAACTGAATTCATATTGCTGAGACATAATTGATGCAAAAAAGGATCACAAATCATGTTTACATCCTAAACAACACCATTGCTATACACCATGTTGCTTATACTGTAAACTGATGCAAAAATACCAGAACCTGCATATTCTCCTATTATCCATCCATGTGCATGCCTCTGAAAGCATCTACTATTGTTGTCTGGTTTAGATCATGTATGCAGTCTTGCACAAGCTGTGCATCCACTTGTAGAAACTCTGGCAGTGCCCCCTCCCTAATGTGTTTATCCTTATTCATGTGTAGCACTTTGTAGTTGTTGCCCCCCCCCCCCCCCCCCCCCCCTGCTTCATTATCTATATGTAGCATCCTTGTAGGGTGAGGAAAACATTGTTTAACTTGTGGGTTTCAAACTCATAAAATGCATCAGTTACATTCTTCAACAAGTCATGCACTCCCTTAGCCTGTTTTCTATCTTTTAGAGTCTGAATTGCTCTGAAAAAATCAAGGTCATTGACATTACAATCTGGAGAATTTGCTGGTTGATTCACTAGTTGTATGTGTTGTCCACTTGCATTTGCTGCCTTGATGAAATCTGCATTATCTTGCTTCATATAAGGCTTGGCATTGTCCTGTTGAATGATTATGTGTTTACTTGCTGATTCTGGCCACTTTTGTATGATGGTAGGTAGTAGCTGAACATAAAAAAAAAAAAGAATGCACTAAGTGATGAATGAATATGCTTCTTCATTCTGATAGTAATTGGAAGCTGAATTACCTTGTTTATCATGACATCCTTCATGACTTTGATGATTTACAGACACAACTGGTTTGGTGATTAGTGTGCCCTTTGGTCTATTTTTTGAGTTTCTAGCTGCTGGTTCTAATGTAGTGAAAGCAAAGATGCCTATTTTACCATCAAATATGCAAGTACCATCTTCTGAGTACTGTGGCTTGCTCAGCAGCAAGGAACATTAGCTTCTCTATAAATCTCTTGGACTTGCAGGTTCTATATGGATTCTCTTCCCCTGGCAGCATGTAATACCTGTCTTTGAGCTTTGTGAGGTTGAACCATTTCTCATCAATATGGATGACATTGTTCATTTTCAGAAATGACATTTTGCCATCTACAACCTGTGGCATCGGCTGATTGAGACTCCATTTGTGTCTGTTTAACTTGTTTTCCTCTGTTAGTGCTGGTTTAATGGAGTTGGTGTGAGCTCTTAACTGTTTCTTCTTCAGCCACTTACCTACCAAAGTCTTGCTGCATCCTAACTTCTCTGCCATAAGTCTATATAATGATCTTTCCAAGGCTGATGGACTCCTAATTTTTATCTCATCCATTGGCTTTTTGCTGATTCTTTTCTTACCTTTCTTGTTGGATTTGATTTGGACAGGGACTCCTAACATGAGCTGATGATGGGCAGCTTTCCAAATGTTGTGAATTATGCTTCTATGAACTCCAAATTTGGATACGGCCTCAGCAAGTCCACCATGCCTCACTTTTTTGTTAGAGCAATTTTGAAGAAGCCATTGAGCAATGACATTCCTCTCATCTTCTGTGAGGTTTTGCCGCCTATTATTCTGAACCATTTCTCATCAAATTTTCTGTATTTTGTTGTTTTTTTGGTAGAGTAGTGAATGTTGGTGGTTGAGAATGATGATTGGGTATTTATAGAGGAGAGAAGGTAGAAGGTGGAGGGTTAGGAGTTTAAATTTCCCTTCTTAGCTACTTTGTAGAGTTTTTCAGATTTTTAGCTTCAAAAGACAGTAAATGCCGCCAATTTTTCTGTATCACTGTATGATTTCCCTCTTTAATGAAAAATTCCTTTATCATTTCAATTCAACATTGTATTTTCATTTTGTAACTGTTTTGAGTTGTTGAATTCAATGACACAGATTATGGTTAACAAAAAAAAAGAGTCCACAACAAAAAATGCAATAAGTCAGTTTTATGAAAAAAAAAAACGAATTCAAGCAGTTGAGAAACAAAAAAAATCGAATAAGATGCAATTGTCAAACAAAAAATAAAACAAGGTTGTGCAAATAAAAAGACAAAGAGATTAACAAAAGTAATCCCTTTCCTAATTCACACTAAAAGTGGACCCCTTTCTCTACTCAAAACAACTTTACCAATTTTTCTTAGTCTCCGTGCCATTTTCAAATGCACAACATTTAAGTTGCCGGAGGGAGTAGAAACTATCACAACTTTTAGAAAAGATCAATAATCTATTTTTATTGATTGAAAGAGTTTATCAAATGCATACAAAATTTATCACAGAAACAATAATACTAGAATGTTACTCCCTCCGTCCACGAATCAAATCCCTACTTATCCACATTTTTTGTCCATGAATCAAATCCCTACTTACCTTTTTATACAACCATACCCTCCTACTTTTCCTTTATTTACTATCCTTTGTCATTGGTGGTCCCACCTCACAACAACTTTATTCCTACTTTTTGGTCATCACAATAACTTTATTCCCACTTTTTGGTCAATATCACCTCTTTTTTTCATTACCACTATTTTTTTTGTCATTATTCTACTACCCCTACATTCTAACTTTTACCCCACTCAAAACAACTTTATCAGCTTTCTTATTTTCCTTGTCGGAATCCAAATGAGGATATGATTCATGGACGGAGGGAGTACAATTCAAAATCAAATGAGGATCTTTGAGGTCTACGATCTAGTTATTCACATAATGTTTAAACGTTTATAAATGGATGTTTGCTTTCCGTGTGCTAATTTCTCTACTCATTATCTATTACTCGACACACATTCCGTAAACATTAATAGATTTAAGGCTTTATATTATTTTCTTAACCTATACACACATTCCGTAAAAGTCGAGTCTTTAATGTTTCTCATCTATTTCTGTAAATCTACTTCCGAAATATGTTTCTCCTCTACTTCTGTAAATCTACTTCCGAAATATGACGATACGGTGGCAACATCAATAATTCATAATCTTCTAGTTATGTTTTAAGATTTTATAAGTTCGTAGTACTTTGCTTTGAGATTAATGTTAGTGAAATTTTCTATTGATGTTTATGTTTTAATAATATTTATAATATTTTGTTATTTGATGTTTACTTTTTAGTATTTCGGTTTTTAGCGGGTAATAAATGGGTATTACCCAACGGGTTTGGGTCGGGTATGAATTTTAAAATTATTTTTTAATCAGGTTTAGGACGGATTTGAGTGTGGAAAATTTTCATGGGTTTGAATTTGGAAAATGCTTAATGGGTAAGTACCCGATTCATTATCATCCCTAATTGCGGGTTCCTACAAATTCAAAAAAAAAGATTTAATATAGTTAATGTACATTCATCCCTATAGCCCCGAATTATTATGATTAATTAATAATTAAAATTCCAAATAATGATGATACAACACCTAAATTGCAAATTGCCTCCATAACAGTCTCTTCCTTCTAATTATCCTAAACCATTTCCTAATACCCTCTAATTTGTTTGACGCGCGCATCCAATTTTTTGTCAATTTATTTATAGAGCAAAAACTTAAAATACCCCTTCTCAAACACAAAAGATAAATTATAGCCATTTTTTTTAAAAAAACTCAAAATACCCTTTTGAGTTTGTTTAGGACTTTTATGCCCTTCATGTATACAAGAAGATTGCATTTAATTTGTATCATACACGAAGATTAATTTTTTGTATGAATTTCCGGCGAAATTTTCCGGCGACATTATCCGGCCAAAAAAATTCCGGTAAAATGTTTCCGGCCAATTTTTCCGGCGAAAAATTTTCAGTAACGATTTCCGGCTAATATTTCTGGCGAAAATTTGAATCATACACGAAGCCTAACTTCATGTATGATGCATACATGAAATTATCTCCTTGTATGTATCATACATGAAAAATTATCTTCATGTATGATACAAATTTGATTTTTTTGGAGGCAAAATTTTCGTGTATGATGCATACATGAAAGTCAGTCTTCGTGTATGTATCATACATGAAAACTTATCTTCATGTATGTTACAAATTTGAACTTTTTGGAGGCAAAAATTTTCGTGTATGATGCATACACGAATTAGGCTTCTTGTATGATCCATACATGAATGTTAGTCTTCGTGTATGATGCATACATGAAGTTAGGCTTCATGTATGATTCGAATGTTTGCCGGAAAAATTCGTCGGAAATTTTTCGCCGGAGAAATTCGCCGGAATTTTTCGCCGGAAGTTCATACATGAAATTAGTCTTCTTGTATGATTCAAATGAAAGTTAGCCTTCTTGTATACTCATTAAGGGTATATTAGACTTTTTACAGCTCAAAATGGTATTTTGCAACTTTTAAACTTAAGGTGGTATTTTGCAACTTTTGTTTTAAAAAAGGGATATTTCACCACATTCCCTCTTATTTATATGGGGTTCCACACATGTAGAAAAGGCCATATCTCGTGCTCTGTATTACAAAAGATGACATCATACACTTTAAAATTTGAACAGAAAATACCATTTTCAATAAACAGATAAAGAAATTCTTTTTCACATATATAACATTAATTAGTTCAAGAAAAATAGGAAATAATTATGTAGCGGTGGTAATAGGATTAATGAGTACCAATTCTGATCTTTCGATATGAGACATAAAGAGGCAACCTACTGCCAAATAAATCCCAATCATGATTAATAGGCTGATTTGTAATGTTCTTGGATGGAGTGTTGCGGTGGCGGCGGTGGAGAAGTTTCGTCGACGACGGCGTTAAGTAGGGAGGAGGAGAAGGAAGGCATTTTGCGGCGATACTCTGCGTATGCCTCTCTTCTACTGTCGCCGATTTGCATAACCTAACCCCAGAAATTTGAAGAAAATTTGTAAAATTTGGGTGTTTCAATTGGGGCTATAAGAATAAAATTGGGTATTTGAATTATAATTATTAAGCCTATAAGAATAAAATTGCACATCTATTATAATTTAATTACTATTTTTTCAATTATGGGAGCTATAAAGAGTGAGATGATGATTGTGTTTAAACTGTACGAAGAAGTAAATACAAGTTCACACGTTCTTTTTTGTTTTGGTAGAATATTTATTTTATTTAGCCAAATAAACAAACTCGTGCAACAACTTACAACCCAAGCAACGCAAAAACAAGACACAACCAACAATTAATTACAAAGGAATCTAATGAGCTTTAAATGCCTCCTGCAACTAACAGCGATCATGAGTTGATAATGCCTCACCACTTGAGCAATACTTGAAGCTTGCTCTCGAAACCTCATATAATTTCTCTCCTTCCACAACTAATAGACCACCACAGACATCCAATTTATAAATTCTTTTGTTTGCTTGAGTTAGAGCCACAGTGTGTCATCAAAATCTCTTTTTTCCATCATCCAATCTCGTGAACTACTGCGGATATTGCACCAGTCTTTCACAAGATGCCATACTTGCATTGAAAAAATAAGGGATTCAGACTCTCGTCAGAATGCTCACACAAATTACAAGTTGGTTCAACTAACACACCAAACTTCATTAGATTATCGCCGTAGCAAGCCTGTCCAGAATTACCAGCCACAAGATAAATACAGTCTTTGGAGGAGCCACATTATTGCCCAACACCTTGGTCCAACAACTGTCTTTCTCATATTGTCCTCTCAACCTCAAATACATCATCCTAAGGGAAAAGGTAGCATTATCAAGAATAACAGTCCCTGTAGAAATTTGTAAAAGATATGAGCGAGCTCCAAATACTTTTCTTATCACCCATGAAGCCTGAGTAGGTATCCTCATGGTATTTGATAAGCATCCATTTTGTAGCAACTAAGCGGTTTTATCTACTCGTTTTGCTAAACTTTTACCCAAATTGTGATATGTTTTGTTATGAATTCTCGATTTTTGGATTTGAGTCATGTTTTGGTGGAGTTTTGCATGTGTGTAGGTAAAACGAGGATTCTTATGCTAGAATGGAAGCTTAAAGAAGATCGGAATCGAAAAATCGGGACAAAGAAGTGAAGAAATCGGAAAAGAACGACAGAAATCCCAAACCGGCGGTCTAAACCAGCTAACCGGTGGTCCGAGTTAGCTAACCGGCGACATGGCCCTGAACTGCCGGAAGTTACTAGAATGGAGTGGTGTGTTAATGTTAATCGGCGGCCAAACCGGCGGTCTGGGCTTGGACCGCCGGTCGGCCATTTTTCACCCAGTTTTTCCCATTTTGCCTTTTTCACATTTTTAACTTTGTAATCTCACTTTTTGTACCCTATATAAAGGGGATTGGCCCCAAAAACGAGACACTTTGATTCCTAGCTAGATTTCATCTTCCCAAAGTTTCCTTTTTAAGTTTAATTTAGGGTTTATGCTTTGTAATTGAATTCAAGGTTGGAATTGATTACAATTGAAGTATTAATGAAAATTTCTCCATTTAGGTTATTTAGTATCATTAATTATGGTTTCATTCCTCTTTTCTCTTGTCATTGCTTTTATTATGTCTAGCTAATTTCCATAGTTGATTTTGGGGTTTGAGAAGATTCAATGATGTGATGATCTTAACCTTCTAATTCTAATTATCTTCTCCTACTTTGATTGTGATTTTGTCTATTAATTTATGTGGGAATTATTGATCATCTTTCTTGTATACTAAGTGTTTGTGAAAATTTTTAATAGGTTTTTATGATCATTGACATCAACATTGCACAACATACATGGTTTTGAGACTTAGTAAGTGATGAATTCATTTGTGGAAGCCATTAATCATTTGTGTCTTTTGGAGTTGATCTATCGTCTTGAGTATTAGTTGAGAGAGTCGTTATATTAATCTACATTTATTAGCTTTCAAGAGAGGCTTAGTGAATTGCTTTGTAATTGCTTCTCATTTAGGAAATTAAATATAGCTATGTGAATTAGGAAGTTATTTTCTTCGTCATCTAGAATAGAATCAAATCCCTAGAATCAACGCTTGTCTCTTATCATAATTTTGATCATATTTGTGTGCTTGTTTGCTTTTGATTCTTTTTTTTTGCTTTAATTTCTTTTCTTAATAATTGAGAAATCCAAAATCATGTTCCCCTTAAAGACGATGTAGATCTTTGTCATGAACCCAATCCAATCGAGATTCTATCGCCATCTTCATCCTCCCCAGGCCTGTGCCTTCACGCCAACAAACAAATTAACTCACTGATTGAAAGAATATTGTATAAATAATTCACAAATCATTAGATGAATGAATTTGATCGATCGGATCTAACAAGTATCAAATCAAACCTTCTTTTTATGTGAAAACTGCAGTTGCTGCTGCCAAGGCTAAGGTCGTCCGTTGTTGTTGAATCTAAGACCGTCTGCAATGGTTGTCTCCATGGGTGTCTCGAAACACCCAATCCATGGAGACAGCCCAGTGCAACATCCACTGTCTCGAGACTGTTTCGTTCCAACGAGACAGTCTCGAGACAGTGATATATTGATAAAATTAATATTCAAAATTAATAGACACCCCATAGAAACAGTCCCACTGCAGCTGAGTGTCTCTATCTCCACCACACCCCATAGAGACACCTCATAGAGACACTACCACTGCGGATAGTCTAATGTGCAAATCGAGCGGATCTAATGACATTGCTCAACAGGTGCCAGGCGATAAGAAGTGAGAGAGAGAAAATGGTGAGAAAGAGAAATGAGAAATAGAGAGAAAGAGACAAAGAGAGTGAGAGAGAGGAGAGGACTTGCCCGGGGAGGGGAGGGAGAGGCGCGACGGCAGCGGTGGCGCGACGGCGGCGGAGAGGGCACTGCAGAAGTGAGTGAGTGAGTGAGAGAGAGAGAGAGAGAGAGAGAGAGAGAGAAGGGTGAGAAAGAGAAAGGAGAAAGAGAGAGAGAGAGAGAGAGAGAGAGAGAGAGAGAGAGAGAAAGATAAGGAAAGAGAGAGGAGGGGCTTACCGGAGAGGGAGACCAACGCCGGCGGACTTGAATGCGCAACGACGATTTAGGGGGAAGAGAGAAAAGGGTAAGGAAGAGAGTAGGGTTGGAAAGAAAATGGGGGGAAAAAGAGTTTGGACGATATGTAGGGCGGAAATTAGTGAGGGACATTAAATCCCTGAGTAATATTGTGTCCGCCAATAATAATTGAGGGATTTTCGTCAGTAATGTCCGAAATTAAAAAAAATTGAGCCTCTAATTGTGTTGAGAGTAATCAACATTTAACTTGATCTATTTATTTAACTTTATCTCTTTATTTTTCTTCGATTCACAATGAATGTTAGTAAATTGAAAATTTAAAAAAAAAATACTCCAAAATTATTGAGTATATATATATATATATACTATATATAGATTAAAACTACTGTATATATCTATTTAATTAACTCGATATCTTGATTTTCCTTGATTTAAAATGAACGTTGGTTACGTTAACATCGTCATCATTCAAAATACGAGCGTACATTGACTCAAGATATATATTCCTTCTTTTACTCGATCAATATTATATTTGTCTCATTAATCCTCACAGATTGACGACATCGGTCATCATTGGTAATATAAACTCCCTCCGACCCATTGGATAGGTCCCATAACTTTTGGAGGATTTTGAAAGGTTAAAATTTATATTCCTTATTTGGAACATCATTCTTCATAAAATTATGAGGGGTCGGATCGAGGAAGTACGTCATTCTTCATAAAATTACGAATCAGGACAATTGATTAGTAAACATTTAGCTCGATCACTTTATTTTCTTCTATTCTCACAAAAGTTATTAACTAACTATTCGATAATTGACCATACATTCAAAATACAAGCGTACAATTACTCAAGGTGGTCATATTACATATATTCATCTCTTATTCGATTAATATTTGCCTAACTCGAAAGCTATCGCGATCGACGACGTCGTTGGTAATATATACATCATTATTCGTACAATTATAAATCAGGACAATTGATAAGGCAACATTTAACTCGATCACTTTATTTTCTTTGATTCTCACAAAAGTTGTTTACTAATCCACCGCCATTCTTCGATAATTGACCATACATCGATCGATCGAATAACAATTAGATCAATCAGCTACTTGATTATCGATTCTCATGTTATATTGTACATGTCTCGTCATAATAAAAAAAATATTGAGTTTTCAAAACCTAAACCCTCGAAACTCTTTAATGTTGTTATGATCACATGCATCATCTAAGAAACGAAATCGAGCCAAATTATGAAAACTGACGAAAATTTAAATCTGTCAGTATTATTGACAGATTTTAATTTCCGTTAGTAATTACTGACGGATTCAAATTTCCGTCAGTAATTACTGACTGATTTTAACGTTCTGTCACTAATCCATCAGTAATCCTTAAAAAAACTGACCCGCCTTTTTTTCGTCAGTAATCCGTCAGTAATTATTGATGTATTAGTATTCTGTCAGTAATTCTGTATGACTGTTTTTTTTTTTGCAGTGTTGAAGCTTGAATAGTAGGAAAGTGTCTAAAATTGCTTTTCATTATTTCTTCATCCTATAGTACTTGTGGATACGATACATCCTATGAAGATATAATCGAGTACCACGCCTTTGCTTCTTGGATTTTTGCTTTAATTTCTTTTCTTAGTAATTGAGAAATCCAAAATCATGCTCCCCTTGAAGCTTGAATAGTAGGAAAGTTTCTAAAATTGCTTTTCATTATATCTTCATCCCATAGTTTTTGTGAATACAATACATCCTATAAAGATATAATCGAGTACCACGCCTTTGCTTCTCGGATTTTCATTGAGGGATAAAGTAAATGTGTGGTACAAGACTCTTGATCGGTCGGAGATTACAACTTGGGAACAAATGTGCCGGCTTTTCTTGGCTAAATACTTCCCTCCTTCACGAGCCCAAAAGCTAATATCGGATATTTCACACTTTCTCAAATGGGGGACGAGTCTATACATGAGGCTTGGGAGCGTTATAAAGACATGTTGAGGCGTTTCCCTCAACACGGGTTCTCACAAGAGTAACAAATCCTTAACTTCTACCGTGGACTCACCAACCATACGAGGGAGGTTGTAAATGCTACCGCCAGTGGGGGGTTACCCAACCGGGGTTATGAAGAGTCCGTGAGGATCTTGGACGAGATGGCCGCTAATAGTTGCCATTGGCCAATTTAGAGAAATGCTCCGAGGAAAGTAGCTTCTACATCCGACGATCGTTATGATGACCTAGTCGAGCAATTTGCTATGCTTAAGAAAGATTATGAGGCCGAGAGGAAGGGCAAAATGGAGGTAAAGATGGCTCAACTACTTCAACCAAAGAGTAGATGAGTATGTGCAACATGAGGATGTCTATTATGTGAACCAAAGGGGTTACAACAATTTCAACCGATCAAGCTATCCTTGGGGGAACCAAGCTTACAACCCCAACTATAGGAATCTGAACTTGTCATACTCCAATCCAAACAATGCCATTCAACCACCTTATGGATTTTCGGTTTCTCAATCCTAGACTTGGGCCCTTCTTGTTTGCTTTATGGGATAAATGTCATCGCAATGAAAATACACTCGAAAAACAACAACTATCACAATTGTAACAATCCAACGATAAATATCATGTAACATCTCAATTTTTACAAAAGTAATCAGACTTCATTGTATTAAGCCAAGTTATACCCTATTCAATTTATAGCCCTAATATAATAAAGTTGTATTTCATTTGCTAGTATAAACCGAGACAAATTTTCATTTAAAGGCAATAATTAGAAGCTCGTTGATTACGTGTTTATTCCATTATTGCTTTCTTATCAATAACACTAGCATAAATACCACTACCATTTTTGTAAAGAAGATCTTGACTGTTGGATTAGTTACAATTTTGATAGTCGTGATTCAAATTTTAGGAAAAAATGAGAAGCTCCTAGATTGCATGTTTATTTAAGAAATGCTAACCGCAAATTAGTCATGTGTTCTTATCAATAACACACGCATTTTTGTGAAGAATATCTAGAAGAGAGAATGTGATGAAAAGTTGTAAATTTTTAAGTAAAGCGCAAAAATTTATCCCGAAATTCATATAGTGACAATTTTAACTTGTACTTTGCATAATACCAATTTTTAGCAAAAGAAATACAAATTTTGATCATTCTAGCCAATTACAATTTCCTTGCGTCTGAAAATTGCGTTGACACCTTTATTTGACACACGTCGCCACATGAATTATACAACATCATTTCTTTATTTACGTGAATTAAATTTTCACCTCATCATAAAATAACTACGTTGTTCACTTTATTTATTTATTTTGTGTTTTGAGAGTTTATTCTCTTGGTTCCTAAACACACAGACTCACACTCCTTGTCTCTCTCTTTCCCAAATTCAGAAACCCTTGTTTTTTGAAGAATTTTGGTCTGATCTGTCACTTTTAACAACTCTAGTGTCTTCTCTCTATATTGTATTTAGACCATAATCAATATACTAAAACAAGAACAGTAGGAATATATTTTGATTTTTTTTTAATATATAATATATAGGTATAGTGGAAATTGTGCCACGACTACATATTAGGCAACCATTCATTTGTAATTTGGTAGACCATAGCCGCCGTCTTTAAACATGTTTTTTTGGTTATTAATTAATTGAGTGGTCTGCCTTATTGTATGCATGATTAAATTGCACGCAATTTCCTCTGCATGTGCCTGCATGTGCTCTTCCAATATATCTATATTAATATGAATATTATCTAGTTTTTTCCTTTTTAACTTTTTTTTAAGTGTAATAATTTTTATCGTTCTTTCATTAATTTTTGTGTATTTGATTATTGTGATACTTCTAGCTGGGAAATGATTCGACCCTTAGTTTCGAAAATGTTATCAGTGAAGATTGTAATTAACGCCACGTATTTGTTGTGTATGCTGGAAAATAACATTTTCCAAAAAGTTTCTATTATCCATAGTGCCAAAATAGATCACTTGTTTAGGATTTATCCATTTATAGTTGATAGTTTAAGTTTTCAAAAAAATATCCATGAATACAGAGTTTTTCAAGGAAGTTGCTAATAGCCCTTTTTTCTCAAATAATCAAATATTGTATGAAGCCGGTTGATGATAAAAAGGAATTTAAACAACAAAATCAATTACAAATAATAATCTCTAAAGATAGCATATGTAAGGATTTTCTTACAGAATAATTATTAATCTAAATTAAAATATAAGAGATACAACGACATTCGATAGTAGGAAATCCAACTTAATTTGTGTATATGTATATCTAAATTAACTTTTTTTTTGGTATATATTGCCATATATATATGTGTGGTGTTGTAAGTTCAGTAGTATAATTGTATAAAGTTATAGGTTTTTATTTATCGAATTTGTAAATACTCAATACATTGGTGTATATTTATATTTAATTATAGTAAGACTAGGACCTTGACTAGGACCTCTATAAGTTAATATAAGTTAATACGGCGGGGACAAAAAAAATTATTATCTTATAGAGTTTATTAATTTATCGAGTTAAAATTTAAAGAAAAGTATTAATTTTGGGACATGAGTATTATTTTATAGAGGTATAAATTTATCAAATATTAATTTAAGGAGGTTAAACTGTATTTATTAAAATAACAAAGTATGATATGCATATAATGCTGATCATTAGTAACTTGCACTCCAATTTTCTTTGTTGTATGTCTTCTTTTAGTAGTTATTATATCCGACAAAAGCAATTGAGAAAATTGTATATATTATATGAGCGTACGAAGATTCGACAATTTAATTCCAATATATCCATACTGACAAAGGCTAAATCTTAAACACAAATAATTGACGGTTTCGAAGAAGATTCATGTTTCATAATTAGCTAGGCGTCCAAATTCAAAGGAATTAAGACATCCCCTAGTTAAAATAAAATATTTAATTTGAGCCTCTTAAAGTGGTAGACTCGCAAAGCTTGCAACAGAATATCTCGACTTCGAATTTCACTAAAACTTTCTAAATCGATGTCGTCGTCACAAATATGTCTACTAGAATTTGTATTTTTAATGTAATTTGTATTTGATTAACATTTAAACAGGAAAAGAGTTCAGTTAAAACGAGGCCAAATAGTTAGCAATTATCATCTTTTTCACATTACAAGAATAAAAATGAAAAAACAAAATTAGATTAATGTAGAAAATTTTTAGTGGCACTATCCTTATCCCAACACAAAAATCTACTTCGCCCTTTTTGTTGAGACAAACGTTGACATAAATCTATTCGAAAACATAAATAAATGAAATGTAATAATAAGATGGGCTTCCTGTTCCGAAACATGGGAGCCCTAACCACCGCCGTCCGCCGCCTTAAAAGGGTAGTGGAATCGGTGCTCTGCCACCCATTTTGAGCTGGATATCACAATTAATATTAATTAATGAAAATAATTAAGTACTTATTGTAGATTAAGAATTTGAAATCTAACTTCGTATTTGGGGGACAAATTTTGAAATAATCTAATGTAAGTATAAGTGAATTATATTTGGTGTGGTATTGTAAATAAATCAATCTTGAAAAACAATCTAAAATCAAGAAGGAAAATTCTATTCGGCCAAACGCGTAAGAAACGGAAAGTTAACTGTAAAAATGAAAATAATCATATTTTTCCTTAGGATTTATAAACTCTCAATTATAGTATATTTCATTTTTCAAATCCAATATTACCTTTTTTAACTAATGCGGCTAATTTTCTATTAAAAAAAAAAATTGAGTGGGGCTAATTAAGAATTCATTGAAAGTTATACAAATTCCTCAATTTTTTTTTTTGTTTTTGAACCAAAGGGTAATTTATTCATGACAAATGCATGGAAAATGAAGAAGACCCTCCAAAAAATCTGGAGGCTCTTCCCAAACATGCGGAACAACAAAATCTTTGGAAATACGAGCAAGTTCGTGTGCCACTACATTGACATCCCGTCGAACATGCTTGATATGAAATCCCCTACAAGAATTTAAAAGAGATCTGCAATGATCGATTATACAAATTCCTCAATTATTTACTTATACACGTAATTATTCCTTAAAATATCCTAAACAAGTTATAGGCGTTATAACAGTTCCGAATGCGAATCTCATGTCTTGGTATTTTATTGTTCATTGTTTTGATGATTATCTATCGTAAAAGTAAAAATTATTGTAGTGGTAACAAAATAAAATCATAATTACCATTTACTATTCAAATCTGAAGTTTAAAAATCATATTCACCCTAAATTATTAGTGAATTGGATATAATAAACTCTAATTGACAAGTATATACAAATTAAAATTGAAATACGAGAACTTGAAATTGACGAATAATTAAGACTAATATATATACAATGCGACCTCAATCAAATTCAAACAAATGTCACTTATCAATCTTGAAATTGAGTACACATGATTTATTTATAATTTCCAGCCTCAGAAACCATTTTTAGCCACTCGTGGCTCCATGCCTACCTATTATACGTACAAACGTCTCAATGTGTGTCTAAGAGAGAGAGAGAGAGAGAGAGAGAGAGAGAGAGAGAGAGAGAGAGCCAGAGAGTTTGAAGGTATATGCATTGAATTTGAAAAGTTGGAAAGGGAATAATCCAGGGTGTTTTAGAGAGAGAGAGAGAGAGAGAGAAAGAGAGAAAGAGAGAGATGTGGAGGTGGTGTGATGAAAGGTAGAATTAAGGTGGTGGTGGTGGTGGAAGTAGTGGTGGTTTGATGAAGGAAGTAGTGTTGGTAGTGAAGAAAATCATGTGGTTGCATGTGCATTAAGGTTGAGAACATGTCCACACCCATAATATCAAATGACCCCCCTTCCTCTCCTTCTTACACATGCAAAACTCTTACATTCATTTATCCCACTCTTTGGAACATAATGTCTAATTATTTGCCCCCTAACATGACCCATCGAAACAACAACAATCGCAAACAGACATAAAGTTCGATGATAATATTACTAGCTACTACTCTATGTTTCGTAGGTGCTATATGATACATCTTCTCCAATTCTTCGCTTAAATATGACTCATCGATATTTTAAAAAAATACTAATACTATCAAACAAACATATACAACTATTTATACTACTTCTTGTTCTAGTATTACTAGCGTATAACCCATCGAAACTCGACGGGAATTCATCATTTATTAATATTATTAAACGTAATTTGTGGTAGTTATAATTTTTTTTTTTGAAAATAAAATTTGTTAGTTTCTAATTAAATTCAAGAAAATTGTTTCTCAATTCTCCCGTCTTTATTTACTATTTTTAATCATTTTTTGATTTATTTTTAATCCACATACTTCATTAATATATTCATCATTTATTAAAATTATTAGCCACAATTTGTTTGATATTTATAAAAATTTGTTTTAAAGAAATTTTTAATTTTGATTTGAATATAGGAAAATTGTTTTGCGATTCTCCCGTCTTTATTTACTATTTTGATCCACATACTTCATTAAGATTATCAAAAATACTAACCGCAATTTACTTGGTAGTTATAAAATTTATTATGAAAGTGAAAATTTTTAGTATCTAATTAAATTCAAGAAAATCGTTCTGCAATTCTCCCGTTTTCATTTACTATTTTTGATTTTTTAGTTCAACTTTAATCCACATTGTTCATTGTTTCTATTTCCTTAGGATTAGAAGAGATAGTTCGACTTTTAAGAAGCAAGGGTAATTTTTCTTCTCTAAAAAAATTCTAATCAATATTTTTTTCTCTCAAATATAATGAAAAAATATGTATTAATATAGAGGATATAGAATGCGTAATGTAGGATCTAAAATCAAGTGAATGACTCAAATCCGTTTAAGTATCTAATTAAATTCAATAAAATTGTTCTACGATTCTCCCGTCTTCATTTACTATTTTTTCTTTTGAAATAATAATTTTTATTTAAATTCGAATCGTCTCGTCCAATTTAATAAGTGTAATGTAGAATGATTATGAGTATGATACACTTGAATGGTCACAAGTAAAATTTAATATTAATAACATAATAATTGACAATACTAAATTTTAAATAAAAACTTTATTATTTTTTGGTCAATTAATTAAATGGTCATTGGTTGAGCAAAAAACTTGCTGGTTCAGAAAATACACATTGAAATTGTGTATTATGTTCTATAAGTGATTTGTGTATGACGATAATATTTATGTATTTGTTTGAAATTGCAATAAAGCATGTTAACATGTCTTTGAGATGGTTTATCCAAAACAAAAGTTCAAAATAATTAATACCAAATTAAGAGTTGGAAAGCCCTAAACAAATAGGGCTATTAGGATTTGGGATGTGTGTAAAAACTATTGGAAATTTTCAACTGAAAATAATAGGTGTAAAAGGGGCCCACCCAAATTTGGCAACCTTCAAATTCCATCAAATTATATTAATTTTTAATTATAATGTTATCCTCAATTTTCTACCAACTCTGCCCCAAACGTCGACTATTAAAAGCCGCATAACTCGTCACCTGAATGACAACTGAGTTTCTGTTTCAATCTCTCTCTCTCGAGCAACTTCACAAACACCTTCCACGCATTTCTCTCTCCTTAAAAATCCTCCGCAATTCCGTCATGGCGCCGGCGATCTCTCTCCTCTCAGCCCTCGAGAACTGCGAATTCGCCAGCCCATTGTTGAGAAACCGCTTCTCGCAGAGGAGCTCGAAGTGCAGGAACGGCGTCGTGATGAAGCGGAGAGCCCGTTTCGGCGGCGCGCGGCGACGAAACGCCGTGGAGAGGAAGGTGAGGACGCTGAAGAAGCTGATACCCAACTGCGAATCGATGGGAGTGGAGCGGCTGTTTAGAGAGACGGCCGATTATATTGTGGCGCTGCAAATGAGAGTGAGAGTTATGCAGATGGTTGTCGGGGCGATGACATCAGGGTCAGAAGACGAGTGAGATTTTTTTTTTAAAATTTGTAAAAAAAAAGGATTATATATCATTATAATACCATTTAAATTCTTTTTTAATTATTTATTTGTGTGTTATATTGATTATATTCTTTTTTGAAATAGAAGGTGGTTTTCATTAGAAGATGGGATGTGTTTAATTATCAAACATGAGTTCATGTTGCCTGGATCTTTACGTGGCAACTTAGGTGTTGTCTGCGTGAATTATTTGACTTCGCAAAGATTTTTACTATTGCAATTAACATTTGGGTGCATTCACGAATACAAATATTTGCACTATTTTTTTTTTCTTTACACTCATTTATTATGTTAGTTAATTTTTCTCGGGAATAATGAATAATATTTTCGGACAACTCTTTTCCATTTATTTCTCACCAATTATGAAAAATATTGGTATATGGGAGGAGTATGATAATATTTTCTAATAGATTAAAAGACATGGGAAAGGGATGGGGAACTATATATATCATAATTTTATTTTTCATCTTAATAAAACATGTGATAAAAAAAGATAGTAAAAATATTAATACTTTTTTATATTTTCTTATTCATCATTTTTCAATAAAAAAATATTTCAATCAAAGTACACCAACCTTTGAAACAACCTTCACTATTTCATCTTTTTTTATTATAAGATGCTACAAACGGCGTAATAGGTGATCTCATGCTCGAATTGGATCAATATTTTAAATACACTGTAGAATTTTAAGAAGTTGGCCCAATTAGAAATATTGGTAAATTGGCCCAATATAAGTTTTGATGAATACATTATTTTATGTTAACGGCCCAAATATATATATAATTGCCCCAAAAACTAATTAATAATGAATTTATCTACAAAACCAACATTTCCGTGTACTGAAAATGGCGAAGTTAAAAACAATGTTTTAAAAACCGGACCGGACATCGAACCGGTCATATCATCAGATCACTGGGTCACCGGTTCGACCGATCGAACGGTTCTGAAAAACTCGGATGACCCGTATATACATTAAAATATTAAATACTTGAATAAATCATTAAACATAATAATAAAAATAATTAACGTTCTGAAAACCTATAAATTGTATCAATAAAAAATAAATAGAATTGTTTATCAATATTTCTTGAACACCAAATAAATATATCAAAGTATTTACATAAAAATAAGTTTTAAAAAAAATAGTATTATAAAATTCTACAGTACTAAATTTTACTGTGATCTTTCTACAAAGGGTTAAATAAATTAAACAAAAGAGGTAAACACAAGTCTTGAATTGGTGGAGTTGGGCATTGCTTTAGTCTAACAACAAAGAGATACAAGGTTCAAGTCTTAAATCTAACAAAAAATTTATATTTTGAATGTTTGATAAAAAAATCGAACCGGACCGGTTTGCTTCGGGTTGGATTGAAATTTAATATCTATCAAAATCGAACCGGCCACATAATCGGGTTGCGGGTTTACCGGTCCGACCAGCCGGACCGGGCCGGGTTTAAAAACACTGGTTAAAAACAGAAACATGACGAAGTTAAAACTAAAAGGGAAGAATAAAAGCCTTTAATTTTTTCAGTGGAATAAAAAGCATATTATGCATGAAATTTGTGTTTTATTTATGCAAGCTTCCCATAGTCTCGGTTTAATGAACCGCAATATTTGATGGGAATAATTGGTTTTGGGGGGGGGGGGAGGGGGGCGGCTTGTACCTTAGCACTCACCTCGCCTTATTATATACGTGGACCCATGAGCAAATATACTAACGACCTGACAATTTTATTATGCTACTAATAAAAAAGTTACAGAGCATTTTAAAAAAGACGTTGATGGGCCGAAGACCCACACCCAAGTTCTATAGCTTTTGGTTCACTATGGCAATCATAATTTTTCGTACCTACAAATGTTATTGTCAACTATGATTAATTAATAATTACACAAATACTCGCATGCGACCTGCCGCCACCATGCGACCGTACGTGTGGCGCGTGGGGCGCACGCGCCTCACCCACGCGCTGAGGTTTTTTTTTTCCGATTTTTCTTTTCTGTTTACTGTATCTTCAGTTTTCATTTTTTATTAATTTTTTTTCTTCAGATTTTATTTCATTTTTTTAAATTTTTTTATTTTTTTTTGTTTGCCTCTTCGTTTTTTTGTTTGCCGTTTCATTTTTTTGTTTGCCGCTTCTTCTTTGGTTAAAATTCGAGCGAGGGGAGCCGAAGGCCTCGGAGCGAGCCGAAAAAATCCAAAATGTTGCCCGCCGATTATCCTTATATTTGTAATCGGAGCGAAGGCGGAGCCGTAAAATCGGAGCCGAAAAAAAACTGAAATTAAAAAAAAAACTGAAATAATAATAAAAAAAAATTGACAGGTCAACGGGTCAAACCCGAGTTGATCGGGTCGACCCGGCCCGGATCCGGTCGCATGAATCCGGTTTCACTTGACCCGGTTGCACAGGAGATCACCCCTAATAATTATTATCCAACATAATATATAAATATATGTAAAAATCTTTACAAATGTGACCACAAAAGAAGAAATAATAGAATCCTACTTAGAGAGTTGCCAGTGACATCGTATCGATCAGAGTGAAAAGGGAAATTTCAAATTGATAAAAATAAAAATAAAAAAAAATAAAAAAAAAATCAATTAGATTCAATTTAGTATTTTCATTAGTTATTGGTTAGCCGAAAATTAAAACATATGATGATGTAGAGTCCGGAGCAAGTTGCACATCGAGCGTGCCTAACTTTCAGTCCAATCCTATCAAAATCGATTCGAAAATCATGTCAATCGGGCCGATGGAATATGATCAGTCTTGCCACATTGTGGGCGAGCGACATGCCGTTGTAGGGTTGCACATTTTGTAATTTGACTGGTCAATGGTCAAGAATAGTAGATGACCTTCCGTCAGCCGTATATATATTATTACGAATCACGCAATTTGTAGTGTTCCCACAACATGGACTTGTGGTTTCTAATTCTTTTTAGTTTCATAGAAATAGAATGCGTTACACATTTACGTAACATTCAACAATTAGTGTAGTCTTTTTAAGTGTTACGACCAAGTAATATGCGGCTGCAATTTAGGGTGTGCGTTAAGTAAAACTATATAGATGTTCGATATATAAAGTATAGACAAAATTTAAGTTCTAAACTTTTCGCTTTGACAATATTCACTACGTGACGATGCCGTTCAAATGGAACAACAATTAGTGTAGTCTTTTCACACGTGTATGGTGACGTTGAGGAGTCAAATTACACCAGCGGTAGACCCACATTGGTGAAGGGGGACGACTGTCCCCCCAATTTTTATTTTTATTTTAATATGTATATATATATAACTATATTATATTTGGGAATTTGAATGATCTTGGTGTCCTTTCAGTGTTGCTTGTAGAAATTAAAAAGTATGTGACATTTCTGACGATTTATTTGTTGATCAAATTGGTGTTGATTCTCCTAGTAGCTATTACAGGTGTGGAAAGAGTATTTTCGGGGATGACCTATGTAAAAAATAAGTTGCGAAACAACATGAATGATCAATTGTTAAATGCTCCCACTGTCCCGCGAAAGATGACCCTCTTTCTTTTTTGATATGTCGCACAAAAGATGACTCCTTTCTATTTCAGAAAATAATTAATTGCATTCACACTAGTTTTACATTCTTTATTATTGATTCATACCACTTTTACATTCTTTATTACTAAAATACTCTATTAAATATACTCACTACTATTTCTTCTTAGTCTTTGTGCCGAAAAGAAATGACTCATCTTTCATAGGACGGATGGAGTAATTTTTAGTAACTTTCATTGAAAAAAAATGTTCGTGCAAGTTCCTGATGAAGATGTCATGGATCGATTCCTGAAAATGAAGACTCGTCGGCTCAGGCTTGACTCTTGAGTTGCAATTATTGAATAATATAGTAATTCTTTTTGAACTCTATGAATATTTCTTTATATACATATTATTTAATTGTGTGCATGGGGCCGAGCCCCCCTGCAAACCCCCGCAAATTCTTCAAGTACCGTAATATTTCGTACCCCCAATTTCAAAATCCTGGGCCCCGCTAAATTACACGAAAATCTTTCCAAATTTTGATAAAGGATAAAGGAAAACAATTAGGCAGAAAACCGGTTCCAACTACATGCCATATTGTTACAAATTGATAATGTGAAACTTGTGTAAAAATGATAGCTCGAGTCTTCATTTATAATTAAAAGCCTTTGGGACAAAATTTTGCAAATATTGGTAGAAATAACGACAAATTGCTATTTAATACTTCATATATATTTGATCCAATTCAATGTCTTCTAATCGCCAATAATTATGCTTGTTCAAAATTTGACCAATTTCCTTCCAAAAAAAAAAATGACCCATTTACAACATTATATATTATATTACGTAAATGGTTCTCCCTTTAATATATAGATGCATATACACATAATCACTAAATGACCACAGAGTAAAAATCTAGCCCTTTTTTTTTTTTTAATTTATATCGTATCTTGTGAATCTTTCTTGTAGGATGAAAAATGCTACAAGCAATATGATACGAAAAACTAAGATAAATTTTAAATGATGTTGAACAAGATAAGCCTCGAAAACTTGGAGTTGGTGAAATCAATTTAATAAGCAAAATAGTGTTATTTTTTTAGGTGAGAATTAGATACAGAAGCATTTAATAATTGTCGCCAAGATTCTCAATCTTGCAATCCCCTTAATTGAAGGATTTGGATGGCTTCATCTACGCAATCATTAGTTAAATAATCGAACTCGTATAATGTAAACACAAAAACAAAATCAAATTCCCAATTGTAATAGTTTTATATCAAGACATATACTATTTTCAATTGTAATTCAAACTTTTGTTTTCCATCTCCTAGAGCGATCACTTTGATCCCACTCTCGACGTTATGTCAATCACTATTCGCTCTCTCTTTCTCTACCCACTTTATTTCATTATTTATTCTCCATTTTATTTCACTATTTTCTCTTTACCTATTTTATTTCAATTTAATAAACACTGTACACATATTTTCTCCCTTATTGTTTTCTCTTTAATACACTAAGCGTATAATTAATTGCGAGTATTGAATTTAGACTTTGGACTATGGAAGAGAAGACCGGTGATAATAGTCAAATGTTGGGGTGTGAGTAAGCAAGAGGCCTCGCTCAGATGGTTACTCTCCACTATATGACAAATTATTTTTATTTTTCATATGGGTATATTTATTTGTTTATTTATGAAGGCTTCTATTTCCAAACGTACCCAATAAGCAACATGTAATTTTAAATTTTGAAACTTGTTTTGATAATCAAATTTCGAGTTAACTAATTTACAATCTCTACGTGTTCCCTTTATAGCTTCGTAGCAGCTGCATGGTTCACAACCTAATTTTGTTTATTTTCATTCAAAATAGAGGTGTATGTGTATATTTATTGATAATATGCGAATCAACGATAATGACTGCATGTTTCACGTTATTAGAAAAAATAGTAGTGGATGAATGAGATATTGTCAAGATCCATCGAAATTTTTGAAGCATGTACTCCCTTCATCCTGGAACAAGTGGCTTGTTGTTTATATTGGGATCTTTCATAACAAGTGGCTCGTTTTTAAATAAGGAAACAATTAACCCTTCAAAAGTTGTAGACCATACCACTTTAACTAATTTTTACCCTTCACCTTAATATCCGTGCTGAAATAAATTGAGCTACTTGTTATGGGACGTAGGGAGTATAATGTAGCATATTTAACCACTTGATTGTTCTCAATGTTAAAATACAATGTAGTGAACATTGACTTAGTATTATTATTTACATAAATATTGAGTTCTATAAATTCCACATCGTATGAAAGGACCCACAAAAAAGTTTATGTGTCTTCACAACGTAAGTACACTTTGAATACGAATACGTTGATATTAATATTATCCTATTATTAATTATTTTTTTGAACAATCCTATTATTAATTTATAACAGTAACAAAATATGACATGTTTATCCAATAAGATCTCGACCATTGTGAATTTTCATTTCATATTGAACTAATTTTCTCAGTTTCACCACTCATTTAACAATGTAACTTAGTACTATAACTTAATAATTTGTACTCCCTTTTTATACATATAAATAGCTTGAATACTATCCCTTAGTTTTATAGGACAAGCAAATTGGTACTGCATTTTTTTTTTTTTTTGGTATGGTACTATATTTTATTTTACGTGCATGGATGATGAGACAAATGTTGCATTCAATTATTACATAAACTACAAAAGAACAAATACAGTGTATGCAAAGTACAATTTAGATCATTTTGTAGTGAAATTTCAATTAAATTTTATATTTGAGTCGGATCAAGATTTATACACAAGTTTGTATTTGTTAACGTATCCAAAGTACAATTTAGAGCATTTTCTAATGTAATTTTGATTATATTTTATAGTTTCAATTTTGCGAGTGGAATCAAAATTTATACATACGTTTGTATTTAATAATATTCTTTTATAGTTGATGTTAATCAGTATATACAACTATATTAGTTCATATGACTTTCAATATCGATCTCATCTCAATCTAAAATTATTTTACAAATTACTAGTTGCGGTTATAATTTAAAAATTTTATTTTACATATTATACTAGTTTCGGTGATAATTGTAAAGTTTTAATACGAAAATATTATTCTTTGAAATTCGAAAAACTGTAAATAATGGAAGGAAAAAAGAATGCAAAAGTTGTAGAAACGCGTATGGTACAAGCAAAGGCCCCACAGCGGAATATTCCAGAAAACGCGTAAATACTGGCACGTGCTGCTGACGAGATGAAACCGATCTCTCCACCGTCAGATTAGACACGTGTATGTCGATGGAGGCCGGTTCTCTTGGGCCACGTGTGACGACAACTATGGCTAAGGCCCTACGGCCCTCATAGAAGTACGGGCTGATGTCGATTGAAAGCTAACGTGGCCCAACTTTCTTCCTTTTTATATTTAATCACAAGATAATTACCTACTAATTAAGAGCTAATAGTTGTTAGTGGCATTAAATTATTATGCCGCTAATCATTTTCTTTTCTTTTTTCGTTTTCTTTTTTTTGTTTTGTTACCCGGTGCTTTGCGGCCCCGTTTGGTCTCGTTTTCATATTTCCAGCTGTTTGAAATATTAGTTTCGAATATATTATGACAAACATTATATTTTTCGTATGCGAACTTTTTAATTTGTTAAATTTTTTAATGACATTGATTGGAGTTTTTGGCATAAGATTATATTTTTCTGTATTTAATAAACCCACAAGCTATTAGGTGTGTGTTGTGAGTGGTTCGTATAAATTGTAATGGTGTTTTATTGCAGTTCATATAAATTATTAGCGGTGCATATAAATTACTAATTAATAATTTTATCTGGACACACTACGTGGGAGACATGCGTAGAAAGGAGTTAATTATAAAAAATAGAAATAATTATATTTCTACTTATGGTTTAAATTTCCTATTTATAGTATATTTCATTTTTCAAAACCTGTATTATTATTTTTAGCAGGCTATTTGCAATGGATCTCGAGTCGTGGTCTCCAAGGAGGCTCGTAACCACAGGGGATGGAGACAGGTGCGTTGCGAGGAGGTGCGGCTCGAATCGCGCGTGTAATGCACGTGCTGGGCCGAAAAATTAAAAAAAATATATTTGAATGGCGCGTGCACGCACGCGCCTAACGGGTGAAAATTTTTAGCCAGCAACGGCTTGAAAACGGCTACTTTCAATTTTTATTTATTTATTTTCTTTAATCCTATTTTTTAGCTATAAATACCACTATTTTCCACTCCATTCTTCACACCTCATTTCTTTATTTCATCATTCTACAACTTTTTCAACTCATTCTTCTAAAAAAAAAAAGGATCCCAACAATCACTTCTCGTCGACGTGGTTTTCCGAATGTCCGACGACATATATGCTTACACGGGGGCGAAGCTTGATTCAATCAACCTCAACACCACGGCCTCCGTCGAGTCCTACCCATCCTTCTCCCCTCGACACCGACAGCCCGACTACAGATAATCGCCTAATTGACTACAAATTTGGGCGTAGGAGACCTGCAACTCCATTGTTGGATGCGACATGGTCGCCGATAAATACTAGGGAAAAGTCACCGATAATTTCAATGCGAGGTTCGGCTTGGCCCTCAACAAGAAGCAGTGCAAGAGCTACTTTGGCCGCATCCAGCGGTGAAGAACTGGATTGTCGCCTTCCGCAAGAGACCGCTCGCCGGCAGAGCAGTGCCGATGACCAAATGGTGGTGGATGATGCCCAACAAATCTACAAGGTATCAACGAGCGGCCTTGCTTTCCACTATTTCATGGCTTGGGAGATTATGCACGACTATCCCAAATTCCTTACCCATGCTTTCCTCGACGTCCCCTTCATGAAGAGGACGGAGACTACGGTGGAGGGCAACTACACATCCTCGGCGTCGACGGAGGAGGCCTCTACAGAAGGAGAAAGCACGCCTCCCCGACCGCAGGGTCGACATGCGGCAAGGCCAAAGAAAAGAAACCGGTAGGTGAGTCGTCCCAGCTCGACTTCCTTTTGGATCAATACATCTCCCGACTGGGCCAGTTCACCGAGACCAAGCACGAGATCGCGAAGGCAATGCGCGAATCAGCTCTTACGAAACAATATGCCATCGACTGCAAAATTATCTCCAAGAATACGAGATACATGACGCCAGAGCAGCTCCACGTTCACATGCTGATGGTGCAGGAGGTGAAGGAACGCCGGGCATGGGCGTAATTTTTTATAATTTTTTTTGGTTGTACTTTTTAATTTTTTGTTAATTAGTATTTTTTTTATTTGTGAATGCATGTAATTTTTCAATTGTCAATATATTAATGGAAAAATTCGAATTAATGTATTATTATTAATTAGTGTATTTTAAATTTTAATGAATGTTATTTTCCAATTTGTATTTATTTAATGAAAATGTGAATTGTTTAATATTAAAGTTAGAGACAGCTTATAATTTGGTGTTTTTCCACCTGAACGATTTTCGACAATTTTCAGTGACACAAATTAATTAGCAACTATGCAGCAATAACAAGAAATCAATACTAATGTAGTTTAAACATTTAATTTCACAATAAATAAAGTACAAAGTTCAAAAATAATTAAGCATCAAAGCAAACTCCAAAACAAGAGATAGTAACTTGGTGAAGAAAATTAGATAAAATTGAAGATGAGTGAAGATCGAAGAGAAAGAAAGAGTTACGCTTAGCTTTAGGTAAAAATTAAAATATTATATTAATATACATATCTATAATCTATATACAAAATAGTAAAGTATAATAAATAATTTTATTTTTTTAACTGGGTGTTGATCGGGTACCTAATACCTTAATAGATATACCAATTAAGGTATTTTTTTGAAAACCTCATATCCATACCCTTCTAGTACCCGCAAATCCAATATTCGATCGGGTACAGGTAGGATACGGATTATCCGAAAATCCATTTTTCATACTTTCATCTCTAAACTTTAATTAGTGTGGGGAATCACAGTGTGTCCAAATATCACTACCGCACGCTACAGGATTTATAGGTTCGATTACTTCACCAAATAATAAAGGGGGCCCGGAAAATAAAAAAATACACTTAGAGAGTGGCCACACATAATTAAAATATTTCCTATCATAGTCATTCAATGGCACTGTTGCATGTTCTCTATCAGGAGACTAATGCAGTTGCTGAATGCTGATGGTATCAATCATCTTTTCCCCACCACATCATTTTGAAATTGATACAACCATTAACGAAAATTCAACTTATATCAAAACTAGTAATTATTTCAATAGAACAACAAAAACTGTTATTGATGTAACCGAATACTAGTACAGTGTTATAGTTGCCTTTACCCCCAAACAATATGTATACTCCCTCCAACTTTAAATAAGTGTTCGATCTCAACAGTTATTCGTACAATTTTTTTTTTAAAAGTAAACTATTTACATTGATGGTATGAGTAAATGCAAAATTTGACATATTTAACTTCAGAATTCCTAAAATGGTATACTTCGGAGACAAAAATAAATAAATAAATGGAACACTTACTAAACAGAAAAAAAAAAAAAAAAATTGTTGGTGTAATGAGTGTTATCGTATTCAAAAGTTTCAAATTTGAATCTCACTATCCATCTAGCCTGCTTCATCAGACATTTCTAGTGTGGTACTCCCTCTGTTCCAAAATAAGTGATTCGTTTCTTCTGGCACGGGTATTAAAGTGAAAGGTAAAAATTGATTAAAGTGATATGACCACATAACTTTTGAAGAGATAATGTTTTTTTATTTGAAAACGAGCCACTTATTATGGGACGATATGATATGGTAAACGAGCCACTTATTTTGAAACGGAGGAAGTATAATTTATATGTTACTGGAGAGAAATAGAGTATCCCCATAATTCTTGAATAGCAACTGTACATACTCAGCTCTTGTGACAAGTGAAATGATAATTAACCTCTAAATACACTTAACTTCCTTATGCTAGTATATTTTTAATTGCATGAGAAATCATTCAACTTTTCAGCTAAAATAAACGAACAGTAAATTCGAATCTCATCAATATTTTATAAAAAAAACATCATATTTAACTCACTACTGTGATATTGATTACCCTAAATCTTTTCACGCTTAACGCACGCATTAATCCCAGCTCTTCTTAATATATATATATATATATATATATATATATATATATATATTATCATATCAGCTATTAAGTGAATATAACGTGATATTTATTCAATGAAATAAAATACGAGATCGAAATTAAAACTCCCTCCATCCACGAAGATTTTAGCTAGTTTTCTTTTTTCCGTAAGTCCACAAATATTGTAGCTAGTTTTAGTTTTTCTACTTTTGGACATAATTTCACTCGCTATCTAACTTTTTATTCTCTACTGATAATGGTGGGTTACTTCCTCTTCTCACTTAATATCTACAATTGTACACTTTTATTAATCTTAATCTCACAAAAAAAACTGGTTACCATAATCTATTGGAGGGAGGGAGTAATTAAAGTGATGATCGCGTGAATGAGGAGTGTTCAAGTACAAGAGCAAGAAGTAGCATAAAAATATGGGTAGGGGGAATTGGAAAGGGAGAGTGAGGAGCCTTTTTTGCCGTAATCAGCTCGTGTGTCAGTCGATCGCGTTCACACCATAACCGGCTTACCGGTCAAAACTACCGTTTGAATGTCTCCATTTAATGCAGCTGCTGCCCCCCTGCACCGGCAATTCCCGGTCAACCTTCCTTTCCAAGACTCTCTCTCTCTCCTTTCACACTTATTCATTACACTACATAACATAATCCCCCAATCCCTTCTCTCTCTATCCTTTCCTTTCTCTCTCTACCAAATATCATAAAACAATCTTTCATTTTCTCTCTACAACTCGACGAGTGCAGGAGAAGATAAAATCTGACGGTGAGAAGAAACTCAGAAATTCAAAAATGGAAGATCCGTTCCCGTCGTCGCTATCGTCTTCGTTCTTAGATCAGTACGCAACGAGTGGTTGTACCTTTGCGGAGATGCTGGAGTACTCTGACACTAGCAGCTCGTTAGGGTTCATGGAGCTGCTGAATATGCAGCAATTTGGGGATTCCGCTTCTCTCGAGGAGCAATCGGTTCATCGTTTGGATCAGAACTGTAATTCGAAGGTACATGAGTCTAATTCCGAGGTGCTGAATGCGCCGGCCACACCGAATTACTCCTCTATTTCTTCGGAATCGAGTGATGGAGTGAAGGATGAGCAGCTCGTTAAGGAAGACGACGATGAGGAGGAAGATGAAGAAGAAGATAACGAGAAAAAGAAAACTAAGAAACAGTACAGTCCTTTCCCTCTCTCTCTCTCTCTCTCTCTCTCTCTCTATTTTTCTGTCTCTGTGTGTGATCTGATCAGACATGTGGGGAAGTGTGTGTTGTGTGTGTGTTTTTGTGTGCTTGTATTGAATTTTGGGGTTGGTTTATGTGTGAAAATAGGTTGAAGCCGAAGAAAACAAATCAGAAGAAGAAGAGAGAGCAGAGATTTGCTTTCATGACGAAAAGCGAGGTTGATCATTTGGAAGATGGATATAGATGGCGAAAATACGGCCAAAAAGCTGTTAAAAACAGCCCCTTTCCTAGGTTAGCTTTAAGTTTAAACCCTCAAATTTCTCTCTCTCTCTCTCTCTCTGTAGAATAATAGTACTAATCAATAAATAATAATAATAATACGAATTCTCTATTGCAGGAGCTACTACAGATGCACAAACGCAACGTGTAGTGTAAAGAAAAGGGTGGAGAGATCTTGCACCGATCCCAGCATTGTCGTCACCACGTATGAAGGCCAGCACACTCATCAGAGCCCACTAACGCAGCGTCCTCCCGCCGCCGCCGCTCCGCCGTACGCCGCCGCGTTCCCACCGAACCACCACTTGATGAATAATTACTCGGTTCTCTTGAACGGTTACATGGGCGGCGGCGGCGGAGGTGGAGCCCAGCAGCTGAGTTTCTGCTCGCAACCACCGCCGGTTTTAATGGCGGATAATGGACTTCTTCAAGATATTGTGCCATGGCCGAAGAAGGAAGAGAAGTGAAAGTGAAAAATCGTTGCTTTTCTTTTTTGTATTAGTATATGTAGATGAAAATGACATTGATCCATTGTTTAATTTACTAGTCTGTGATTTTCTATTAGTTTAAGGTTGCAGAAAACCCTAAAATGGCGGAGGGTGTAGTAGTATACACTGTCTGCATTTTCTTATCTCATGATGATAATGTAGATTATTTAGCCTCTAGCTAGGGTATAATAGTAGTAGTATATTTCTTTAATTATTTCCCTTTTTACAAATGTTGTTTCTAATTACACGAGAGTTTATGTATGTTCGATATTGGTACAGATTTAATTTCATCACGTGCAGCAACTAAGGGAGTGGTGAGAATTTTGGTTAAAATTACGAGCAATTAGGAGATGATGAGAATGGGGGGAGAGAGATCTAGGGAGAGAATTTGAGTTTGACAACCGACCGACCTAGCTTTTGTCGTTCTATTCGATAATTAATGCGTTTTGAGAAATGGTGGATTTGAGGTTCAATTCGATGAATCCAAATAATAAGGTGATAACTTGTAGTGAAGAAACACGCAAACGAGAAAAGGAAGGTTTTGGAACAAGACAGCAGTCGGTGCCTCCTTAAATCCCATGTGGCTGTGAAAAAAATAAAATGAGACTATTATTTTCCCTACAAATTAAAATTAATGTCTATGGTAATGCTCCTACTGCATGAACATATTGGTAAATATTTGGAAAAATTATTCATTTTCATAAAATTATTGGGGAGAGAGAGAGAGAGAGAGAGAGAGAGAGAGAGAGAGAGAGAGAGAGAGAGAGAGAGAGAGAGAGAGAGAGGGTAATTCCTGCTAAGAGGGGTTATGATTGCGTTGAAATTATTCAAATAAGCTATGGCGGGGATATATTGAAGGTTGAAACGGTGAAAAGAATAAGCAATTAACCCATTAATATCCAAAAACGATCATTTCAATACCCATTCGTTAGTCATTCCCAAGTCATCAAGACTGTTTTTGATTGGGTCACAGCAGTAGATATTAAGCCATTCCTCTATTGAATAATTGTACAGAAAGCGAGAAATCAACCAAATTTTGTTTGTGAATAATCTTTACTATTTTGTAATATATACAAATTCATAGTACTACAATTTTTGTGATTTATCATAAACGATTTTGTAGATTTTCCACTCCACTTGACACGTGTAAATCATCCGTAAAAAATGTTCCACAATTATATAATAGAAGATCAAACTTGCATAGATAGGAACAATCAAATACATATCATCCACTTTATTCAAGAATTTCACTTTTGATCAACAAAGTTGCAACAGAATGTGGTGAAAACCCAGTCAATGCAACATATTTCTCACAGCAGTTGAAGAGAGAGGGCTCACATAATCTACCATCCAAACCAAACACAAAGCACAAATGCATGTCGAAAATGAGATGCATTGCATATTTGCTTAGCAAACAATGCCAATATCATTGTAACCGGCTTCACAAATCAATGTTACAATTCTCCATCCAGTCAGCAACTCGAAGTTTTCAGGTAACTAACAAAAGGATAGGTCGGAGTAATAGACACACACAACACAACACAACACAACTTTAGTGGCTACTGCAACGTGTATAGTCGTGTCGTGTCTATCACTCCAACCTATCATGTTGTTAATTACTCTAACGTTGATAGGTTTATAGATACTTGAAGAGTGAAATTCATTGCAATAGAGACATATAGAAGTCTGCATACCACTGAATACCAAAACGTCTTACAAATACAAGCCGGTTCTTATACCCTCAACTTCTACCCCATCATCCACATAAGACGCAGTTGCAATGTACTTTCATAACTCAAATGAATACAAGGTAGTCAGCTGAAACTAACCATATCAGATGGAGGAATAGAAACACAGCAGCTTTGCTTCCAGCTTCACGTTCTTTTTTGTGAACTCACGTCAGAGCAGCTACCTTTTGGGTTTCAGAGACATCTGGCGATGAAAATGCGTGCGGGTGCTGTTGCTGTTCTTCTAGGTCATCAAGTTCTTGTTCATAATATGCATACTCCTCAGGCTTCTCCCACTAATACCACGTAACATAATCCAAGGATAAGATAAGATTAAGGAGAAGGGAAAATTAATGTAGAAATGGAAGAACTTTGTACCCTGCTTTCACATGTGACACAGTTATAATAATAGAATTCTCCGTCAGGAGACACATGCTCACTCCAGTCACATTCTACAGACTCAGCACTGGAATCAAATGCACTGGATACAGGCACAGTATCATTGCTTGCCATTGTTTCTATCTTGCATCCTGAATATGAAGGCTGCAGATTTGGAATTGGTAATCACTGCTTTAGTAAAATAACATGCACTTTTCTCGACAAATTTATTTAGTCACATTTCATTTCTCATGGCAAGACATGATAAACGATGATATATCAAGCAAGCATCAAAAGGAGGAAAGAAGCAACGATGAAAATGATGTAATCAAGTGAAATAGAACTACTCCGGATAAGAAGAAATTAAACATCAGGAGTTTAATGCTGGCATGACCAATGTTCTCAATCACAGAGATAGTTCAAAGATTCTTCATTGTTATTCTTGATAGTGTCGACAGATTCTATTCAGCCGATGCATATATTTCTTTTCTGGCTACAGTGAAAATTGAGTTTACCCTGAATGAAAGACAACCTCCAGCCTTTGACTAGTCGAAATGCATGGTAAGGTCTTAAAGGGACGCAGAATCTGTCAATGAAATCTCAGGCAAACATTTTTGCTTGCCAAAACAACAATGAGCAAAAAAAGGCAAGAAAGTTTGTTTCCAGCATTCAGATATTATTTCGGTGATAACAATCGAAACGACTTTTGGCTTCTTGAAATAAGAATTTGTTTCCAGAAAACAAAATTCTTTAATTTTTAGGCACAAATAAAAATTCTAGGTTGAAAATATAAGTTCTTAACTGCAAACACGCATTCCAACAAGATGTGAAAAGTTTAGAGGAAAATAGGAATTTCATCCCTTCCCGGGGTTATGGATGACGGTGAAGAATATGCTACCTTCATTTGTTGCATTTCATTAGGCAACATAGGTGCAATAGCTGGACCGTTTGAACATGGAGCAGCCCTGAAGCAAATGAAAGCATTAAGCTAATAGAATTTTAATAGAATCAAAACAAGATTAGTGCAGAGTCTGCAGACATATATATATTCGCAAATGTGCACACACATAAATCATAAATGTATATTAAGCATTTTCAATTGTGTGCATGTGGCACACTTCATGACTAACACGAAAGAGGCTTGATCATTCATAGAGCTTCGCCTTCAAAAAGAACCCAAAAGGCAAACTCAAACTAAGATTACAATTTTCGACAAGTATCATAAAGCAAGGATTCAAATCATGCATATAAAAGAAATAACATTACTTGACCAAAACTCCCATGAAAAAAACATTCTTGAAGAAATAATGTTCAGTGGAAGTTTGATACCTAAAAAAATTAAATTATTAAGTAAATTACCTCACAAGAAAATAAAAACAGAAAATCTGTAAGAATAAAACATTCAATTATATAGACTGAATCTTTTCTTTATAGGTCAATTTTCTAGAACTTAAATCTTCTGATTCCTCAAACAAAGATTTAAGCTATCTTCTTTGGTAGCATTCTTATGCTAATCTGCTCAGAAAAGTTTTTCTAAATCCAGCTATGGTTAGAGAATTTCTGATTTTTGAGGAATGAGGGGCAACAGGATTGATCGAGAAAATCTCTTGTAGTTAACTTCCACTTTCATCCATCGCTATTCAACTTTTGTTTCTCACATGGGCTGTTGAAGTTTATCCACATAGTTATCAACATTTTCTTTGTCAATCATCTACTCAATTTGTGGGAGAACGTTATCAGTAAATGGTGTCTCTGTGCGTGCATGCACCGTGCATATATGTATATATATAACATGATGGATGAAATTGACCCGATACTGAAATGCTCCAGAACAATGATCATTGGGTCATATCATATAACAGAGACATGCAAGAGGAACTGCACATCTCCATCAATAAGATAGATCATAAAGCTATTATCAGAAAACCATAAATAGCGAGGATTATCAGAATGTGCAATTACCTTGAATCCCCTAGCCGTGGCTTTTTTGGATCTGCAAACCGCACTATCAATGGTTGTTCACATCCCTAAGGAAATGTATCTTAATGTTCACTTATAAAAAATAGATAGAAATTAAAAATATGGACATGCAAGCATAGAGTCTTACTCTCATCACATGTATTCCATGTAATGCATGAATTGCAGCAAGTGCCATATCTCTAGAAATATATTGGACAAAGCAACATCCTTGAAAGCCACGGAGAGTTCATATAAGTTTAGAGGTCAAAAATACAAAAATCAACAAGCAACGATTATCATAGTATTAAAGAAATGCAAAAGAGTAGTATATGATGATGGTACAAACAGGAACCAAGAGAAATTCACAGAAATTTTCCTTAACTGCCAATTTAAGTGTCATTTCCAGGGTGCACAGACCAGACCAAAAGATAAAGAAAAAAATTGAAGAAAGATAGGTAGCAACCACAATTAAGTAATTAACTAGCAATAGTTTCTTAAGCCTCGTTGCATTCCAAATAAACTCGGATGAGGGAGCTCAAAGAATCAGAGTACACATACCACGATTTTGCTTGAGTTCATCCCGTACAATAAAAACATCTTCAATGACACCAAAGGGGGAAAATATCTGGATATAGAAGGTTCCGGTTAGTGATCAAAAAACATCCACCCCAACCTCCCACACCCAAAAAAAGAACGAAAAGGCAAAGAAACCCGGACTCTGAGTATGTCACTTTATTTTTATAAAAAAACACAGAACATTTAGGTAGCAATTTGTGTGGTTAGGATCAGGTATTTGAAGCTAAAATATACATATTCTTAAGGGCTTGACACCAGTTCATCTAATTGACGAGCCTACTTACAATTTTATTTTAATGCAATAAGCCTCTTAAGTTAATACAAAAGCACATCATGCTTCAGTGCAAGAATTTGAACAACAGAACACGGTTGAGTGCAAAAACATCTGTGAATTTAGGCATGGTGCATATGAAACCTCCTTTACAATAGGACAAGGTAATAAGTCGTAAAACGAGTATAATGCAACTAAAAGGTACACACTTCTTCAATATCCTTTCTCAATGCTTGTCTATTCACACAGCCAACGTACAATTTGTGGGTGTGTGTAGCAATGCTCCCTACAGAAAGATAGGAACATTGGATCAACAAAGAGGCCAAAAACTATCTATTTTAAGTCAGAAAGCATGCAAACAGAAATATCAAAGCAAGCCGTAGCACAAATAGCTTATTCCCATACACAAGTATTAAAGAGGACATATAATCATAGTAAATAAATATAACATCTTTGAAGTCTTAGGATTCAGGACAAAGCTTTTTTAATTTAACTTCGATGGGTGACTGTGTAGAGCATTAGAGCTTTTGATAAATGTGATGCGTAAGACTTGAAACCAATATTGAAAACAAACATATTGTTACATATGAATGGCAAATACATATTTTTCTAATAAATTATAGCATTTCTCTGCTGTTAGCAGAATATACTTTAGCTAAGTCGGACAATCAACATGATATGATTTTTCATAGAAAAGATAACTACCTGGGCGCTCACGGTCCCTCTCTGCATATTTAACTTTCAGAGGAATCAGCGCCTGAACAAAAGTAGCATGTACGAGCTCAGAAAGTTAAACATTGAAACAGTTCAAATCTGCCAGAAGAAGTGATGACTGACCCCAGGGAAAGTATAATGAGTGTTAAATGCTGCAATTGCTTGCTCAGCTTGGTCGATCCTTGCATACTTCACAAAGCAATACTCTAGAAATAGATGAACCAAAAAAACTAATGTAATAGAACTTTAAATTTGAAGTTTCCCAAAGCAATACTCTAGAAGTTGATGAACCAAAAACTCATGTAAGCAAATAGAACACTAAATTTGAAGTAAAAGTTTGATACCAGTGATTCATACCCTGCTGTAAACCGGTCCGCTTATCCCTAACAAGAACAACCTCAATAATATCTCCGAATTCCCCAAAAACAGCGCTAACCTAAACATAGAGAACAAACATGACTATATTCAAAATCATAAACCTTGAACAAGATATTTTGACATAAATCAAAATTTGGAGGCAAAATGATGTTTCAAAATTTAAGCAGCACAAACGCGATCATAGTTTCACGCAGATATTGCTACTTACTTCTGGTTCAGTAGCAGTTCTAGGTATTCCTACAACGTATAGCTTCACAAAACCGCCGTAATCAACATTATCTGCAGCAGAAAAACACTCAAAATGGCGAAGATAAATGGATCAAAAATCGACAATTCGGATAGATTAGAAGCTGCGGAGTTACTAGAGTGAGGAAACGGTCTCTTGTGCCCCGGGAGCGGCAGCGAATGATTGGAATCGCCGGTGAGGTGGAAGCCAGTGGACTCATTTTGCTGGCCGTTGAAATTATGGTGGTGATGGTGCTCCGGTTGGTGCTGCTGGTGGTGGCCGCCATGAAAAATTTCCTGCCGGTCGTCGTAATGGTAGTGGCCGCCGTCGGCCGGAAAAGGCGGCGCCGCAGCGCAGTGATCGGCGCGCCTCTCTCCTCCGTGTCTCTCCATAAGAGAACCACTGTAATTACTATTCAGCCCTAAAACGAGTTTTCTTTTTACTAATTTTCCGAAAATAATATTTTACTATCCATATAATTCTCAAAATAAATATTACTATCAGAAGAATATATCCTCAAAAACAGTCACAAAAGAAAGAAAAAAGAAAAACAAAAGTACTAGTACAAATTAATTATGTGCCTCAAAAACACTTCTATCGTTGGTTTAGGCTTGTAAATGAATTAAATAATTTTACTCGAATCCATATTCGATTCAAATTTTTGATATTCGGATTTAAAAATTTATGAGTCAAATATAAATGCTAATACTTTTTATGATTCAATTAGTTATCGAATACGGATTTAAAATGATGATATTCGATTCAATATTCGAATTGATATTTTAAGAATATTAAATTATATATATATATTCCCTCTTATCCACTCATATTGTCATCCTTATTTATATCTCACTCGTATTGTCATTTTCTAAATAAGAAAAATTTTAACACTCTAAAATCCTTCAAAAATTATAGGATCTACCCACTTTATTCTAGTATTTTTTACTCTTATTCTTAATCTCCGTGTTGAATATCAATGAGTCACAGGGTATTAAAAAACTAGACTAAAAACTAAACTAACAAAAGAAAAAATAAAAATTAAAAATAATACCCCAGAACCCTACTTCTTCTCCTGACCCGGCATTACATTTTCCAAATCCACAGATCATCAATTTCTCAATCTCATTTCTCACTTCACAAACCCTAAAAACTAGCAGACTCCGCCACAACAGTATGCCGAATCAAATAAGTGAAATAGTACTATTTAAGAAAATTTCCTACAAAATTACGAATCGAATGAAATAGTATGTTTACATAAAAAAAAAAGTAAACTAAATATTCGATTTGATTCGAATATTCGCAAATATCATATTGAATCGAATAGGAATAAAAAAAATATTCGAAGTCGAATCGAATATATAACAATTTATTCGAATATGAATCGAATATAAAGATTCGATTAGTTTACAAGTCTACTTTGGGCTAGAATTTATGTTTGTTAAGGATAGTTTTATTTAAATGATATTTACAAATATAAATTTTATTTATTTTGATATTATTATATTACTATCTTTTGAATTTAAAGTTGATTAAAAAATTATTATAAGTTTATCAATTTTTGCTATATGTATAAATAGAAAAACAAAAGCGAAATCATAAGACGCAACACTTCGTTCCACCGAGAGTCGCCACAGTTGATCGGAAAGCGTCCTGCGCCGCCGCCGGCAGTTGCTGATTTTGAGGCAGATAAGAGCCGACAATGTGGAATTCCACGGTAGTATTTTTTATTGTTGTTGCCTAATGCGATCTAGGTTTCTGATTGAATTGTTATTGTTTGTTTTAAAAATGCATCTAAATTACTTATAAACATTTGAATACTTACCACTTGATTTACGACTAGATTTGACATAGATTCAAAGAACAAGGGCGAAAACGGCGAGCTAATCTCACCGACGAGTACACTTGAGTTGACCGATCAGGCCACTTGAGGGCTAAGCGCGGCTATCGCTTTATGAAAGTCCAAGAGATCCTTAGCAAAAAAGGACTCTATCCATGGCATGGATGCCTTAACTATGAGAAACTCCAAGGTCATTTCTTCTCGTCTAGTAAATAGGAACAGGAACTCTTCTAGTACAGGGTCAAGGGACAAGCGTTAAAGCAAAGTACGAGTCTGGGGCGGGCTTTGGCCCAAGAATCTCTTGATTTGAGGACGGGTTTGACCCTTTTCTTTAGAGCGATCTCCTGTGGTTCTCAACGTGACCCACGAATACCACCCACTAGGAGTGGATCAAAGAGTTGTGCAGTTCCATATTGAAGTTAGGTTGGAAGCAATTAGTGGTTAATCGATGGGAACCTTATGTTTTTGCTTTTTTTTTTATCAAGATAGGTCAAGGGCGCGTCGGAACAGTCGGTAGCTGCTTAGCGATTGATTAACAACAAGAAACAAACAAGTAGACCTCTTTTCGAGTAGATCTTCAATCGTTATCCTTAGGTTAGCAATAGCCTGTTAGCTTCGACGTAAATTGGGAAGGAGCCTAATAATTAATCACTAATTTTCCTATTTGGTTGCACTGATTAATTCCGGTTTAGCTTCAAGATAAGCTTTAAGTCTAGCTCCAATTGAGACTTTGAGATTGTCTCATCGGGAGGAAGTCTCCCCATAAGCCCGGGTGACCCAGTCGAGGGATAGAGGGCCGGCTATTGGAGCCCCCTATTTAGTCTTTCCCGAAGCCAAATAGAGTACAGGGCGAGACCGGGCCTCCTAAAGCGCGCATTTTTAAAACAAAAATTAAACCAATGTCCTCGCCAAACAAAATGGAGATTTAGAAGAAGGAAACCCACAGGAGTATTTCTTCTCTCTTCTCTAGGAGTTAGGGCCTTTTTACATGTATTTTATGCAAGTGTCAAGCATGAACTTTTAGATCTCTGCTCTAAAAGCTTTAGTTTGGAGACCCTTGCTTGTGTTAGTACCTGAAAACACGAACTTACCTTTTATGAATAATCACCAAAATCAGATCTTAAATTCATGAGTTAGAGATTCCAACTGCAAATCACCGATCTATATAGAGATTGCTTTGGTTTTTCCTTGTTCAGATTTAACAAAACAGACGTAAAATAACAACCATTTAGGTTGGCGCAGCTGGGTTAATGAGCGATGGAACAACAAAAGAACCTCAGCCCAGAAACAAAGTAGGCCTAGAGAAGCCGTAGCCAAGTGTCTCTCTCCGAAATGCCTGGCTATAATTGATCAGATTCCCCCCCCCCCCCCCGAGTAAGTACTATTGATCTCTAACTATGAGCAAAGAAGGAAACCCTTGGGGTTATTTCCCAATTGTTTGTTAAAAGGGCAAAGGAACGAGTAACTAGGAAGAAAACCACTCCTAGTAGGGTAGTTGATGTAGTTTCTTCTTTCCTTGTTCGGATTGCCAACCTTTGGAATCTAGTCTATCTGGTTTGTTGAACAGAAGCTATCTCTTTATCCGTCTTTCTTAGTTCCTGTTAGATTTGCTATTTGTTTGGTTAAGAGCATCTGAAAGGTTAGTCTCGGTCTTTTTTTTGTTCTAGTTCCTTGTTATAAGCTGATCAGTGTAACACAATAGATGGCTTGACTAAGGCAATGGCAGGTATAGCACTTATTGCAGTCTTACCTGAGCTAGTATGGATTAAGCATAGGAGAGGAATACTAGGTGCTCTCAGTCCTTACTCTAGCTAAGCAAGTGTAGCGGCTAGCCAACTCTTACCAGGGGTAATTAGCTCTTTCGAAGGCAGGAGTCCTATCTACGATATCTTCTATATCAAGTCAAGTAATAGCGACAAGTGTACTCCTATGGTCTATCTCTTCACAACAAGTATCGAAGCAGGAAGGGTAGCGCTTTGTTGATTGTCTTTGCTCAACTACAAATATAGTAAGTTTTGCATATAGGTGAAGTAGCAAGTTGATGTATTTCGAGATGGCCAATGGAGTGGAAATGTCGAGAGTAGGTTTTCGTACTAGGGGAGTAGAACTGATTCTCTCTAGCTTGACTTCTCCAACTTGTCGTTTTAGGGGAACTAGCCCGCTACGTAAAACCGTTATCATCTAGCTCCTTCTTGTAACCGTCCCGTGTTGTCAGGAGAGTCATTTTCCTACTGATCTTCTGTTCGTAGTAGTTAACTAAGCGAGGGAAGTCTTCCATTATTGTAGATTTTTCTTGACAATAATTGGGGTGGAGAAAATACCAATTCAAATTGAAAATAATGTTACTGCACGGACGGGGGTTATCAATTTTTTCACTTTCATTGATTAAATAATATTTAAATTTAATTACTTGAAAAGTCTGTTTTAAATTGTCAAGTTGCAAGTAGTTATTTACCAAGATCTGATTATGAATCAACAAATGGTAAAGTGAATAAACATTTGCAATTAGAAAGGTTGTTCCTAAAGGCCTCGACAAATTCTTAGTTGGAATTACAGGATCTTTTGTAATTTGAATTGATTCTTTTATTGCATTATGATTGTGATATTTTACATCGTTGAATGGACCCATTCGAAAACAATTGGATGATGACAAAATTATCAACGATTGGAATTCCTTATTTCTATTCAACAACGTATGAATAGTTCTTTTATTCATTAACCTCAGAAACAATAAATAAAAAACATAAAGGTTCTATTTATTCTTAGTCCTAGACTGTTATGCTTTAACCGCTGGTACCTATGGAAATAAAGAAAGATTGTAAGGTCCTAGTAGGCCAATGCGTTTAACTTCTTTGTTTGGTTTCGTTGATAACAACCAAGGAGGGAAAGGGCTAAGTACCAATGCCAAAGGCCCATAAAAAGGGAACAAGGAACTCTTTAAGCCATAACCATAAGAAGCTCCACTTGATCCAAGACCCATCTTTCCAATTTTGAGCTAAAAAGGAGAAGCCGAGGTCCCTTGACCCTTCGTTAGGTTATCCCTTCCCCTGGTTTCGGGCATTGACCTTGGCTCATGTTACTTGTTCCCTATCCTTGTCTCTATATAGATCCCTTATCTTTTGCCCTGGCCTCTTCGTTACTGAGTTCTTCCCGAAATAAAGATAGAGGGAGTGGCTGTTGTACTAAGGTATAGTAAGAGGAGCTAGATTAATGGTAGCTGAAAGGAAGATTTAATGAATATCCTTGGAAAGCAAGTGTAGCCAAGGAGGGAATCCCCTTCGTTGTTGGCTGTTCCAAGGGGCAGGACTCAGCTCTGGCTTTGGCTATTCCCTTAACAACAACTCCTTGAACTCAGAAGCCGTTAAGGAAAAAAACCTGAAAACCGTTAGCTGCATTCATTCATTCATACTGTCAAACCACTGACACCATTAGGAACCGTAGGAGTATGGATTGTTTGGTAATTTCCATTTGTTCCTGTGTAGCTAAGCAACAAGCAAGGAAGCTAACTAGATTCTTTACCGCAGGTTGAGCTGCAGTCGAGAGGAGCTGCACTGGTTAGGCTCTATCGAGAGGGCGACATCCATCTACTTAGCAAAAGAAAGTAACAAGACCTTAGGGATATAGTTCTTATAAATCCTTCTAAATAAAACAGGATTAAAAAGAAATAAGAAATCCTCTACCACCCCGATCGAGGCTAGGTCTTAATGGTTAATCAAAGGTGTTTTACGCCGGTCGTCGGCCTAATTCCTTTAATTCAAAGTGGTAAACTCGAGCTCAAATTCATCCAGCTCGGTACCTCCAGTAAGTTCGGTTCGCAACCTCTAATAAAGGTGTAGTGACATGATCGGGATTGCACTAGATAGTGTTTCAAGGCCAGTTCTTGCCGTCTCATCGGTGATTATCTGAAGTCTTGTGAACTACTATAGGAAATTCATCAAAGGATATTCTTTCATGGCTGCCCCGCTCACTGATTTGTTGAAGAAGAATAGAGCTTGGGTTTGGGATGCTAGATGCCAAGATGCATTCGAGGTTGAAAACGAGCGGTGATGGAAGAACTGGTGTTAGCTCTTCCGGATTACACCAAGGCATACGAGGTACACACTGTCCGATTTTTCCATTGGCGGGGCACCGGTTGAGAAGCCGATTGAGGTATACTCCGTCCTGCATCATGAAATCGTAGAACTTCTCTACGCAATTGGCATACCGTTGAATCGACTCTACTTTACGATACCATTTGTCTGATCTTATAATATTTCTTAAATAAGATAAGAAATACTTTCAAAGCAACTACTTCACTGTTTCCCCGTTTTACACTTTTTTCGTCTTATAGATTAGGCTATTCGTTAAAGTTTCGTACTGGTATTCATTTATAGATCCGCCTAAGAAGGAAAGATTGGGCAGGGTAGTTAGGATTCCCCCTACTACTATAAAAGAAGAAGGATAGTAAAAAAAGAGAGCCCTTCGGTCCTGACTTCTTGGTATTTCTTTATAGCCAAACCAATGAGCTAAAGAGTTGGGTATCCTCCCCCACAAATTCTTAAAGAGTTAAGTGGGAAAAGCCCACCCAAAGAAAAGACATTTTAAGCCACGTTTGAAGACCTCTGCCTTCGTATCTATAATATATAAACTTTTCACCTATGTGCCTTCTGCAAGAGCCACAGTGACTGGAACAACAGGAAAGCCACCTTATAATCAGTCAAGCAGCAAGCAATTTGAATAGGGATTATGAATAGACCCTTACCCCTTCTATTGATTATTCTAAAGTGTTTCATTAAGTCGAATTGAAAGGCTCTTTATGCTTTGGGAATTCTCACTTATTTCATCTTTAAGAAAGATCCGCGCTACATGAACAAGGTTAAAGTTCCTAGAGAGGTATATTTCGAATATAGAGGAGTCAAAGTTCCCAACGATCAAGTAGTTTATCATATCCTTCTATGAACCGTACGAGCACATTCTGGTACCAGTTGAGAAGGAAGGTGAAATCATAGAGCTGACTTTTCCCATTAAGGTAGGCCGGACGAAATAGCTCCTGCTGCTCCAATATCAGAGTGAATCCCTTGGTAAATAAGAAGAAAGGCCGTTTAAAGACAATCTACGAGGGGAATAGGACTCGATCGAAGGCAATTAGTAGTGAAAACAGAGATATTCCTTGATTGAGCTGAGTGTTAATACAGATAGTCCTTTGAGAAGATGGTGTTGAGATCTCAGCTTGAGAAATATCTTTATATAAAGGTAGTTCGTCTTTTCTCTGACCAATAGCAATCACGGTTCCGAGACACCTCCCCCTATAAACTCCTGGGGAATAGAGCGGAGAGTAAACAATGGACCACACAGATAATGTGGGGCAACCCGGAACATGCGTTAAACGACCTTTTATATAAGTAGTTTATTCCTTACTTACTTTGTACATAACCGAATACGAGTAGGAGCATCGAGGGATGGCTACAAAGGAATACCAGAAGGAAAGGCCTTAGAGAGACATCTTCCCAATATCCTTTATAAATAGCTCTGGGGGAAGACTAGGAAACAGAAGAGCAGCGTTTCGGCCTAGCAGGATTCAATAGGGGGAACTAAGCTTAGGATAACCGAGAGTTACCAAGAAGCCATTCCCAGGTGTAGCCCACTGTTTCTTTAGCTAGTCTGGTGTTGTTCTTCTCCTAGTCTAGTTGTCTGTGTGTTATTTGTCTTTGATTTGAGGAAAGCAAGAGAGGGATCCAGTTGCCTTACCACCTAGGTTTCCTGAGGACGGATAGTTAGCTCTTACCATCAACATATCGATCGAGCATGTAGCCTGCTATTCCTTCCGGAGTGACGTAGCTGTTTCCCCATCTTGTTCTTTTTCAGATCATCGGTAAATTGCATTAGTAGGGGAAGAAGGCCCTCTCTTTTTATAGAGTATTGCAACCAAATATCAATTGTTGACGGCATGGGCAACCTATTCAGCAGATTGTTATCTCTTTTGGCTTCAAGAGATTAGGCAGTATAGATCCGTCTGAGAAGGATTCCTAGCTTGGCTGTTGGTAGCTAAGGCATTGGTTTAGGATCTATAGATAGGTGCTTGATGCTCCCCGCCCATTTCTTTATTATATGGATATGGAAAGATCCCTCTGGCCCTTCTTGATTTGCTGCCTTGGCATTCGTTATAGATCCATGGGTATGAATGTGGGATAGATCCATTTGTTAAGATCTAAGATATAAGGATTGTAAGTATAGATTCGGATATAAGAGATTGGATACCCTGGCTTTAATCTAGATTTCAGGATATGATCTTTTAACTATATCCCTACGGGGCTTCGTTTAACTTCTTCTATAGCTGCTACAGGGGAGCAACCTATCATGGATAGAAAGAATTGTTTGTTCGTATAGACGGGAAAGATATACTATAACTCTATCCCTACAGTTTTAATTTATTTTTAATTCTTTTTCTATTGCTAGATTCTTTAGAAAGATATCCTAGATATAGATCCCTAAGGTGTTTATTTCTTCTTAATCCTTACCTTTCAAAGGATATTGGATAAATAGATCCCGCTGTTTAGATCCATGGAAGGAAAGGGTATGTTTAAGGTATTTGATTGGAGTTCGAGTAATATCTTAATTTTATTTTAGTATTCTTTGATTAGCTTAATGTGCTTTAAGTAGGTTTGATGTTTTGCTTCATTATTCTTTTCATACTATCTGAGTAAATTGTGTATAGGAGGAATTTTTAATAATGTATATCTGACCTCTACTTTTATCTATATTCCGGGTCTCAAGAGTAGATCTAAATCCAATGAAAAAAGAGGTTACTTATTTATTTTACACAAGAATATTTATAAGTGTCTAAGTAGGTTTGGGCTAGGTCGTTGCGCTCCTGCCACCTCTTGTCAAAGTAGGCTGATGGGCAAGCCCCCGCCTGTCGCAATGGTGTGGGGCGTCGAGGTCCCCGTGGCCAACTCGAAGGGGCTGAAGTTCGACGCAGAGCTTTTTGGTTGTTAAGTTATAGCAGCACTGAGCAACATCCAACAGCTCCAATCCTTCTAGTTTGCACTGCTTAAACAGCCCTCGAGGAGTCCGTTCTCGGTACGAGAGCAATTGATGTTCCTATAACGACTGGCTCAAGAGCTCCAGCTAGCCCGAGACGAGATGGACCCGGATGAACTGAACCCATTGAAAATTTCCCAATGATAATCGGTTAACAGGTGCAATATAGGCCCTCTACTAAATAGACGCACCACATAGCATAGCCTATCTTACCGCTCCACTAAGAGCCTCCCTTACTATACCAGCATGCGCAGATCTCTCTTTCGGACTAAATTATTTATCACATCTTATCCGTGACGGTATTCCTATTTGTCCTATTCGTCTTCTAGTTGGTTAGAGATCAGGACTTTAAACCCAAAGAAAACAACAAATCAGTAGTTATTCCTCGTGTTCTTAAAGATTAGGAATCAGAAGAACAACGTTTCAGGCTAGCGAGACTCATAAAGGGGAAAGAGATGCGAAGGATAACAGTCACCACAAACAGAGACTAAAGCAAATGTTGGATTCAAAGCGGGCGTTAAAGAGTACAAATTGACTTATTATACTCCCCTAAAGCGCGAGCCACGATACGAAAACAAAAATCAGAATCAAAAAGAAAAAGATATCGTGATGTAAGTCTATAATTCCTTGCATCATAGGTGTTGCTTCATCTTGAGATCCTAATTGCCATGGTTCTGCTGCATCACAAGGAGACATTGTGAGGAATAGACATTCTAGAACAATCATGATATTATTTTCATTCTTTGACTGCTCTGCTCCCCCAATGAAGGAAGACTTGTATTCTACTAATGCCTTGGTTTTTCCAAGAGAAAAAGATGCAAACTTCCCCTATTTCGTGGTTGATTGAAAGACTGACCATCTCAAAATGTAATAAGCAATAAATGGGTCTTTCGTACTAAGCTTAATCTTGAGGAGTGTGGTTTATTCCCTCCTCACCACTCTCCCCCATTACGAACTATTTGGATTTGGCTTGTGGGTTTATCCGGGTGATCAAAGCCCTTTCTCACTAGAGCTAAAGAAGCTAAGCCTTTCTATAGATGAAGCTAAAGTAAGTACAGAATACCTTGTTTAGATGAACTCTTCGAGAAACTGGACCAATCTTGAGTTCTGAACCAGAGAAGCGAACATTGTAGCACTTTGGAGCCCCAGATCTGAGATCACACGATTTTCAAAATCGAGAATTCAGTTATATTCCTTCTTTCTTTGGAGTTCCCTTCCTTTGCTGGCTTGAATGGGAGGGGCCGTCGTTGGTGCGTAACAGAGCTTTTCTATCGACGATCTTTCTCGGTGCATAAGCGAGGCTTAGCGGTCGATTGAAGGCAAGTCTGGAGGTGACTACCCGGTCATAGACTGCTAGCTACTATGAAAGTAATGCAGGCGGCCCTTTTTTCGTGATTATGCGCTTTTTGGAGATGATATCCTCATTGTTGATGCGAAAGTTGCCAAGCATTACATGGGTTTAGTCTCCCGTATAGGAGTATCGTTTTCTCCTGGTTGATTTCGAAGACAGGGTGTTTTGAGTTTGCAAAGAGATTTGTTGTGAAGGGTTGCCAACTCAATCTTTCGCCGGTTTCAATGCAAGCTTTGCACACAGCCCGCTCTACAGTGGCTATCTGCCTTCAAGTTGAGAAGTATCGTGTTTGCAATCCATGTATACTTTTCCGCTTGAAGGGTGCTCGATGGAAAGGTTCAATTTTACCACTTCTATCTACCCAACTAGTCCTATTTGATCTAAAAAATCCAACCTGGAAACTGTATCTACCCCAGAAAACCCTCTATCTCCAAGCCCGGTTGGGCAAGCTTTGATGCCTCTACTCCCAACAAGTTATGGGTCGAGATCGTGGAACTATCGCTCAAGAAGTAAGTAAGCTGGTCCCTATTTGGTCATAAGGATAATCGTTCTTCTTAGGTCAGGGACGGGCCGGCCATAGGTTCGAATCCTGCCACCTTTCTTGTGGATCATCATGTGGTTACCGGATGATGGGAATAACAAAGCATAAATTTTGAAATGAGCATGAAATGTCAATATATGAGTTCTTTCATTATTCGTTATTTCCGGGTCTTTTCATTGCATTCACTTACAACAAGAAAGAACCACCAGTGTTTGGTGTAGCACCTTCATTTTGGTGTATTCTTCTTTCTTTCCTTGGTCTTTCGTTCCGTCATATTCCTAATAGCTTATCCAATTTTGGTCATTCTACTGGTAATTTCAAATCTCGATAGATCCCTTTTAAATTTTGTTTTGACTTGACCAATTGTGACTCGACTAATGTTCTTATACTGCTCCTTATACCAATCCTTGTTGGTCAATGCTCTACCAATTCCTTTCTGCTTAAATATCTCTTCCCCGCTTACCGTTTCAAGGTAATAGGACTTAGGAGCTAAGAAGATTCTTGCCTTGAGATGGTATTCATATTTGAATTTCCCTAGTTTTGTATCTGAGAGCATTGATTCTCGAAGTGGACTACCTAGAACAACTGAGTTTGTATCCGTGTAGTAGCAGTCATCTCTCGAAATATAAGGGGTATATGTAGATTCTAGAACAGACAGTGATTGCAACAGAGATTTGAACTGTTGAGTGAGTTGGAGGCATCCATGAAGTACTATCTTTCAGTACTTTAAGTGGTTGACGATCACCAAATCTGTCTAGGCATTAATGCATCGTTTGAAGCGGCCTAGGAAAATTTCTGGATTGCCCAGTCAGAATGTGGAGAAGAACCAAAACGAAATGGTTCCGAGAACTCAAAACTAAGAAGGAATGCCGCTTATTACTAAAATTAAAATCCATGTTTTTGCAACAGTTGCGTTCTTCTATGCAAGAAGAAGACACAAAGAAGTTTGGATCCAAAAAAGTATGCTTAGGCAGTTATTTCAATGAGCACGAGATTATGAAGGAGTATGGCCAGGATATACCTTTTCAGCATAAATCCACACCACCAAGTGGTGAGATAGCGCAAATAAGGGCCAAGAAGAATAAAAGCCTAGGGTTGTCCAATCGAGAAGGATATACTCCGACCCCCTTTTGGTAGAACAGAAGTTTGGTAAACTTTTGTTAAGTGAAAGCTAAAACAAGATATAGAATTGAATCTCACGGTTCTAGAACAGCAGCGGCTTACTAGCTGCTGAAAGTGGTTCCGGGCACCACTCGGGCAACTGACTGATCAGGTCTGTCCATCCAATGAATGGTTCTGCTACTGTCTTTTTTTCCAGCGCTCATACGAAGCTCGGGTCGATCGGCCATAACCACTTCCAGCAGGAATCGCTACAACCGACGTTCTTTAATTCGGTAATCTAATGGATTGAATGGATTACGGTACTGTTTCTTTCTTTCGATGAATTAACTTATTTATATGCTTATATATGCGATTTATTGACCTAGACATAGGAGGGATTTAGAAAGATTTAATAGAATGGATCCCCTTATTCTAGATAGAGAAGGAATTCCCATAACTCTCTCCTACGGGTGTTACCTTATTGTTAATCCCTTTTCTATTGCTAGATTGTTTATAAGGAGAAGAAAGAATAGAAAGATATCCCTTAGGCCTTGTTTTCTTGGTTCTTCCTTGTTGCTTGAGTTTAGGGTCATCTAACCTATGTAGTTATTGGTTCCCTTTATTAGAGATAGATTAAACTCTAAACACCCATTGGTAAGAGATGAGTTACGTCCTTCTCTAATAAAAGAAGGCATAACAGCCATTAAAACAAGGCCCGCATGAGAGAGTTAAACGAATTAATACCAGACATAAAGAAAAAGAACACGGGTTAGCTTCTTTGCTAACTGCTGGCTTAGCTGCTTTTATCCACTGCCTTTTCGAACATGTGCTTTAGCTGCTATAGCTGCTGTTAAACGAAGACCTTTCAGATACAGTTAAAAGAAATCTTGGGTGCCAAGGGGGGATACGTGATGCTATGGTTACGGTTATGGCAAAGGCCCTGGTAGTCGTGTATAACCGTAGCGTAGTGCCAGTGGAGCAGGTGGCAAACTCACGATATAGGTCTCTCTATGAGCAAGCTTTTTTAAAATCCATCTCTAATTCATTTAATTCGCGCTAAAGGGCAGCAAAGACAAAGAATTTAATTATTTTGGTTTGATTTGCTTGAGAAATTAGAATATTTCTAGTACTCATGACTGAGTCATGACTCGTGAGATATCTTTTTTGGCAAATTTATCTTTATTGAAAAACATACGTAGTTTATTTTATTTAAAGATCCCTAGCTCCTTATCTATGTTACTCTTTCGGCTTATGAGAGACTTCATGTTTAGGAGAGACACTGTCTTGCCTTTGCTCGTGTTCCTATTAGACTTGAGGAAAGACTCGCTTGGACTAGAAAACCACTGGGGACTACTACTCTTAATGTTAGTGAGATTTGTATTTAACCGTACAAGCGCATAAATTTGTAAAACAATTTAAACATTAGGGTAGATTAAACATTTTGTGAAACAATTTAAACAATATTTTATCCTAATCTAGTTCATATCTTTCAACAAACTCATGACGAAATAAAATAGGGAAAAGTAGCATATACAACCCCACGTATAAAAATAGGGGCAAATAACCCTCACATCTAACAGCTTTTTAACGCCGATCGATTTTCTTTTCCTCTCTTTTCTTTTCGTTGTGACATTCTGTCAAATACCTTGCTTCAAGTGTTCTTCTTCTTGTCTCTCTTGTTCTATTGACTTTACTTCCTCTCTCTCGTCCACATAACAAGGGGAATCTGCTGTGCAATTTTTTCAACATTAACCATCACCGGAACTGTAGGAGATGAAGCTCATTGAACTGTATGAAAGCTTGAAGAACGACGAAGGTTGCGCCTCCACCGCTGCGGCTGATGTGGACTCATCCTCGGCCAGGGGGGTGGATCTGCAATGTCTCTGAGCATATGAGAATCAAGATGGGGGGCAGGGAGTGGAAGGGAGGTGTGGGGTGGAGAAGGAGAGGGCTGGCGCAACAGGCGTTGAAGCAAGCCTTTAACTTCACGCCTCTCTATTGCAATTTGATTTGCATTTTGCCTTTGAGATTGTGGCGTAGTGCTACTAATCTTTTGTTTGGACACTGCAATTTGAGTTGCCTTGTTTACATCTTATCTACAGTCTGTTTTACTTGGAATTTTATGTTGTGTGGTGGAGAAGAATGGCATAAAAAAAAAGATGTACGGTGGTGGTAGAGAAAGGTGTTTGACAAAATGCCACAATGAAAAGAAAAAAGAGAAAAAAATAAATTCTGCAGCGCTAGGAATGTTATTGTGGGTGGCCCAAAATTAATTATAAATTTAAATATTATAGATAAATTTGAGAAAAAAAATGTAAAATTAAGTACGATTATAATATTTTAATATCATGTAGCGTTCTTTAAAAAATCAATAATTTAACATGATTACTTCAAATATTTTTGTATTGTTTCCATGTGTTTAAATTATCTTTCTATTATCATGGTAGAAATAAATAAATCAAATAGAACTATATTAATCCCAAGCAATAAATTCCGCACACTAATTTTCAATTTATAGGAATTTTTTTATTTATAAGAAGAATATTACTCCCTCCGTCCCATTATAGATGTCCTACTTTTTATTTCGGGCGTCTTGTTACAGTTGTCCTACTTCTTTTTATAGAAATATAATTAGTTTGGTTAATTATACTCACTTTACATCTTTCAACCTACTTTTCTCCTTATTTTTGTGTCATTCACTATTCATTCTCTTTTTACCCACTATATTTTACTATTTGTACTCACTTTATTTTATTGTTCACTCTATCTCTCTCTATATATAATTTGTATAATAATATAATAAAAAATATAAAAAATTCAAAATATACTATATGGTGGTGGGGGGCCCAAGGTCCCCCATGCCCTCCAATGTAGCTCCGTCAGTGAAATTCTGGATGGCGTTAGAAAACGGGAGGGGATATTTGCCCCTACTTTGTATACGTTAACCCCAACCCTTATCTTAGGGGTGTAAAAGAGATCAAGGTTGACAAGTTAAGGTTGTATACGGTACTTTTCCCTATAAAATATGAAATAAATTATTAGTTGGGCATACAAATGACTTCACACTCGATAGCTGATATGATTTGCAATGTGTTTTAACAATGCTAGATTTGTTACATAGATATGGGAGTACAATATTATGCATCTTCACATATATACAATTATGATGCATTTTATATGTTAAGATAATACTCTCTACGTTCAACTGAACTCGTCTTCTTTTCTTATTTGGACTGTCCCATTTAACTTGTCGTGTTTCCTTATAAGGAACTAATTAATTAACCCTTCAAAAGTAAGTATGAACCTACCAATTTTCTCTTTTTTCTTACATTTCTCCTTAATATTAATGGTGTCGTACAGTACATGAACTGGGACGAATGGAATACATTTTTATGATTATGCATGCTATGATGCCCTATGATGTGTCATGTAATGACAATTGTAGATCCTAAAAATCAAAAGTCCAGATTGGATTTTGGTTTGTGTGGGAGGAAAAGTTTTTATTTGTTCATTTCCCTATATTTACATATAGTATATATGTTCTCAATTGACTAATTTGTTCTTGACACATGATACAGTAGAACCTCTAGAAAAGAATACTCTATTTAGGAATAAATTCTTATTTTGTCATATATTTTTATGATCCCAATTTGGAACCAGTTATAAATAGGAATAAACTCTTTATTTGTCATAATTCATATTTTTTTCGGTCTCATATTAAGGAAATACACCTCCATTTAGGAATAAATCACACTATATATATATATATATATATATACATACACACACACACACAATAGATTTAGGTTGATTTAAATATTTTTCTAAAGTTGCTTGTGACAATTACTTGATCTTTTTTATTGTAACCATAACCTTTAACTTGCGTGTCTTCAATAGCTCGTCCACATGACTACCTTCTTGTTGAACTCAAAATATTTTCAACTTGTCGAGTAGTTAAATGCATATTTTTAAGTGATGGACTCTACATATTCTAGGTGAAATAAATCAATACATGTAATGCACATATATAATACGTTATACAATACATGCATTTAGTAATTATAATACATGAAAAAGTTTGCACCACCAAGAGTAGTAGTTCTAGAGGGGCCCCACAAATCAGAATGTACATATTGAAGAGGCATAGTAGTTGTATGTTTTCCAGTAGGATATGGAAGCTTCTTATTCTTCTCTAACACACAATCTTCACAGTGAACTAGTTTACTATCTGCAGATATATCAAGGATGCCTTGCTTTCTAAGTTCAGTCAATCCTTTCTCACTCACATGTCCTAGTCTAGCATGCCATAGTTGAGAAATATTATCACTAACATGCTCAGATTCACCAATTATAGTTTCAGTTAATAGATGATAAAGACTGTTCTTCTTTACACCTCTAAGTATGATTTTAGAATCTTTTATAACAGTCATGTTACCATTAGCAGATCTAAACTCATATCCAGACTTTTCAAGCCAACCAAGTGAGATAAGATTTCTTTTCAAACTTGGAATGTACCTCACATCTGTTAGTGTTCTAACAGATCCATCATGTAGCTTGAGTCTGATGGTGCATGTGCTTTTAACTGAGCATGTTTGATCATTTCCCAGCAGTACTTCTCCATTATTGGTTTCCTGCAAAACAGAAAACCATGATTTATAAGGACACATATGGAATGAAGCACCAGTATCAAGAATCCAATGATTTTCAGTATCAGAGTTTATGATATTCAAGGCTTCAGCCTCTGGCTCAGCAATATCTACAGAATCAATGTTAGATGGATTCTTCTGTTGCTTCCTCTTCCAGCTATAACAATCTCTTCGGATGTGGCCTGGCTTCTTGCAGTAGTAGCACTTGATAGCATCTTTGCTATCTTTTTCATTTTGCTTGAAGCCTGCAACCTTCTTGGGATCCTTCCATGGCTTATTGCCCTTGCTCTTTGTGAATTTTCATTTCACATTCAGACTCTCACTTGCAGATCCATGCTTGGCTTCAGAGGCTCTCTGCAACTCTTTTGATTTCAAAGCATTTTGAACTTCTTCCAAGGAGATAGAAGACTCCATTCCATACAGCATTGCATCTTTCAGATGATCATAGGACTTTGGAAGGGCATTCAGCAAGATGATAGCCTTATCTTCATCTTCTAATGTCACATCGATATTTGCAAGATCATCTAGAGATTTGTTGAAGTCATCTAACTGATCAACAATGCTCTTTTCTTCAAGGATCTTGTAGGAATAGAGCTTTTGCTTCATGTATAAGCGATTTGCCAGTGATTTTGTCATATACAGCTTCTCAAGCTTCAACCATACTGCCGCTGCAGTTGTTTCCTTCGCGACTTCGCGAAGCATCTTATCTCCTAGGCAGAGTATGATCGCACTATGAGCCTTCTTCATGATTTCTGCTCGTTTATCTTCATCTTCTTTCTTATCTTTCTTGTCTTTCCCTTCAGCGGATGACTCTCAAGATGGAGCTTTCTCACTCTTCAGCACTCCTTCAAGGCCTTGCTGAATCAACACAACCTGCATCTTGATTCTCCATAGCGCGAAATCATTTTTCCCGGTGAACTTCTCCATCTCAAACTTGGAAGTTGCCATAACTCCACATCACAACCTCCTTTCGAGTAGATCTGCAAATCTGGACTTCTCTAATCACCTTCTTATTCACCAAACGACTTAGATCTGATCCTCAATCGTAGTAGGAACGGCTTCCCACAGACGATGCCAATTTGTTAAGAAAATGATCAACAGATCGTGGATCACACAATCACACTAATGGAACAGTAACTAATCGAAACCCTAGAAATGCAGGAATTAAGAATAAGCTATGAACACAAGATGTAACGTGGTTCAGATCTAGAGTAGATCCTACATCCACGGGCAAAAATCAGGCGATATTTTATTATTTCATAAGTGCAGAAATGCACTACTACACAGCTACAAGAACTCACAAAGAAAACAAGAAATACAACATCTCTCAAGCCTCTAACAATGGCTACTGCTATCTCTCTCTTCTTAGCTCTCTACTGTGTATCTTCTCTCTCTCTTCAGCTAATCACAAGCTAAAAAATGAATTACACGTGACAACTACTCAGATATATTGAGCTATATGATAACTAACTTTCCAGCCGTCAACTCCAAGCTTCCAAAATCGATTAGGATAAGTTGTCACTCTCCAACTTGATCCCCAAGCTATGTTGATATTGCTGCCAAGTCCTCCACCTTAGCTTATATATCTATGCAGTCACACCCTTCACATATTTAATTAATGACGATATGAGGTCGACCTCATATAAGTACTTCTAATAAGACTATCGGCAGTCGTAGTGTTTTTATGAGGTGTGATGGAAATAGAGACAGTCAGCTGCTGTGAGACTGTCTCTATGGAGTGTCTTCAACTAATTAGTTTATTATTTTTAATATTAATTTTGCATTCATTTTAATCATAAATTTGAATTTTTTATTAATTAAAATAAAAATAAAAAATTGTATTAATCCAAAAATAAAAAAATATTAGTTTTTTTATTAAGAAACATATTAAAAATGAAAAATAAAAAATGAGAAAAAGAAAAGAAAAAAAAACTGATGAAGAAGAAAAAATCAAAAAAGGAAAAATTAAAAAATGAAAGAAAAAAAAAATTGAAGAAGAAAAAAACTGAAAAAATGAAGGAAGAAGAAGAAGAAGAAGAAGAAGAAGAAGAAAATGATCGAGACGGTCTCTATGGGATCAAACTGTCTCGAGATAGTGGGTGTTGCAGTGGACTGTCTTCATGAATTGGGTGTCTTGAGACACCCATGGAGACAGCCACGACAGATAGTTTAAGTGTCTCCAACTTTCATAATTCACTTACAAAAAGATGGATAAATTTCCACTTTATACTACATGATTGCATATAAACTTAACGAAAAAAAAAAAAACTAGCTAAAAAATAAAGTTTGCCATCTTTAATTAGAAGTTACAAAATGAGATATTTGTTCTATTCAAGAATAAAATTTATTTTAAGATTCAATAATTATTAGACTACGGATGTAATGTATCACTCAATTATTAGAAAAGTCCGAACAAAAAAATAATATTAGCATTGTATAAATATTGTACTCTTTAGATGTTTTGTGTGTGCACGTCTGTCAATATTGTAGTAAAATGACCAAACAAAGATATAAATATCAACGAAAACACTTAAAACATATATACTACTATAAGACTAATTATTATTTAAATCACAAACCTATGCCATTATCTACCGTTGCAACGCAACTTTTAAAATATTGCCAATTAAACAACTTTAAACCCACACAATATGTAAAGTATTGCAAATTAAATCACAATTTATTTAATTTTTACAATTAGGACTTGAAGCCTAAATTTTAAATACCTAATTACCTAATTACCCAATAATAAATTAATCAAACCTAATTACCTAATCACAATGTCCAAAGACATCATCGTACATTTCAGTTCTATCCGACAAATATTGTCCGATAATAATTACACACACACTCTCTCTCTCTCTCTCTCTGCTTCTTCAGACAAGAATTCGCCCCTTATTTATTTAGATATGTTGCGGCCCACGTAAATTTACAGATATGTATATAATATTAATGGGAGGAAGGAACGAATGCGGAAAGTTCAATATGGGGGGGTGGATAAAAAATCTTTCTCAAATCTTCACAAACCCCCCTTTTCCTTTTTTTCATTTTATTTCCCATCGATTTTCAGTGATCATTTTTCCAAAATTAAGGTTTCTGCACATTTTTTCTGACTGGAACGCTCTAATTCCTCTCTAATTTCATGTTTCGAGCTGCATTATTCTTCGATGAAATAATTGTTGTTGCTATTTCACGCGTTTTATTGATTGATTTGAAGGGAATTATTTTCTGAATTTGTTTTATTGTCGATGATTTTGATCGCAGGAAAATTAAATTTATTGTTTTATTCTGAGGTTTTCGGGAAAATATATTCCCCAAAATTTCAGAGCCCTAGTTGCAGAATTCGTGGTGTAATTAAGCTGTATTGATAGGAAATTCGAGCGGTGGAATCGGTTTGGATTTTTGTGTTGTCGTTGTCGATAAAATCTGGCAATTTGTCGAAATTTTATTATCTGGAAATTTATAGATAGATTTATTTTATTTTTTGGATTTATAGACATATTTAAGGGGGCAGACTTGAAGAATTTAGTGAGAGGATCGTACATTTGTATAGAAAAATATGGAGCACAAAGAGAAAGAATTCGTGATCGATATCGAAAACAGTGACGCTAATTCGAGTAAGGATCCTTCCTCTGATTCTGATAGCAAATGGGGGAAGAAATCTTTGAATAAGCTTGTTAGTGGGATTTTGAATTTGAACGGCTCGGTTGAGGATGAGACGGGTGTGAAGTCGGATGGTGGATCGGAGGAGGAAGGTTCTGATGAGACGACGAAGTTGTTGGGGGATAGGGCCCATGGGGGAGAGCAGGGCGAGGGGCCGGTGCCCCTTGTGGAGAAGGACAATGAGAGGGAGAGACGGAAAGGTGGGAAAGTTAAGAAGGCTGCAAAGCCACCACGGCCTCCTAAAGGTCCGACGTTGGATGCTGCTGACATGAGGTTGCTCAAGGAGATCTCGAGAATTGCCATAAAGAAACGGGAGAGGATGGAACGTATTAAAGCATTGAAGAAGATGAGGTCGAATAGATTGCCATCCTCGTTGTCGTCATCTTCGTCTTCATCATCATCTGTATGTTCATCTGCTGCCACCATCTCGGCCATGTTCGTCACTGCTTTCTTTTTTCTTGTGCTAATCTTGCAAGGTATATAGCCATCTTATATGTTTATATTTTCATTATTAAATTCATGATAGAAAGTGAATTAAGTAAATGGCTACATAATTTATAAGTCATTTTCATATCATATTACTTGGAGATATTTTGTTTTTATGGGTGTGAAGAATTGCGAGGAAGATGCAAATTTTTGTTTAAGATTTCCATTTCTTAGGAGGATTACCAAATCTTATTTTGTTGAAGTTTTTGATGCTTTGATTTCATTTTGTCAAATATACGACGTGATTGCTTTCAGCAATTTTCCTTTTATGATCGGTTGAACTGTAAGAGAATGTTTCAAGAAGTAGTAATCGGACAAAGATTTCTTCTGCTAAATATATGACTGGTTTTATTGCAGTTCACCATTAGATAGAATCGTCGGAAAGGAACTATTCTTGTTTTCACATGGTGAAATTAACTAGTCTTAGTTCTTGCATACGGAGCTGGTCTTGTTGTATCCAAAATCTGGATCTTGTGATGCAGTTTATGCTCAACTGAGATTAATGAAATGGTTGTATACCATTTGTTAAATCGAGCATCACGTTCTTGCAGTACAAGTAGATACCTGAATACTACACATATGTTCCTCAAGGTACAATTAGAGATAGTGGTGTCTCATGCATGTTTGTAGAGACAATCTTATTGCCCAAAAAAGGATTTAGGAAGAAAACGAACGAAGGGTTGTATACACATAGTTGGATTTTTACTTTGGGCGATAGTTTGGAATAAAGCTAATGTAGGCTGCTAACCACCAAACTTTGATTGATTGAACGATTTTTAATTTGTTATAATCATCTAATCCTTTAACTACTTATTAGTTGATACTTTTCGAGTTTGAACGTATATGAAATGCTACTGCTGGCGAACATAAGCTTTTCAGTACGTATTAAGATCTGTAATGTTGTTCGTCTGTAGGTCTGAGCTCTAGCACCGGTTCTAATTTGATAATCACGGGAGCTCCTCAACCTCAGCCAGCACCAGATACGACGGGTATGTCGCCCGTCCAGTTCTACAGAACTGTTATGTCAGATGATGGTGCTTCACCGAGATACTTACCTCCCAAGTAGGTACTGTATCTTATGCTCGGAGCCTTCACCTACGCGTTAACTTGGTTTACCGACTATTGTATTCGCTCGATTGTTAACTTTGTCCATTGCAGATCTACATAACTGCTCTTAGCTGGCTGGGATGGAACAGAAGTGAATGAAAATGACGAGAATGAAGACGAGCATCTCTGGTAAATGACGTAGTTTTGGTTCTTTTATTGATGGAGGGATCAAACTCTAACTGAATGCACATAATTTCTGTGACTCTTTGTAAATGAGAGGTTGCTTGAATTCTTTTGCACTTGTTGAAAGATTCTTTGTATCTATATGCCAAGGATGAATAAATATAACTTCACTTTTCTTGTGAAGCGCAGAGTGAATTTTATGATAATGTTTGCTACAAATGATCAAATAAATACATTTTTTAATTTTTTATGTGCTTATGCGGTTTGGATCCTAATCTTTGACCCGTCTCACTTTCACGCATGATTTCCCTTTTTCTTTCGATTGAGGTGATTTGTGTTTCGATTTTAATTGATGTTGTCTTTTTTTCATCTGGATTTGGACACATGTAATTAGATACAAATTTGAATCTGATTTGGACCTACGTATGTAAAATTATCGTCACTGATCTTGTATTCTTGTAAATGGCATTTTTAGTGTATTTTTTTAAAATTAATTTTGTACGAACACCTCTTTAAATCTATATCTAAGGTACTGTTTTTTGTCTAATGAAATAATCATGAATCATCGATAGTATGTATATTTATTTCGTTGTGAGTTTATTGAAAGATATGAACAAGACTAGGATAAATTATTCCTCAAGTGTTGAAAGGTGGTGCAAGAACATTCTCATGTTCTTGTGTTCTTGATTTGTGAACAAAGAATTGTCAATGTTCAAAACAAAAGGAAAAGGACGTAAGCTAGGTAATACGAATAATCTCACATATCTCTTTGGCTTGGTCATATCAATGAGGTGATAACAATATTGAGAAAGTTAAGACTATCTCACATCACTGACTTTTAGTCTTATGTTGCTTGCAAATCCTACCTTAAGGAAATATGACCAATAGAACACTCTTTGGGAAAAGTATAAGACTACTCACATCGCGCCTCTATCCACCATGCTCGAGGGTGGCTCGAGACGGGGGTAGCTCGAGCACCCCGTGTGGCAAGCCGCCGCGCCTCGAGGCGTGCTCGAACGCTCGGGACCGGCTCGAACTTCGCGCGTGCAAGCCACGCGCTCCATATTCAAATAATAATAAAAAAAAATTAAACACGCACCTAACGTAAAAAAAAAATTTAATTTCGAATGTTGCTTTCTCAACGGCTATTGCCGATTTAATTATTTTTTTTATTTTTCCTTCACTATAAATACATCCTCACAACCCTCATTCATCTCACACCAAAAACACAACCTCTTTCTCTCTCAAATTCAACTACAAAAAAAGGTCGTCGTCGAGTTTTTCATCTTCGTCGGTGGAATATGTCGAGGGCGGCACCGACGACGAGGTAATGGAGATGATGGCGGACGTGGATAGATACATACGTGCACACGTAGCGGCGCAGAAAAAGAAGAAGAAGAGGGCGCGGGGGTTCGTCGACCTCGACCGAGAAACGGCGTGTGCGCTCTTACACGCCGACTACTTCGCCGACAACCCCACATAGGGCGAGCATTTTTTCCGACGCCGTTTCCGGATGCATAAGCATCTGTTCTTGCGCATCTGCAAGACGTTGGAGGAAAACGTCTGCTACTTCACGCATCGACAAGATGCACTCGGACGATGGGGGCTGACGTCGGTGCAAAAATACACGATGGCGGTGCGACAACTGGCCACCGGTGGTGCTGCGGACTCCTTCGACGAGTACCTGAAGATCGGCGATAGCACGGGCCGGCTTGGCCTCAAAAAATTTTGCCGAGCAATGATCGACCTCTTCGACGAGCAGTACTTGAGGAAGCCCAACGCTGCCGACACCGCACTTCTGCTCCAAATGCACGAGGCGCGGCATGGGTTTTCGAGGATGCTCGGGAGCCTGGATTGCATGCACTGGGCTTGGAGGAACTGCCCAAAAGGGTGGGCAGGTGCCTACACTCGCGGCGATCAAGGCGTGCCTACCTTAATCTTGGAGGTGGTGGCGTCGCAGGATTTGTGGATCTGGCATGCCTTTTTTGGGTGTGCGGCTCCAACAACGACATCAATGTCCTCAATCAGTCGCCTTTGTTCACGGACGTGCTTGAGGATAGAGCTTCACCGTGCACCTTCACCATCAACGGCAACCGCTACGACAAGGGGTATTACTTGACCGACGGAATCTACCCTTCTTGGGCAACACTGATCAAAGCGCCGAAGGTTGAAATTGACCCAAAGACGACGAGGTTCAAGAGGATGCAGGAGGCGGCCAGAAATGACATAGAGCGGGCCTTTGGAGTGCTCCAAGCCCGATGGGGAATAATCCGCGCTCTGGATCAGTGCTGGTACACGAGGCATCTCCGAGACATCATGTTCGCGTGCATTATTTTGCACAACATGATCATCGAAGACGAGCGGGGGGATGTGGAGAATTGGAGAGACGACTCCGATTCTCCGTCCACTAGCGGGATATCCCGGAGGACCTGTCCGATGGCCTTTAAGACCTATCTCGCTCGGGAAGCCGACTTGAGAGATCAACGAAAGCACGTTCGGCTTACCAATGATCTCACCGAGCACGTTTACCAGAAATTTGGACCTCTACGGAAGTAATCCACATTTTAATTAATGTAATTTTTTTTATTTTAATTAATGTATTTTTTTAATTTAATTAATGTATTTTTTTTTATTTAAATTAATGTAATATTATTTTTATTTGAATTAATGTAATATTATTTTTATTAATGGAATTACATGAATTAATTTAATAAATAAAAATGGAGAATTATTTAATATTGTGCTGGAGCATCCCTTGAAGACCGTTGGGATGCAGGGGTAAGGATCTCTAAGGGTGCTCTAGTGCTGGAGCACCCATTGGAGACCACTAATGGTTTCCAAGGGATGCAGATAGTCTAAGAAGTTAAGAGCATCAGAACTGGTTGAACCTCAAATTAGATCCACCATGTTTTGAGCTAATTGTGGTATTAGTTTGACTCATCATACTGACTTATATGAATTAAATTTTGCATTTAATTAAATTTAAAAATTACATTAATTGAAATGAAATAAAATTACATTAAACATAAATAATAAAAATACATTAATTAAGATAATTACACTAATTTAAAAAGAAAAAAATAATAAAGGAAAATAAAGAAAAAAAACAATTACGAAACAGAAAGAAAAATACAATTTAGAAATAGAGAGAAAAAACAATCCAGTAAACCAAAAAAAAAAGTGAAGGAAGAAAAAAAAGGATAAAAATGTAAAAGACAATAACAATCAAGAAAAAGATAGAAGAAAAAGGAGATGAAATAAAAAAAAAAAAAAAAAAAAAAAAAGGTGTCCCTAACGGGTTTCAAAGTTCCAACCCCTGTCATCAACACTATCAAGCGATGGCTCAATCATCATGCGATGCCCTGGTTTTACAAAACTTTCTATTGCTCGTGCAATGCACACGTCCCTCCACTTTTCCCTCTCGAGTCGGACATGATAATACGAGTCGGTCGCAATAGACCTTGGCTCATTTTTGGACTGGCTCGTCCATTTGTTGGCTCGAGCAAGCTATAGGCGCCCGATGTTGATGCTCTAAGACATGATAGAGTTGATCCGCATAGATATGTATGGACCGTTTCCAACTCGAGCACAAATTGGTTATGCGTTTCAATGATGATTTCTCAAGGTATGGATACGTGTATCTCACGAAACACAAATCTAAGACCTTCTAGAAATTAAAGAAGTTTAAGTTAGATAGTGACATAGCAGATTGTGCTGATAAGGTAGATTGAATATTTTTTTACTTGAATTTTCTTGATGTTATTAACTTAAATAATTATTTTGTATAAGGTTGTTAAAAATCAAGTTTCTGCAATCAAATGAGTCTTGATCAATAATCGGGGTCTAACTATTTCACAGTTGAAGACATGACTCTTGGGGAGCAAGGAAACATTAGACTTGAAATCGTGCACTTCTTGACGCCAAACAAAATAGAACATCAATAAAATAATAATTTGAGTTATTTTATATAATCGAACATTAATTTTTATGTAATTTTTCAATTTAACTTAAATAGAATAACTTAGATCGAGCATTGATTTTTATGTAATTTTTCAATTTACTGATTTCAATAACATTTTTTAAACTATTAGATTAAAATAAAATATCAAAAATAAAATAAAATAATATTAATATGGACAAATCAAGAGTGATGTGCTCAAGGGAGACAAGTAGCATATCGACTCTATTTTAATCTAATTACCGCTCCCATTCAACTCAAAAAAGAAAAAGCTCATTAACATAAGTACGATTTTTTAGTTCTTACATTTAGGGTGCGTTTACTTTGATGAAAATTTTTCATTGGAAAATGATGGATAAGAAAAGGCGAGAAAATATTAATATTATCATTTTCTTATCACATATTTACTAGGATAGAAAATAAAATTATTACATGGATCCATTCCCATTTTTGTGCCTTTTATCCATTAAAAAATATTTTCACACCCCTCCTCCATGTTAATACTTTCCACAATTGGTGAGGAATAAATAGAAAAGAGCTTGCCCGAAAAAGTTATTTATTCTACCCGAAAAAAATTAACTAACATAGTAAATATATAAAAAGATGGAAAAAAAGGAAAAATTCATTTTTCACCCTTTTTCATCCGTTTTCTATTGACAGCCTTATGCAGCATTGCAGCTTATATTTTGGGCCGCGACCCAATTATTACATTGATTGACGGCCTTATGCTTATTCATTTGGGCTGCGGCCCAAATTTTTTAATTAGTCGGTGACTCGGTCAGCTACACCTCATACTATATAAATGCAGGAAATTCCTCCTCCCACTTAACCGTCTCTTCCATATATAAACACAAACGCAAACCCTAATTCCTCTTTCGATTACTCTCTCTAGGGTTTCGGAATTTGGAGATTAACTTCCGATTTGCCCCAATTCATCAGAGAATCGCGTCGCCGCCAAGTTGCAGAGGTAGATGGGCACGGAGAGAAAGAGGAAGGTGAGTCTGTTTGATGTAGTGGACGAGTCCGCGGTGCCGTCGAAGTTTTCCAGGTCCAACGGCGGTGTAGGAATGGCGGCGGCGGCGGTGCCATCGACGGTAAATAAGTGGAATATGAAGCCTTATTCGCAGAGGTATTACGAGATTTTGGAGAAGAGGAAGACTCTGCCCGTGTGGCATCAGAAGGAGGAGTTTTTGCAGGTTCTTAAAGCTAATCAGACGCTGATTCTTGTCGGTGAAACTGGTAGTGGCAAGACAACTCAGGTTGGTGTTCATGAGCTCGTATTAATTTGTGTTGTTATGTATATAGAATGGCTTTTAAGTGATTAATCTAATGTAAAAGTTATATTTGAGATTAGCCAGCTAGGAGATTTCGGTTGATTTTCTTTTTAGGATTAGTGCTATCCCTCAATTTCTTTCTCATCGTAATTTGAATTAGTTAATTTGATTTACCTTTTGAATTTTGATTGTAGTAGTAGTTTTTTGATCTAGGATGTGTATATAAATATCAATTTGCATGTTTTACAGATTCCCCAATTTGTGCTGGATGCTATAGAGGTAGAGACAGCTGATAAGCGCAGAAAATATATGGTTGGATGTACTCAGCCTCGAAGAGTGGCTGCTATGTCTGTTTCAAGGAGAGTTGCTGAGGAGATGGATGTGGCGATTGGTGAAGAAGTAGGTTATAGTATACGTTTTGAGGACTGCAGCAGTGCTAGAACTGTATTGAAGTAAGCTTATTCGTTTAATGCCAATTCGAACATCTTTAGTTTGTGTGTTCTATGGTAATAGTTTCTTACGTTTGTTTATTTATTTTTGTATTGCAGATACTTGACAGATGGTATGCTTTTGAGAGAAGCCATGACCGATCCACTCCTCGAGAGATATAAAGTGATAATTCTTGATGAGGCTCACGAGAGGACCTTAGCAACGGATGTTTTATTTGGTCTTCTGAAGGAAGTGTTAAAAAATAGGCCTGACCTTAAGCTAGTAGTCATGAGTGCCACACTGGAGGCCGAGAAGTTTCAAGGTTACTTCTTTGGTGCACCACTAATGAAAGTTCCTGGTAGGCTCCACCCTGTAGAGATTTTCTATACCCAGGAGCCTGAAAGAGATTACCTCGAAGCAGCTATAAAGACTGTTTGCCAGATACACTTGTGCGAACCTCCTGGTGATATTCTTGTCTTCCTTACTGGTGAAGAGGAAATTGAAGATGCGTGTAAGAAGATCGGCAAGGAAGTAGCCAATCATGGGGATCAAGTTGGGCCAGTCAAAATAGTACCTTTATACTCGACACTTCCTCCAGCAATGCAGCAGAAGATTTTCGAAGCTGCTCCACCACCAACCAAGGAAGGTGGCCCTGCAGGAAGAAAGATTGTTGTTTCTACTAATATTGCTGAAACATCTCTGACAATTGATGGTATAGTCTATGTCATAGACCCTGGGTTTGCGAAACAAAAAGTTTATAATCCTCGAATTCGTGTCGAGTCTCTCTTGGTCTCTCCCATATCAAAGGCTAGTGCCCATCAACGATCTGGACGTGCTGGAAGAACACAGCCGGGCAAGTGTTTTAGGCTCTACACTGAAAGGAGTTTCAATAATGACCTTGTGCCGCAGACATATCCGGAGATATTGAGGTCAAATCTTGCCAATACGGTTTTGACATTGAAAAAGTTGGGGATCGATGATCTGGTCCATTTTGATTTTATGGACCCACCTGCTCCTGAGACACTTATGAGAGCATTGGAGGTCTTGAATTACTTGGGTGCCCTTGATGATGAGGGGAACCTGACCAAGTTGGGTGAGATCATGAGTGAGTTTCCTTTGGATCCTCAGATGTCAAAAATGCTGGTTGTTAGTTCAGAATTTAATTGTTCCAATGAGATCCTATCAGTATCAGCAATGCTTTCAGGTATGCTTCTTTACTTCTTTTTAGTTTGTCGTCAATGTTGTCTTATATCTGCATAGAACTAGATCCTTGGTCTGGCATGCTTCACCCTGTGTGAAGTTCATGCTTAGGTTGTGTTGCACACACAGGTTAGCTTCTGTGTGTTGTAACTGCAGATATCAATAACATACACAAATGCAACCATACACAACTGAAGAAGCATTTGCGTATGTTATCGATATCTGGGTGTCTGTTTAGGTTGTCATCAGCATCTCTTGTCTGGGTCTCATGCCTCCTCCGGCATGTACCAAGGATTTCTAAGTAAGTGCTGATGCAGATAGTTGCAGTTTCTCAGTATTCTCTTATCAAGCAAATGGTGTCGTCTCGCCTCTATACATCTGCTGACCTTCCGTGGGCCTCGTCTGTGATAACCAATTTTTTCTCTAGTACCCAATTGCTTTGTCCGGCCTAGGGAGGCTCAAAAAGCTGCTGATGAAGCAAAAGCTCGTTTTGGTCATATTGATGGAGATCATCTGACGCTGTTGAATGTATATCATGCTTACAAACAAAATAGTAAGTGATATCCTCAGTTATTCTCATTTTCTCCCTTTTATGATTTTGCATACATGTGCTAATGTTTATCCATAATGGCAATGGTTTCAGAGGAAGATCCACAATGGTGCTATGATAACTTCGTCAATCATAGAGCTCTTAAATCAGCGGACAATGTCAGACAGCAGCTAGCTAGGATCATGGCCAGATTCAATTTGAAGCTTTGTAGCACAGATTTCAACAGTCGAGATTACTATGTCAATATCAGGAAGGCTATGCTAGCTGGATACTTCATGCAGGTTGCCCATTTAGAGCGGACCGGACACTATCTTACTGTGAAGGACAACCAGGTATGTTGCTACGACCATCTGTATTTTTGAACAAAAAGAATCCATCATTTTACTTGATATAATGATTTGGTTGTCTTTGCAGGTTGTTCACTTGCACCCTTCAAATTGCCTGGACCATAAACCGGAGTGGGTAATCTACAACGAATATGTCCTAACAAGCAGGAATTTCATTCGTACTGTGACAGATATTCGTGGTGAATGGTAAGTCATGGAATTTCTCTGGAGTCTGGACATTGATACTTTAACATCTCGTTATTTTATGTTTTTTACTGCAGAAGTATTACACTCCTCTGTCCCGATAGGAAGGTCCCCCTTTTCTTTTTCGTCTGTCCCATTAGCATTGTCTCATTCCAAAAATGTAAACAATTAACGCTTCAAAAGTTGTAGAAGCTACCACTTTTTATCCTTTTACACTTGTTTCTTAATAACTATGCCCAAAGCGAGTATTATTCTACTTTGCTTTCCACATTAGCTACTGGTTTGCTTTGGAGTCTTAATTACTTCGGCACTAATTTTGTTGTGATTGTTTAACGGACATGATGTTCCTGTTTACTGCATGTGATTAGAGTAATATTTTGAGTACTGTGGTGAATCCCCTGGTGGGACATGTTCCGTCTGTGGTCAATTTGAATATCGTATTAATGGTGGTTGTGGGGTACAAAAGTGTCTCAAATGTTAGGGTTGTGTGGTTGTTGGACCTTATATGCATCAAGAATCAGTTTTAGTCTCTTTCTGATTTACTTTAGTTGAGTTAAAACATTGCTGAAATATTTTCAGGTTGGTTGATATTGCACCACATTACTACGATCTGTCAAACTTCCCCAACTGTGAGGCTAAGCGCCAACTGGAGAAACTGTACAAGAAGAGGGAGAGCTCAAAGGACGAGAGTCGAAATAAAAAGTAGAGATATACCACTTGCCTGAAGAGTTAGGCAGGCATCTGATGAGAGAGTGTTATAGATGTGAGCTTCAATTTTATTTGAAGATTGAAGAACCTTAAAATATATCACTGTTTGGATTATCTGTTTGTATGGATGTTAGAATTTTAAGAGTAAAAAGATTCAAATTTGTGAAGTTATGGTACTCTATAGTAGCTTCAGCATCGTAATCGCCCTGAGAGTTGTAAAATTTGCCTGTGTTGATGCTAATATATTTGAAGGCATTTAATTTACTTTGATATTTTCATGAGTAGCACAAGAATATGATATAAAGCTTCATTTTTGTCTTCTCCCTCTTGCTGTTTTAACACTTTTACTAAGGAATTTTATTTCTTGTATTCTTAATTATTGATTTGAAAATTGAATAATGAAAGGATGTGTATTTAGGATGAGGACACAATAAGTAGTCTGTGATAGTTGTATTTTGACATAGAATTTTGCAATATAATTATGTCTCCGCCGAAGTGGTAAATGCAAATATGTTCTGATATTTGTTTCGTGCATGATAAGTGTGATTTGGAGTGATACAAGTTTTAAAAAATGGAGAGTGGTGAAAGTGAGACAGAAAAAGATATTCTGAGTGAAGGTCTGGAAGGAGGGAGTGATACACTTGTAGGGTGCATTCACTTGGAGTGAAAACTAGGTAAAATATTTTACTTTCTTATATTTTGTTTGATTTCGAACCAGAGCAGGAGGTATAAAGTTTTGGGTAACCCTTTTTCCCTTGTCCAGAAAACAAATTTATACCTCCAAAATGGAGATATATATAATATTATACCTCCCATGTGTTTTAAATATTTTATTTATCCATCAATTTCATCTCAAGTGAACCAAGATATAAATATTATGGTCATCTTTTGAAAGTATAAATAAGTATATTATCCCTCCAACCAAACAAAATATAAAACTTGTGGTTCCTACAATGAAGTATAAATTTACCTTATAATATTATTCCTCTATTTAAAGGCATAAATTTATATTTTCAAGTGAACACACCCGTATCGTACAAGTTTTAAGAAATGAGGAGTGGATGAGGATAGGAAAGGAAAAAGTGTTGGTAATACAGTGGACCTCCAGAAAAGAATACTCTATATAGGAATAAACTCTCATTTTGTCATATATTTTCATGATCTCAACTTGGGACCAGTTATAAATAGGAATTAATCTATATTTGTCATCATTCATATTTTTTTTCGGTCTCATATTAAGATAATACATCTCTATTTATGAATAAATCACAATATATATATATATATATATATATATATATATATATATATATTGGAAAGTCAAAATAGCCATTTTAAAAAACAAAAGATAAAAAATGTCACTTTCAAAATAAAGTTGTTCAAATAGCCATTTGTTTTAGTTTAGGACTTTTCTACCTCTTAGTGTTTCTACTCTCTACTCTTGTATGAGATATGCATTCGTGTATGTTTTTTTCTTCGTGCGAAAGTTTTCAGGTCAAAATTTTCTGGCCAACAATTTCCGGCGACGGAGGTCTTCTTCTCCGGCAACGACGGTCTTCTTGTATGAGATTGATGTGTGTATGCATTCGTGTATGCGTGAATGCATTCGTATATAAGATTGTTCTTTTTATCGCTTTTTTCTTGTATGAGATATGCATTTGTGTATGTTTTTTTCTTCGTGTATGATGCATACACGAAAACTAATCTTCATGTATGATTTAAATTTGAAATTTTTGGTGTTGAAAATTTTCGTGTATGATGCATACATGAAGTTAGGCTTCGTGTATGATTCAAATTTTCGCCGGAATTTTTTGCCGGAAAACTTTCGCCGGAAATTGTTGGCCGAATTTTTTTGGCCGGAAAAATTCGCCGGAAATTCATACATGAAAGTCAGTCTTCTTGTATGATGCATACATGAATGTTAGTCTTCGTGTATGATGCATACATGAAGTTAGGCTTCGTGTATGATTCGAATTTTCACCGGAAATTTTTCGCCGGAATTATCTTCATGTATGTTGCTTCTTCCATATATGTGACTCTTCTTGTAAGTGAAATATCTTCATGTATGTTGCTTCTTCCATATACGTGACTCTTCTTGTATGTCTTGTTTCTTGTATGCCGGAATTCATGTATGTTACTCTTCCTGCCATGAACATTTCTCGTATGTTAAGTTTCTTGTATGTAAATATGCATGTATGTTATCTCCATGTATGTTACTTTTCTTGTATGTGAAATATTCTTGTATGTAGATTCTTCTTGTATGTGAAATCCCTTCGTCGGAAATTTTTGGCCGAAAAATTTCGCCGGGAATTTTTGACCGGAAAACTTTCGCCGGAATTTTTTGGTCGGAAAACTTTCCCCGGAATTTTTTGGCCGAAACTTTTCGCCGGAAATTCATACATGAAGTTAGTGTTCTTGTATAATTCAAATTAAAGTTAGCTTTCTTGTATACTCATTAAGGGTATTTATGTTATTTCATAAACTAAATGGCCATTCTACAACTTTTAAAATGTGATGGCTATTTTAACATTTTTTCCTAGAAAAATAGTTATTTTGTACTATTACCTTATATATATATATATAACAGATTTAGATTGATTTAAAATATTTTTCTAAAACATCTTTTTTGTTGTAATCATATCATGAGCCACCCTCTCGTATTATGATTTGCTCCTTGATTCTGAAGACCAAACTTCCCTGTGATTTATTGATTCACCAATTCAGGACGCAGAACAGTGAAAACTTCCACGGAATGGGCTCTTAAAAAGGCTCATTTCCGTGTTGCTTTCCAAGTGTTCTGAAGAAGCGGAGGGAGTGAGAGAGGCCCTCGTTGGAGACGCTCTCAGATGCTTAACACATGCTGTTGGAGCTCCCAAAGCCTTCTTCAAGTTCAAAACGAAATAAGGTTGGTAAATCTGAAAAGAAAAGGAAATTCGACTAAATTCCCATATCTCTCCTGGAAGAACAAGCTTGAAAAATGATAGGTTTAAGACACAGCGAACCAATGGCACTCACTAAGACTAATGCTACTGTTCAGGAGATATCAATAGAAGTAGTAGACGATATAAGCCCCGCGCATTTGGGATTTAACGCGTCTTTATCGCAAGTTTACGACCTTATATTACTCACCTGCGAGATCGAAAACTATTCTTTTAAGGCCTTCTATTGGCGGTTTAGCCGAACTTGAACTACTCCCGAAAGGGCTTCCTGGCTTCCTTTAGCTCCTTTGACCCGGGAAATCCCTTTTGTACTTCTGCGCCCCTTTAGCACCCCCTTCGAAGAAAGATTCTAAATTCGATCTGAGAAAGTCGATCCCGAGTCTATCAATCGTTTAGGAAGTCGGTGCAAGAGTCGTCTTTGCGCTTGGCCAAATCTATGGATTTTCACACCCTGGGTAAACTCAGGTCTCAATTGGACTTCTTTCCCTTCTTTCTTAGCTATGATTGGAACATCGGGCAGTCGGTTTGAGTCTTCCAAGATTGACTGAAGCTTCTAGATCAATTACAGACTTTCTAAGTCGTTAGGTTCTTAAATGGAACTTCTTCCTAACGCTGACAGGTGAGGTGTGGATGTGGCAGGTAGACCGTCATCTCCAAGAGAACGCGGTTCTCGACATCTTTATCCAAATCTAATAGATAGCCTAAAGTCAAGAGAAAAGTCTAATTTGCGTGTCTTCAATAGCTCGTCCATATGACCACCTTCTTGTTGAACCCAACAATTTGTCGAGTAAGTTAAATGCATACTTTTAAGTCATGGACTCTACATATTATAAGTGAAATCAATCAATACATGTATTAGCACATATACATTATATAATACATGTATTTAGTAATTATAATATTTAATTATTGTTCATGTACATTAAAATTTATTAAAAAAAAAAAATTCTTCGAAAGAATAACCTCTCATTTTATCATATTTTTCTGCAGTCCCAAAAATATTCGTTAATAGAGGTTTTATCATAGATAATTTCATTTATTTAGCATCATAATTTCACTTTTGACTTTTGAGTATGTGTAACTTTTTCGGCTCATATTTCCTTCCTTGTTGGGCCTGACTGTATAAGTTGAAGCCCAATAAACGCTTTCAGACCCAGTTTGAGAATCATTATCGAATTTATTTATATTTTAATAAAGTTCTAATAAATGCGAAAAACCTATCAGTCATAAGCGCGCTGGACACACCCAGCTCAGTCGTACTTGCTCCGTCACTCGCTGTCTCCTTCAGCCGCCATTTCTCCATCTCCGGTAATCAAATCCCCCTTTTTGATTTAATTATGATTTTACCATTCCAAACTGTCATATAACTGTCTCCTTCGGCCTACGAGCGTTTGTTTCTGGTTTTGTTTTGTGTTTTTACTTTTTCGCGTTCCTTTTGTGGAAATGAAGTTTAGTTCAGCTGTCATGATTCGCATTTTCCTTTTTGTTTTTCTGATGAATTTTGTTTGTGTTTTTGAGCTGATTCGGTTCTAATCTGTCTGATTTAGTTGCATTTGATGTTGTATTCTTAATTTGAGCGGGTGTTTTTCGCATGGTTGCTTATTAAAATGCTTAATTTCTATTGTTTCAGAGGCTAGATTTCGTGCTCTGTTGTATTGGAAAGCGATGGCACAATTGCATGCGGTCTCTTCGTGTTCTTCCACCAATTTTCTTTTCAATTGTTCTAAAAGAGGTAGTGTTTGATATTGAAATGAATGTTTGTAGAAAAACTAGCTTGGCTATAATACTGAAGTGTGATTGATTTCTTGAGATGTAGATTCATGTCGAACTTACGATAAAGTTCATTGCACTCGGAGAATGGCCTCACAAGAGCAGGTGTTGTTTGGCACTCTCATTCAGTTAATCCACATTTTGAGTATGACATGATCTGAGTTTTCTGTTTTTCGTCTACTTTTGTGATGGCAGGTTGGGGTAAAAGCCAGCGAGTTTCACGGCATTTCAATCTCCCAAAACATAGCTAAATTTGGCCCTGTTCGTGAGAATCTTGGTATTAGGCCCCCTTCTTGCTCAGTTTGTTGCTGGTTTAATGTTTTGTACAACTGAATGGTTTTCAATATAGGAAAACAGAATGTGCTTTTGTTTATTTCTGGGATTCTATAGACATAACCCTTTTTGTTGAAGTTAATTATATTGAAGAAAACTAAAGATTTTCAGTAGATGCCTGAACATTTACACACACTCACACGTACATCCTCACATATATATCTTAATTTGTTTGTGTGAATGTAAGGTTTTTTCAGTAATACATATGTTATAAAGAGGAGATTGCATGTGTGATAATCCTAAGATGTGAAAGCTAACAATGAATCTTGAAACAGCTATCAAAGCAGTGTTGGCTAGTGACAAGGAGGTGTCAACTTCTAGTGGTGCTGATGGGAAGGTTTTGCGTAAAAAGTTGAACAAAGTTGTGCTGGCCTATAGTGGCGGTCTAGATACATCTGTAATTGTACCTTGGCTTAGGTATGTTACTGTTCTTATATCTGGAACCTTTTACAATTGATTCATTCCTTGTTTGTTTTTCAATGTAGATTTGGTGACGTTTTAAAATTTTACCCCTGCGCTCTTGAAGTTACTTTTTGCCACAATGGTTTGAAACTTGAGTAAACAAGCTTTTTGTGGTCAGGATACACATTTCCTCACTTTTTTGTGCATTGCAGGGAGAATTATGGCTGCGAGGTTGTTTGCTTCACTGCAGATGTTGGTCAAGTATGTTTACAGACTAATTTAAGAAATCATAAAGAGTTGGGTTTCACTAAAATACTATTAAGACAGTATGTATTTGCTATAACTATTCCCTTTTAATAGTTTTGATACAATGTTATAGGGTCTACAAGAATTGGATGGTTTGGAACAAAAGGCCAAGGCTAGTGGGGCATGCCAACTAGTTGTGAAGGATTTGAAGGAGGAATTCGTTAAAGATTTTATCTTTCCTTGCTTACGAGCTGGTGCCATCTATGAGAGAAAGTACTTGCTTGGAACTTCAATGGCTCGTCCAGTTATTGCAAAGGTACAGTTCAGATAATAAATAAAAAGAAAAGTGTGGTACCATTTGTTGTTTTCTGTTACTACAAAATTAATTCGTTTGTGTATGTACAAACTTAACCCCTTCTTTCCTTATACAAAATAACTATATGCATTGTTTCAAAAGGCCCTATTTCTTACATGTATGTACAAAAGTATCGAAAATGTATTCTTACACCACTAAGTTACTAAAATTAATGTGATAAATTCAGGCGATGGTTGATGCTGCCAAAGAAGTTGGGGCTGATGCTGTATCTCATGGATGTACAGGGAAAGGAAATGATCAGGTATGCTTTAGAGCTACACTGCCTATGTTGTAATTTTTGTTGAAGCACGACTCTTGTTCTTTATGCAATTGTCAAAAATAATTGTACTGAGCCTAACTCTTTCACGTAGGTCCGCTTCGAGCTCACCTTCTTTGCTCTGAACCCTGAACTCAATGTTGTTGCTCCTTGGAGGGAATGGGAAATAACGGGAAGAGAAGATGCTATTGAATACGCTAAAAAGCATAATGTGCCTGTTCCAGTGACAAAGAAGTCTATCTATAGCAGAGACCGGAATCTGTGGCATCTGAGTCACGAGGTAATTGGTTTTGGGCACATCCAAAGCTTGTCGTTATTGAGCGAGAGTGTGCTGTCCCCAGTGTCTGACAAGCTTTTTTCTCGTCTGAGATACTCTTATAAAACAGCTTTGTTGCCTGTCTCTCTGTTCAATTCATCTTTTAAACTAATATGGAACATTTCCAAGTGGAATTCACCTTGTGAAAGTTTACAGTTTACTTAATGAAGATTTTATCAGCGACAAAGGTCTAGATTCAGATTTGTATGTCTGTGATCATGATTATGATTCATGACTTGCAATTATTTCTAAACTTGTACTTCCAAAAGTTAACGGCTCTCGCTCCTTTGGTGCGTGAAGGGGGATATCTTGGAAGACCCAGCTAACGAACCGAAGGAGGACATGTATATGATGACAGTGGACCCACAAGAGGCACCCGATCAACCTGAGTAAGTTTTGAATCTTTTGATAGTGTTTCAACTAGAGTGTTCTCTCTCCAGATCCTGCAATATATACTTTTGAACTGTATATCATGTACACTTCCCTTACGCTGTCCATGGCCGTCGTTGTAGGTACGTGAAAATCGGTATAGTCGAGGGTCTGCCAGTTTCGGTCAACGGTAAGCAACTTTCTCCTGCATCTCTCCTCACAGAGCTCAATGAGATAGGTGGGAAGCATGGAATCGGACGCATAGACATGGTTGAAAATCGGCTTGTTGGCATGAAAAGCCGCGGCGTTTATGAAACTCCAGGCGGGACTATCCTCTTCTCCGCCGTGCGCGAACTCGAGTCCCTAACACTAGATCGCGAAACCATTCAAATCAAGGATTCTCTCGCCCTCAAGTACGCCGAGTTAGTGTACGCTGGCCGGTGGTTCGACCCGCTTCGTGAATCCATGGATGCTTTCATGAAGGAAATCACTAAGACTACCTCGGGATCAGTTACTCTCAAACTCTACAAAGGATCCGTGAGTGTAGCTGGCAGGGAAAGTCCCAACAGTCTCTACCGGCAAGATATATCTTCGTTCGAGAGCGGCGATATCTACAATCAAGCTGACGCCGCCGGATTTATCCGCCTCTACGGATTGCCGATGAGGGTCCGAGCTATGCTGGAGAAAGGCCTGTGATTTGTTGGCATCAGTGTTTTGCTGGGTTATTGACTAAAGCTTAGTTTGTTGGTATTCCCATTATTATATAAACTTGAGTTTGTGCCAATTCGAATGACTTGATAAGTTATCTGTGCTAATTATTGAATAAACCAGCCGAACTATTATTTGACTTTTAGTCAGTTACGGAGCTCAGTCATAAGCTTTCAAACATCTCAACGAGCGAGTTCATGAGCTAACAAGTCAAATATATTATATGTAACTCTTTTTTTTGTTTGCAAATGCATACAACAAAAATATACAACACATTACACTAAGTACCAAATTATGATTTAATAACTTCTAATTAGAATTTGTTAAGAAAAACACTATGCACACGATAGGCGTGACCGCACCCAAATGCAAGTAGTGCTGCAAAGAGTATAGCTCGAGCAATCTGTCTCGACTTCGTCTGTGCGTTGCTGCAAATATCGTCTCACTCAGAAAATTCAAAAACCGGGAGCTCCTCTCATCTGAGTAGAGCAAAGAATCTAAGCCATGAAGAGAGATTAAGAGGTAGAAGATGAGGATAAGAAGCATTGATGGTGACGAAACATTTCCATGCCAACGGAATCTAGGTTTTATCTGCAGTGGTAACTCACTTTAGATTGGCAATCAAGAATGTGGAGTCATGAAAAATGTAATAATCTTGGGAAGCAACTTCGAGCAGAGTGGCTATTCAAGATCTACACGACTGACCTCGTTACTCTCCACAGTTGCTCTGATCGAGATGTGATCATCGAGATGGCACCACTATTTCTGGCATTCTCCTCTTTATTTGGCGCCATAACTGAATTCCACAACAAATCTAGAAAGATATTATCTGAATTCCATAACTGAATTTCTCCATGAAAACAGCTCAGCCTTGCAACTTACCATGTAATGAAGTATCCACCAAATATACCCTTTTTCTTCAATCATATGATCAAGAATGTCAGCAAGGTGTAGGCGAGATAAGCACTCAAATTAGTGTTGCAACGAGATAAAATAAAAATCGTTCTACCAAATCGTAAGACGCCTAAATTTTATCCGTCCCAAACGACAAACCACAACTGATGTAATTTCTCCAAGATTGGATCAAATCCAACTCCCAGCCTTCTGTTTTCTTGCTTGCCATTTCTTGATCATCTTCTCCAACGGAAACACCCCACTCCGAGCCCCATTTTCACCGTATATCTTGTTCAGGATCGAGTACACAGCCGGATGATCTTTTTCCATTTTGGACATACCCATTGCTGCAAACTCACCAACCTCCAGACAAGAATGTAGGCCACAAGCCCCAAGCAACGCACCCCAAACAACCACATCGGGCTCAAATGGCATCCTTTTTATCACGTCTTCGGCCTTTTCTAGCTGACCCGTCTTGCCATATAGGTCTACCATACATGAATAATGCTCCATCTCTGCCTGCACTCCGTATTTACCTTCCATAGAGTAGAAAATCTCTTCGGCTTCTTCAACCTTTCCTCCGTGTACACATGCCGAGAGAACATTGATAAACGAGATTTGATCGGGACGCATACCACTCGCCACCATCCTCTCAAACTCCTCCAACGCCCTATGTGCAAGTCCGTGTCTTGCATAGCCTCCAATAACTGAGTTCCACGAAACCAAATTCTTCGCTGAAATGGACTCAAATACACAAAATGCAGCAACTATGTCACCACATTTTGCATACATGTCAACAAGGGAGGATCCTAAGACCACATCTAGAGGAACACCGAGCTTCAACAGACACGAATGAACCTGAGTGCCCATAACAAGAGACGAGCAGCCCGCACAAGCATCAAAAACACTCGAGAAAGTATAATGATTTGGGCGCGTCCCTGAGTTCATCATCGCAAGAAACATGTCTAGAGCCTCCGCAAACTTCTCACACTGCGCACACCCTCTGATCATTGCAGTCCAAGAGACTACATCCTTTTCGATCAATCCATCGAAAACTTCCTTTGCTTCTAACACCATTTTATTCTTCATCAAGCCATTAATCATAATGCTCCAAGAATAAGCATTTCTCTTAGGCATCAAATCAAATGCCCTCTTAGCTTCACTTATCAACCCGAATTCAATATAACCTAAGATCAACACATTGCAAGGCACCACGTCTTTCACTGTGATCTCATCAAACACCTTACAAAGACCACACCGATCACCTAAACCAACATATCCCCTCATTAAGGCAGACCCCAGATAGATATTAAGATCAAGCCCGAGACGGATCACGAGTCCATGCAACTGTGGAACCAAAACATCGAACTCCGAATTCATAAACGCGCTCATAAGTACTGCAAACGTGAGCTCGTCCGGCCTCCGATCACTCCCCATCATTTGTAGAAAGTGCTGGTGGGCCTTTTCTGGATTCTGTGCGTCGCGAAAGCCCGAAAGCAGGGTGTTCCAAGAAACGACATCTCTGTGCGGCATTTCGTCGAACAACTTCTGGGCTTCTGTAAAATGGCGGGCTTTGATGTAGCCATTGATCAAGGAGTTCCAAGAAACGATGTTTCTTGATTGGGGATAATCGTCGAACAGTTGGCGTGCATCGTAAACATCTCCGCTGCGCACGAACTCAGTAATCTTGTGATTGAGATTAACGGTCGAAAATGTGTTGGTGTGAAAGTAGAATCGAGCAGCGTTAAAGAATGGGGCCAATAATTTTGGTGGTCGCATCGAATTGAAAGAGAAAGCTGTGATTTTGGAGCGAAGGTTTTATGAATGTGTATTTTATACTTGGATTGCCTGTTGTTTATTACATTAATTGAAAGATTTTTTTTTTTGAGAAAAAACCATTAATTAATGATAATAACGTAAAATATGAAATATTTTTGGCAAAACTTTATTTTATTGCAACCAAAATCTACTACTATATGTTATTAAATTAAAAGTTTGATAGTTAATATCTATAATAATTATCATCATGCAGACTTAATTATTAGCTTTCATCATTGAGATTTCAACATTTTGTCTTAAAAAATCTTCAATTTTATTTTGATTTTAATTTTTTATTATGTAATATTTCCAATATTAATTAATTTTTATTGATAATGTTTTTAAATATAATGTAATAATTTTAAAAAATTAAATTAATTTATCTAGTTAGAGTATATCACAATTTATGTAATAAAATTATTCTAAACTATTCAATATTTATCTAAAATGTCTCGTGTAGTCGTGTTATTAGAAATATCACAAATATTTTCTATGCTTTCGCTTCATAATAATTTAACTCCTAATTCATCATTACACACATTCGGACAATACATATATAGTACTTCATACTTACAGAAATTAGTAAAAATACACATCAAAACACGAACAATTATGACTAAGGAAAATTAGGATATTTTGATATAAACAAAATTAAATTTTAAAATGAAAAGTTTGTTAGTAACTTGTCCTAATTAAAAAAAAAGCAACAACTCAAAATGCCCCTTCTCAAACACAAAAGATAAATTATAGCCCTTTTCTTAAAAAAAACTCAAAATACCCTTTTGAGTTTGTTTAAGACTTTTATGCCCTTCATGTATATAAGAAGATTGCATTTAATTTGTATCATACACGAAGATTAATTTCTTGTATGAATTTTCGGCGAAATTTTCCGACGACATTATCCGGCTAAAAAAATTCCGGTGAAATGTTTCCGGCTAATTTTTTTTCAGGCGAAAAATTTCCGGCGAAAATTTGAATCATACACGAAACCTAACTTCATGTATGATGCATACATGAAATTATCTTCGTGTATGTATCATACATGAAAAATTATCATCATGTATGATACAAATTTGATTTTTTTGGAGGCAAAATTTTCGTATATGATGCATACATGAAAGTCAGTCTTCGTGTATGTATCATACATGAAAACTTATCTTCATGTATGTTACAAATTTGAACTTTTTGGAGTAAAAAATTTTCGTGTATGATGCATACACGAATTAGGCTTCTTGTATGATCCATACATGAATGTTAGTCTTTGTGTATGATGCATACATGAAGTTAGGCTTCATGTATGATCCGAATGTTTGCCGGAAAAATTCGTCGGAAATTTTTCGCCGGAGAAATTCGCCGGAAGTTCATACATGAAATTAGTCTTCTTGTATGATTCAAATGAAAGTTAGCCTTCTTGTATACTCATTAAGGATATATTAGACTTTTTACAACTCAAACTTAAGGTATTATTTTGCAACTTTTGTTTAAAAAAAAAAAAGGTATTTCACGTACCCTCAAAAAAAAAAATTTCATAATTCGTAAATTTGATATAAACTAGAATTTTATATTTCACGACGCCGTTTACTGGGACTGAGCTGAGAAACCCCTTCAAATTGCAAAAACCCCATTTTCTGTTAGTTGACGAGCAGAAACAATGGCGCTCTTTAGAGCTCGCGCTGTATCAACCTCTCTCCTTCGCTCAATTCGTCCTCCTTCTCGCTCTTTTTCTACAGGTAAGTAATATGTTTACGCATTTCATCGTGTATATCAATATATATATATATATTTTTTTTTGCTTTGATCTGGCTGGAAATTTCGTGTTTATCGCGGAATTTGGCTTGAGTCCTGGATATCGGGATAGGAGTTATAGTGAAAGATGGAAAATTTGTAGAGAAATTAAATTATTGATTGAAATGAGGGTTATATGATGGAAATTGAAGTAAAAAAATGAATCTTGTGTTTTACTAGTAACTAGCCAGCAATATTAGGTGGTTTGAAAACGTGATTGTTGTTGGTTATGAAATTTAGTGTTGGTGTGAATAATTATAATTGATTTATAGGTGGTGGTGAGTTGGTGGAATCCAAAGAAGTGGCGTCGTTGAAATCGATGATGTTCAGTCTGACATAAGCTGTCAAATGGGGAGCACTATGGCTCTATCGAATATGCGAATTGGGATGCACATTCACACCATTGAACTCCGCCCTCGCCAAGCTGGGAAACTGGTACGTGTGCCAAGATACTTACTGAACCGAATAGATCACTCAGGTATGTTAATCATTAATCCATTGCTGGAAAATTGGGAAAAATGAAACATAAAATGTTTGAAAATTATTGTGGGGAATGCTTGATTGGTGCCGTATTTGAAGGAAACTCAAGTATCAAGTATGGTTTAACTGCTATAGATTCTGTATCTTAATGTGAGAAATGTCTGATTAATTTAAAGACCAATGAAATTATAAAGCTATGGTTGACAGACAATCGCTGACTTTGCTGCGAGTACTCGTACATGAGCTTGAGCTATAGATATCGAATGAACTGGACTAGCTCAGCTCGACTCATACTACTCGTTTATGTGATGAGCCAACTTGTTCCATTTCTCTTGTGTGCATTAGATTAGTCTTACAATGGTAGCTTTGACCGATCATTTCTGAGGTTGGCCAAAGTGCTTGTGTGGTTGTACTCTTTAAGCCCAGTTTGTTCTGTTTCTGACGCCTTGTAATTTTTCATGCTAATTTTCTTGTATTCATTCATCACTCGGTTATGTGATTTCAGGTACCGTGAGATAAGACTGCCATCTGGAGAAAAGAAAGCGATAGACAAGAGATGCCAGGTGACAATAGGGATGGTGTCGTACGCAGAGCATGGGGCAAAGAAGCTCTATAAGGCAGGGCAATCCCGATGGCGGGGGATAAGGCCGACTGTTAGAGGTGTGGCGATGAACCCAGTTGACCATCCTCATGGTGGTGGTGAATGGAAGAGCAAGAGTGGTGGGAGCCACGGGCAATGCTCCCGGACGCCGTGGGGGAAGCCTACAAAGTTTGGATACAAAACTGCCCCTACTAAGAAGGGAAAGATTTAGAGTAAGTATATTTACTATCCTTTTTACTCATGTTTTATGGGATTTGTAGTGATTTGCTTCCTTTATTTTAAACTTAAAGTGAAGCAGAGGAAGAAAGATAATGAACTTGTTGCTTTGAGGTTTCATATTTGCTCTCACATTTGACATTGAGAAACCCAATACGAAATATATGGTGTAATTGAGCCGGGCTTAAGCTCGACTTGTTTATTTTCGAGAAGAAACAAAACCTAAATTTATTGATATATTTATGGCTCATAATTATTTAAGTTTAATCTATACTAATATAAAAAAGAGTCTTGTTCAACAAAAATTTGAATTGCCTAAAATATCCTTATAATATATCAAAATTAAGGGCAATAATGTAACAATACAATGTATATAATGTAATATGATATATTAATTCCCTTATATTAGGATACAAATAGGTATGGTATAGTAACGTAATATGATATATAATGTAATATAATATTAATTACCTTATATTAGGATTGAAAGAAGTATATTAATTTATTGTAAATCAAATATTCCTTATTCACATAAATTGATACCTATCCTGCGTTGATGTTATTAAGATTATATATATATTATTAACCAATAACTGATTCCTCCACACCATTCAGTTTTTTTCTCACTTTTGCAACTCAAGATGCCGTCAATCTCGCCTAGAAATCCACTTAAAATTCTTAAATAATTGTGAAGTTTTTGCATGAAAGGAACCTTAATGAGTTCAAATTAGAGTATTTGTGAATTTTATTTTATTTTTAGAATTTATGCTTCATATCTTATTTGTTCTCCATTTCGTTGGGTGTGTTATATTTTCGTTCCGCTACAATGTTTTGAACGTGCATGCAGTAGTGATTGTTTTACCTGTTTACTACTATAACCAACCTCATATGATCTTTTTTATTTAATTAATTTTCGTGTCATGAATAATTTAATTTGGGCACAATATTTGTTCATCTAAGAAATATATATAGTTTTTATCACACATTCACTTCTACTGATATAGGTGTAATACTCACTAGGATAGATTATGGATCTATTCATTGCTTTGTGTCGGATGCTACTTAATCATATTTAGTAATAGTACCATAACCTGTGTATCGAAAAATGAAAATTACAATTACATGTTAAACTTTTGTCATGGGGAGGAGGAATTGTTTTTCTTGTACATCATTTCTTACATAAATTATACTTTTACATTATTTTGCATAATTTACCTTTTATTCTTTTATGTCAGTTAACTTAAATTTTAGGAAATCATTGGTGGGTGATATGTGTTATATAGAGTCTCGGATATGCAGAGGTTTTGTTTGCCAATTCTATTTCTTATTTGACATTGATAAATCAGCTGTAGACAAAAAGAGAACGTAGAAAGAAGGTATAAGATAAACATTTGGAGAATCAAATCAATAATATAGGTGACATTTGGTGCAAATAAAAGAAGAATATTTGCATTTATATGCACTTAAATCTGTTAAACTGTGTGAGTATGATTAAATCAGTGAATATAATCGATTCTCCTCTATTTATCCATGTTCCGTAACAAAACTGGAATTCTTTTACCGTTAGCACCTTTTGCAATTATATTTCATTTTATTCACTATTTTTATATATTAATCTTTATTAATTGTGGCTACAAATGATTTTATGTTATAATCAATATATTTTCTTGCTTTGGAAAGATTATTTAAGTTTATGGGTTAAAAATATTTTTCTTTGTAATTTCATTAAGCTTAGTTAAGGCACTATTTCTCTTTATGTGAAATTTTAGAGAAAATATATTGTATTACGGGGTATTGATCATAGGAGGTTTGTAAATGATGAAAAGTTTGTATATTTATTCATTATTTAGTGCATGGTGAGATCTTCATTTACAATATTATTTTTCTTGTCTTCCTACATCATTTATTTTGTTAGGTTGATGTTGAACATTTATTTTTAAGCGTGAATTTTGGTTTATTTATTTAATATAATTTTTTGTGGAGTTATTTCTTTTTTTGCAATTGTGTGCTCTCGAGTTGTAATTTATTGTCTCTTAATTTTATCATCATTTTTGTATTATTATTTGCTGGAGCAATGAATAGTTTTTATTTATTGGAATAGAATATTTAAGGCACGTTAATTTTTTTTTCCAGTATAATATATTCCCTCTGTCCCACAATAAGTGGTGTGTATTCCATATTGGACTGTCCTATTTTAAGTGACGTATATGTATCCCAAAATGAAAATAATTATCTATTTAGAAGTTGTGGATTATACCATTTTAATTATTTTGAATTATTTTCCTCAATGCTCGTGTCCAAAAGTTTTGAGTCACTTATTGCATGTTGGAAAGAGTACATTTTTCTAGGCACAATCATTGGAAACAAAAATACTACTCTCCCCATCCACAAAAATGTGTCTGATTGTATGTGTGGCACGAGTTTAAGAAAAACTGATAAAGGTGTTGTGAAATGAGATAAAAATAGAGAATGAGATAAAAATAGAGTTTGAGGGATAGTTGGATAAAGTTGTTGTGAGTGAGATAAAGGTAAAACTTGATAAATAATGGAAAAAATGAGTATGATGATACATAAAGTAAAGTAAGATACATTTTTATGAACAAATAAAAAAAGGTAAGTAAGACATATTTTCGTGGACGAAGGGAGTACATTTCAATGTACAATGATCGAGTTGCTTTACTATCTACTTTATAATAGGAGTATAGATCCCTAAATCCCCATGCATTCTCTATCCTACGTGGATTTATGATAATTTCCTTTCATCATTATCTAAATTCTCAGAAAAATCGTATATGCCCGTTGCATAGTATGAAAAACCAGAGCCATTTTAGGGATGTAATTATATCAATTACGATATTGTCTCGAATTTATTTTATGGTGCCTCCACCGGGTGCGCCTCACCCGAGTCACATGAACGGTCTCCAAAGTCCCTTGACATCTCTTCCGCCTCCTCCTCCAATGGTTCCGGGAAGTGGTGGAACTCCATTGATTATCTTTTTCTGTTATAAGTCAAAATTTCTTAAATCAATAGAGCTAATGGTATCAGGTCCTATAACATGCCTCCATGAAGGACTAGGGAACGTGCACACCTTAAAGTGACTAGAGAAACCATCATACATCTTTGGTCCGCCTTGATATGATTTTAGGTGATATTGAACATAATATCTTATGATCTTGTAGTCTCCAGATTTAGCAACATAGGCCATACCACTAGCCATCAACTCGTCCTGATCAAGGGGATCAAAATGAGGCCGGGGAAGGAATTTAAAGTCTCTAGTTGAGAAGTTCAATACAAATTTTCCTTTCTGTTCTTCATGTTATATGATTTTTATCATGCAAATGCAAACCCTCCAGACTATTCTACTATTGCTAAAGTAGGTAGTCCCAGTGTGTTGTGTTTCATGATATTTGTCGAGTTGCTTCTTCAGAGAAACCAAATCCAGAATTTATTCAAGAGATATGTTCTGTTGTTTTCAAAATGTTTTTACATTCTTTGTGGCCTCTTTTTTTGGGAAAGAGTATCTTTGATACTGTTGACCGGAAGATATGTGATGTTGCAGAATCCGTTTCTGATTTCAAGAATGAGTAAATTTAGAGGAACATAGTCCGACATTACTGAAATTTTTGGAGATTTAGAAAACACACTTGTTAATGATGCTTCAGATTGTTCAGTTTCTTTTTAGTGGCTGCATGCATTTGTGATGGTGATCTTTGTTTTTTGAGGTTGTTAGTAAAGAATTGTTTCTGATATTACCTCTGTTCTAGAACAAGGTCCGTTTGAGATTCGTGCAAAAGCTGCACCCATTCGAGAACAAGGTCCTCGCGATTGATTTTCCAAATAACAGCTCTGCATGTATCACTGCTGAAGATGTTTTGCCAGCTTTGACATTGAGCAAGTCGTTGAACCTTGTGAAGCCTTTGTATGGAGGGGGATTAAAATGAAGGCGGATAATTATCTGACCTGCATTCACTTGAAATGCATAGGATAATTACAACGAGTGACTCTTGCCGTTCTCTCAGCAAATGACGACTTCTGGATGGTAGTCGACACCGTGATCATAATATTTCTACCGGCTAGCTGTGAGTGTGGGGAGGAAGTAGAGAAAGAAATAAAGGAATGGAACTTGAGAGGAATTCATAGTTGAGCTTCTCTTGTGCAGTGAACCGGAGGTTATGTGTTAAATAATCATTTTTGCACTCCAGCAGCTGTTATTTTCAAGTGTGATGCAGTCACATATATACTCTAGTCTATATGATTGTTTCATCATTTGTTATAGGTGTGCGTTCACTTGGAATGAAAAGAAGGTAAAACAAGGTATAATTGTTATTTTACCACTTTATATCTTCATCATATAAGAAGCTTCATCACATGTACTCCATCATATAAGAAACCCCGCGGCGAAGGAATCAAGTGATTCTGACTTGTAACGAAAGAGCTATGGACAATCTATGTTTTGTTCTTATTATTATACCTACATAACCACTCAGTTATACTATGTAAAAAATTTGTTATAGAAAAGAAGCAAAACTTCAAATGGTCATAACTTTCCCTAGCGATGTTCGTTTTGGGTTTTTTTTTGTTTTTTTGTTCCACATATCTTGATGAGATCTATCCATTTCAAATGGGCCCTCAGATATTCGAGTTTGGGGCCGAAACGAGTTTTTAGAACGAGTTTCCCCCTGTTACTTGTCTTGTCAAATTCGTTAGATTCACACGATGTTAAAAAGCTTATTCAAGTTTGGCACCTTTGACTACACTAATTATTATATCTGAAAAATAAAACAATTAATATATTAAATAAAAATACTAAAATAATTATTATAGGAAAATAAATACCAAATAATGGTGTTAAACTGAAAGTGATTTTTTTTAATATTCTTCAAAATTTCTACGTCTTTGATGTCTTAAGGCTAACCATATCATTATCGTCTTCAAAGTAAACTAAACCCATTATCGTCACACCGCTATAATTGTACATCAATTTTCAGGGCTATTTAATCTAAGTAATTATGGCGGTGTACAAATAGAATTGGTATTAACTTTAATTCATTATCCATTACGGATTGGGGGAATTAATTGACTTTAATCCAATTTAATCTAAGTTGATCAGGCTTAAATAAAATTGAAATTAATTTTAAACACAAGGAATAAATCAAAATCCTAGCAAATTAATTATACGGACAATTAAGTCTCACATAATGATTAAACTAGTACTTCAATATTTTTGTCGAATTAAAAAATTAGCTACGCATACTATTAAAATTAAAGATAGTCGAATAATCAAAAGAAAACATAAGATAAATTACGAACGTAAATAAAACTGAAATTATCACCAAAATACTCAGAAAAATCGATCCAAATTTCCCAGGTTGTCTACTCTTCATTCGTCCTCCTATGGCGGCTAAATAAAAGAAATATTGTATGGAATGGAAAAGTGCGTTGCGGCTAAAGCTATTATATGGAATATATGTCTCCTAATAATTGGTCATAAGCTCTAACTTAATAACCTAACAAAATAATAATTAAATAATAAAAGTTCTAAAGTAAAAATAAACATACTATATTATTTTAGGGTAATGATATTCGGTCATACTGTGATCAGCCACAAGCGTAAAAAAAGGAAAGTTGACTGTAAAAATAGAAATAATCACATTTCCCTCTTAGGGTTTATGCTTCCCAATTAGGATATATTTTCATTTTCAAAACTTATATTACCATTTTTAGCTTGTGTAGTCGGCCACAGTGTGGCCAAACATCATTACTCATTGTTTTAATAGATTACAATTATAAAAGCCCATCTTATTCAATTAAAGTATTGTATTCTGCCTTCAATTCTTGCAAGATTGCATAGAAATTCTTCCTTCTCGATTTCTCTAGTCCAAATCTCTATGCTCACGAACTTTTCGAGTCCTACATGAAATGACATAAAAAGTACAAATTATATCCAAATAAAGTCATAGAAAAACTAATAATATAAACAAGCAAAACACACACATCAACCTCTCATTGTACTTTGGGAATTGAGCCTTTGGATTTTACTACGATCCTTGTTTTAATAAAAGTGCTACACGTTTTCTAGTTGATAAAGAAAGCCACATTACCATTCATAGCTGTGTAATACCCCTTTTCTATTCCTTTCGGTAAGTTGATTTCACTTTTCTCAAATGTGGAATTTGTATCTTTCCTTTAGTCTGTTGTGAATCTCCTTGCATAAAGTTTCGTTAATTGTTACTTTAATTCTGTTTTGCATAATGTATTTCGGTGGTTCTGACTGATTGTTTTTTAAAGGCACAATGAACCAAAGAAGAATGAAAGGAAGCACAGTCCTAAAGATCTTGTTGATTTCTTCGGGAATGAATTTAATTTTATGCTTTCTGTTTAGCTTTTTAGCCTGGTGAGTACAACTGTACAAGTTTGATTCCTTTCTTAGGATTTGATTTCTAGCCTTGGGTTTGATTTCTTATTATTTTTTGATGAATCTATAGTGTTGGTAATATGGGATGCCCGGAGTTTTCCTTGATAGACGAGGTGATATGCAGGAAGCTCGTAGGTAGACTACGCATAGCCGTTTCCAAATATTGCCCCTGCAATGGCCTCCGAATGAAGGCTTACAGAATAGAGGATGATATTCTTACTCGTATTGCGTAACATCTTCATAGAGACATCGATCTCTTGGATCGTGTCTCGGTATCACTCTCAACTTTTAGAATTCTGTCTATGTGATTGTCTTGAATTTAATTTAACTTTAGAATCTTATTTGTTAATTTGTTATGTGATTGCTTGACAGAAACTCACGTTGAATCAATCTCCTTGGATCGTATCCCGATATCACTCTTAACTTTAGAATTCTGTCTATGTGATTGTTTTGAATTTAATTTAACTTTAGAATCTTATTTGTTAATTTGTTATGTGATTGTTTGACAAAAACTCACGTTGAATCGATCTCCTTGAATCATGTTCCGGTATCACTCTCAACTTTAGAATTGTGTCTCTATGATGGTCTTCAATTCAATTTAACTTTAGAATCTTATTTGTTAATTTGTTATGTGATTGCTTGAATCAATCACCTTGGATCGTGTCCCGATATCACTCTCAACTTTAGAATTCTGTCTATGTGATTGTGTTGAATTTAATTTAATTTTAGAATCTTTGACTTCAGAATTCTGTCTATGTGAATGTCTTTTGAAAATTGAATATATGATTTTTAATGATATTTTTTTATAGATTTTATTTGTTATGTGATTTCTTGGCAGAAACTCGTTGAAGCATGAAGCATTGGCTGCATATCTTTCATCCTACTCGGACCACTTTCTTGGTCATTTCCGGTAACAAACAAAGTATCTGTGTGATTGTGACCTACTCTCATGATGGGGATTATGTCGAACTTGTAGTTGTCATCAACGCTTGTCGCCGATATCGCAAGGTCATGTGATGCTTTATGTATCTCCCGTTTGACGTGGCACACGATCACTCTCTTTCCTTTCAGCATTTGTTGCAACTCTGAGATAAGTTGCAAGCAATCATTGTAGAATCCTTTCTTGTGCATTTTAAATGCCTGATTAAGGCATTTAAAGTTGAATTCGTTGTTCGTAGTGATTCAGACCATCTACGCCTCAAGGCATTTTTCCAGCCCCAGCTTCACTCCAAAAACCGTGCCTTGCATCTCCGTATACGCAGATTCTTCAACATCAGCGGAGTCTGCGGTGGTAGATCTGATACCAGCCACTATGAAAGTGCCATCATCGTTGATTAGGGTTGAACACAAGCGCTGACACCATCCAACTGTCGATATCTCCCCTCTAGCTGACATCAGTCCAGATGTCGATGCACAGCTGCACCAGTGGAACCCACTGCTGTGCCGGTGAAGTTGGCATCCTGTAACATTGCATCATCAAAGGATGCGATAGGATCTTCGAATTAGGCCTTATCGACAACGACGAGGCAGAATGAGATGATGGTGGAGATGGATATTGTTTCCACCAACATTAATCTTTCTAATACCAAGTATCCAACCATTAACTAGCAGTCCAAAGCATGAAAAATTATATAATCCACCAAAAAAAATTCAATTGCAACACATATATCAATAAAAACTAGAGGAATCATATCTTTAAATTTCCAATAATAAATCATAATATATGTTTTTAGATTCGCCGGTCACATTGCAGAACTCTAAAGTTAAATTAATTTATTTATATGAAAGGAAAGTGATTCCCCATAAAAAAAATAATCATATACACTTTAATAACCATATTTTCAAACTTCATCATATGTACTAGACTAGAATTGTAAACATTATCGGGACAAATATAATTTTACTCATTACAATTTATCATACTTTCCTAAATGAATGGAACATTTGAAGACATTAGAAATATGAAGAGAATCATCGATAATGTGCAAATGTTGAGTTACATTTGGAAACACTTCCCAGACTATAGTTTAAACATTACACGTCAATATACCAAGACAAACGAATGCATAATGTTGGCCATAAACATCATTAGCCAACAAGCTGCCATATCAAGAATTATGGGTGAGATTGATGGATTATTAGGTTTGTATGACCCATTGGAATTTACGCTAGGTAGATTGTATAGCAAATTATGTGGCACAGGGAAAACTTTATTAGTATTGGATGACGTTTGTCAAACACTCGAACTAGAGGATTTTGGAATACCTTGTGATGCCAAAGGGTACACAATTCCCTTCCAAATTACTCATGTTTTGCCATAGGTAACAAAGATACAAGCTCTCATCAAAGTGGAGTTTGACGCGCATAATAGTTGTAGTCGGTACAATGTATTATTTAATTTAGACCATTTTAAATCAATTATTAGGTTACTTGATTTTAAACGAGCTATTGTTGTTGTTGTAGTTGTTGTTTTTTCTTTTATCTTTGTAGAAAAAATAAGCTAAAGTTTTAAGGCAATGACATATTCATTTTATTTCTTCTCACGTGTAATTTTTGTTATAGCTACTTACTCACTTCTTTCTATTTCTTTTTATTTTCTAATGTCGAAATAAAAAATTTTAAAATTAAGAGGTGGAGGAAATAAATTGTCTAAGGAACATCCAAGTGCTTAATAATTGTAACATGGAGGATTTATATTTTATTTATCATCGTTGTACTTTGAATTTAAATACAAGACTCGTGAGTTTTAGTTGCTACTAGTTAGTTTATGGTTTTGTGTTTGATTATTTCACTATTTAAGAGTTGTTTGGTTGTTGATATTATGAGCTTATAAGTGAAATGCATGTTTTTGTGACTTTTTTATGATTTAATGTGCTTTGTTATTAAGAAAACAAAATGCTGGGTTGGAATTTCAGCTCGATCCATTTAGGGTGACTCAGCCCAGCTCAATTACATTTGGCGGCCCGTTGACCGACTAACCACTTTGACATCCTTAACTCTTAAGTGAGAGAGACAAGTATTTTGACCCCTTTAATTTTTGTTGAGCCAATTTTGTAATATTGGTCAAAATTAAACATCATTTTTTTTCTCGATAACTCCATAGATTCCATAAATTGAAGATATTTACCAACTGTAGCGTAGCTTTTCATAAAACTAAACGTCATGAAGCTTAATCATCAAACAACATCTTTTCACTAAAAATATAAAAATAAACTCCCACCTTCCCTCATAATTTGTTCCAAATAGTATGACACGAGTTTACATGTGAGGGGCAAAAGAGTCCTACAATTAAATTGTTAATGAAGTTTGTGTTCAACAATAACATTTATTGTCAATATAACCGTACTTTGTGGGTTAAACTTATGAGTTGGTAGAGGTGGTCTCCTGTGAGGCTGGTCTCAACCCTGATCCGATTTGATCGGGTCAAATCTATTGACCAACCTTTTTTTCGGATTTTCTTTCTAAAAAATCAACCCCATTAATTTAATTTGTATAAAAAATAAAAATAAATCCCAATTGGGGATTAATAAACTCTGAGATGATTGAATTAATTAAATATTATTTGGGGATTAATAAATCCTAGGAAGATTAATAAATATTAATTGAGAAATAATAAATCCTAAGGGAATTGAATTATTTAAATCCTAACTGAAATCAATAAATCCTAATGGGGTGATTTAAAAAAAAATCTAAAATTTAAAAAAAAAATCTGAAAATGCGAAATAAAATGGGCGCATGTACAACATGATAATCATGACTTTTGCATGATTCTTAAGCTTTAATTGAATGTATTTTGAGTGCAAAATCGTGTTGGTATTGAGCTTTATCGTTAATTATCTTTTTATTTGAAGAATTTGATACTCGGTCGTTGTTTTGGTATTTTTATAGGAAAATATGCCGAGAAAAGGGAGAAAAAGATAATCGAGATTTATGCTCCTTCATATGCGCCCGCATTTCATGCTCCTTTAGTCGCACAAAATGCACAAAAGGCAAGCCAAGAAGAGAAGTTCTCGGCCTTGTTTATGCTCCCTTTTGTGCGGCCGCATAAATTGTATCCATGGCCGCACACATTTTATGCTCCCTCCGATACGGCCGCACATCCTGCAGAGAGGCTGCACATATTGCATCCGGAGGAAAAACTCATTTTCTCGGCCTTGGATGTGCGCCCCCGACCGCACCCGCATATATTGCATTTTTAGCCGCACGTTTTGCACGTTTTTTAGTAGTTTGACAATTTTACCCTTTTAGCAATGCCTTTTTGCCTTCATTTCTTGTGGGCTATAAAAGGGGAGTCTTCCCCATTTGTAAAGGATCTTCTCTCTTAGCTAATTTCTTTCTTTAAAAAGTTTCCTTCCTAAGTTTAATCTAGGGTTTATGTTTAGGATTTGACATTAAGGTTGGATTTGAAGACTTGTTGAAGAATTGATCATTGGGTTCCTAATTTCTTAATTATGCAATTATTTCCCTCTTGTTTTGTGTTGATTTCATTTATGTCTAGCTAAATTTCTTGTTGGTTTTAGGGGTTTATGAAGATTTGATGATGGATTGATCATAGCTTGTTAATTCTTATTGCCTTCTTCTAATTGAATGTGGATTTGGAGCTTATTTTCATGTGAGAATTGTTGATCACCTTTCTTGCATGCCAAATGTTTGTAGAAATTCTTAGTAGGTTTTTACATGCATGTAAATCAAATTGCACATCATGTATTGCTTTTGAGACTTAGGAGGTGAGATTGCATGCGTGGAAGCTTGAGTCCTTTGATCTTTTTAGAGTTAATTCGACGTCTTGAGTCTTAGCCGAGAAAGTCGTCGAGTTGATCTACGTTTGCTAATTGTCGAGAGAGATTAGTGAATTGTTTTGTGATTGCTTCTCAATTAGGAGATTAAATTTGGTTGCATGAATTAGGAAGTCTCGATCAAGCCATCTAGAATCGGATTGAATCCCTAGAACCAACTCTATTTCCAATTTGTTCATTATCCGTTTATTAATCGTTTGTTACTTGAATTTGCTTATTTGCTTGCCTATTAGCTTTGATCTTGTGTTTGAGTGTTTGAATGAATGAAATCATGTTGTTTGAAGAGCTTGAATAGTAGGAAGATGCATGAATTTTGTTTTCAATATAAATTCGAGCCAATAGTCCTTGTGGATACGATATTCGATCTCTAGTACTACAATTGCCCGTTCAAAGTGCGGTTTAATTTGCTAAGTATTTATAGCGATCACAACACGCGCCGCGCTTGGACAGCTAACGCGTGCTGTGCACGCGCCTCACGCAACCGTCTCTTCTAGATAGTAAGATTATGTACAAAAATAAATAGTGTAAATTTTGAGAAAAAAAGGTGTAATATTTTTTAGGAATATACCAAAATAAAATTAATTGGGTGAGGAGAGAAAGGACTATTAAAGCGCCGCTCCAATTAATTATGTATCACCAATATAAATTGTTTGAAAATGAAAATCTATATATACGTAAAAGCTGAGTTTTCCATTTTATTTACAACATTGCCATTTTCCCGCCTAAAATCTGAAGGCTCACAATACAGTTGTCAATGATGGAAATACATACCATTAGATAAAATATCACCTATTCAAAGTCTGTCTTAAAGTAGCATTAGCTTTTGAAGGTTGACTTTCTCAATTCATTTTATTTTATCTGCAAAAAGACCCGGTCTTTTTTTCTTTAAAAAGCTATTGCAAACTTTTGATTCTATCTTTTAGTCAGCCTTTTTTTCTTTCAAAAGCTGTTTACAAATCTGTCAAAATTTTTCTTTTAGCTCTTTTAGTCAGATTTTTTCTTTTACTCATACAACTTTTAGAATTTAAATTTGAAGCTGGGCAAATTCTTCTATAAATAGTGTTGTGTAATTCATTTATGAACACACAACTCTCTTCTCCTCACACTTACTGCTCTCTTCTTCTCCTTCATAAGGCATGTTAAGTTTCAACAGTTTACCTACTTTGTTAGTTTGTTTTCCAGGAAATAGAAGCTGCATTTATTTTCCAGAAAATAGAAACTACAAAACTATTTACTATTACAAATTATTTCCTCAAGTATTTACTATTACAAATAATTACCGCAACACCATTTATTTACACTCATTACTGTCTAGCTTTGTGCAGTTGCTCAAGGTATTGTACCTGTGACAATGTTTTTCATCACCTCTCTATCGAACCTGTCAACATCAAGAGTAGACCACGTCATAAAAGTGCGATGTGTGCTTGCTTACAAAGTTAAATTCAATGGCAACGGGAATGACATCATGACCATTGAACTCATACTTCATGATTCAACGGTATTTTTCTTTAAAAAATAATTACATACTTTTTTACAATTATAATAAATGGAAATACAAACATGACAGTATGAGCATGGAAGTTGTGTTGCATTATTCATATGGTGAAATTTAATAACATTTTTCTTATATATTAGGGTCAAAGAATTCATATGTCCATTCCTCGCTCTTGTGTGAGATCTATTGGTCATCGAATTAAAGAAGGGCGGATTTATTATATTCAGAGTTTTTTCGTGAAGGCTAATCAAATGCGCTATAAAACTACTAAGCATATGTATTGTTTGAATGCCTATCCAAAAACTGAAATCAAGGAAGCTACAGAATGTCTTGCAACCAATTTTCCTAAGCAAATGTTTGCCTTCAAGTCATTTTCTGCTATTGAGAGCATTGAAGACCTAAGCTCTACTGCTATGTTTGGTAACTAAAGTTTTTTTACATTACAATGTGTGTGTGTGTGTATATATATATCAATCATTTCCTATTTTCTAATGTAAATTTCTTAAATGTGCAGACATAATTGGAATAGTTAAGGAGATTGGAAGTATCAATAATGAAAACACCAGCAAATTGGTTGAACTAATAATAGAAGATGAGCTGTGAGGCTTCCAGTATCAATATTTTATTATACTACTTATGGTGTAAATTTTAAGTTTAATATATTTCTTTCACAATCACAAGAAAGTTTACTGCACTTTGTGGGAGGAGCTATGCTAAGATTGAAAAATTCAATGGACTATGGTATTCAATGAACTGCAGAAACTGCAACAAGAATCTGGTGAACATAAACAACAAGTTCTATTGTGAAAATTGTTATACATATGATGATTCAGGTTTGAATTATATATCATAGTTTACTATTTTTGTAATACTACCGTGTTAAAATGAAACTAAAAGTTAATATTTAATTTTCTAAACAGAATGATGTTTAGGATTGAGGTATTTGATGGTAGTTGCACTGTGCAACTACTATTGTGGGAGAAAGAAGTCCTGCATTTCATAGGAAATAATTCTAGGGCAATGAACATAGGAATGGATGAGGTATAGTTTTACCTTTATTTGTTTACTATATTGTTAAATATTATTGTTCTGCTATCTTAACAGCAATAGTAATTTTCTGTTTTGTTTTAGGTTGAACTCAATATCCTAAATGACTTTCCAACTCATCTAATTGGAAAGATAGCCCTTTTCAAAATTGAGGGCAGAAATGAAGCAGATTTGAATTGGATCATCCTTACAGATGTACCAAAGTCTGCACCATGCCCGCAATTGTGGAAACATTCTCAGTTATAAATGTACAAGGTGATGATCTAGGCACAACATTTGCTAAACATGATTCAGCAATTTGTGTGGGGGAGAATTTTAGTACATCAGTTAATCATGGCTCAACCTCGAAGGTGGAGGACATCGAGGTTAATGAATGCCAGAATATTGATGCGACAGATTTGGAGCAATTTCCTAATGTAATATTCATAATTATTATGTTTTTGGTTAAATTTTGAAATCTTTGTTTAAAACATTGCATTTCTTTCAGATTTTTGAGACTACCGTTTTGGATCCCGTAGACACAGATGCTGCATTTGATGTAGAAGATGATTGGATTGCCTATGTGTTTGATGAAGACGAAGACTGGATTACTTCAAGATTTGACAAGAGGAAGTTTGAAAATGACTCCAATTTTTCAGAAAATGAAATGAAGAACGGCAAAGTTTGTTGCGAGGAAGAGAATGAAGATTAATTCTGCTCTTAAGTTTAAATTAGAGATGTATTAAAGCTCATCTCATGATATGCTAGGATTTAGTAAACCTTATTTTGTTTTTCTATAGATTGCTTTGATAGATGCATATTATAGTCTGTATGTAGAGTAGTAATTTATTTTGTAAGATGAGCATCTTTATTAAGACTATGCTTTAATTCCTATTGTACTTGCAATTCTCAAAATTCAGCTTCTATCAATCCTCAAATTCAGCTTTTATCAACTCTCAAATATTATTTTTAAAAGCACAGTTCTATATTAGCACTCACGTGTAATTTAACTACAAAGTGATAATATTGATATCTTTTGTTTCTCCACATGTGCTCCTATTACCATTTTCCATAAACTCAATCTAGCAATAAAAGCAAAAAAAAAAAAAGAGAAATTAGGAATGTTAAATCTTACTGTCATGCACAAATATTTTGAAAAATAGTAAATTTAATATTATGCATAACATTTTATCAGTTAAATTGATAATATAATCTGTAACTTATATTTATCTTGGCTCGATTTACCTGTTTGTGTCGTTTGCAGCAGTAGATTAGTTCCATGTCCTTAATGAAGTGCCATTAACTCTTACAAATGAAATTAAAATTAAAGATTTATAGATCGTAAGAGTATAGGTTATAATCCAAATATAGCTACATTACATCTTTATTTGTCTCTTGTTATATGGGTTAGAATTTCACTTATATAAAATGAAAGTGTAAATCTTACCTTTTTTTTTATGAATATATGATTTCTATTTCTGGATAATTCTTTTCTTATGTAGATTTACCTTTAGGAGCTAATCTGATGATGTTACTATTTTTGGAAATTGTTCAACCAGCTATCAAGTTATCAAGCCCCAAGTGTGTTTTAGCATAGTTGGCTGGAGTATCACTTTTTTTCTATTAACTCTGCAGATTTTTTGCATACTTAGGTTGGAGAATGTTCAATTATGGAGTAGCAGACAACATGAGCAAAATCTTCGAAGAAACAGGCATGTGTAACACCATTTATTTCAATTTTCGAATAATATAATCATTAGAAACTCATTTCTCTTACTGTTTTAGGGTGTCAAGTATTGAATGGGGATTTTTACAAGAAACAGAGGTTGTAGGGAGCGTCAGAAGAAACAGAAAAGTCAGATTCTTTACTCTCCATTATATATTAACAGATTTTGAAAACCAAATCAATGCTCTTTATTTTAACCAACAAAAAAAACATGTTAAATGAATGAAAATATGTAAATCTTTCAAGTTCTTTTGTCGAAAAGAATGTGTGGATGAAGAACATACATGTAATTGAATATACTATGTGCATAGATTTATAGTTTAGGCTTGCTTACCTCTCTGTATTTGAAGCTTCTGTTTTCTGCTTAATTTATTTTTCTCTATTTTCTGATTGTTCAGTATTCGTTGAGCATTACATAATTTGTTTCCAGGCTTCGAATGTAAAATCTCGCAATAAATATGAATAGGCTGTTAGTGAATAGAGAAATATATGATACAGAACTAATTATTGAAAAATTCATTAGATCTTATTTTATATAAATTAGATATGATATTACCTGATTCCCTGTAGTTCAATTTAGGCATTTTCGATTTTTCTATCGATTTTTTTGCCTCATAGCCTGATTTCAATGTTACCCTGAAACACAATTAAATCGAATTATCAATGTCAATATACATGTGTATATATGATGCAACCTAAATTGACAGAAGAAAAATTACCTTGATTTGCTCAGTTAGTAGATCTGGGGAATAAACTGATGTGCAAAGGAAATATTTTCGAAAAAGGCCTGTATGGCATCTAACTACCAATCTATAAGCAAGGACAACATGGAAGAAGGTTTTTCTCTTGCGGGTTGTCGAATTATCCGCACCAGTTTGATCTACTAAAGCGGAATATCTCTTTCACTTGATGTGTTGTTGGGGTCTGCCGTGGCTGTGAGGCCCAAGGGAAGTCAATCTTATCGCAGTTTCCACTCTCCAGATTTTGAGACCCGATTAACTGATTCCATAAAGCTGTAGATTATGATTGTGATGTAGCTATGACTTTAGATCGGTGTGTGGTGAGAAAGTGAAGGAAAAAAAAATTAAATTTGCTGTGGTGAAGTAGATTAGAAGAGGAGAAACTGTTGTTGGATGTAGTTATTTCTATGTGAGATAAGAATTGAGGCGATGAATGGTAGAGTTTACCGATTGAAGATTTGGAGATAACAGAGGTGGTAGGCGACGGAGAAGGATGAATGGTAGAGTTTGACGATTGAAGATTTGGAGATAACAGAGGTGGTAGGCGGCGGAGAAGATGAGAAGGTATGAAGAAAAAACGTATTTATACTAGGGTTTTGTCTCAATAATGTTGCAAATGGGGGTTGTTGATGTTAATTAATTCTTATTGTCTCTCTCTATTTATGCATTTATTAATTTCTTAATTAGACTATATTTCAATATACATTTGATGAAATTTCCTTATTGAGGATGAATTGTAAATTTTCATCACCTAATGTTGTTATTTAATTCTGTTTGAACAAATTATAAAATCTTTAAAACTTTACTAACATATTCTTGCAAACATATTGTTATTTAGTTTTGTTACTTATACCATATTAATCTTCTGAATTATTGTTTATTTTCAGAACATATTATAAGAAATTTAACTGTTTCTTACGAGATTGAAAGCCAAAAGATTGAAGCAGAAAATCGAAAATATATCAGGTAAATTTCTATCGGTTTATTTTGGTAATTGAGTAAATTGTAATGAGCATACATAGGGATTTTGTAGAATTGAACGAAGTGAACGATACATGTTTCTTTATGGTCACTTAAGTTCAATATTATTTAATAAATACTATTACTATTGTTAGAAGTAATGATCTGTAAATTAGTTATCAACGAATCAGAAAAATATAAATATTCATAAAATTTGAAAATCATCACTTTACCTTAGAAACATATGTAGAACTGAACAAGGAACTTGGGTTTGTCGCTGCAAAACAAGATTAAAATAAAATTAGTCTATTATGCTAAATTTATCTAAAAAAATATAAATACTCAAAAAATTGAAAACAAAGTACTCATTTATCGGTAGTTGACATATTTTATCTTTTGTGCTCCATAAATATGTATAAATAATAAAAATAAAAATAATGCATAAATATCGAAATATGTAAGAAAATTGTAGATCTAAAAATATCTTTATCGTATCCGTAGATAAATGATAAATAAATCCTTAATTAGTTTTGAATGAGAAATCTATCTATAGATATGCTTATCAATGATATCTACGAAAAATGAAAGAGATACATTATCAGCGGGTTAGAGAGTACTATTTTGTTATTGGGCGATTTACAAATTCATATTTAGAGCCAACAGTCATATTTAGGTATTTTTTTCCAAACTATATAGCAACAATTTCCTTTAAATATTTTATAACTTATGATTATTGGGATTAATGTCCAAGATTATTGAAACCCTTAAAATCGCAGACTGAGGGAGTATATATTGCAACTTAATTGTACTTTTCGAATTAAGATAAAAAAATTTATCCGAATATTTTAAACATGAATAATTGCCATGCAACGCACGTGGAAAATACTAGTAAAAGAGAAAAGTAGAGGATTCAGGCACGTGATCAAAATTAAAAAAAAAAAAAAAAAAAGAGAAACTTAATTTCAAAGAGTTTAAAGAAAAGGAAAAAGCCAGGCACGTGATTTAAAAAAAAAAAAAAAAAAATCAACTCTCTTTCTCTCTGTCTTCTCTCTCTTACATTTAGTCGTACATGGTGTTGACCGGAAAATGAAGGCTTGAGGTTTGAGCTTTGAGGAGTTAGTTGATTTAGGGCTTTCTATCTTGCAATCTTCGGAAGGTTAGTCTTCCACTTGTAGCTGTGAATTATTTTGATAAAAAGTAGATGCATGCTTTTGTAGAATTGAATTTTACTTGTGGAATTGAATTGTCAAACAACTGATAATAGTAATTTGGTTTGGTTTGGTTTTGAGGTAATTCTGGGTTGGATTCATTTTCTATTTCTAGTTCTCATTTGTCAATAAAAGTAGAAATCATCACACAACACTGAAAAGTCCACACTAGTATGTAGGATAACATTCTTTTTTATATGTATATATTCATTATTTTTCAGAGTTGTTAACACTTTCTCATTTGAATTCAAAATAGTGATAGGAATGGCAGAAATGGTGGCAAGTTTTATTGGACCAGCTATAGAAGTAGTGGAATGGGTTACTAAACCAATCAAACGTCAATTCAATTATCTTTGTTGCTTCACTACCAACATCAATAATTTGAAAATGGAAGCCACAAAATTAGATGATGCAGGGGCAAGTTGATAGAGAGAAGGATAATGTACAAGTTATTGTGCCTGAAGTTGAGATTTGGTTATCTAAGTCCAACAACATCAAAGACCAAATAAATACAATTTTGGGAGGTAGTGGTTGCTTGAATCTTAGAGCTCGTTTTTCTCTCAGCAAGAGAGCTAAGAAAACAACGGATTGTATGAAAGAGCATCGAAAAGATTGCAACTTTAATACCATATCCCACCCAGAACCTCCTGCAGCAATGGCAGCAATTCCATCAGGTACGACATATGAATTTGAGTCAAGAAAACAAATTGAGGAAGAAATAATGACATGTCTGAGAGGCGGGGATTTGAATATGATATTTAGTCATACCCGCATTTGCAGCTTCAGATCTTGGAAAATTAATCAAGGACCCAATTTAGGATGTCAAAATTTACGGTATTTACCTCTTTTGATATTCACTCATTTTCATTCCAAATCATACTTCAGAAACTCAGGAGATTTGCCGCAACCTCTTTATTCTTCAACAACAATTCTGCCGTCGGTGACCACTCACGGGAAAGTGTATTACTATGCCACCGTTAACCCACCGGATTCAGTTCTAATCCTGGTGAGTAAAATGAGATTGTTCTGAAAATAAAAGAATTTCACATGTTTTGGTTGTATACGAACTGTTTGACGAAATGCCTTAATGCTTGCCTTATAGTTTTCTTGCTGAAACTATTTGAATGTGATTCACACTACTATTGAATTTGTTGCATAAATTATACATGGTCTGTAGGATTATATATTCTCTTTGATTAGAGTGTTGAGCACGAGTTTGATCTTCGACTTTGGTATTGTTGAAAGGATAAATATTAGTAATATATTTGGACTTTTGACACTAAGAAACTAGAGCAGCAGAAAAATTAAAGCACGATTTTTGTAGAATTAAGGCATCTGCATAGTATGAATGAACTGAAAATCGACCAATTATGTAGAAATTTAGATATATTTTTCGCTATTTTGTTGGTGGGGGAATTAGTTCCAATACACTTTATATATAATTGATGTCGTGACTCTATTATATAGTTTATATACTAATTAAAAGATCTGTTACAATATGTTTCTTATTTGTTCTATTTATCCTCTGTGATGTTTTTTGTTACTTTACCATGTTATGAGATGGTAATGCATTTAAAAAGAAATATAACTTTAAAATTACCTAATATATACATAATGTTGTAATAGATCTTTTATCTTCAATGTGGTGTGGAACTATTTTAATAATTTCTAAATTCTAAAGGATTTATATTCTGAAATATGGCCAAGTATATGATTTATGTGTGTGTTGCATGTAGAGGTAAACTGATGGGCCCACATTTCATCAAGCATATGCTTGATTTCTCTGTCGAAGAAAAATAGGCACTATATATGTAACTTTATTGCATTGGAAAGGTTATACTGGGACTATCCTGTAGACTTCCCATGTTTAGTAGGTTATTTACTAACAAGGATTATGATTCTAAATATTATTCGTAATAATTGAATAATTCTATACTCGATAAGTACCAATATGCACAGGTGGACTGATACCATTTTATATGAGTAAACGTGTCCATCCTTCATTTATCATTAGAAAGATAACCTTGCTCACCCAAGATTCTTTGAACATGAAAAGAAAAATAATCAACTGATAAATAATAAGATTATAGGAGATATAGGGCTTTTCTTTTGGAGTGTTCTTTTTGATGTTATGTTCTAACTGATTTCATGACATTTTTTGTTATGTTATTTCCCCATAAGATATAAGTAAGGATTGTGAACTTCTGTAACTACATTTAATATTTTATATTTACCAGTTCTTTTGATAGAAATATGTTGCCTAGCTTTGATATGTTTGTATATTTAATCTTATAATGCGTTTATACTGTTTAATATAACATATTTACATAATATGAACTCAAATTGATGTCGGAGCAACGATTTGGGCAGCAAAATTGTTGCATATTGCCAATTTCTCTTCTCTCTCACTTTACAGAGATTAATATGATTTTCGTTATTCATGATTAACATAGTTTGAATTCCACTACATTACTATTAATCCTATGTTTTATATTACGACACCACAGGGACTCCGGCGAGCTTTCCAAGTATGCAATGGGTGGAGATCAGAGAGGCGATGAAGAATATTGCCATGAGATTGATAGGCTTGCAGATTTGTTCATTCCAGACTGCCATGAGAAGTTCAGCTTGGAGAAGCAAGAATCTTATAGAAGATTACGAGAAGTGAAGGCTAGAAGTGTTTGACATGCAGTAATATGTTCCTTTATTTACGACTACTTTTTTCTTTTCTATTGTGTCATCACGACTGGATTAGGGCCTTTGTTTGCTAGTACTATTTTGGGGGGTGGTGGGATTTGTTAATATATATAATAACCAATTGAACTTTTATATGCAGCAAATCAAGCAAGAAAGAGATATATATTCCAATCCTCTCACTGCGCGGCTGGAATTTCTCCAATCTCTGAATAAATCTCTTCAAGTTTCTATAAAACACCGATGATTAAACGCACTTTTCAGTACATGGTTAGTTTAATTTCTTTTTTCTTTTTGCTGATTTTTCATATCTTTTCCTACAAAATAATTTGAAATTGGTACATGCAAACAACCCAACAATATGAGGTATAGTAAGTAGAGATTGATAATTTTGTTCTGCTATTACCAAGTCACATTGAATTTGTTTACAATATCAATAATTAATCCTATCTTTTTGTAACTTTGTTTCCTGTGGAATCAATGGTCTCATGAGGAAGAGGTCCACTTAAGGAGAGTGCTGGTGAAAATTTGCACTCAAAATTCATAATGTTGTGTTGTAATTAATTCTTCAACAGTTCTTTCAATTGTCTTATGTTCTTTAGTTGACATGCAGTTGCTGAATATGGTTTATTATACAACACAGTAGCCAATAGATGATTGAAAGTTCTAGCAAGTCTCTGAATGGTTTTACTTATTTCTTTTATTTCCTCACACATGTAAGTCTACATTTGCTTACACAAGTTGATTAACTTTGTTGTCTCAAAGCAAGAACTAAAGATGATTTTGGACTAAGGAGAACTAAAGAGGATGGCTTGAATTGTGTTCCGCATCACTTGCGAGATTTCTAGACACTCTTTTTGTTGTCTCTATCGAGTTTTTGGCAAAATATAGTTTACACAAACTAATTGAATTCTCTGCATAATGCTCTTTGGAAGTTACATTTTTTTTTTTTTGCTGTAGGTGAAGTTGTTCAAACTAAAGCTAATAACACTATGATTTCATGACTGTAAATGATATATGATGTCATATTTATAGCTATTGTTTTACGGAAACAATGATAAGAGTTGGCTAAACATGTCGGTGAAGCATTTGCAACACCAATCAATGATTTGTTGGTTGCAGCACAAATTATGGAAATTTTGAACAAAATTACTAAGTCGGTGGTTATATAGAGAAAATTCCAAGTCGTGTGCAAATGAAACTGAGACCAAAGTTCGTGTATTTACAATTTTAGATGCATTTTTCCCATTTCTAATCTAAGTTCGTGTATTTACAATTTTACATGCATTTTTCCCATTTCTAATCTCCAAAAACAATATCTGAATTTGTATTTGATATGTGCGTTGATTTCCGATTTGGATCCACTTTTTCGACATTTTAAAGCATATGTTTGTGTTGATGTTAAATTTAATAGTTTATTTTATTTATTATAAACAATAATTATTAAACTATACAATGAATTTTAATGAAAATTAGTACTAAAAATGAAATGTAAGAAAATTGTATACCTTATTATGGAACAATCAATATACTTATCAATGTTGTTGATTATTAATGTTTACATTAATAATATTCGAATTCATAACGGGTACTACTATACGGGTTGAGACGATAACATATTGCAAAACTATTCTAATTTAATCCGCTTTAGACGAGTAACAGTATATACATTTTTAAAGAGTTTCATAGATGGTATAAATTTCAAATTTATACTTGCATTTAAAATTTTTGTTATATATTTGTGCTATAAATTATAAATGGTTGCTTTGTGTAATATTCAAGTTTATACGAGAACAAGTTTACTATACGAGTTTGGACCATGAACGAGTGGATAGAGACGAGAACAAGTACTAAATCACTTTTTAATAGGCTTTGTGACAAGTACGGGTAGTTAATTTTTTTTTATACGAGTTTCATAGAATGTATATTTTTTAAATTTATACATAAATTATAAACTTAATTTTGTATTTATGCAATATAACGTTGATGTTTGCTTTATATTATTAGTGGTATTATTATACGAGTTTTGAACTGAAACATGTAGTAATTAAAACTATTTTGAATTTGATATAATCGTGTAACACCCTTTCGATGAATTGTCGTAATACTGCCACTTCAATATAAAATAATTTTTAAAATTTATTCTTATATTATATACCATGTAAATGCGATGCATGAATGAATCCCATAGAGTTAAACAGGCCAATCAACTCTTTGAGATCAAATTCATTGACACCAACGGGTTCTAAAGGAGCAAGGAATAGCCATGTTGTCATCAAGATCGTGATCAGCTTCAAGTACATATACTGGAAAAGTTTGAGGAGATCACTACTAATGGAAACAAAATCATCTTTAACCGAGACGGACATGACCGCCATATCAACATTGTTAAAGTGGATAGCTTCTCCACAACACATGTGGAGCAAGGGGGTGTGCAAAGCTCTGAGAACGACTTATCGATGTTCAAGTTCAGGAACTCTCTTGGTGGAGGTAATGGAAGTGGGAATGAAGCATCAACGGACAACGAGACGCATGATCAGCGGCTGAAGATGAAGACATGAATTGGTTCATGGTAGATTTTGTTATTGTATTTGTTTTAATAATACTTTATATTGATATTTGTACTTTAATTATATTCTTCTATTTTTTTCTACATTTCATAATTAATATTTACTTTGTTGTATTTGAAATTTTACAAGTTTGGTACGGGTGCGGGGTAGTAAAGTTCGTTTTTAATCGAGTTTGGGACGGGTACGCATAGAGAAATTATGATTCGGGTTCGTAATGGTAGAATTTGGTGATTTTAGATCGAAATTGGGTACAAGCACCCGAAAAATGTTATTCATCCTTGATCAATTGATGTTATAATTTGATAGTTAAATAACACCTCTTCGAATATAATGTCATTCGATATAAAATATAAAAAATTATTAAAATCTATACTGATAAATTATAATGTTAAGTGATACCCCTCGATGTTCGACATGCTACACACTAATTGTATTTACAAGAATACATACAAATAATATGATGAAGATAATTGTGATGCTATAATGTTAGTAAAATTCAATATATTCCTCACTATATTTCATGTAATTTACTGCATGTACTCCACTTCATAGCACAATTTGAAGTCATTGCATTTATCTTAAATAAATAAAACTGCCCTTGGAATCACATGAAGTGACTTCAGCTTCAGATTTACATGCAAATTAGCATAAAACGTCTTTGTGGAGAACAACGTTTATCTCATATAGACCACAAAATGTTATTACATATAAACATGGAGTTTAGAACCTTCAATGCACTTGAGCAAATATTGTAAATTAGTCATAAGGTTTACAAAATCCATCCACCAATTCACTTTAGTTAGAATGAAAATTCACTTTTGCTAAATAGAGATTGCACGCGTGATCTTTGCTAGTAGCTTAAAAAGAGCATTGTATATACATGTATTAAAACTAATAGTATTTATAATTTTCTTTGAGAAATATGGTAAAGTCTAAGATTATTTAGATAAAAAATGTAATATCGATCAGGTAAAAATAGTAATTTACATAATTTACGAGAGGTGATGAGAACATAGTGGGTCGAGTCGATCGGTTTGTGTTAATGAGTCATTTACAAAGGTAAGTAAAAGCAGATTAGAAAATTACACAAAGCAAAGCATTCTCCAATTCTGATACGATAAGTAACAGAAGAAAAAGTACACACATTATAATACAACTACAATAGTAGAGGAACAGGATAGTGATTAACCAATGAAAATGAATACACAAACACAAGCACAAACCTGCTTGGGCACTCAATTCGAGGCACTACCATGATCATCTCAAGAATCCACTGCCACTCAATTCGCTGAACAATCCAACATAAAGATACATCACTTTCTGCACTCTGTGTTTTTTAATTCAATCCCATTTCGGTCACTGTGTGTTGCTTTTGTAAGCTGTGATGTGATTCCAGGGAGTAACTTATCATTTTTAAATTTCTTAAGTTTATTCTCACATTTTTAGTACAAGCAATTTTCCAAATTCAGAATTAATTGAGACGTTTTCAATATCATGATATGCGACCCACACGTGTTGTGCACGTGTCACTATTTTTTTTTTTTTTCTGATATTTTCTTTCCGATTTTTTTTTTAATTTCAGTTTTTTTTTTGTTTTATTTATTTATTTGAGTTTCAGTTTTTTTTTTTTCATTTTTTTAAAAAAATATCCACCTTTTTTTTGCTTGCCTCTTCGTTTTTTTTTTTTGCCTCTTAAGATTCGAGCGAGAGGAGCCGAAGGTCTCGGAGCTAGCCGAAAAAGTTCAAATTATTGCCCGACAATTAACCTTATATTAATAATCGGAGCGGAGGCGGAGCAGAAAAAAAATCTAGAAATTAAAAAAAAACAAAACTTAAATTAAATTAAAAAAATTGGAAAAAAAAAATAATTTTGACCGGATCAATCCTACCCAGATCTAGACTCTTGAGAAGTGACCGGTTGCATGCAAGTGCTTCTCTTTTTTTTTTTTGGTTCATTTTTTCTTGCCTATTGTTTTCTTTTTCCTCCATTTGTTATTTGCCTATTTTCACTTATAGTTTCCTCTTCATTTGTGGTGACCTCTTTTTTCATTTACTCTCTACTTTTTTCCTCCCTCCTTTGTGCTTGGCTATTTATTTCCGTTGATTCGTATTTGTGTATTAAAGTGTGTTAAAAATTAGTGTATTAAATTACTGTAATTTGTACATTAACGTATTGTATTTTATGCATTACGTAAGTGATATATGCTGGTTCATACAGACTATATAAAGATGAGTTCCTACCAGATGCACACCATATATATTTATATGTATGACAATAATATGAGCAGATGAACAAATACGAGATACAGGGGATTTTAATCATGCTCATGCTCATTATTTTAGCAAAGTTTGAATAATGTATTCAAATACGGCGTGTATATAATATGTATGACGTACATATCAAATACTATATTATTCGATGAAATGTCACGTAACAGAAAAATTTAGCAAGAAGTACATATCAAGTATAATTAATATTCGATGAAAATGTGACATAAAAGAAAAATTAGCAATTTGCATACATGCTAGCTTATTTTCAAATTTTCATACCAATACCAAGAAATAACAAACATAAGCTAGCTTGTTTACAGCTCCATCTCAAAAACATAACAATCTTTACGATCTCGAATTTCAAATCGATGAGAGAGAGCAAGGCCGACGGCGAGTCCAAAACTATGATTTGGATCCGGTTAATTTGTTATAGAGGGCGTCAATTTCCACCTGTGTCAATTTATAAAAAAAAAAAAAAAAAAAAAAAAAAAAAAAAAAAAATCCAGCATTGGTTACATCTTATCTTCCAAAACGTGGCACAAAATTCGTGTGCAAAAAAGCCATGGTAAAATAGCTAAATTCAGCATTTTTTGTTACCTTGTACAGCTTGTGCAGCCTGTCTCTTCTCTTCTTCAATGTTGCAGTGACCAATTCCTTTTCAGACAATTCGAATAGCTGAGGCTCCAAGATTACCCCTTTGATGTGCTCAAATCCTCTCAGCTGGTCCCACCGAACCACCCGAATTAGCAAAACGACGACTTTGGTTGCACGACCGACACTTAAAAAAAGTCGAGTTTTGTAAGACTAACCTTGTTTCTCTCAGCCGTAGCCTTGAGCTCAACAAGGATATACTCTTTGAGCTGATCAAGGGTGCATAGGTCTAAAAATGACCCTTTGTACCCACACTTTTGTGCCCATTTCGTCGTGCTTTCTTCGTTCGGCACCACCACGGCTACCAGCATCGACTTGAAGATATCCCCGAACACCCAAATCTAAAAGGAACGATTATTCCACATTTAGATAATCGAGTGTAACAATATATGTATATCACCACATTTTTTTAGTTACGGGAGGGGAGGGGAGGGGAGGGGAGGGGAGGGGACAACAGAGGAGATTGAACTCGAGACCTAATTTAACGTCGTTTGAAGACTTACATCTTCAACAATAGGTGTGATGCCATAAACTTTCTCTAGATGTTCCACAGCAACATACTCTCCTTGAGACAACTTAATGAGATTCTTCTTCCTATCAATGATTTTGACCACTCCATTAGGCATCATCTCTCCTATGTCACCTGCGTCGATTATGGAACGATCGATCAAACATATTTTCATTGTCACATAATTGACTATACCAATACTAGTTCAACGAACCTGTATGGAACCATCCATCTATGACGGCTTCTTTCGTCAATTCCGGATTCTTGTAGTACCCCGCAAAAGGAGACTTCGGTCTGAGACATATTTCGCCACGAGAAGGCTCCCCGAGGGGATCGTACCCCATCTCGGGGACCTCCACCAATCGGAGCTCAGTATATACGAAAGCTGACCCGACTGATCCAACCATACACATCTCATCCGGGAAGCCTAGGGTTGACATCCCACAACTCTCCGTTAGCCCTGCACATTGAGCACATCACATAAAGCTTGAGATGGTGCACGAGCCTAAACTGCATAAAATGAGATGAACTTTCTAGAACCATGATTGAAAAGGAAAACATAACATCATAATAAAAAAGTAGTAGTTCCTACCATAGCCTTGTGTTACAAAAGCACAAGAAGTAACCCTTAGAAACTCCTCGACCTCACTGCTCAACGGGGCACCCCCGGAGACTATCAAACGGAGTCTCCCGCCTAACCGGCTCTTGACCTAGACGAAGACCAAAAAAGTATTGTTAGAGAATGGGTGGTTCAATGGCGCTTTTTAGAAGGGAGGCATCAAGCTTAGACGAAGTCCTAACCTTCCCGAAAGCTAGGAAATCGGCCAAAGGCGATGCGTCTTTCTGTTTGTACCCTTTATTCATCCAGTGAAGCTTGCTGCACCATGAGATGCAAAGATATTTAGTACCATTAGTCGAACATGTTTCCATTCGTGCACGTGGGAGGAGAAGACAAAGTTAGTGAAGACAATGTAATAGTCGAGTCATTACTATCTGTAGAGCAAGTGGAAAATTCCCCTCCTCCTCCAGTTGAGTTCTTCAAGTGCTTTTAAGACTCCTGAAGAGAGAGGGGAGAGAAAGAAACACAAATGTTAAATGCAAAAAAAAAAAAAAAAAAAAAAAAAGGGCAGAGGCAATTGATTACTGCGAGAAACGTTGGCTTCAATTCCTTACATTCCCTTACCTTCATGAATTCGTTCAAAAACTCTTGGAACTCCTGCGAGAAACGTTGGCTTCAATTCTATCAGATCATCCCTTATTTCATTGATTTCCTTCAGTTGGCAACCAAATATATCAGATTTCAGTTAGAAGATAATGGCATGAGAGAGAGAGAGAGAGAGAGAGAGAGAGAGAGAGAGAACCAAACATATTATACTATCAGATAGCAAATCATGGCCGAGCGAGAGAGAGAGAGAAAGATTTGTAGCAACTAACCCCATGATAGTATCCAACAGAAGCACCCTTGTGGAAGAAATATTCTTCGATCATTCGATCAAGAATGTGAGCGAGGGGCAGGAACGATATATACACATCATCCACAGTCATCTATCAAAAATACAATCAATATCAACATCCCACAAAATAAAATAAAATAAATCAAAGTTCTATTGCACAAACAAATTCATCACTTACTTTGTCCTCAAATTGCTCCATGAAGAGATCAACACCTCTTATGTTTGTCACCACATTTTCATGTGTCAGCACGACTCCTTTAGGATCACCACTCGTGCCACTCGTGTACATAATCGTGCATATGCTTGTTGGCTCCGGTGGTGATATCTCAACCGGATTACCTTTCCCCTGAAGCAAAAAAAAAAAGAAGAAGAAAATTATTCACTCCAAACTTCAAGAAAAAACGTCGAACACAAACAGTTTCGGCAATCACAGATCAAGAAAACTTGCCATATCAAGAAACTCGTTCCAATTATACGTTTTTATACCCGTTGCAGAGGTCTTCTCCTTCTGCTCCTCCGTGAAAGATGTGAAGCAAACCATCACTGGAATCCAAGAAAAGATGAAAAATAAAAAACTCAAATAAAACAAAACTAATCGAGTAATCAAACAAACTCTGCATTCATAGCCAACTCACATTTTAGCCTCTGAGCATGAGCACATTCGGGATTTAGGAGCTGCAACGAAGACATGTTTTAGAGGCGTATCCAATGCTAAACGATGCAAAACACGAAGCTAAAGAAAGAGCGTTTCGTGCTTACTTGTTTAACTTTCTTGTCTTGCACAAAAACAACGTCGATCTCAGCATGATCTAGTATATAGTTCACAGCTCCAGGCCCTAGATCATAAACCTTTTGCATCAATACTTATCTTTCACATAAATCTCAAGTAATTTAAAACGAACAATTAGTAAAAAAACGAAGAATCTAATTCTACAAGCACATAAACAACACAAATCCACGAAATTTAAGTCGAAGTACTTCAATCAGAACGAAAAGGAAGGATGTTTACCAAGAGTATCATAAAGAGGAACGCAGATTAAGCTATGCGCGCCACAAGCCTGAAAAATAAAACGAAAATTTGAACGAAGACTAAAGAAATAAATCGAGAAACACAAGATCATCATCATCATCACCATTCATCTAACCTCCATTGCCACAATCCACTGAGGGCAGTTCATTCCATAGATTCCAATTCGAGCACCCTAATATATCAAGACAATTTATCAAGATTTTGCCATAATTATAATATTAGAAAAATGTCGAATAATTAATATGGCATTTTTCTTACAGGCTCAAAACCATGAGCCCTCAAAGCAGAACCAGCTTTTAGAACTTCATCATACACTTCCTTGTATGTCTTCCAATTATAAGGCCCCCACTAAAAGTGTGAAAAAAGAGTTCAAAATCAAGAAAAATTTCGAGAAAATAATCTAATAATTTATCTTAAAAAAAATTAATTAAAAAGAATACCTTCCCATTCACCAAATCACGCCATCCAAGCATCCTATTACCAGCATGCTTTTCCACAGATGATCTGCATTTTTACTTAAACCATAACTACACAAACAACATTCTAACAACTAATGTACTAAAACAAATTTAAGGAACATAAACTTTCGAGACAAATTTTGCCTTACTACACGATCATATCACCTGAAAATCTTCCAAACAGTGGAGGATTCAGGATCAATGGGAGGATATCCATGCTCGGAGAGAGGATTCCGGTAGACGGGGCCCACGGAGAGAGCCCCGTCTCGACCTTTCTTCCCTCCTTCCACCTCCACTGCGAATTTCTTCATCGTTTCCTGCAAGAAATTCTTACCTAAGCAAAAGCTTTTTAAAACAAAAAAAAACAAACGGCAATCCGAAGTGTATTGTTGCAAGAATCTGTTTGGGCAAGAAGTGAATAGAAAAAGTCCTTTTGAACTGACCCACCATCATAAATGCAGAACCTTACATTTTGTTTGCTATTACATAAATACTGAGCTGACTCCACGTAAATTAGTTGGGAGAAATTTTGTGATTCAGACAAAAGGACCGGTAAATAATAAAATAAAAATAAAAATTGAAATGGGTTGTTGCACATATAATTAACTAATCCTAGATTTTATCAAGTCAAACATAAATGAAATATCTGCAGAGATCAGTCTAAGAATGTGATGGCTGAGACCAGAGTGAAACAAAAAACTTAAAAGAAAAGAAAGAAATTAAACAAAAGCAAGAAAGAAGAAAAACTCAATGATCACATTTTTAACAAGAAAATGAAATGCCAAACAACAAAACATCACCAACTTAAAAAAACAATGCAAAACCTCGAAACAGTATGCGAATCCCACTTACGTAAGCAGCAGAATTTTTTTTGTTTTCTTTTTTTCTTTTTTTCTTGTTTTCCTTTTTGTTGATCACTTTGTGGAGGAGGAGGAGGAGGAGACGGAGAAGACCCGTTTTATAGTGACAATTATTAATCACAATATTTAGTGGTGCAGTGAAGTGAAGAAAGTGAAGGCAGCTAGAAATCCTAGTTTTGGCGACAGCGCAACTAAATTCTGGCACTCATTTAATGCAATAGCTGCTAACTTTATCTTAAAAATATCATTATCGAATTCATGGAAAAATTCATACGTTTTTTTTTTTTTTTTAATTCTATTTAGACACACTATGTATCTAGTTAATATCACATTTTTTTTAAAATCGGTATATTTCTATTTTTAAAACTCATAGTATTATCTATTTTAATTAGTATGATCGACCACAATGTGTCCAAATAACACTAACCGTATTATTAATCGACTCTTACAAAAGGCATTCGATAATTCTCTCCTACATATACTACCTCAGTTGACGTGTTGAATACTCTTTAAGCCCTTATTGAATGTTTTTTTTTTTTCCCGACAAAATTCGTATCCGAATACAATTGACAAATTTATTGTTTTGTCCTGATTTATAAGTATGAGAATCGAAAAACAACTAAAGAATTGACATTAAGGATAAGAAGGAAAATATGAGTTTTGACATTATCGTTTAAAAGAATTCTGAAAGTATTATTTAAGGCAAATATTATATTGTAAAAAATAGGGCAATATGTTTTATATACTGCGAACAATTAAAGAATTTATATTGAAAATAAAGGGACAAAGTTGAGAAATTTCGAGTTCGACATCACTCATAAAAAGAATTGTGATAAGCAAGGAACAAATTTTACTAAAATATTTTTGAAAACAGAGCACGTAATTTATTAAGAATTTTGAGTTTTTGTAGATTATAAATATTTTCTTGAAATAGTATTGTCTTATGGAATTAGATTGCATTTTTTTATTTTTTTTTGGTTCATTGCTGAAAATACAACTCTGATTGGTGTTGCTGAGCAAAGAGAGAGGGGGAAATAAAAAGATGTTTCTGGAATAAAACGGTGGATTTGTCAGCTTCTTTTTAACGGATTTTCTTGGCCACTATGTGGGACCCAATCTATCTATCTATGAAATGAACAAATCGTTATCAATAAATTGATTACTCTCATTTTAGTAAACGATTAAACGTGTGGTTTTCATTTTTAGTAATTAATTTTCACACAAAATTTGGCATTATGATGAAAAAAATCGGATGTTAGTTGGTTATTGTCAGTGTAATGGCACAATCAATATAATAACATGTACTCCGTCTATGCATTATAAGTGTGACACAGAGGAAGTAACACGATTTTAAAAAAATACATTTGAGAACGAGTGAGAGTGAGAAAAGTAAAAGGGTAATGGGTAGTGCTATTTGAATATACTATGTTTAGACATACGATGGTAAAAATAGGAATTCGACGGAAATTTTAACTAATAATTTAATTTCATAGTTTTAATAGTTTTGTTATTAATAAACATACTCTTTTTAAATTTTAATTATAAAGTTTCATCCCAATTTAAATTCACAAGTTTAGAAATTGAGTGTAGATAAGAGTAAAATTTGAGAGCAGGTATGCATGAAATCGATATTTCGGAAAAAGGTCTGAGTAGAAAAGAAATTTTAAAGGCAATCGAACATTTTTTTCCTATTTCAAACACGTATGTCCGAATAGAATTATTGAAGGACAATATGAGAGCATGAGAAAAGAAGGCTAAGAGAGAGAAAATAAGATAATATGGAATTATTTTTTGTTATTCAAGTTTTTTTATAAAAAGTTTATGTACAAAGTGGTCCACAATATTGCAATTTTTAAATTTAATATTACAACTAAATATATATATATATATATAACTAAACACATGAATCCGAAGCGTCATGTCATTTTTTTCTTATCTTAAGAACAACACATTTGATAAAATCATGAAAGTTCGAGACGAGACTTCATATGGACCTTTTTTTTGGAAAGAAATATGCAACCTATTTCTAAATTAGTAAATATAGGTAAACTGTAAACATGTAAGGTAGCTTTCCAAATTAAGAAAAGGTACACATTTGTTTTACTATATATACCAAAATTTAAAAATAAAAATAAAAATAAAAATAGAATAGTTTACGAGTATACTATATATTAAGGGCCAATAGGTCCCTCTCCTAGTCCGTGACGGAATAAATAAAAACCGTTCACTGTTCAACTAACGTCATTAAACAATAATAATGTCAACTTTTGCTGAGTAAATGCCAACAGTTTACAAAAATAAACATTTATAACATTTACAAGATTGAAAATCTAAACAAGGATTCCCACCTTATTTGGTGGTACAGTGAATCCAACTTTATGTGATATAAATGTGAGATATAGCAATTTATTTGATAATACACATATATCTCGTTGTAACTGCCTTAATTAATATATATATATATATATCACCCTAATAAAGGATGCCAAGAAAATCTCCCTAAAAACAAGGTTACATTAAATATCAACCTAACTTTAGGGGCGTACGGTTATCATCAGAGCATCTCACGTGAATATAAATGCATTATGGCAAAAACATAGATATCGTCCACCTTTTACAAAGTAATAATTAATCAAATACATTACTCCCTGAAGCCTACTGAAATTATCATGTTATTATTCATCACGGAGATTAAGAATAAGGTGAAAAGATAGATCATAAGTAGGTCTCATAACTTTTGAAAGGTTTTAAAGCATTAAAATTTTTTTAATTTGGAAGATGACAATATGAGTAAGACACCTAAATAAGAAAAGATGACAATATAAGTGGGTCGGAAGGAGTATTAATTTAATTAATTAAAAAAATAAAAATTGGGTAGATAGAAAACAAATCAAACAAGCGTTCAATGTTGCATCTCATGTTTCACTATTACTGAACGGTAAAAATCACACTACCGTGATGCCATCAGATGCAAAAATATCAAAAGTGCACGCATGCATCACACCCATTTATCGAATGAAACGTGAGTAGCAACACGACGTAAAAACCGAACCGTAAATATATGAATAAAGTAACCACAAATCCACCAGCTACTACCCCATGGAGCTCAATAGCAAAATGTCATCATCATACGATATTTTCTTTTCAGAACGTCAATAGTAACAAAGAAAGGGACACATCAACAACCACAATATTGAGCAAGTTTAAGCAAGAACATCAACAATTGTACGAAAAATGGGCCTACTTAATTCAGCCATCAGCATGACTAGCACGACGATGTTAAGAACATTGAATGATCCAATGTCGGCTTGTTCAAAGTTAGGTGCAGAAATTGAATGAACAAGCCCTCAATATTTAATTCTACTTCATTTCCAAGCACATGGAAGATAACACTCAAAAAAAAAGAGTTCAAAAGAGTTACACGTTGGTTGAGAAAAACTTACATCTTCACCGGTCACAGCATTTTGACGAGACATTGGTGAGAATCAAACTCCGGAAACAAGCGTTAGAAACTGCACGAAAATGTAGTGTTATAACATATGATAAGGTTCTCTGTTACTCTAAAAAACATATTATCATAGTATATCACATAAACTACGAGAATGGCAGACTTTATATTGAAAGGTTATGAGTTTGAGTTTACCCAAAATATATACCGTCAGACAGTAGTTGCAGGTAGCGGGGTAAAAGTCACATATATGAATTTACTACAATAGTTATACATCAATTGAAGCATTTAAGCAGGTAACAAGCAGTAGCTGGAAAGCTGTTTTCATTTAACATTTATCATCAAAAAGTGGTCCCTTTGAAGATGGGTTGGGAAGTTGAAAATAACAGCACAATATTTCGTATATGGTTGCTCTGTCACAACAGATTAGAGGATAATATCTTAACCAAGTAGACGAGGATTTTCAGGTCAAATGCAGAAAAATACAGTAGCTTCGTCGTGCCTTGCAATCATGCATACTAGGTATAGAATACCGAATGAGATTTATTAATCGAATTTTTTATTGTATCTCATGATTCCTACCACCGATGCACGTTACATGTATTTATTGCTTAACAAAAAAGATGTACATCGCACATGGTAACATATTGTTATAACACTATAATACCCTCACCAATTAAAAGCATACACGAATGTATCACAGTATTGAAAGAAAGTTCATTGAGAAAATGCAATTCAGCCATACTACCATGTCTACTCAGACTTAATTAAACCTAAACTCAAATAAAATAGCAGAGGCTTGGGCGACCATCTAAACTTTACGGAATTGAAACCTTTTAATGGTTTCTGCGTTTTCTTTATTTAACTAATTCTTTTATCTAGTAATTCTAGTTTCTTAGAGCCTGCAAGGCGTGTGTTTGAAGCCATAAAACTAAATACTATATTTGCAGTTTCATGGAGACCTTACTCTAAATGCCATTTAAGTTTCATGGTATAGTTATCTATATAACAAGTAAATAAAATTTAAGCAGCACTTAAGAAAGATAACATAACAAAAAATGAGAATTCTCCTCCTATAAAACATCTGCCATTCTGGGAAACTGTGTCGCTTTCATGAAGTTTGTTAGTAGACAAAATTATCTTCCACAAATGCAGAGACGAGCAATACAAGGCATTTGGACTTGGGACCATAAGTGAGTCAAATTATTTACGTGAATACACACAACTTAATCGAATAAAATATCGTTTAAGCTTATTCAATAATATTTCATCAAACAAGCCAGCCAAACTCGAACTCGATAGTATTTAGTTCATGATCTCCATTAGGCTTGTGCGAGCCTAGAGTATACCTAGAAAATTAAGTTTGAAATCACCTTGATAATAAACGAGCCAAAATCAAGTATCCCCAAATCTCATACAATCAAAATCAAGACTTGATTCAATTTTCTTCAATAAATGCAATGGAATCCAAACATGGAACATAACGAAAATTCAAATGCCATATTACAGAGCAAAAATGAAGAACAAGCATCAATCAATAGCCAAAAAAAATGTGGAATAATACTTTTAAATAATTACTGTTGAACAAACACATAACAAAAATACATTCTCAAAATCCTTAAGCCTAAGCAAACTATCCTTCTATCATTACAACAGAAGAAAATTTTCTAAACTAAGTTGCTTTTTGAATTGAATTCCATCAACATAGAGCTGCCAGAAAACTGAATAACTACACTTACGCTACCTTCGAGCAAAAAATGAAACTAGAAATGCATAAAAAAAATGACAATCAAAGCTCGAATTAACAACTAGAAATTAGCTCCTTAATCAGAAAATCAAGTCGTAATTCAGGATTTACAAACCTAATTAATTTGATTTGACTGCGGGAATTGTACATCGTCTTCCAAAGGAGGTACCCACTTTCCATAAACCCATTCGCGGTGGAGGCGGAGATCAGCAGCCGAAAATTCGAGCTGCTCGCGCGAGGATCGGAAGAAGACGGAGTATCGATCGCCGCCGTCGAGGACGGAGATGACGATTCCCTCCCACCAGCCGTCGTTGTAGTATGCGTCCACATCCTCCCCGACGTGGAAGCGGCGGCGCAGCTCACGAGGCGGGATCGGGCGGGTGAGGATGAGATCTACGGCCTCGCGCAGCGGCTCGGAGACGCCTCTGCGGCCGGCGGCGGTGAGAGTGTGGAATTGGAGGCGGAGGCGGGGATTCTTGTGCAACTTCGTCGGGATGCGGCGGAGGACAGTGGCGGTGTACCAGGAGCCGCGGAAACCCTCGTCGTCGAAGTTCACTTCCACTTGAGCGCCAGGTTGGAAGGGGTCGCCGGAGTAATCTCGATTTTCAGGCATCATCGACTCTCTACTTTCTACTTGAAGAGAGAGAAAGTGGAGAGAGAGAAAGGAAGAAGGAATTTGAATTCAGGTGAAATTAAAAGACTTAGCTTTGAATTTACGCTCCCAACCACAGTTCCCTCGGTTTTTTTATGTCCGTACCGATTTTATTTTTTATTTTTTATTTTTTTGGAGAGAGAGCGCTTTAGACAAGTTTTGAGACATTTCGGTTTTTAATTAAATACGGAAAATATATGTCACTAATTTGAAAGTTAAATTTGGACATAAGCATGTCGTAATAAAAGGTATTTTGAGACAGTGTCCTAACAAAAGCAATAAAATTATATTCCCTTATTCATCTTGACTCAAAGAAAAAGAATATTAAGTGTAAAAGCAGTGTTTAGTGTAGTGATTAAAGTAATCTAAAATATTTTTAAAGTGAATGAAGTAATTTTCTACATGCATTTTTTGGCTTACATTGTCAGTAATAGTTAATAAATTCTCATCAAATATCAATAAATTCTAGTTAAAAATAAATCTTAATTGGTTAATAAATTTTAATTAGAAATTAATAAATTCTAATTAGAAAATTTGAGAACTATATCTAAAATTAATGAAACTTAATAAATTAATAAACGCTAAGTACTCGTTAATTAAAAAATTGAAAAAAAAGGGGGGTAAGTAAGAGTGAGCCAAAGCAAAGCAAGCACACAAGTGTTTTTGTCATTTATTTTAAGTTACCCTTTTATTTAGTTCAACAACTTCTATAAGCAAAAGTAACCTCAAATGCAAAAAGTCTAAAACATATAGGCCACAAGGCATGAACATGGACAATTAAAAACTAATAGTCTAACAATATAACCCCATCAGCAAACCAGATTGTTGTGTAACAACATTCATAGCAGCAACAAACTGCACTTAGATACTACAACTACAGAATATTCAAGCTAAACGAGGTTAGCTAGCACCTTTACAAGATCACATAATATACAGAACTTAATCTCTGCATTACTACCATATCACCTACAACAGCATGAAGAAGAACACATGTGTCGAACATCATCATTTTCGAGTTCTCACAGAATAGAAGAAACTATACCTTTAAACTCATTCTTCACAGTCATGATGCTATCTTCTGTTTCCCTCACCCTAACCTGCAGAAAGGCAATCTCCTCATCCTCCCTTTCTTTCGTGGACTGGGCTTGTGCAAGCTTCATCTGCAACCTCTGTATGTGCCCATTGATCTCGTCTATGTCCGATTCAATCCTGATTTTCGCTTGACTGTGCTCTGTAATCTGGCTATTGAGAGTTTGTGCGTTGTTCACAAGCTTGTCTTCTTTATCCTTCAAAGTGAGCAGCTTGTTTATACAATCCTGAATTGGCCTAACATTGAACCCATGTTTTTCCAAATCTGTGAGTGTTTCCTTTATGTCGTCTATGACACTTACGGGATCATTTAGCTGCAACTTGGAGGCTCTTTCGACTAGGCTGGAAAACGTTACCATATAACCTATAGCCAAGCCTTCTCTTGAACTTTCTTTAAAATTTTCCAAAGGCTGGAAATGTGGATTCTGTGGCAACCTCTGGAAGACTTCCATGGCTTCGATCGTCTTCCAAAGTACAGTGTTTTTCACAAACGGCAGTTTTTCTGGTTCATTTGGTGCTAAGGCAACTTCATCTACAAAAGCAGGAGCAGATGTCGTTCCATTTTCCGGCCGCTTCTCATTGTCCTCATTGAGCAAATCACCAGCAGCCTTTTCCACAGAACTTTGCGGTTGACTAGGTATCATGGGACTTTTATCAACAATAGCATTAGCTCGTGCTTTGTTTTCTGACCGTTTCTTTCTGCCCCAATCGAGTAAAACAACATCATTCTCTTCCACAGAAGGTAAGCTTCTCGGTTCACTTACTGTAACAGGATCTTTATCTACCAATGGAGCAGCTTGTGTTCCACTTAGTGATCGATTTTGAGTGCCTTCATCAAACACTACAAAAGCAGTGTCGTTCTCAGAAGGCAAGCTTTGTGGCTCAGTTGGTGCTTTATCTACCAAACCAGAAGATTGTCGCTCACTTTTTAGATGCTTCTCAATAGCCTGACCGCGCACAACACGGTCGCTTTGATTGTCATGATTCACAATGCATTGCCCCACTGTGTCGACAGGCAGCACTCCTACAAAAATCGTAGTACCATCATTCATCAGTTAGGATGCAAAACGTAAGAAGGCACTAGTAGACATGTAGGCTTACTTGAGTCATCAGTTACAGATGATATGTGCAACTCCTCGATCCATTTTGCAAGTGGTTCGTTATCGAACTCGTTGCTGGGTTCAATAACGTTCTCTACAACCCCTGCGCTGTTAGCTACCGTTGCTTTACCTTCAGTTGCATCATCTACATCTATTTCAATCAAGGTAGTTATCAACGGGCTGCTAAAGCACATAAAAGTAAAGCCAAGGCAACAATAAACAATAGATAACAGCCATTATCCTTTTTCTGAATTTTGAGATAAAAACCAAAATACAATTATCTGATGAAGTCGGGTACAAATTTGAACATAACATAAGTATCTCACCTCGAACTTTGACTGGAATCCTACCATTTGTAATCTGCCACCTTCCTTTCTTCAATGGATTCATCTCTCCCAGCTTGACTGACTCTTCTACAACAGCCTCTTCATGATTACTAGCCAATATTCGTTTTGGCACGCTCACTTTTCTTTTCCTAGGATTAGATAGGCCATTAGCTATCTTTTCCTGATTAGACGTCGTCTTTTCCTGCATCATCCTTTCCTGATTCAATGCCGTCTTTTCCTGATTCGGTGCCGTCTTTTCCTGATTCGGTGTCGTCTTTTCCTGATTCAGTGTCGTCTTTTCCTGATTCGGTTTCGACTTTTCCTGATTACGCTTCATTGCTTCCTGGGTTGACATCGTCTTTTCCTGATTTGGTGTTGTCTTTTCCTGATTCAGTTTCATCTTTTCCTGATTGCGCTTCATCAATTCCTGGCTTGACATTGTCTTTTGCTGATTCGGTTTCATCTTTTCCTGATTACGCTTAATCTTTTCCTGGCTCGACACCGTCTTTTCCATATTCGGAGTCGACTTTTCCTGATTCCGCGTCGTCTTTTCCTGGCTGGCTGCTGTCTTTTCCAGATTCTGCATCGCCTTTTCCTGACTCCGCGTCGTCTTTTCCTGGCTGGGCGCTGTCTTTTCCAGATTCCGCGTTGTCTTCTCCTGGTTCAGCATCGCCTTCTCCCGGTTCAGTGCGGTTTTCTCCTGGTTCTGTGCCGTCTTCTGCTGGTTTGGTGTGGTCTTCTCCTGGTTCCGCATTGTCTTCTGCTGCGTTGGTGCGGTCTTCTCCTGGTTCGGTGTTATCGTCTCCTGACCGGATACCGATGCCTCCATCCCAATCACCACAACTTCATGATTTCTCTGGGAATCATCATCTGTTTTATTCAAATCAAATGAATGACCATGATGATCAGCATTTCCTACAATAGAAATCATTCTTAAATTACATCTAGAGCCGAAGTAAACAAAATAGTTTCTTTATTCTGCAAGGGAGAAAATGAAGATCCCCAAAGTGGATGTCATTATTTATACCTGTGAACGGAGTCTCAGTGCATTCAACCAGGGTCTTTCTTGGCCTCCCTCTCTTTCTCCTCTCACTAACTTCTCCAATTCCTGATTGCTTGCAATCCTACAAATGGAACAGATATAGTAATAACTTATAAGCAGAAAAATGGCCTCATAATATCCTCTATTTTCATTACTTTCTCTTCTAACTCCTCAGTCCCCCACTCACAGCATCATAGGGGCAGGGAGTATAGGATTTGCACATAGTATACATAAACATTTTATAGTAAGACCTTAGACCAATAGAGCGCATTATGTCACCATAAACAATGCCCAGCATTTTTCGCTGTTCTACAACTTCAGTGATTGAAAGCGGTCACGCCAATTATTTAAGTTTTCCAGATCTAGAATATGACATTAATTCTTTCTCAACAGATTCCCTACATAAGCAATCCCTAAGTAACAATATTTGCATTAGTGATTCAAGACTAATAAACCAAGATGCACCTTGCTGCAAACTAATGTAATCAAACGAGGGCTTCAAAAGAATCTAAACATAGTTGACTAAAGTGAAAACTGAAATTAAGTGAGTCTCTACCTTTAAAAGTATAAAAGACAATGAACTACTTCTTCGGTCAAGAACAATGAAGAATAAATAAAACTTTACCTAAAAGGAACCAAGTATAGCACAAATTGCTTCCATTTTTATCATTTCTTAGTGGGGTACACTTTAAATTTGTGGTTAGGATGAAAGAAGTATATTTTACCTCAAAATTAACTCAAACCAAAAATATGATAAAAATCTACAGTCAGTGTTTGAGACCATTACCCCCGCCTCACCTAATTCATCCTCTTGTCCATTTTCTCAATCCTTTTTTTTCAACAGCATTTTGTCAATACTCACCAAATTAAATACTTACTAATCAAAGATCAAACCAAAGTACATATGTTGTAGAACAAAAGCTTTCGTCAATGGCAAACAAAATGAAAAACATACTCCCTCAGTCCCTCAATAATAAAACTATTTTAGAGCAACAAGGGTTTTAATAAAAGTTAGGTAGTTGTGAGTGGAGAAAGGGATAAAAAAAGTGTAGTTGTTAAGCTAGTGGAGAAAGGAACCCACCTTTGTGAGTGGAGAAAGGAATTAAAAAAAAAGTAAGATAGTGGTGGGGCATGTCTCAAAAATGGAATAGTCATAACAGCCGGAAAAGGAACTTAGTCTTACTAATCGGGGATGGAGGTAGTACTTCTTAACATGAAAACAAAATTAAACTGACAGATCATAATAATATGTAGAGTTATTGTATTTTTCATTTTTGTTACCCACCTTGATTTTCTGAATTGTGAAATTATGGCCTTGCTGTCTCTGATCATCTACATTAAATTCACTAAGAAGAACCTTCTTTTTGGGATGTTGACTCCTATTACTTCCTGATTTTCCTGACCTACCAGTATTTGCACATGGCAAGCCTACGACAATAGGAAGTTCAGTTTCACGTTTCGCATGCTCATTTTGAGCACCTTCTTCAGTGTCTTCAGCTGCATACGGTTCCTTCTCTGCAGATTCATTCCCAGATTTGCTAATCAACAACAGCACAGGAACAGAAACTTTTGAGAGAAATGGACATAAAAGAATTTATACCTCCAAAATCAAATTCTAGACTTTGAAGTGGCAATATTTGTGCAGCGCTCTTCTCCAGAGAGCAGGATGTGGATTTAATAGTTTCACTGGCATTTTGTGCTGTGCGAATGTTCCTTTGCTTTCTCTGCTGCATGATTTAAAGCAGATTGAAACTTAAATATTAATATCTTGCAACACATGAAACCATGCCAACCTATAATCATTTTTTATAAAACTTTCCCTTTGCATTCCCAAGGTTCGAAAATGGTTGAAAGTGGAAGTTTCAACAATTACTACTAAAGCATCTTTCTTAAGAATCTGATAAGTCTTTCCTCAAAAAAGTATCTGATAAGCAGAGAGATGAAATTAGGAGGCAATTCAGTATCCACGGAATCAAACTCAACAATATATGGACCTGCAAACATTAAAGAAAAATTTCTCACCCTAACTTATGACACTCAGAGGTATGTCCAAAAGAAATCAGCCTCAAAAAATACGATAATATACACTCAAACTAGTGCACAAAATCTGCTATTACTAGTTTTGTCCTTCATAAAGTGGATGTAAATTTCCATAAAACAATTCACAAATTGCTTCTTGACCAACACCCATTAAGAAAATGTTAATGTCTAAGATTACAAGTACTAAACTCAAAGAGAAGTGATGTTTCACCCATTCATCATCCGTTAACTACGAAGTTAGTCACCATAGATAGCAAGTAAATCATAGAGAAATGATGTGCAATATCTAAGGGCAGGTATGACTTACAACATTCTCCTCCCATGAATGATGAGTGGAAGACACATCCAACGTTGTTTGAGCTAAAGTGTCCATATTATTAAAAGAATCTGGGCTTTCAAAACCACAAAATTCTTTACTTGGTCCACCATGCCCATCTTTTTTATTTGCTGCCACTAAATTTCCTTGCCTGAGCTTTTTTAACGGCTGAGAAAGAGCAGCCCCTGAATCCGATAAAGACTCTCTTCTCTTTGTCAAAGATGTGGACACACGGGACAATTTCTGTTTGTCCGGAATGGATTGCTCAAAGTGACCATTAGTTTGTTCAGCAGAAGTATCCTCTTCATTCAGTGAATTGCTCACCGTAGCAGTTGCTGCAGAGGCACTAGAGTTTTCGGGTGTGTGATGTTGGCACACTCCATCATCTGGGGATGAGTTTGTGGGTTCCTGAGACCATTGCCAAGTAAATCAGTATAAGACTCCTAACAAACAAATTAATATACAAAGCAAAATCGTTTTTGATATCATAACACGCATAGTAATGGAAGACCAAAACATGTGGTTCAAGTCGCAAGATACATATAATATCGTAAGCATTAAAAGTTACATGACCTAAGAAAATCAATTCATAAGATTCTAAGCACTACATTGTAACTTCGAATCAATACTCATAACATACTTTTAAGTAAAATAACACAGACTTGTCCTATTTAAACAGAGTATAAAAACTCCAGAAAAAAGGATCAATCATTTTCAACAGAGTATACTCAACCTGGGCAGATGTGAACCACTTGCCATCCTTCCATTCCATGTGAGGCCTTAATTCCGACTGACTGAATTCCTTTTCGCATTTCATTTGCTTGAAGAACACGAGGTATCTACTATGCTCAAGCTCTTTTGTTATAATCCCACTCCACCAGCCAGAGTCAAAGAATGCATCAACTTTTTCCAATAAAACAAAATTTTTATCCTTGAGAAGCGGAGGGCAAGGTCTGATGTGCAAAGAATCAACTCTAGTTTTCATCGGACCCTGACTCTCAGTGTTTACACCAACGCGCTCCACCAAAAATGTCCCATTTCCAATGTCTTCGTGAATTACAGCTGGGAACCAAGCATCCTGAAAGTCTTCTCTGTCAAATGACACTTCCACCTTTCTTCCTATGTCAAACATCAACCCAGCTATACTCTTCGCATAATTCCAAGACATAAAAGAAAAACGAAACATTAGTAAATGATAATAGCAGCAAAGATCATCCGAAAAAACAATTGTCACCAAACTAAAGCATTTTGAACACCATGGACAAATTCTTGCTAATTTAGCACCATTTGCAACAGAAGGAACTAACTACTAGAGGCTATACATAGAAATTAAACCCTCAGTTAAAAAAAAAAAAAAAAATTATACAATCCCCGCATGCTATGAGACCATCAATGTAACTCAATATCATATGCTAAAACCCACCCTACTACCTAAAAACACACATGCACCCACAAATCGCAAACACAATTCCACAAAATTCATCAGAAAACGACGATTAAACTGAAATTCGCGATGATTAAACTGAAATTGGCATGAGAATTGCTGCCCTACCTGTCTCTGAGGTCGTACCCAGCTCCCATTCACCCAATCCCAGTGCTCCCTCAATTCGTTAAGCCCAAACTCGAGCTCATCCGGCGGGTTGTTAAACGTCACGACAAACCTCTCGCCGTCGCCGGTGACTCGATTCACGGTGCCCGTCCACCACCCGTCCTTGTAAAACGCATCGACGACGTCGTCTGGCTCGAAACCCTTGACAATTTTCGGCGCCGGCGGCACGGGCCTCACACACGTCACGTCGACGAGCTCCCTCAGCCGATCCAAGCCGTCTTCGTGCGCCAGCAGATTCTGGTACTCCACCAGAAGCTTTCTCGATTTCCGGCCGCTCTTTCTCAGAACGGTGGCGGAGAAATAGACGCCTTTGAAATCTTCCTCGTTTGTGTTCACCTCAACCGTGGAGCCCTCGGCGAAATGGTGGAGGCGGGGGCGGCCGGCGGTGCGACGGTGGCCGTCGGGGGAGATTGGGGGTTGGGTTGTGGGTTCGAGTGGCAGCGGGTTCGCGTCATCACCGCCCATTTTTGGAGTGAAATTTTAGGAGCGATAAATTGTGGCCACCAAAATGTCCCAAATGGAAGAGCCCTAGGGTTTTTGAGAATTCCCCATTTTGGGATTTGATCAATTTTCCCTCTCATTTAAGCTTAATACCTCAAATAATGTGATAGTTTTGTCTATTGGGAATTTGATATAGCTATAATTTTCCTCCTAATTTGGAAAAGGTATCAATATTTTACTGCTTCCGTTCACGATAATTATAATTTAAGAGAAGTGGTATGGATTTTGAGAGTGAATGATTGAAGTATTGTGAGCGAAAAATATGTTAATTCTTTTGCCTTAAATAACATTTTAATTGATATCATTTCTATTTATGAAATGACCATATTATCATGCACAACAAAAAAGTAAATCAAACCATAATTATTATGGACAGAAGGAGTATTTTATATTTTTGGAAATGTCCGATCAGTAATCAAGGAGGTGGAGTTGTTGATTCATTTGGGAAATGAAAAAATAATAATACAAAGAAAAATAATCGGAGTTATTTTCGAATTTAGCTAATTTAGCTTGACACGGCAAAGATAATTGAATTACATTTATTTATGTTATGATTCAAGTTTGAAAAATCTACTGTCCTAATGACAATAGACATGTCATAGACAAGCCATAGTGAAAAAAGAAGAATATGTGCCAACACAAATCTAATTGGTAGGAATTATAAAACTTAAAACGACGTATTAATCAGTTATTTAAATGCAAATGATCCTTAAGATAGTTTCATGAATTGAGAAAAACGCTACGATGAGAAAGGGTGCAAAGTTTTAATTTGACAGAATAAAAAGAAACAACAAACATAATATTGGTGCTATAATGAGAAAAAAAATTGAAAATGCGTTAAAAAAGTTAATTACATGAGTGTGTTACAATTTCATATGGTTGTTATGTTATTTTGTTAGCTATATTTGCTTCAGTTCATTTGCATAATACATTATAATACATGACACAACAATTAATATCTTTGACAACATGAATTTTCTACATAATTTTTTTGATTCCTATCTCTCTTACTATTAAACAAAATAATTTACAAATAATAAATACTCTAAAACTTGTGCTATATGTTCAAAGCACGAAGAAGATGCCATAAATAAACTATATTTGCCCATATATTTCGGCTATTAAAAAAAAAAGATTTTTTTCTTGAAGAAAAGGGGAAATGAGCGGATATAAATATAGGCTGTAGTTCTCCTCAAAAAAAAAAAAATACTAATAAATATAGGCTGTAGTAGTACGGTACATGAGCTTCGAAATTCCAATTAGACTTCTTACACAGCAAAAGCGGAACAAGAACCATTTTCGCCATCGATTGACGGAGCTTCGTTCAAAACGACTATGGCGTCCATGGCGGCGGCGGCAACGGCGACGGCAAGCTTCACTACTGCCGCTCTATTTTCGTCGGCGGGGTCATCGAAGATCGATTCACTCGGATTTCAATCATCTCAACCGCTCAATTTCAGGCGTCTGAAACAAAATCATCGGAGATTTAATGTTGTAAAAGCATCGGCGCCTGGACTGTACTCCGCCGAGCAGCTCGACCTCACCGTCGAAAACGTAGACAAGGTTCTCGAGAACGTACGGCCGTACTTGATCTCCGATGGCGGGAACGTCGATGTTGTTTCGGTTGAAAACGGCGTCGTCTCGCTCAAGCTCCAAGGTAAGCCAATGTTCCTGGTACTAATTGAGTAAATTTACCCCTTGTTGTGAGGCAGCTTTTCAATAATTGTTCTTTTTTTGGTGTATGAATTAAGAATTCCGTTGTTTTATAGATAGAGCTCTGAAACAGTCAATCGCTAGTAAAACATTACTTATGAGTCGGATTAACTGAATTTAAACTGAAATTATGGATTCAATTCGATTTATTCTGCCATTTTTGGGTGATTGGAGAAATCTGCACGCAACCTTGTGAAGAAATTGCTTTGATTAACAATCCTCTGCATCTCGGTGTCATGGATACTTTCACTAGTGAATTTCACAACATATACTGAAGCCGATCTCTGTGTGCACATGTACGTGCATTTCTGTGTTTGATTAAATAAAATTGAATTTAGCACACGATGATCTTTGAGTGTGTGATGTAATGAATGCTCAAAACTTTCTAAAAAACATTCTAGGCCGATACATTGGATAATTGCTTTTTGATCCTTGTTGAGATGTACTATCATCTATCTATATATATGACGGTTGCCTTGTTATCGAATCATTTAGTACCCGTTTTCATGAATAGGGGGTTTTGGAAGAAGCATATTTTCCATGTCTAGTTGAAGCAAGCTACTATTAACTTTTCTTCAGCAACTATGAACAAGAGAGTGTGCTTTATTGATTAATAGGAGCATGCGAAAGCTGTCCTAGTTCGACAACCACCATGAAAATGGGGATTGAAAGAGTTCTCAAGGAAAAATTTGGAGATGAAATCAAGGATATATGTCAAGTATATGATGAGCAGATCACTGAAACTACAGCTGAGGTGAGCTAGTTTGTGCATCTACACCGTGTCGTTTATTGTTGAGTCGTAATGTAGATTGGTAATGCCCTATGTATGCTTGCATCTGCAGGCAGTGAACAGGCATCTAGACGTGTTGAGACCAGCCATCAAGAACTACGGTGGCAGTGTCGAAGTGTTGTCTGTCGTGGGCGGAGACTGCGTTGTGAAGTATGTCGGCCCCGATTCTATAGGATCGGGGGTCAAAGCAGCCATCAAGGAGAGATTCCCAGATATTGTCAATGTCGAATTCACCAATTAGCTAGTTGGCTGAGTATGTATCTTGCTTAATTAAAAATACAACTGCTGGTTTGTTATGAAAATACTCTTTATACACATCAATATCGAATTCACCAATTAGCTAGTTGGATGAGTATGTATCTTGCTTAATTAAAAATACAACTGCTGGTTTGTTATGAAAAAACTCTTTATACACATCAATAAATTTTTGCAGCTAATAGAACATAATCGAGAATTTTTCTTAATATGCGCCTCAAATAGAACTGGGGGTTATCTTCATTCTTCATCATACAAAAATGCTGTCAATTCCGATTTGTCTTCCACAAATGGGAGGGCAAAAAAGCACTAAAATTCCTGCTAACTCAGCCTAAACATTTCAAGTAACAGTATACAACCAAATACTAATATTTACATGGTTAATAATTTAGCTCATCACTAGCGAGGCTCACCACAGGTAAAAAGGAACATTCTAGAACCAAGATCGTCATTACTCGCCCCTTTCCCGGTATAAGAATGTGGGTAAGATGGTGCCCATATCCGGATCCAAATCCATACTCAGTGCAATACATAATTTTGTAGGTGTTCGGTATGGTTATGGCTCTTTACGAGTCTCGTTGATCCGACACAAAACTCAGTATATAAAGGAGTACATATATTACGAATCTGAAGCATTATGCTTTCGTGGCCTTTTGGACTGAGCAGGCGAAGATGGAGCATCCGATGATCTTCCGGGCCCCTTCACAAACCACCAAAGTAATTGCAACGACGCGCTTTAGTCAATCATTACAGATGGATGGTAAGCGAAAATTGAGTAATACAGTAAAGTGGAGCATACCTTGCGCTTCTGTTCCCTTTTGATGAATCTTTCCCCTAGAAACCCGAAATGCATCAAATCAATGTCAGAACCCATGCACTAGGATAACAGGCAAATTCTAGTGGAAAGATCAAGGTCGCATCTAAAAGGTCATTAGAGATAAGTATTACCACCAATCTGCAACGAATCAGGTGTGAATGTTCGATCAAGCTCTGCAGCTCGCAGTGATTGCTGCTACAGAAAAAACAACTTCAAACATCAAGGTAGCAGATATAGGGGAACAGAAAAGAAATTTATTAAGCAAACAACATTGCCTACCTTGGGTGGTGTACCGGGAGTTTCAGTATATGTACCGTCGCGAAATGATGAACCCTCTGCCTCCTTGTATTGCAACTAATAATAAAGGTTAATTAGAAGATACAGAAAAGTGAAAAATAGGTAGCCCTTAACATGCTAACACTCATTTCAAAACTTAATGAAGATGAAAGTTGCATTTCATCTCCTTAACGATCATTGAATAACTTATATGCTTGCTGTTATTCAAATAGAGAAGCACATACCAAGCTAAGGGAATAAGTAACTATAAGAGGCGAGTGGAAACTATCATTCAAGAGAATCAAATTACTTATAGTAAGAAGCTCTTCGATTTCAGAAATACACAAAACAATATAGCAGTGCATAATAGACAACCTGTTTCTGGAGATTCAATAGAGTCAATATCTCCTTTCTTAGTTCAAGATGCTCAGCGCACACGGCCTTTGTAGGAACTTTTGGTTTCAAGTTCACCTATCAAACATGAACAGCGGCTTCATCCATCCATTCACAAAAAATTTATTAAAGAATTATCTCAAAGTCTAGAGTGCCCACAGAAACCTCACTACAAATTCCACAAATTCCACTAAGACCCACTTTCCAAGTCTGCAGTTTAACTTAGACCATTGGGGGGGAGGGGAGTCGCAGGCATGAAAATGTAAAAATTTACAATTTGAGATATCAAGAATCTTGGTGTATTCAGTTTAATTCCAAGTATTTTGGAGGCATATTCAATGATTTTTTGAAGAATTGTCCTTTCATTTGTAGTTATTAGATGATGTTACAGTATACCCCTTATATTCGGCAGGAGGAATAAAACCTATACTCATTATTTTGGTTCTCTTATTTTCCCCTCTACTCATGATGCAGGCCAAAGCACTAAGACCTGGATATGATCACAGTTACAACTAATACACTTTAGCAAAGACATATAAACGACAACATAAGCAACTCGAAAGTCCCTTCCATCCTAACAGGAATATAGTCACCTTGGCTTCAACTGATTTCAGATATACGTCGTCTCATTTCACCATTACATTGTCATAATATCAAAGCTTTACGACTTTGATTCTCATTTTGTGCTGATATTGTTGCATCTTTTTTTCTTCAATAACTCCACATTTTTTACTTATTGGCTGGAGGGTGAGAAAACTAAAACATAGAAGGGGGTTAGAAGTTACAACCCCCCCCCCCCAGCCCGCGGGCATCGTAGAGATGCCAAGTGTGTAGCCCCCTTTTAATATACTAATTAAAACTAGCATAATCTTTATCCAAAATGCTTATTAAATTCTGAGTAACGATAAGATAGAAAAAAAACTCAAACTACCAAAACTTCTGAAATACTACCGTTGTACTCCCCCACACACTGCATAAAAGTTTCAGGGAGAAAAAGAAAGGTTCAAGGAGAAGGAAACGAACCCCAAGATCTTGTAAGGTCTGCTCTACCCGCTTGATGGTCCGAAGTCCAGCTGACGAACTTACAGCTTGAACCATTTGATCAAGTGCATATGTTCGTAAATATACACGTAACTGCATATTTTCACAATCAGGATTATCAACAGCAAAGTTAATCATGGAAAAAAAGCATCCAAAAAGCAAATTGAGAAAGCACAATACATCCAAAAGAAGATAAAGAGGTAAATCTCAGGAACTAAAGATACAGATAATGGCCCAAACAGACAAAACTTATCTAACACCATATTAAAATATGCAATAAGTATCCAGTTAGAATGTGTATCGGAACCTATTTTAACATACCATACGCAGAGAAGCCACAGCTGCAGCAGTTTCCGATACTGGATTTGTGGAAGGCATGGAAGGGGTCGCATTATCAGAAGCAATGACAGCCTTGTCAGCATTAACTGGTCCACTCTCTGAGAAGACAGACACCTCCGGCACCTGAGACGCCTGCAACCAAACAAGAACCAGAACAGAAAAGACTATTTAGTCAACCATGTGCACAAGATAACTTTTCTACACGTGCTCCCTCAAATAATAAAATTAATACAACATTTTCCAGTGGAACTTATGCAAACCTTTATAGCTTTCCGAGCCTCGGTTATTCTTTTGGCATGAGCAATAACCTGGAAAGTAAAAGTTGGTAAATAACTTAAAAAAGCAAAACAAAAAGGAAGTGGGGATTATCTCGATCATTATCTATTAACACTGGTAGAAGGTTTATTAAACTACTCAGACCTCAACATCCTTTCGCTCTTGTTGCTTTGTATGAGATAGCAGCAAGTTCAATGCACGCTTGCGCTCACTGTCTTGAGACGCATTGTAAGGTTCCTTCAGGATTGGCCAACGTTTAGATGGTGAGAATATTTAGATTTACACTCAAAAATAAAAATGGGACACTTCCCTATTAAGACATGCATGCAATACAAAAGACCAATCTCTAAACAAGCACCCAGATTAATCCATCCAATAATACTACAAGAAGGTTTACCAAACCTTGACTAGTTGATGTCCAGCGACATCCCCAGAAGATGGGGCCCTAGCAGTCACGATCGCACGAGATACTACAAAAATAAATAACAAATGAAGTAATGAGACAAAAATAAACCATCTCAAACTATATAACTCATTCAAATAGCATTGTTTCTGTGTCATAGTACTTCATCTGCACACAGTAGTAGAAGCAAGAAGTCATGAACGAGATAAAGATATATACATACCACTATAGTAACGATCTTTAAGTTCCTCCACAGATTTTGATGATGGGAACCTATCAGCTATCACAACAAAGCGCAGATCAAATCGCTCACACAAATCAAACAATTGATCCGTCTCTTCCTTGGTCCATGCCTAAAGGAAGATAGAAAAGTATGAGCCTGAGAACCATAGAAAATCACCTGAGATAATCTAGTGTATAAGTTCAACTTTGAGAGCAACTAAAGCAAATATAAGAAGGATCTTAAAACTAAAATTATATCATTCCAACTGTTATTATAAAGGGTTAAATCTGCTTCAAACACGTTTCTGTCTGACACATACTGCAGAGGTTCAACTATGGTGCGGAAAACTAAAAAATAAAAATAGCTCCAAAAACCACTTCCTTCACTTATCATAACGGCAGCTGAAACTATTTTAAACAAGAGTCGGGACCAGATGGTTAACCAATTTCTGGATTGAAACAGTGAACTAGTACCCTTTCCCATACCTCTCAACTACCTAACTAAACTCAATAATATATCTTGATCAGATGTCTAATCCAAATCAGAACCTAAGGTGATCAACACAAAGTCAACAAAAAAAATCAAGTTCTTGATGTTAGTTATGTATGACAAAAGGAAAATGAATTACTGAAACTCAACTCTGGGTTACATACAGGATCGGACAAATGCTTCTCATACTCCTCATCAGTGTACTTGATCACATCAACAGACTGCATTGCATAAAAGTATCAGCGCTTCATCAACCACCATTTGTAGAGAAGAAGACTAATCCGGGAGGAACACAAGTATGATCAGATATATGTAAACGAATAATCTGGCTTACTTTGTTATACTTGGCAAATGAATAATCACCGGTTGGTGGAACGCCATTTACCACTCGAACCTACAAAAACAAGACACCTAAGCACAAATCCACTAGTAACTGACTGATAACATAAAAACATACCCAATGGTAAAGATGTAGATTATCTTTCCGAGCAGAATTTGTAAACGGAAGCCATTGCCAAGTAATCTGCAGATACAATTGTAATATTCGAATAAATATCACTCACAGGCAGCTAAAATAAAAAACCAACATACATATATAAGCAATTATACACGTGAACCTTTTCATTTTCTGATTGCGCTTTTCGCTTCAAGTGATTAGCATCAATGGCTGGCATTAGAGGTGCCAACCCGCCTGTAAGGGCATAAACCTATAGCATACCACTCAAATTACTGAAAAGCAACCAAAGCATTTTCATGAAAATTAGAGGAAATCCTAAACATTAGGGTTCTTAAAACCTCGCGCGAAATGCCATCAGGTTTCCTCTGAGATTCTTTAGGAGGCTTCGACTTCTTCTCTTGCGAAGCCAATGCATTCTTCGGCAATCCTAATATATCCTTCGCATCCATCTGCAAAACTACGATTCTTCTCCCAAAATAAAATTCTTACAACAAATCGATTCCCAAGCACACGAAGATTATAAATGATCGAAATCCGTGGCGTAGTAGTAGCTGAACGGAGGAATTGGGCAAAAACGGAGATTTTGAGGTCGAATGATCGAAATTACGATACAATTAGGGTTTGAAAGAAGGGGAATTAGGGCTTTTTCGAGCGCGAACGTTTGAGAGGCGATCGAACGGATTAATTTGGAAAGACTGGATCGAATTCGAACGGTTTAACCGTATCCATACCCGGGTTGGATCTGACCCGGATCTTTTCAATTAATTCTCACAATTTTATTTTTTTTGAGCAAATATTCTCTCACAAAATTGATGGATCGGGATTCTATCATTAAATATAGAGTCGGTCTCTTATGGAGACATCTCCACGGAGGAGATGGAGCTCGACCCGTCCCAACCTAGATTCGACCCGTTATTCAAATTCAGTCAGCGTTAATCAGTAAACGTTCGATATTTGACCTTTGATTTTTTTAATCTATCATATCTATCTTAAAATTCTGGCATTTTTTTTATTAAATTGATTTTGGATGGCGTTTTTGCAACCATCACACCTCTTCGCTTATAGTTTCCCATCAAAAACCTTTCTATCCAACCACGTGTCCTTCAACATATCAACTCTCGAAACTATGTATACTTTTGGCAAAATTATTGTAGCCACACGGTGGTGAAGACATAAGGTGTGCAGTGTTGGAAATGCACATACTTCATTCTTTTTTCCTTTTTTATTTTGTTATTTTTGTCCTGTATTTGTTCTAAATAATTCTTCCCTCGTTTTGGGCCTCTTAGTTAGACTGCTTTGGGCTTCTTGTTTGTGGGTCTCCTTTTCAGCCCAGTAAACTTGTGATTTACCCTAGCACGTGTTGAATAAATCGAAACGGTCATTCTTTGACTGGAGATGAACGTTAGAAACGTGGGAGAAATCTTCCTAATTTTCTGGAAGTGGAGACGTGACTTCAACAAATAAATCTTTTCTCTTTATTGATTCATCTGGCTGAGGGACGAGGGGGTGATATCTGAGATATACTTCTGGATCTTTTCTGATTATCCTTTCTTCTCTTCAATCGAGCTCTTGTTCGATTCAACTCCGAACCATCTAGCTTTAGGTGGTGTTGTGTAAACCTTGAGGAGTGAATCGGCGTGTAGGATTTGCACTTTGTGGTCGGTCGAATTTCGCTATCAAGGTAGTGGTCTCCATACCACGGCGCAGCGGCGGTTTTTCTTGTGTTTCGTTTGTTTTCTGTGCAGGTTTTCACTCAAGACTTTCGCCGAACACCTGGGGTGCATGAAGTTTTGTTCCTGAAACCAGACTTGGACCTGAACTTTCATCGAGCAGGTGGGTGGGCAGCGATCTGTTCCAACAGTTTGAAAGCGAAATTCACGGCCGTTACTCCTAAATTGCTACCTCACCTCTCGAAGCTCGAGTCACTCGATGGAACTAACTACAAGAGGTGGTCGCAGAAGCTTCTCATCTTTCTCGAGGCCTTTGAACTTGATTATGTGTTGTTCAACGACCTCGGTGCTATTGAATCGAAGTCCATTTCTGCCACTACCCAAACGCCAGAGAAAAAGAAAGATGTTGTTGATGCCTCTACACTCATTAAGGCTGCAGACTCTCGATCATCAAAGAAGCACGAGAAAGATAACAAGACGGTCTGAGGTCACTAGCTGAACCACATGACGGATTCTCTGCTCGACTTATTCGTTAATGTCACATCATCGAAATTGATTTGGGACCGTCTCGAGAAGAAGTATGGTGCAAACGATGATGTAAAGAAAAAATACGTCGTCGGCAAATGGCTGCAATTTCAATGGTGGACGACAAACCAATCATGGACCAACTCCATGAATATGAAAACCTCACTACCGAAGTTCTCAATGAAGGAATGAAAATGTGCAAGATCCTCCAAGCCAATGTTCTGATCGAAAAATTCCCACCCTCTTGGTCAAATTACAGGAACCAGCTCAAACACAAGAAACGAGATCTCATGCTACAAGAATTGATCAGTCACATGCGAACAGAGAGGCAAATTGCCTCAAGGATAAGTCCTCTAACTTTTATGTCCATTCGTTTCATGCTAACCTGGTTGAATCTGCTGCTGCTACAGGAAAAGATCAAGGTCGTCGGTTTGTTCCGAAGAAGGGTCGAGTCGATAAGAAACCCAACTTCAACAGAACTGACAAGAAAATCATGAAAAAGAAATTCAATTGCTATGTTTGTGGTGCCCTAGGACATAAGGCGTTTCAATGCAACCAACGTCAAGTACAATCGTCGACTAAATTTACTCCATACAAGAACCAAGCCAATTTTGCTGAAGCTGAAAATGACGAAATCATAGTTGCGGTTGTCAAGGTAAACTTGGTGGAAAACAAGACGGAGTGGTTACTTGACACCGGAGCCTCAAGGCACTTCTGCAGCAACAAGAACCTGTTTCACACCTTTGAGAAGGTCGGAGAGGGTGAATGTGTGTACATGGAAAACTCCAGCGTGGCCGGAGTTCTCGGTAAAGGGAATGTCTTCCTTAAACTGACTTTTGGAAAGACTTTATGTTTAAAAGATGTTTTGTATGTTCCTTCTATGCGTAGGAATTTAGTTTTTGGTTTTCTGTTGAACATGGTTGGTCTTAAACAAGTAATCGAGTGTGATAAGATAGTATTGACTAAGAACAAAGAATTTGTAGGCAAGGGTTATGCAAAAGGGGGTGTGTCTGTTCTTAATGTCGAATCTCAAATCATTAATGAGAAAGCTTCTAGTTCTGCTTATATCGTTGAATCTTACAATCTATGGCATGGAAGACTCTGACACTTGAATTTAGCTTCAATTAAAAGACTAAGAAAACTTGGATTAATTAATGCCTTAGACATGCATAATAAGTGTGAAATATGTGTAGAAGCTAAATTTGCCAAAAAAACGTTAAATCTGTTGAACATAGAAAGTTTGAATTGCTTGAACTTATACATTCTGATTTAGCTGATTTTCGAAATACAATTAGTAAAGGTGGAAATAAATATTATGTGAGCTTCGTAGATGATTATTCAAGGTACAACATAATTTATCTCTTGAAATACAAAGACGAAGCTGTAGAAATATTTCTTAAGTACAAAACTAAAGTAGAAAATCAACTAAATAGAAAGATCAAAAGGCTTAGATCAGATAGAGGAGGAGAATATAACACTGCTTTCCTTAAAGAATTTTGTGAAAGAAATAGAATAGTGCATGAATTTAGTGCTCCTAATACCTCTCAACAAAACGGCATAACTGAAAGAAAGAATAGAAATTTAAAAAATATGATGAATGCAATGCTTTTAAGCTCTGGATTGCCTGACAATATGTGGGGGGAGGCGGTGTTATCTTTTTGCTATATTTTGAACAGGGTGCCTCATAAAAAGCTAAATAAGACGCCGTATGAATTGTGGAAAAGATTTGCTCCTAATTTAAAATACTTGAAAATGTGGGGGTGTCTAGCTAAAGTGTGTCTTCCTGATCCAAAAAGAACAAACATTGGATCGTGATGCTATATTTGTTGGTTATGCTCTCAATTCTGCTGCATATAGATTTTTGTCTATTAATGATAAAGTTATTTATGAAAGTCGTGATGCTGAGTTTTTTGAGCATATTTTTTCATTAAAGAATAATGTTGAAAGTGGTTCTACTTCTTCTGTTAATGTGCATGACAAAGTGTCTGGTTCTTCTAATAATGAGTATGAAAAACTTGGTGTTAATATTAAACCCAGAAGAAGTAAACGGGAGAGAACTAAAAAATCTTATGATTCTAAGTTTATTGTTGCCTGTTTAATTGATCACCCTGATTTAATTGATGAGCATACTGTTTCTCTATATTTTGTTATTGAGGATCCAAAGACTTATATTGAAGTTATAACGTGTGTATATGCTGTTTTTTGGAAAGAAATAGTTATAAGTGAATTAGAATCTCTTTTGAGTAATGGTACATGGAATTGGTTGAGCTGCCTGTTAATTGTAAAACTCTAAAAACTAAATGGATTTTTAGAAGAAAAATGAAACCAGATGGTACAATTGCTAAGTTTAAGGCGAGATTGGTAGTTGTTAGATTTTTCCAAAAGAAAGACAGAGATTATTTTGACACCTATTCTCTTGTTGCAAAAATCTCCACTATTAGAGCTTTAGTAGCTTTAGATGCAATTCATAACTTGATTATACATCAAATGGATGTAAAAACAACTTTCTTAAATGGAGATTTGGAAGAAGAAATATATATTGAACTACCTGAAGGTTATTCTATTCCTGGACAAGAAAATAAGGTGTGCAACGGTGCAAGTTGAAAAAATCTTTATATGGCCTTAAACAAGCTCCCATGTAATGGTGTGAAAAGTTTCATAACACTGTAATTTCTGATGAATTTGTTGTGAATAACTCTGATTCGTGCGTATATACCAAAATGTATGTGTCTGATTATGTTATTATATGCTTATATGTTGATGACATGCTTATCTTTGGCACGAATCTTGATGTGATGTCAAAAACAAAGCATTTTTTTGTCTTCTAAGTTTGAAATGAAAGATCTCGGTGAAGCTGATGTTATTCTTGGAGTTAAATTGACGAAAACTGAAAATGATATTTCATTAAGTCAGTCACTCTATGTGGAAAAAATCTTAAAACGCTTTGAGTGTTATGATTTAGCTCCGGCAAGAACACCTTATGATTCTAGTATGCATTTGACAAAAAATAATGATGAAAGTGTTTCACAAGAAGAATATGCTAAAATCATAAGAAGTGTTATGTACTTGATGAATTATACTCGGCCTGACATAGCTTATGTCGTGAGTCGTTTAAGCCGTTATACACATAACTCATGTAATGATCATTGGATTGCACTTTATCGTTTAATGAAATATTTGAAAGGAACTATTGATTGGAGTTTGCATTACAGTAACTTTCGTGTTGTTTTGGAGGGTTATTGTGATGCTAATTGGGTGTATGATAATGATGAAGTGTGCTCTACGAGTGGTTATGTATTTACTTTGGGTGGTGGAGCTATTTCTTGGAAATCTGCTAAGCAATCATGTATAACTAACTAGGAATTTATTGCTCTTGAGTTGGCAGGTCGAGAAGCATATTGGTTAAGGAATCTCTTTGCAGAGCTTCCTATGTGGGGAGAGTCTTCGGCTCTTGTATCCGCACATTGTGACTCTCAATCGGCGATTGTAGTAAAAAAATAATGTCTACAATGGCAAGAAGAGGCATATACGAGTTAGACATGGAATTGTGAGGCAATTGTTGAAAGATAGAGTTATTTCCTTAGACTACGTGAGGTCGGAGAAAAACATAGCAGACCCGTTTACAAAAGGACTTTCACGAATTATGGTGTTGGAAACTTCGAAAGAAATGGGAGTGAGACCATTGGCGTGAGAGGAATACGGTGGAGCTCCCTATGTGGGGGGAGTCTTCGATTGTTGTATCCCTACATTGTGACTCTCAATCGGCGATTGCAGCTGCAAAAAATAATGTCTACAATGGCAAGAAGAGGCGTATACGAGTTAGACATGGAATTGTGAAGCAATTGTTGAAAGACGGAGTTATTTTCTTGGACTACGTGAGGTAAGAGAAAAACATAGCAACTCGTTTACAAAAGGACTTTCCAAAGTCTGGTGTTGGAAACTTCGAAAGAAATGGGAGTGAGACCATTGGCGTGAGATGAATACGGTGGATACCTATTGCAGGTCAAACTAAGTTGTACTACCTTCATGTTCATTGGTACGTATATTCTATACATCTTTTGATTGTCTAAATCATAGTCCTTTTTGGGTGGTTCATCTTCTGTGAAGAACTTGATGATTTTAGACATATTGATTTATAAACCATAGCCCTTTTGGGTGGTTTAGCAAACTACTTGCTGGACTTGATGGTTTTATATGTTGAATAAAATTTTCATAGCCATTTTTTGGTGGTCCTTCTATGAGACGGACATGATGGAAATTGTGTGTTGATTGAGGTTGAGCATTTTGATCTTAATGATTCAGATGTGCTATTGAGATGCAATCTAAAAGAATCACCTAAGTGAGAGTGGAGACTTGGTCATCTCCTATGAAAGACATATTGTGGTCTTTCTATAGCTCTTATGAGATCCCGAGTTAATTGTGTTGGGCCATGCTTTGTGTTTTTTTCGAGGAGTTGTTTGGAATTTTAAGGATGGTTACGTGTTGTGGGGGCTTGCATAGGAGGTCATTTAGTTCAAGAATCTGATTCACTTTGTGAACTCTTTTGCTACTCGACTTCACTGCGTATCAATTCAAAATCGAAAGATTATTGATACTTAAGTGACTATTCTTTCAAGTGCTTGGTTCTTCTATGTTGTCCATTTGTGGGGGATTGTTGGAAATGTGCAGCATACTTCATTCTTTTTCCTTCTTTTATTTTGTTATTTTTGTCCCATATTTGTTCTAAATAATTCTTCCATCGTTTTGGACCTCTTAGTTAGACTGCTTTGGGCTTCTTGTTTGTGGGTCTTCTTTTCAACCCATTAAACTTGTGATTTACCCTAGCACGTGTTAAATCAGTCGAAACGGTCATTCTTTGACTGGAGATGAACGTTAGAAACGTGGGAGAAATCTTCCTAATTTTTTGGAAATGAAGACGTGACTTCAATAGATAAATCTTTTCTCTTTATTGATTCATCTGGAAGTGCAGTGCATCGACTTATACCCATCCAAAAATACCCTTTCATCAAACAATAGTTTACCTCTTTCACCGCACATTAATCTAAAGTATTTAAAATTATAATTTTCAATATAAAAACGAATCACTTTCTGACTAGATCAATAAAAGCATCAGTCTTTCAAAAAGAGAGATGAAAGGAACTCCAGAAAACGATTGTGTAATTTGACGACAAAAATTTTGGAAGACGATAACTTAGCAAACGACCGTTTCCTCATGCCGTTTTTGTGAGAGGTGGCTACCAATGTTATAATCTACATATATCGGCATAAATTCTTCCTGATTTCAAGATAGACACCACTCCCATAGGCAGAAGATGACCACCAGGGAATAGGGATTGTCGCCGGTCGAGATTACAGAAAATGACTTCCTTGAAGAAGCGGCGTATGAGTTTTCTAGTTTTTTTCTTTAAATTTTCAATTTTTTTTTCGGCTACGCCTTCGGCTATGATTTCAATCTATAGATAATTATTATTATAGTGGCAACATTCATATTCTTTAGCTCGCTACAAGGCCTTCGCCTCCCCTCGCTCAACTCTTATAACAAAAGAAAAAAATTGGAAAATTTAAATAATAAAAAAAAATTGTGCGCGTAAGGTGCATGCACCGCACGTGGAGGCCCAACGCGTGTACCTCACACGCCACGCACGGGTCGGGTACGGGTCGTCTGTACGGTGCAGACTTGCACCGAAGTTTTTGTCTTAAATATAACTCAATTTATGCAAATCTTTAGACCAAGTATTGATAGGATCATTCAAAAAACATGAAATCCATAATCTTAAAAAACTATTAGTATCATTTTGTACGTTTTAAAAAACTGAAGTACTCTAATTTCTTTTAAATCTAATAATCTATCCTCTATATCAGTTATGTTAAACTCTAATTTCTTTAATTTTTTTTAATAATAGTATCTAAAACAAGTGAGCCATACTATTGAACGAACATAGTAATTCATTCCCCTTATCATGATGTGCGGACTGCGGAATAATATATACATGCATCACTTAAGTGAGTTGAAAGAAGGTTAATTACACACAAAAAATAAACTTCACTCTCTTTTAGTCTTTTTTATACAACCTCGCTTGCAGTATTATTATAATAGAACATCATGGGACCCATCATTATAATTGTCTTTGTAATTTGATTAATAAATTATTGCATAGACGTACAAATTATCCAAAATACAAATACAATTAGCAATTATTAAGTTGTCCTCACTAACTGACGCAAATATATATTGTTAATGTAATGGGCATCTTCAAATATTTAAATGCGGAAAATATATGTCCAAGTGAAATAATACTGCATAGAATGTAAAAATTCTGTCATTTTCCCATTGTTTTTTCAAACAAAATTAAGTAGGAATGAAACAAAGAAAGAAGACAACATTCATTCCTTGAGAATCTTTGTCACCACAATCGAGCAGTTAGTTAATGTCTCAAATTGATTAATTCCCAATCATTAATCCTTTTGCTCAAAAAAAAATAAAAAAAATAAAAAATCAATCAATCATTAAGTAATGGAAATTAGTGCAAAAATGCAGAGTACTAATAGTTGAGTTCACGTTCGATTGTACAATTTTGGTCCCCCAAAGTTAATAACTACATAATCCACTAATCCAGTCTTATGTCACTCACTAAGATCTAAAAGCGTGATTAATTTCTTAAATCATTTAATTAGACCAATGGCTTTTTCACAATGCTCCACGTGGCAGATTGTTAGCGCATCAAATTAACAATTATGGTTATCACTACTAATTTTTTCTAAGAATTATATCATACTATTATTATTATTATTATTATTATTATTATTATTATTATTATTATTATTTGACACACAAACCACACGAACGTGGAAATTCTTTGTTTGACATTGGCCGGCCGGCAGTTGCTGACTTTTATTCCCATAATTTATGGAACGTTAATATTTTGAACTCTTGTAATTTTATGCTTTTTGTTTTTTGAAAGTTGTAAGTTTTTAGTCTTACGTGGGGTATTCAAGATGATATGATTTATTCAGCTACTGATAGATCTAGGGTTTGCAAGAGTAACTGAAAATAATAATAACGCGACGACACAAGAATTTACGTGGTTCGATCAATGTGATCTACGTCCACGGGAGAGAATATCTAGTCTTTATTGCTTGAGAGTACAATGAGTATTTGAACGTATTTACACCTCTAATCTAACATCTATATATAGGCCTTGAATTGAGCCCTAATCCTACTAGGATTCTTCATGCATATCCGAATTTCCTTCATAATAGGATTCCTTCTTCTCCAATGTAAGGTTTCGTTAGTTGGTCTTCAAGACGGTTAGTAATTTCGTCTGGGCCTAGTTCTGTGGGCCGAGCTAACTATATAGGCTCAATTAGATTGGGCCTTAGGTCAGGCCCAAGAAGAGGCCGGTACTATCACATCCCCCCCCCCCCCAAAAAAAAAAGAGGAAAGAAGACATGTAGATGTAGACGGCGAGGTCGAATTTCCGAGGTGATCAATCGCGCAGATCACCTTTCACGACCTGAACTAGCGAGCTTATCTCCCGAGCCCAAGTCACAAGTAGGACGAGATTAGCAATCAGCTTCCTGGGCCTGGTTCGGCTATGCAGGTGGCCCATATCCGAACTAGAGTGGAGGGAAAGTTGGTGTGCTCTGCTATTTAAAATTTTTGGAAACGGTTCACGTTCCGAGAAAGGCGGGCCCACGCTCATACGTGTGTAATTTGTAACGGCGGGATCAAACAGCTACATGCATGTCACCCAGATGTGTTAGACTATCAAGCCGACATGGTTGGACACGATATCCGACTTAATGGTTGGATCGGACAAAAAATGGACTATTTCGGGCACAATTGGCCCGAACCCATGGACCAAATGGCAAAATCACGCTAGTTTGGCCATCTAAATTTCTCATGAATCTAACAAAGCATGATGGAGTCCGACCAAATTTGAATCATTCAGTTTGGTGGATTCATGCTTAATACTGGAGACTACGAACAATAACTCTATGTACTTAAATTGTTTGAATCATCCACTCATATCCTCTCCCACTATATATATAAACATTCTTTTCTCCAAAAAAATATTTTGAGGCAAGCTAAGTATTCAAATGCATGCATTAGTAAAATTCAAAAGATGGTGTAAATAATTAGAACCATACTAGCGACTCGACCTAATTCAATCAACTGTGATTATTAATTAAGATAAAGAAATGGAAAAGGAGCGACATTCGCCCGACCACTCTAAAAAAGGTTAGAATGATTAAGCCAAAAGTGCGACTCACTTAATCACGAACTGGTCGAACTGTTTCGAATTAATTAAGGCATTAGTTCATTTTAATTATGATTTCTAAACTAATTAAAGTCGCGAGGGTCAAAAAGTTAGCCGTTTCAATTCTGAAATTGCCGTCAAATCGGAGGCACGCTAACAACTTCTCACATGCATGTTGCAGCTTTTGCGCTTTGCGACTTCAATGTGGGCGGCTAAATGTAATTAATTAAGTGTGTTAATTACCTTTTAGAAGAAATTAGCAATTATTTAACTTTTTAATGAGAAGGAGAGGAATCTTAATCAAACTTTTAAGGTAAAACATTTCAATTATCTAATGTACGTAGGTGTTATACGTCCCGACCTATTGAAACTGTTATGTTACTGTTTGACACGAATATTAAAAATAAAGATAATAAGATAGAAAGTGTGTCGGTTTCATTACTTTTAAAAGATTAAAACTTTCTTCATTTAGAGGATGACAATAAGATAAGGGTGACGATTACGATGAATCGAAAGGAGGAATATATAGATGGGATTATAGATGAGATGATATGCTACACTTTCTTTTGTGGGCTCTTTTGTAAGCACTTACCTATCCTAGTTATTGTAGTTTATTTTTTTAATGTTTTAAATATCTAAAGAGCTCTACTATTTTTCGAGATTTAACGAGATTGAATACTAGTAGTACATTTTACATCGATACTTATATAGTATTCCCTCGTCCGCTAGAGATGTTTCTACTTTTTTTTTGGGTTGTTCCGTTACATTGTCATTTTCCTTATTAGAAATTTATTAAAGATAATTAGGATCCAATTAAATTATTTACGTTACACTTTTCATCTTACTTTTTTGTTCATATTCTGTGTTATTCACTATTTCTCTTTCTATCCACTTATTTCACTATTTGTACTCACTTTATTTCATTATTCACTATTTCACTCTACCCACTTAATTCATTTTAATAGCTCAATTAAATACACTTTTTCTTCTTAATTATTTTTTCGTTAATACTCGTGCCCAAAAGAAAGAAGACATCCCACTAGGGATGAAGGCATTAATTTATAGAACCTTATTTCGATTCAATCTACTCCAACTCCTCCTCGTGCACATCACCATTCCTCGTGTGAATTTGAGCTAATCCGTTGAAATTAAGATTTAGAAAAATGAAAGAGAAAGTCAAACATTCACATAATACTGTATATAGACTAGAGATCTATGAGGGAAGACGCGTTTACCTTTTTAGGTTTGAACAAATTTATTACACAAATTAATTGATTAATTAACACTTAAGAGGTTGTTACAGGAAAAAAAAAATATACGTACATTAAAGCGGTGAAAATACTAAAATACAAATATACAATAATATGCGACAGACGGCCTTTGCAAATAAAACAAATTTTCACCTAATCTTTGCCGCCCCCTCTTTCACTTCGTTCAGACATCATTTTCGTATAATCTATTTTTATTCTTAACAACACCGAACAAATTTAATTTATATGGGCTAATTATTTTAATATTTTAATCATTCTGTCTTGTTGATTTCAATTGTAAATTTGTTCTAGTCGAGAGAAGTTATCAACCTATCTGTTAAACCGCTTTCCAGTTGGGAGGTTGTCTGCTCGTCATTGGATTGTCAAACTAAGAGACAGTATCAACATTCTCCTCTCTTTTTAACCGATTTAATTAATGGAATATAAAATATATTTTGTATCCGATCAAGCAGAATTTACCTAAAACGCATCATCGAGTGATGGTTATAGAATTTCTTCACCATTAAAAAAGAGGAATCGTGTTAAGAAATATTGTCAGTGTGGAACTAGCTAGCGCGTACTTATCTGAAAAGAAATTTGCGCTTGAGCCGTGGGTAAACTAAAGGTTTAAGTTTGGGTTGGTTGGGTTAAGCCATTATATACATGATTTACGAATATGTGTAAATATATTTGAATATAGTTTTTTGACACGTTCGCTATGACCACTTATCATATAAATTGTTGTCATAAATAATAGTAACATGTAACAAGTTAGGGGTGTGAATCAGAGTTTTGATCTCCAACCAAAAGAAGTTATAGTGCGAGTCGCTAATGTCCTTCATCATAGGTGGACAGAAAATATGACTTAAAAAATATTCATATTTTTACTCGTTTTTTTCTTTTAAAAAAAATTATAAGTACATATATGATGTATTAACGAATAAAACCCTACATCGCCATGTAGATGAGACTTCTAGCACGCGGGCAAGACAATTTCACCATCACACTGATGGGAATATCTACATTACATGTAGACAGGATAAGATCACCATCATATAAGATTGAAATATACTACACCAGACGCGCGAACCAAATTAAACCCAAGACCTCTCATATTTTTACTCTTTAAAAAAACAAAGAGAGTGAAAAAAAAAAAAAACGAAGATCCTTAAGGATTTAGTCAAAACGTCAAATAGGAAGAGACAATGATAAGGAAAATTTTCAAGTCAAAATGAATTTAGTTTCTAACTTTGAATTAAAACATTTTTCCAAGTCACATTCACATACGTGCATTCAGTTAATTATACGTATCTATGTAATGATTTAGTAAATCCGTATATCAGCGCGGCAGTAAGTCGGACGCACAAGTGGCCCCCACTCAAATGGATTACTTTTTTATTATATTTTATTTTCCTTTTGCTTTTTTATTAATATTTAATATTAGACATCTATGTATATTCTAAGTTAAATTAATAAATCAAATCAAAGAAAGGAATGAAAAATCTCTGTCGAAAGTCATATAGCTATTTTCACCGACTCACTCGAAGCAACTTAAAAAAACCAATAATACATCTAAATACAAAAAAGTAATTAATCGAAAACATCATTTTCGTTTTTGTTAAAAAAAGCAATATACTCTGTCGGAACTAAATGGATTTTGCTGTTTGTATCATCCTGACCGTATACGGCTTCTAGTATACTATATCAGTCCCCATCATTTTTTTCTTTTTTAATTTTCATTTTCGCAATTTTTAATTATTTTCTATATATATTTTTATTTATTTAAATCTTTGAAGGTGGTCGGCGTCGCCCTCTCTCCCTCCCTCTATTTAACCGCCAAACTCAACCCTACATTCCTCCCTCTCCAACTGCAAACAATCTCTCTCTCTCTCTCTCTCTCTCTCTCTCTCTCATCGGAACTAAAATGGTAGTGCCATCTCCTGCCCCTCTGCGAACCAAGAAAACCCGGGCCGTGGGAGTGCCGGTGATAGATCTCAGCCAAAAGAGATCGAAAATCAGCGAACTAATCATGAAATCATGCGAAGACTTCGGATTTTTTCAGGTTGAAAACCACGGAATCTCCGAAGAGATAATCTCGAGAGTCGAAAGCCAAGGAAAGAGCTTCTTCTCCAAAACTGCATGCGAGAAGCAACGGGCCGGGCCGCCGACACCGTTCGGGTACGGGTGTAAGAACATCGGGTTCAACGGAGATAAAGGCGAGCTCGAATATCTTCTCCTCGAAGCTAATTCTCACTCCATTTCCGAAAGATCCAAATCCATTTCTTCGGATCCTTCCACCTTCAGGTAATAATAATAATTAATTATTTAATCTGTTGTTTTTGTTTTCTTTAAAAATTTTCTTAACTTGTAAAAAGATGCAAGGAATTAAGAATGTTTGTGTAATTGTGTTGAAAAGGTATAAATAAATTAATAATAATATATCGATAATTTTTCTAAACTTGCATGCATCAAGTTTCGGTTCGATACGTGCCAGACTTGTGAGACGTTGAATATAGTATTTAATATTGATGTTAACGACGTGTATTTTTATTTTAGATATTACGACGTGCAATGTATAACAACTTGCTTACGCTACTTGTGACTGTTATTTTGCAATAGAAGATTTTTTTGTGTGGTGTAAACTAGAATACGTAGCAGTGCTTTTTAATTTATTTTCTTTCTTCAAAAAATTGGGAGAATATATATAATAGTATCATGTTTTGGAGTTTTACTATATACTTAATGAGCGTGACTGGATATTCATAACAACGGTGAACTTTTTGTAGTTTTTCTTTACCTGCGAACAATGTTAGTTTCTAGAATTCCAATTTAAGTACGAAATTTAATTTAGTATATCTTTCTGGTGGAATTAAATGGCAATTAATGTTTGTTCAAACACGATGTTTATGATAGTGATTATTAGTGAAGAAGACAAAAGACTAGTCAGAAACACTATTTCAAGTTATATTAACAGCTAATATATTACTCTAATTATGTAGGAAAAACTAAATTAGCTGGATTTACTATGTACGTAGTTTGTGGTCGTGAGTTTTTTAGTTATAATAATAAGGAACAAATGGTGAAAGGGCTCCTATAATTGGTAATTGCCATGATGTCTATGCCAAAGCTTAATTTGCCTAAGGTATGTGGCTGCAAATTTAGGGCAAAAATCAACTTAAAAACTTTAGATGCCAAGAAAAAGGCTTTTAGTTGTGTAGTTGGGCTCATGATTCACCTTTGCTATGTGCAACTTTATTCATGAATAAAACATATAGAAATATATACATTCTTGATGGCTACAAATAACAATATCTCATCTCACTTTTATATAAAACATTTGGGATTCATTATTCAATTTTTAGTTTTCACTCTTTTATTTTTTCCATTTTTTCCTTCAAACTCAAATTGTCGTGTTGTAGTTCATTTTTGCACATATTTCTTATCAGATAATAATTGGGATTAACAATCCATAATTATGACACACTAATATATTTCTAAACTTTAATAATCTTAGATATGATTCACTATAATAGTATAGAAATTTTCGATTTTTATAATAAGTTATTTACTAGTAATAACTTTTATATGGCGGGACACGGAAAATATCAAGACATAGAATCCCAAAAGGCTAAATAATTAAGGGATGAAATAGTAGTAATTCTTCACGGTTTCAATTGGTTTGGAGACAAAGGGGGACCCAATTTAACTCTGTGAGTAAAATTCCCACAATTTTATGATTGGAGCAAACAAAAGGTATAATTTTGCACATTTGTCAAACAATCACTTATTATAACTTCTTCCACTTAGTAGGATTCTGAACACAAAGAAAAAAAAATATAATTATAAATATAAAAAATTTAAGTTAAATTCCCAAAAAATATTAAAAGTCAACACATGAATCAATTGCCTTCACACTAAATTAATCATGAGGAATGATTGATAAACTAAATACCTGGAGGTCAAATATTTCTGTCTTGTTTAAAGCCAACATAGAATTTAATTATAGGTAATATTTGTCAAACGGGACTATGATTTTGTGCTCATCTTATATCGTATGTTTTTTTTATATCTAATCACAGATAATTAATTTTTCTTTTTATTTATTGCAGCGGCGCTGTGAATGATTACATAGAAGCAGTTAGGAAGCTGGCATGCGAGATCCTTGAAATGGTGGCTGAAGGTTTGTGGGCCCAGGATAAATCTATTTTTAGTAAGCTTATCCAAGATGCAAGCAGCGATTCTTGCTTCAGAATCAATCACTATCCTTCAGTCAATGCTGCTGATCATAATCATGATGATGATTGGAGCCCTAATTCCAAATTGTTTGATGACCCGTCAAAGATCCGGATCGGGTTCGGAGAGCATTCGGACCCTCAGATCCTCACCATCTTGAGATCCAACAATGTTGGTGGTCTCCAAATCTTGTCCGGGGATGGCTTGTGGGTCCCAGTTCCACCCGATTCGGATAAGTTATGCGTGTTTGTAGGAGATGCCTTTCAGGTCAGTTATCGATATTGTTATATATTATCATTGTTCATTACTGATCATCTTGTATGTGTAAAACTGAGTCTGAGTCATCGCATGATACTTCATTCTGAAGAAACGTTTCCTTTTTTTTAGTTGGAGAAGTAATACGTGTCAATTTGTAACAAAACAGAACATATATTGAATTTTTTAATATGTATTCTAGTCGGTAATTAAAATTGATGGCATCATGATTGAAATGTAGACCACTCAGAACATACTCATGAGTAACGTTTTGGCCCATACAGGCTTTGACAAACGGAAGATTTACGAGTGTAAGGCATAGGGCGGTGGCAAACTCAACGAAACCAAGGATGTCGATGATGTATTTTGCCGCTCCACCCCTCAACGCGAGTATATATCCTATACCCGAAGCGGTGTCAAAAGAAAACCCTAGTGTCTATAGGCCATTCACCTGGGGAGAGTACAAGAGCACTGCATATTCCTTAAGATTAGCAGATCATCGTCTCGATCTCTTTAGGAAATAATACTATAGGGTTTGGGGTTAAATCTTGAATTAATTATGTATGTAGGAGTAGGGCATGTAAAGGGTGTAGTCGCACATGTGAATGTTCCATACAAAGATTATTTTCAATGTCACTCTATTTTTATTTTATAAATTAATTAATGTAGGAAGGTTGATGGGCAAAGTTTTGATGTGAGAGCTGCCATCTCGTTCAATTTAGTGAAATAGAGAATTCAAGTGCTTGTCATCCAAAAGTAATAAAATTAAATTCGTTTGTTTTATGTAATTTTGTCCATGATTTAAGGAGTTTAGTCAGAATAGGTATGTAATGATGTAGCTGTTTTTTTTTTTTTTTTTTATAATATCGTGGAAACTGCAGCTGCTATTTTCGATGTGCATTGGGTAAATCCGCAATAGCCTGCAAACCACACAAAGTAGGGAAACCACAATTTTCAAATACAATTATGATAAGTTCGATCTAAGGAGTATTGCTACAAAGTTGTATTTTTATTCTCCTCAATTGGATATAATGCAATGATCGATACAAATGTTATCAGAGGGTTTGATGGATCACTTAATTATTAGTGTACTTTTGTAGAAAGTCCAACAATATCATAGAAAAATGGGTTTTAAAATAAATGATCGGACAAATTAAGAAGAGAGATTTGAGTTACCCAGATAAAATATATAGACAAAACTTCATATTACTAATCATATACCAAAAGATAGTTTCAATTAATCAGGATCTTTAATCGGTCCGTGTAATCATTGTGAGATCTTCTGGCACAATTTTTTTTATGGTATATGAATTAAGTTTAAATAATCGGTCAGTTTTTTTACTAATTATTTTTTCACCTTTTACTCGTGTTATTTGTGTGTAGAAATTCAGTTACTACTAATTAAATCAGGAAAGCAACTTTAATTAGAAGGGTGATACACATCTCTATATTTGGTAACATATCACATATATTCAGGTGTGGTGTGTTTGCGGGTGTGTCTCTCTCTAAACATATACTTTCTCTGACTCATTAATATTATCATGTTACTGTTCGACACGAAGATTAAGAATAGGGGTATATAGAAAAATAGAAAGTGAGTGGGTTTCATTATTTTTGAAGGATTTTAAAGGGTACAAACTTTTCTTATTTGGAAAATGACAATATGAATGAATACCTAAAAAAGAAAATGATGATAAGTGGATTGGAGGGAGTATGCATTTATCAGATACAATGAGGAAAATAATGGGCCACCAGTTTAGCCAAATTTAACTAGAAATATATGTGGATTAATGGCCATAAATGCCTATATAACTTGACAGCCAGTGCATGTCATATCTACATGATTGTTTAACAACGATATATAGCTAATAAAATCCCTTTGCATTAAGCAATATTATGTCAACTTCATGTCTAAATCACATCATGTTTTGTATTTCACATTTAATTTTGTGTCAACTTTTATTTACCTATAACATGAACACGAAAAAATTTGATTGAATTGATGATTTGGAACCGATATTCAAGATAACTGATTAGATTATATTTTTTGTGAAATAATATGTAAATCACAAAAAATAATGTGTGGCAGACTTGATTTATAAAATAGGGTAGCTAAAAATAAATAATATAGGTTTTCTAAATGAAAATATACCCTAATTGGGAAGCATAAACCCTAAGGGGAAAATGTGATTATTTCCCTTTTTACAGTCAACTTTTTTTTTTTCACGCGTATGGTTGGCCACCGTGTGACTGAATATCATTACCTTATAAAATATTGATGGAATTCGAAATTGAGATTATACTTCAAGAATATCCAGTTCAACACTAATAAGTGATTTCCATGAGGACATTATACATCAAAGTCTTAATAATGCGATAGAGAACCCAAAAAATCTCGGGCATGTGCCTTTGTTCCTCCTAAATGTTGATTGCAATTTAAAAATATATAATTAAAATATTTATAATCATGACGTTCCGGTGATAACTCGAGCAAATGGTTCAGATATTTTTGGAGCAAATTAAATGCAAATATATATCAGAATCATAAACAAAAAATCTTTTAATATGCTAGGGATTTTTGTTCTTTATAAATCCATAACACAACTATGTTTGTACGACAATATTTACATTAAATGAATATCACAAATACCATGTAAAATTATAAACACTAGAAAATATCATTAATTTCGTTGAAATCAAAGATTGTTTAGCATACTTTCATGAGAGCAACAACAAAAAAAAAATGAAAAAAAAAAATTCATAGCTGATTCTCAAAATATGGTAAAAGAATAAAATATGAGAAACGTCGAGACTGATTTGATATAGTAGGGGGTTTCCGTATGATTTTAATGATTTTTAAAATTTATTTCTCTAATTCTTCACCAAATTTGAATATGGATCGAAACATAACATTAAACCTTTCTTAACAATCATCAAACATTCTCTCAAAAAAACTATCATCATACATTAATTAGAGGAGAAAAAGGAAAAAAATAATAATAATGCAAGTTGTCTTGGATCAAATCATACCTACAACGACGAAAACCGATTGACAGCTATTTTACAGTATTGGCCAATGATTAACATTTGGGCCTTATAATTTTAAAATTGTTAGTTGCTAAGCAACTTTATTCTCCATGTATGCAACACTATTTATTTGAAATAAAATAATTCAACCATGCTTATTTACATATTAGAGTTGGTGGATTGGTATTGATTTAATTCTAATTATGGGTATAGTAATATTGCACATAACATTTGGTCTACTCCTGAGTAAACTTACAGTCTTTCAGATTCAAATATAAAAAAATAATACAAGGAAATACTAAAAAGTGAGAATAATTTTAATTTTGTACACAAACTGCACAACATTATCATATGCATAGGACATTTACTCATAATCTACATACCGTCACAATAAAATAAAAGATGAGCTTGTTACACATGTATTTGAAAAGTGTAATTTACTTATTCTGTGTTGCTTGCATGTTATTGTCTAGGCACGAGCAAAACTACAACAAGCTGTTGGAGGGCCTTGGCACCTCCAACCTCTTGCTTACACTCCAAAAAATTCGCAAATTAAAAAAAAATATATATATACTATCGGCCTCATAGTCTTTAGATTATAGAGAAGTTTTTTGAAGGAAAGTGATATTGTTTTTTATAAAAAATATAAAACTAAATTTAATGTGACTTAACAAACCTACATAAAAGGGAATCATCACAACACATAACAATAAGGCACCCAAAGAAATTTTTTGGTTCTGCCAATGTGTATAGGGATATAAGTTTACCCAATTTGCACCGAATGTAGTGACTAGATTCTCATTATATAAAATAAAGATGAAATAAATTAGACTCCAAAACGATCATACCAATTTTCAATCTCATCCAAAATATAGGATCCAAACTATCCATAAACATAACTCGTAGTAAGTAAATTTGGCAGTCAAAGTCAAAGGTAGTCGGAAGGATTTACAAGCCACGTGTCACCATCAATAAAATAAGTGCCAATAAATGGCAACGCCTCTTCATCGGTAAGCTCTCTTGCCCACGGTACTCGCCCCGTCACGTTAGCCCCTCCTCCACGACATTTATATTCACCATAAAACACTTTCCTACACATCAATTCCACTTAGGTCAAATTGAGTCCATATTTTCATTTTTACAATCTTTCAAAAATCAAAATATGCAAAATAATTAATAAATTAATAACCCCTAGGTACATTTTCTGGCAAAATGCGGACTCGCAGGCAGCAAGACTCTACCCACGTACCACACGTGGTATCAGTAGTATAACATTTACAAGATGAAGACTTACCCGTCACGAGATTGCTTGCCCCAGTCGCTCCATCCTTGAGGAAGGACAATTTTATCCATGAACGTGTAAGAAAATATAACCCTTGAATAATCTCCCCATGCTCTTCCTAGATAGATCGATCCGGTCCCTGTCACCGTACAATTCTTGAATGAAAATCCGCTCGAAACCGATGGATCCGAGCGCTTTTGAGCTGTGACCGACGCCACCTTCTTCGTCACCGAATTCAAATAGCAATTCTGCCATAAAATTAAACTTAGTATTTGTGTTAGAAACTAAAAAAAAAAACAACTTAACTTAGTATTTGTGTTCGATCAACTAGTGATGCTAATGGGCCTTTTAGACCAAAAAGGAAGAAAAATAGTTTCGTGTTTGATCATGGGCTTTGATGAAAGGTCAATGGGCCTTTTAAGCCACAAAAATAAGATTTTTTGGGTTTGATAATGGGCCTTAATGGCCCAAAAAGCGTATGAGTTGTTGGGCTGGACCTCGTAAAGCGATGTGCCGTAGCCGAAAATGAAGTCGACGGAGCCTTGAATGAAGCAATTTTTGAAGTAGTGAAGGCCCTTGTGATCGTAGAGGGTGTCTTGGCTGCCGTAGAAGCTGCAGTCGTAGAAGCTCGCTTTCGTCCCCGATATTCGCAGCGCCGCCGCCTGCCCGCCCGTCGTCCCGACTACGTGCGGTGCCGTATTCTGCATGTTAAATTTTGAGATTTCATTGAAGAGAGATCAAAGTTGGCCTGGTATATATTGAAATATGACGTAGTTCAATCATGATCATCATAAGTCATTTTGAACTGCTACTATATTTTGTTTTGTTTCCCGTGGATTAAGAATCTCTATATCTTAAAAAAAAAGAAAAAAAAGAAAAAGGGTCTACATATAAATTTTTGCTCGACATAACTATATTTAATGTATCGTATTCTAACAAAACCTTCTTTCGTGTAATATCTTTTTTTTAAATAACAAAAAAAAGTTTGTCATTGTTAGCACGTAATTATGATAGTTGTTAAAAATTTTAAAAGTTCACAAATTGAATACACGATCATGGAGCACTATCTCTATTACGGATCGATTAAAAAAAAACGCTAAAAATTATTGATATCGTGTACGTGGACATGCATGATATCACTCTTAATGCAGACAAATAAAAAAACAATTTAGGTACAATTGTGTGTGTGTGTGTAATTATATTTATATACTCCTTCATTCTAGCTAATGGGAATTATATTTATATATATGAAAGATTTGAAAGCAACAATTAATTAAATTTGTGGAGCGGGATCACCTCAAACTTCACGTTGATGGCCATAAAATAATCAGCATCAACGGCAACGGTAGCACTTTGAAATGTCCTCAGCGGCATCCCATCTCTTCCTCTCACCGTTGATGCGGTGTCGTTTCCCGTGATCGTCGGAGGCTCGCTCGCATTTCCCACCAACGTTACGAAACGCATCGTTTTAGGGATATTGACTTTTTCCCTAAGTTAATTTAATTAATCATCATGTAATGTACTCGCACAAACTCATTATTTATATACTACTATTAAAAAAAATTAATAATATTTTACACATCAAGCATGAACGTACTAACGTACCTATAAACCCCGGAGTTTAAGTGTATGACGACTCTACGAGTATTGTGAAGAGGAATGTCGTTGATGGCCTCCGTAATAGTCGTGAAATCGCCACTCCCATCTTGGCTCACAATTAGTTCCATTTTGTTCAACTCGGCCAAGCGCAACTTCCAGTCGAAAGCAGCGCTCAACTTCTGAGTAACGGTTTCGGATTTCTCCTTGTAACGACGGACGTGCCAAGAAACCCATGTATCGAAGTCCGTGTCGGTGTTGAGGGTCTTGGAGCAAACTATATTAGGACATGAGGTGATTGAGAGGAAGAGGAGGAAGAGATTAATGGTGAATTGGACATGAAATCTATGAAGCATGATGTTTGTAATGGTGGCTTGGCCTTAAGGTAGGAATTAGGACAGCCACTTGCACGAAGAGGAGTTGATATAAGTGTACTATTTATACTAGTAGGTGCTAGAAAAATCGACGTATCACGTATGGTTTATGAGAAAGACGTTTTGAGGTGGAATTTACTAAAATACCCTTATGAAGATTCGAACTTCAAGCTCCTCTAAATTTACAAAACGGACTATGTTTTTTACCATGCATGGTGTCCTCCAGAAAAATACTAAGGTGGTGTTTGGTTGTCCCAATTAGATATAATATAGGATAGATAAAGATCAATCCATATTAAATAGCCCAAGACTAATTTTGTCACAACGGGAAGGCCATGACTCAAAAAAGGTGAGATAGGGCATGACTAATCCTATGTGGCAATATTATGAGATTAAGTTATGGGCCAAATCCATCCAATTAGACACACTATAAGTTTAGGCATGAGACTAAATATCATCTAGTCGTGGCAACCAAACATCCCGTAAGAAGTCGTAAGCATAAAGACTATAGGGCATTTTAGTCAAGTGACATTTTAGGTGGATGTGCCAGAGAGAGGTCCTCAAAATTGTCTCCATGTGTACATTAACCAGTAGCATATGGTTATAAGCTTGAAGCCAAATAATGGTGGATGAAGATGGTGAAGATAGCAAAAAGAGAGTGCTGCGTAGCTGTAACCCAAAGCCATTCTCACAACATCCTCTAGTGGTGGGCAAGGTACCATACCCTACACCACAAGGGGCACTTGTACCCTCCAAATTAAAAACACGTTAAAAGTCAATTGCCTTTATTTTCTTATTTTTCTTCTATTTTTTCAAGAATATACTATAACATTTTCAACTGGTTTCATCTTCTGCTATTAACGTTGATAAGTGACAAGTATAATATAATACTGATGCCCTCCAGTAGACGTTAAAAATAGAAGACGAGAATCTCGCATGAACATTTATGTATATAATGAGATTCCACTTCCGATTACATTACATACGACATTATACAGTTTTCTCTCTGCCCTGTTTTTTGCGAATCATAACTTTACCTCATTACATATCATTGTATATACCTAATATTTGCAAACCAAATGTCACGAACGAACTCCCTCAATTCGACGCTTTTTATGTCGTATTTCTGCTGCTTTGCTTGCTTCACCACTTGACTTTTCCAGTAGTTCTTGATCTCGTTGTCAATTTGATCAGGCAAGAAGAATTCGATTATTTTTGTATACCTTCAATTCAAATTTTCTGCTCCAAAAAAAAAAAAATTCAAAATTTCTTAACTAAGCTCCCTCAAAAAAAATAAAATAAAAATTCTTACTTAAGAAATTTCAAAATTAATCACGTCCAAATTCAGATTTAGCCATATATATATGAAGCCATGTCAACTATCACAAAGTCAATTACTCCACCATTTAAAAACACGTAATTCAAGATTTAAATAAGAGACAAAATACGAAATGGTCCATATGGATAGTTAAATATAAATTATGTCTAGTCACCTATTAATATTTATAAGGAATAATTGTCTGTAAATCCTCAACCTTTCCTCAAATTTGGAAATTGTATATGACTTTTTTATTTTCGCACAGAAAACCATCACCAGCCTTTTTTCTCTGATTTTGCACTTCCGGTCGACTTCCCCCAATTTTTTTCTGACGTGGCTTCTCGGAACGCCATGTTGGAGGCTGGAAATGACACGTTGGAGACCGGAGTAGACAAAATGACGTCGTTTTGATAATTTTAACTTAAAAAAAATAAAAAATAAACACATCATGTGTGCCAACTCATTAAAAGAAAAAGCTTCTTCTCCTCTCTCTTCCTATCTCTCTGTCCTGTTCTCCTTCCGCCGCCGTCGCCACCGGTTGCCGCCGCCGCCAATGGTGGTGCCAACCCTACATTCCAAGCGAGCAAAGCTCAGCTCTACAACGCGATGCGTCGCGGCGGAGCGTCTCCAATCTCGATTCAGGGAGCTCCAATTCGAGGTTGATTTCTCGATTCGACATCCGCACCCGCGCAGCGGCGGAGCCGTCGAAGGTGAAGGTGAAGGACGTCGAAGGTGAAGGACGTTTTACTCTCTTGCCCAACTCTCTCTCTCTCTCTCTCTCTCTCTCTCTCTCGTATATCTCTCTTGCCCAACTCTCTCTCTCTCTCGTATATCTCTCTTTCAAACCTCATCTGTGACCGCCACACCATATTCTCCGACCACCACCACCACCACCACCAACCACCCATCCACCACCACCACCACCAACTACCCATCCACCACCACCCATCTGCAAACCCTACACAAATTGACTGTTAGGCCGGCAGCAAATCCCCAAATTCCAACCTCTCCTTCAACCACCAACAAGCAAATCCAAGGCCGGCAGCAAATCCCCAAATTCCAACCTCTCCTTCAACCACCAACAATCAAATCCAGAGAGAGAGAGAGATTCAATAATTTTTCTTTTCGAAACAGAGAGAGAGATTGAGAATAGCGATGCAAGAGCAGGAGAGCGCGGCGGCGACGATGAGCGGGACGATCGAGCAGCTGAGGGAGGCGGCGGCGGAGGATGCCGAGTCGTGCTGCTGCGACGGTGACGACTCATAAGGAGATGTTGAAAGGAGATGGACGAGATGGGAGAAGATGGCGACGCATAAGGAGAGAAGGAAAAAGTGGGGTATTGGTTACGGCGGCACGGTGGAGGTGCCAATGGCAGAAATGGGTGTGACGGCGGAGGCGATGTGAATATGGGTGGGGAGAGGGAGACAGACGGTAGAGAAGGGGTGGGAGGGGTGATAGCATATTTTTAATTTTTATTTTCTTTTCTTAAAAAATTAGTTGGCAGTATGATGTGTAATTTTTTATTTTTGTTTATATTTTTTTTACACAAAACGACGTCGTATTGTAAATCCCGGCTTCCACGGTGGCGATTCCGACGTCTACGTCAGAATTAAGTGGGGGAAATCGACCGGAAGTGCAAAATCAGAAAAAAGGCAGGTTATGGTTTTCTGTGCGAAAATGAAAAAGTCATATACAATTTCCGAATTTGAGGAAAGGTTGAGGATTTACAGACAATTATCCCTATTTATAAATTATGGCAATATTTTTCAAATTTGGACCTTTATAGCCCTCAAACTAAATAATAAAGGTTGCATACGAATATGCATCGTACCAACATATTGTTGCATGTATTCTGCCACCACCGCTACCACCACTGTCACCTCCATTCTGCCACCGCCACCGCTCCTGTCGCTGTGGTACGATTGGTACGAATATGCATATTCGTACCAACATATTGTGTACTTGCATATTTCGCCACCACCCCACCATCATCGCCGCCTACATTCCGCCACCGTCACGGCAACGAGGTACGTTTTTTACGAAAATGCATATGCGTACCAACGTACCAAGTTATATACTTATTCTATCACATCTATTCCGACACCAGCCGCCACCACCGCCGGCGCGGTACGACTGGTACGAATATGCACTGACATACAATAATACATGCATATTCCGCCACCATCGCAGCTACCGTTCCACCACCGCCATAGTCATCGCCACCGCCACCTCCACGACGTACGATTGATACAAATGTAGAAAATTCTTACCATGTTTTGATACAAGTTATGTTATTTTGTACCTATCGTACAAAGAGTACATGATCTAATAATCTCGTATTTATTGCATGCACCGATGTTGTCTTGTGATTCAATTATAATTAAGAAGGATGAGACGAATAGTACAAATTCGATCATTCATACTAGACTTAGTGGAAGAAATGGTACGGACAGTTATATTTCATTCCAATCGTATCACAATATTGTATGCATATCTACATGAACTGGACTGATTGCACAACACAATTCTAGCATACTACTATAATTACTAACTAATATTGTAACAAGTTGTTTACAAATTATTGTGGCAAATACTAGCAAATCCTAATACAATAATTACTAATAAATCATACTTGTCTATTAAAGAACTCATGCACCGATACTACTTCCTCCATGGCATCAGGACTGAGTTTACACAAAATTATGTAGAGATCAATTATGATTTGCTCTCTTCAAGTCACCATCACATTTGTCCCATCTCCGTCAACTCAAACCTCTTATAGATCCACCCAACCTGTCAAAAATATAAACAAAATAATATTAAAAATAATACATTCTAGCAAGTTAAATTAAGTTCGAACAGTACGAATGTAGATATTCGTACCAGAATACCAAGCCCTTTCATGGTAGCCCGGTACGAAAATACCAAATTCGTACAAAAGTACCACGTTATGGCCTGGGTCTCTGGTACGAAACTCTCGTATTTATACTAGAGTACCACGTCATAATGTGGTACTCCGGTATGAATACAATATTTTTAGCAACTACGCCCAACACCATAAAGATTGATATTTCAGTATGAATACATGTATTTGCACTGGTGATTGAACTCAGAAATCAACTTAGAAAGCATCCAATAAGTCATCCCAAAAGAACACGCTCAAAAATCACCCAGACTCCAACAACAATATCAAACAAAAAATAACACAGAAACAAATATTAAATCACGCGGTATTCCGATACAGTTACACTTACGGTACAAAATCAAGTTCAAACAAATTGTACCATGTTGCAAGCCATAAATTAAAAAAAAATCTAAAAAAAAACCCTAAAAATTAAGAAAAAAACTCTAGATCTACACTAATGTAGTACGAAATTATTCAAGTTTAAAGAAATCGCACCATCACATTTACTGGTACGAGTTACTACTGGTACGAATATACCATTTCGTACCATATAGAAACCAAACATCAACACATATACACCTAAATCACCCAGAAAAATCAAACCAAATGCACTTTAATCACGAAAAAGCTACTAAAAACAATACTATGAAGTATCCACAAATTACCAAAAACAAAATAGGTCAAAAATTCAGATTACACAACAAAAATTTAGAAAAAACCCTACGTCACTAAAAATTAACATGAATCGACAGAAAAAGGAGATAATTTACCTGGACTTTTTTAGATCTGGAGCACGAAACCACCATGGGATGCCGATTAAAAGCTTGAAACTGTTATTTCGGCGCCGAAGAATGAAATTTGCGGTGGACGGGGTGGCGAGGTGGTCGCAGCAACGTCGGTGCGGAGGTGGACAAGATTGGAGAAGAGACAACGAGAGAGAGAGAGAGAGAGAGAGAGGGGGAGAAAGGAAAAAAAAAACTTACGCATGAAATATATAAGGGATAAGATAGAGAAAAGTTTAATGGGTTGAGTGATAAGTAAGGGAAAATTAAGTAATTGATTCAAAAATTTGCCATAATTTATATAAAAATTAAGTGCCTTAGACAAAATTTATTTTTAACTACTCGTATTGACTATTTGACTCCATTTACTTCAGAATAAAGTAGAACCTTCAGAAATAAATACTCTATTTAGGAATAAACTTTCATTTTGTCATATATTTTCGTGGTCTCAACTTAGGACTAGTTATAAATAGGAATAAACTTTATATTTATTATAATTCATATTTTTTTCATATTCTACGGTTGCTAATGACAATGACTTCATCTTTTTGTAATAACATATCCTTTAAGTTCTGCGTCTGCAATAGCTCGTCCATATGACCATCTTCCTGTTGAACTCAAAATATTTCCAACTTGTCGAGTAAGTTAAATGCATACTTTTAAGTCATGAACTCTACATATTCTAAGTGAAATAAATCAATACATGTATTTGCACATAATACATTATACAATACATGTATTTAGTAATTATAATATTTAATTATTATTTATGTACATTAAAATTAGGAAAAAATTAAAAATTCTTCTTCGAACTCTATTTAAAAATGACCTCATATTTTATCATATTTTTTCTGCAATCACAAAAATATTTAAACCATACTGCTATCTCTCCCCATGTCAAAAATAAAATAAAATATTAACAAAGGTCACAAAAAAATTTATCTTTGAGTACATTTTAGTGGATAGACTTTATGCTTGTCATCTTTAAGTAACTTGAATACATTTTGTCAATTATTTATGTTGGTGTTATTATTATTATTATTATTATTATTATTATTATTATTATTATTATTATTATTATTATTATTATTATTATTATTATTATTATGTTGCAATTGTACGATTTTCTAAATATCAAATATTAAGTCATTGAAAAATCAAAACGAATTACTACTGTATATCTTAAAAATTGGATATGAGAAATTGTCTTTTGTTGAAAGAAATTCCAGTCTAGTATTCACAGTGGAAGTTGTAATAGATCGTTAATAGCACATCGCCGACAATTTGTTCCCACCACCTGCTCTCGAGATCCTCCCATGGCGGCGTCCACCGCGATTGCAAAATCCACCACCGCTCTCGCCGCCGTTAACTCTCGCCACATCATCTGCCCTAAATTTGCCTCCATTTCACTCATCCACGGCCTTCGAGAATTCCGCCCTTCTCCGCTCGGTCTCGCCCATAATTCCGCTGCAAATGGCTCTTCTCTTCCGATTGTTAGAGCTCAGAATTCTCCAGGTATGCAGACGGAAACCATTGTTATCGTCGCATTTGGTTAGCATTGTGTCCGTGGCGGAAAATGGATACCATTCTTGCGATATCTCGATAGTTCTCTAACTGTTTGATGAATTGTGTAACATTGTAGATTACGTACCTGAGGCCAATTTCTACAAAGTTGAGGCGATTCTGAGGTTTCTTAATTTTCAGTTCTCGTTTTCACATTTTTCTGTTGGTCCGCATGATTTATTTGGAATTTTTAGTATTTTAAAAATAGTTGTTTATTGAGATTTCGATATCTCTGATGCTGCTGCTGTTTTTTCTTTCTTTATTTTATTTTATTTTTTTTCCAATTTCTTCTACTTTTTTGGCGCGCTTGCTGCTAACTTTGGTGGATTCAGACCGTGGAGGATTCAACAGGTTTCTTCGGTAAGAATTGGTGTTTGTTGAATTGTTTGAATAGAGATTATATTTAGAGTTCGAGGCTTTTTTCTTTTCTTGTATCTTAATCAGACTAGCATGCAAATTGTTTTGAATTTTTGTTTGCCTGCAGTAAAATCCACATTATTTTCTTTTATTCATAAACAATTCTAACGATAAGGGATAAGCAAAGATTGTTGTTTCATAAGCCACAAATTATCGTTTCCGTTTACAGTTGTGTGGATGATAGCTGCTGTTCTTCGCAAAATAGGAAATGTTGATTGAATCCGTATCTTGCAGCGGGATTGATGACCTTGATTGAAGTTTATTGTCATTGCCTCTTAACTATTGCCTGTTAAATTGACCTCGATTTCGGGTATGTTTTGAGCAAGTTTAGAATGACAATTTATATCTTAAAAGAGGTTTCCGTGGCACAATACCTTTATTGAAGAAATGACCGGATCACTATCTCACTAGTCGTAGCTCAAGACTTACTAATGTAACATCATAGATATGCCAGCATTATGTTTATCATGATAGAGTGGCTAAGCGTCCTAATGAACGGAATATGGTCTTTTTTGCTTGTCATTGTTTATTGGAAAGCCAATAGGAGGACACTTAATGCTTAAAAAATTGAAACAACAACACAGATATCTTTAAGCTAAACAACGAGAATTGTTACATTGAACTTTGAATCGAGAAAACCTATTTCCTATCAGCATTAACCTATTTGTGTTTGTCTTTCTTGCTATAATTTAGCACTTCAAGAAAACTGCGCGTTTCTGAAGAATTTTTCTGGATAATAATTTAGGCTTTGTTGAAGATGGGAATTCGTGGGATTACAGTTTCTGATGTACGAGGCTTTGGTGCTCAAGGTGGCTCAGCAGAAAGACAGGCTGGTATATGGAAGTATACAATTTTTTGTTTCATTTAATAACGATTATCATATAAATGTATTTTGTATCCCTGCCCGAGGCTGAAGATGGATATTAATGCATTTAGAGACATATAATACATGCTTGGGTCATGGGAGCTGTAGAGAGATGGATATATGTTTCATGTCCATCCCCGAGCACAGTTCAACGCCTTTCTTTCAGTGTTTTTGCAAAAAACTCTTTTTCCTCTTATTTCATCTAATGTTGAGCTCTCTTCAGGATCTGAATTTTCTGAAGACAATTTTGTGGTGAAAGTTAAGATGGAGATTGTTGTGAGCAAAGAACAGGTAAGGAACTTCTGTCATAAACTCGTTATCATTCAGTTATATCCACCTGAAACTCATGGAAGGTTGCTGCCTTCACCTTCTGTTGTGTAGGTTGAAGAAGTCATTGCAAAGATAATCGACGAGGCAAGAACTGGAGAGATAGGAGACGGCAAGATTTTCGGTAAGACTACGAAAGTCTAACCTCTTCTCTCTAAGGCTTTCTTCTAGGTGATTTCGTAATTGCTGCTACTTTCTTGTTATAAACCTCGATTTCTTGATGCTAGTCATACTTTAACATCAAACAACAAACTGCAGTAAGATCTTAAAGAGAATAGTATAGTTTATTGATTTAAGGAAATGGCTCATTTTAGGAATTTCTAATAGTTAGAGGTGGCTTTACGATATCCCAGTGTAGAAGATTGACCTTCACATAATATTTCAATCCCCCACCTCCTCTCTCGTCTTTTCAAGAGGAGTAAGTAAAAGAACGAACGAAAAACTAGTATCCATCCTCTCTTTGATTTCTAATTAGCAACTATCATCAACCGCCTTTAGGTAAACTCTCTAATTTTGGTCTGTCATTTTTGCAGTGAGTCCCGTGGCAGACATAATCAGAGTTCGCACAGGTAAACAAGCAAACTTCATATTTAGCACTTTTTTTTCTTCCTCCATCTTCCCATTAATATATGAAGTAGTTATCCTTTAACTCAGGCGAGCGAGGAGATAAAGCTGAAAGGATGACAGGCGGACGTTCTGATATGTCCTCCGTTGGATCCTACTCTACTTGAGCTTGCTAGAACTACTCAACCCTTTCGTTGCCTGCTGCAGTTGGAAATTTTGAACCTTTAGTGGTAGTAGAACTACTCCGTTGTTTGCTTGTTGCTATGATGAAGAATTTTGATAAATCAGTTCAAGTTTGGACATTTGCTCATATTTTGATAGGCAGTCTTGCCGTTATTTATTTTTATGTTTTTCATTTTTATTTTATTATTGTTTTCTCTTGAATAATTTGCCTTCATGCTGCAGTCACTCCCATTGATATAAAATGCAATATTTTTTCTTTGAATTTTGTTTTAAATTTCTAATTATTGCATTTCTAAAAATTTTAGGTTAATATTACTATTAGAAAACGGAAACTCCCTATCCTTATATGATACCCTGCAAACCACACGAGACATGTACACTTTTTAAGCTTTTTAAGTACAGGGGTTATAATCGCGCTTAGTGTGGGGTTTGAAGGGACTGGCTTTCTGTATACTACATTACTTTTGTTGCTCAGAAGTCACTATAGTATATTTATGAATTTTCTCAAACATTTGACCTTCGATTTTACTATGAAATACTAAAGTCACTTTGTAATTTTATTCTCAAAAGGGGAAAAAAAAGAGTCACTTTGTAGATTTAGAAAGGGTTAATTATCACTTGTGGCTCGACCTTTTATTCTGTAGTGATTTTATGGCTTGACCTTTTTAAATATTAAAAAATATCCTGGTCTTTATCCCTCAGTGATACTTATGGCATGCGAGCAAAAATCTGGCGACGGAAAACTGACTGAGACGCCGGATGATGACGTGGATATTTTCTCCCCCTTTTTTTAAATGACATGGAATTTGCATATACCATATCGACAAAAAAAATTCTTCAAATAAAAAAAGATTTATCTTTCTCCAAGGCCAATTCTCTAATCGCTCAACACACGAGTTCCGACTTTCGGTCTTCCAATACAAGAAAAAGTTCTAGATTTTTGTGTTTTTTCTCCGACGAATTTTACAAAAAAAAAAAAAAAAAAATGAGGAGAAAAGAGTATGAATGGTGATAACTTTGCATTGAAAATAATTGGAAAAGAAAACATACAGATTTGTTGTTGGAACGATTAGAGAATTTGTCTTGGATAAAGGGAAATCTTTTTTTTTTTATTTAAAGAGAATTATTTTTCCACATGGCATATGCAAATTCCATGTCATTTAAAAAAGAGGGAGAGAATATCCACATCATCATCCGGCGTCCCAATCAGTTTTCCGTCACCTGATTTTCGCTCTCATGCCAAAAGTGTCACAGAGAGACAAAAGTCGGGATATTTTTGAATATTTCAAAAGGTTGGGCCATAAAATCACTATGGAATAAAAGGTCGGGCCATAAGTGATAATTAATCCATTTAAAAATTCTATTGTAGCAGCTGAATTGTTTCTATTTATGCATTATCATAATATAATTTAGGCAGAGGCAGACAAACTAAAACTTTAAGAATTGAGGAATGAGCTTATATTTGCCTTTTGTACTACTCTCTCCGTCCCTGATATATCTTTCTAGGGGGAGTGGCACAAGGTTGTTATTGGTTGTAAATGGAGAAAAAATAGTTGAATTTTTTGTGATTGGACAAAAGGTCCACATTAAAGGTAGTGTGATATACATATTACTCCCTCCATTCACTAAATAATGTCCCATTTGAGGGTCGGCACGGAGATTAAGAAAGCTGGTAAAGTTATTTTTAGTGGGATAAAAATTAAGATGTAAGGGTAATGTTAATAAAGGTGATTAGTTTCTTAATCCTTTTAACCTTTTTTGGCCTACATCCATTATCGTTTGAAAGGAAGTGTTTTCAATATTTTTTGTTGCTAAATCAATTTTTTACCCATAATTACTGATTTTAAATTTTGGATTTTTTTTGTTGCTAAATTGATTTTTTTTAATGTAAATCAGATTCACAAACTGTAATGAATTGAAATGCATTGAAATGAGAAATAAACCTATGTATTCCAAAGAGAGAGAGACAATGATTTGATAAAAAAAAAGGAGTGAATTCATTTTCATTAATTTAATCAATATTTGAGCTTTTACATAAACTCCAAATTTTCCACACTAACTCTTTAGCTTCTTTCTTTCTCATGGAGGGAAATTCGAACTACATGTCCTAAATAAGCATATAAATATAACTACAACATTAATTTACAAACACATTCACTTCCATCAACTCTCCAAGAGACATAAATACAAAAACAGTTGAGATGAAGAAGGGAAAGGTTAGAAAGAATCTGACAGATGCAGAGAAGAATGTTGTTGCACAATGGCTGCTCCAAAACAGCCATGACAACAAACTTTGTCATGGTGCAAAAGAGGAAGCTTCCCTCCTATTCCACATTGATGTTAGAACGGTATTTAGAATCTGGAAGACTGTTCTGCTCCAAAGAAGCTTGAGAAAACCTGTCACTTTAGTATCAAAGAAAAAAAACTGCATTCATCAAGATAGAAAACTGTTGGATGATCAAAAAATGAGAGGATTGTCAGTCCTTGAGAGAACAAGCATAAGTAAGCTTGCAACAAACCTTGGAGTATCAGTAGGGCTTGTTCATAAGTGGATTAAAAGCAAGAAAGTCAGAGCACATACAAATGTTATCAAGCCTTTTCTGTCTGATACAAACAAACTTGCTAGACTGAAACGGAGTCTATCTATGCTTACTTGCATTAGTGGACATGGGAAAATAGCTTTTCAGCCGATGTACAACATCATCCACATTGATAAGAAGTGGTTCAATCTCAGAAAAACATCACGGAGATACTACTTGCTGCCATATGAAGATGAGACATACAGAACATGCAAATTAAAAAACTTTATTGAAAAAATCATGTTCATTTCAATTGTGAGGAGGCCACAGAGTGACTGCAATGGAAACGCGATATTTGATGGGAAGTTTGGGATATTTCCCTTCATATTTACAAAACCACAGCAAGAAATTCCTAGAAGAGACAGAAGGGTACCATCATCATAAAACCAATTCAGTCAATCACTAAACCTGTTATGAAGGAATCTTTCATTCAGTTGGTAAGTTATCTTACTTTGTTTTACTATCAGAATCATGCCACATTCATCATTTAGTCATTTAGTCCTTCATAAGAGGTTCATCACATCATGACATTCATCATTTAATCATTCATTTATGGCAGATTGTACCCATAATTAAACATAAGTGGCCAAAAGTTGTAAGCAGAAACATCTTTATTCATCAAGACAATGCAAAGCCACACATCTCTAATACACATCCAGAATTTCAAGCAGTGGCACAGAGTGATGGATTCAATATCCAACTGATTTGTCAACCATCAAACTCCCCTGACATTAATGTCAATGACTTAGAATTTTTCATATCTATTCAATCAATTAAGGATCAGAAGAATGCAAAAACAGTTAAGGACTTGATTAAAAATGTGACAGAGGCATTTGAGGGGTATGAGAGCTACAAACTGAATGATGTTTATTTAACCTTGCAAGGGTGTTACAGTGAAATCATCAAACTTAAGGGTTACAACAACTATAAAATCCCACATATTGGCAAAGACAGACTAACAAGAGAGGGTGCACTTCCAGAATGCATTGAAATGGAGAAGGAGATAGTACAAAAGGCAATGGAATATCTGTACATGCAAATCAGTGAAGAAGAGCACACTGAACCATACAAACTTGAAGACTTAGTGAATGGAATGCATTAGGTAAACATAGGAGAGTAGGAGCAGTAGGCAATCTTTTTTGGCAACAAGTTTACAGGGACAAACATAATAAGTTAGTTATTTTGTTGTTTGGAATGTAAACGTGTGTTGGCAGTTTTTTGGCACATATGTAGTCTCATTTTGAATCAATGGAAATGAAATCATCATTGATTTATTATGCACATAATTGAGCCTCCTTTATTATGCACATAATTGAGCCTCCTACAATTAAGTTTCTAAGAACCTAATAGTGACATTAATTAACAACCAACATTCACATTAACAAGACCGAACAAGAAGACAACAATCTCCTCAGACAAAACATGGATGTAGTATCATGTTCTATCAATTCATGACAAATTAGACTTATAGTTTCAACACAGAATTCACAAGAACCAAGCTAAACCAGAAGGCAACAATCTCCTCAGACAAAGATCAAGTGAGCATCATGTATGTAAATAAGCAACTTTGTCATCATAAGAAGCATGAATGTAGTATCATGTTCTATCAGTTCATGGCAACAGAAATTAATTCACAAGAACCAGCCCACAATTCACAAGAACCAAGCAACATAAATCAATTCACAATAATTAACAAGAACCAGCCCACAATTCACAAGATTCAAGCAACAGAAATCAATAAAACATCACAACTCAAGCATCACAAGAACTAACATCACAATAATGGCATCACCAGCCCCCAACTTCAAAAAATTGAGTTATTTAGAACGCAATAACCTGATGACCCCGAGAGGGTTTACTTTGGGTTCGATTGAGCAATTTCCAGCAGCACAGGCTTCGGCTGCCTTTCTTTTCTTTCGAAATTTAGCACACTAAGACATCAAAAGGTAATAAGGATCTGTAGGCACCATCATCTCCAAAAAAGCATCCACATTAAGAGATGGATCGGGTGAATCTGGAGTATTCGACGCTGTTAATGGAGTTTCCGGCATGAACATTACTTCATCGGATGTAGCCGGAGTCACACGGGAGAGATCAACTCCCTTCGATCCAAAGGGCAGCAAAAACGAATCCACCGCCATCGGTGGAAGTTGAGAGAGTGGCCGAAGTGAATCATCTTGATTCTGGGTCGAATCGAAGATGAAAGAGAGATGACGATTTGGAAGATGCGGGGAAGGCGGTAGATCGCATGTGTCAGGCACCACTCTTCCACAACCGATTCCATCTTTTGTTCATAAGTGGGAGGAGAGTTTGGAGGATCGGTGGTGGTGTTCATCAGTGCCACAGAGTAGGTTAGGGTTGAGAGACAAATCAAGAGAGTGAGTGATATGAGGGGTAAGCAGATGGATTGGGATGGGTATTAGGTTTATTTAATGGGTTGGATTTAATTTGTGGGTTTAATTAGGAGTTAAAATTGTAGGTTAATATAAATGGTGGGCCCATCAGTGGCAAATGGTAGTAATTTTAGGATAATAAAGAGGGTAATTTTGTACGAAAAGGTAAATATGACATTATTTGGTGAAGATTTTTGAGCGGTAAACAAGACATTATTTGGTGAATGGATGGAGTAGTTAATTGAAATAGTGGTGGGTCATGCGTAGTATTTTATGCAAATAAGTTGATAAAATATGGATAAGGGTAAAATATTTTATTGTGGAGTAGTGTTCAAAAATAGTTAGTAAGATTTTGTATTTTCGATTTTTTTTTTACTTGTATTTACGATCAGATCATATGCACCACAACGTGTACTAATGTGCATTACGCTGTACAATGTAGTGCATATGTAAACACATTGTGGTGCATATGATCTGACAGTAAAAAAAATCGGACACGTGCACAATACGCGCCGCACATGGGAAGTGCGCATCCACGCGCGAGTCAACCGGTTGGAGAAGGAAAATAGAAGATGATTATAGTTATGCCAATCTAAGATTATTTTTTGACGTAAATTGTCTTTACAATGAGAAATTGTGAAAATGCACACATTATATATTGAACTTAAGAAAAATATAGCAATATGGGTAATGATATTCGGCCACACTGTGGCCGGCCATACGTTTAAAAAAAGAAAAGTTGACTGTGAAAATGGAAATAATTACATTTCCCTCTTAGACTTTATTCTTCCCAATTAGGATATATATCCATTTTCAAAACCTATATTGTCATTTTTAACTTGTGTGGTTGGCCACAGTGTGGCCGAACATCATTACTCTAATAATAATACCATAATATTATAGACATGTCCAATTGACACCAAATAATAAATTTTATAAGTGTAAAACCAAATCAATAAATTTTAGAGGAAAAAAGAAAAAGAAAAAAAAAAAAAAAAAAAAAAGAGAAATGCTCACCACAATAAAATATCGCGCTGCTCAGATATTAAGCTAGCACTAGCTTACGACTCATCCTTCTCTTTGGAGAGATCTCTAAACCCCGGTCCATCTTCGCCGCTCCTCTTCCATGTAAGGATTTACTCTCTCTCCTCTCTCTCTCTCTCTCTCTCTCTCTCTCTCTCTCTCTCTTCTAGGTGCTGTTGATTATTGATATTCCGGTATGATTTTGTCTCTGTGCGAGATTTCATTTTTGAACATGAAGAAATTGTGATTCGATTTATTGTTAGATCATCGTCATCGATCTCATGAGCTGGTTTTCGTTTGAATTTTCTCGTTTCGCTTGATTTGTCCTCAATTTTTGCGTCTGATGCTCGATCCGACCGTGTTGGTGGTAGATCTCGTGTTTCTGCAATTAGCTTGCTGAGGTTAATTTTCTGCAGATGTAGGATATGGTAGTTTCGGCTTGAATTTTGATATGTATTAGTGTAGTCCTTGATATGTCTCCGTATAATTCTCCTGAGAATTTCATTTTATTTAACTGATGGCATGATTCAATCATTTAATGTAATAGATTTATAGGAATGTCGAAAGCTTATAAAATAGATTCAGTTTCGGTGATCTGGATCTTATGCAAAATTTACCATGAGTAAGAGTGACTACTTGATTGAAGTTCACGTCAGAGCCTCCGAGCTTTGATATCTATCACATGGTCATTTCCAGATGATGATGAAACTCATTGTTTTCGTATTTTATCTATTCAATCTTTCTAGGTTGGTATTTGATGGCTTTCATCTGATTGTAGCTTATGTTGTATTAGTTGGCAGTTAAAGATGGGGCTGTCTTTCACGAAGCTTTTCAGCCGGCTGTTTGCCAAGAAAGAGATGCGTATACTCATGGTAGGTCTCGATGCTGCTGGTAAAACAACAATTCTCTACAAGCTCAAACTTGGAGAAATTGTCACCACAATTCCTACCATTGGTAAGTTTCACTTTCATTTATTGAATTTGCCCATCAATATGTTTGCTTCACTATCAAAACTTTTAAATTATATGGTCCTCTGAGTTCTGATTGCCTCTTGCTATGAGAAATATTCATCTGTTGATACTAATTACTCCAATAAACTTTCAAATTTGTTGATTGTGGCTTGTTCCTTTTTCTAGTCCTTAATCACAAGTTTAAGTGCAATTTCAACTTTATCGTGCTGCAACATGTTATTGGCTTAGAACTATTTCATTTAAATGCTGAAGTAGTGTTTGTTTAGGTTTCAATGTGGAGACTGTGGAGTATAAGAACATTAGCTTCACTGTTTGGGATGTTGGTGGCCAGGACAAGGTATGAATTTGCCTGTTTTGTTCTTCTTTCTGTCTGATACTATATGAAAAGTGTTTGTATTTTATTCTGTTGCTAAAGTCTCATGAGCAGTTACAAGGTCCCAATTATTCTAGGTTTTGTTCTTGCTTGGACATAGAACTCATTATATTTTAAGCAAAATCCACCCTCTTCAAGTCTTGGGGTTAGAAGCTAGTTGATTGCTAGCGTGTCAATTGGAATGTCACTTTGTAACTAAAGCATTAGGAAATCCTGACTCGTCTTCTGCTGGAAGTGCATATGTCCTTTTGGTGCACACCCACCATGTGTCAAATGTTTAAGGAGAACGCATATGACAGGAGATTGATGTCCCCACTTCTGCTCTTCCTCTGTTATTCAGAATTTTGCAAGCTTTGGCTGTGTTAAAGAAACCTAATGTTGGAGTGCTATAATCAACAATTTCTACAATGTATTATTGCAAGCACAATTTTTCTCCCAACATATATGTCCTTTGTGCAAACACGACTCGTTGAAGTTTGATCTTTTGCCCAGAATTTGATCGATGCTGTCTGTTTTGCAGATCCGTCCATTGTGGAGGCATTATTTCCAGAACACCCAGGGCCTTATCTTTGTTGTTGACAGCAATGACCGTGATCGTGTTGTTGAAGCTAGAGATGAGTTGCACCGGATGCTGAATGAGGTAATAATAACAAGGGACTGAACTTTTTTTATTATTGATACGAGGTTTCAAACGAGCAACCACAATATCATACTTCCAGAACACAAGTAGATTGTGTTACAAAAGTGTATTGCCAATAATTTCTCCATCACCATTTTCTAAACTTGTATGTTTTCTCCTTGTAGGATGAATTGAGAGATGCCGTTCTGCTTGTTTTTGCCAACAAGCAGGATCTTCCAAATGCAATGAATGCAGCAGAGATAACCGACAAGTTGGGCCTTCATTCTCTCCGCCAACGCCACTGGTATATCCTTTTCACAAGTCACGAATCACGATTACCTTTCTTGCTCTCCAAGTTAGGAATCTTGAAATCATATGTAATCAATCCCTACATCACTTGTGAAATGCAGGTACATCCAGAGCACATGTGCAACTTCCGGTGAAGGACTCTACGAGGGTTTGGACTGGCTGTCAAACAACATCGCCAACAAGGTAAGAAACACTGCAACTAGCTAAGAGGATTGGAATCTATCCCTTTGTACCATCCGATTTCATGACCATTTCCTTTTTCAGAGTTAAGTTGTCGATCTCTAGATGACCTTGCGCTATTGCCTGTTGGGGGCTTTCATTCTTTTCACCCGGATCGTCTAGCGTTTGTGCTGAGAGCCTTGGATCCAATCGAGAACGTTGCCATATTTCGTCTTACCTATGTAGTTAATAATAATATGTAGATTTTCTTGTCAACAACCGTGTGTTTCTTCCCTGTTTCTACTACTGTTTTGTAATAGAAACTCTATCTATCGATATTGATTTCACTTTTGATGAGACAGTTATGTTAATAAAGCACATTCCCATGAAATCGCTCGATCTATTTGCTGAATATATACTAATATATATACTTATAAAATGATCAGGTGGGTTAATATATATTGATCCTATTTAATGTCTGTACTACTTCAAAAAAAAGTCTACTATTGTCTCTGTTTAACGGCTATGTATAATCGAACAGCTGAATCATAAGTTAAATGGTGAATGGTAAATGATGACTCTACTAGAGGATATTTGATTGCATCATAGTCCCCCTTATTCCCTCATATTGTTATTATTTTTGTGTTTCACTCATATTATCATTTTTTTTAGGGAATATTGTCATGTCCAAATAAGGAAAATTGTGATCCTTCGAAATCTTCAACAATGATGAGATATACTAATTTTCTATTTCTTTACCCTTTTCTTTTAACCTCCATACAATAACATAATTACCCATTTTTTATCTTTTTATTATTATATAAAGAGAGTATTAGCTAAAATAACATTATAATAACTTGGTCTAAATTAATTGTCTTAGGGCGAAGCAAGACTTATAAAAGTGAGACTGCTTGAGATTAATTTTACATGTCAATATTATCAATCCAAATTCATACAAAGTTGCACTTACAACATTGTAAGTACGAATGACTCGGGTTCTCGCGGGTATTCGCACTTCTCAATCCCTGATGAGGCGGGTTTGGAAAATATTAAATAATTTTGGAATGAGTTTAGGTAGAAACATGTAAACCCACAACGAGTTTGGATTGAGTTTGGGCAATTACCTCCGGGTACCCGTTACCCAAACTCATTCATATATATATATATATATATATATATATATATATATATATATCGTAAAAGTATTATATGTATAATTTATAATAGAATTATAAATAAGATATTAGTATAATTTTCTAAAATTTTTATTCAAACACTATATGAGATATTGACTATTTAATCATTTTTGTTGTTTTAGAATTTCATTCAGCTGGAAATTTTAGTACTTTACAATGGAGGAAGATGTTGATTGATTCATCGTAGATTTTGTTACTAGTTAGTACTACTTTGTTTTGATATTTATTTTAAATTTTTCTATATATACTTATGTTTTAAAATTTTGTTCATATCTAATGCTTTACTTTGTGGCTAATTTTAGTGAATTTTTTAATCGATGTTTGTATTTTTATCATATTAATTAATAATATTGTGTGATTTGATATTTACTTTTTAATATTTAGATTTCTAGCGGATAATAAACAAGTATTACTCAGCGGGGGTTCAGATACGGATTTTAAAATTATTTTTTAATCGAATTTGAGACGGATTTAGATGTAAAAATAAAAATTTACGAGTTCGAATTTAAAAAATGCTTTTAACAGATGAATAGCCGACTCATTATCATTCCTGTTTGCAAGGTAATATTTACGAATGAATGATCTCTCACATGTGAATTGCAAGAACTTTATGGTACACATTTTGCTTGCCAAATATGGATTACTTTTGTCGTTATAAAAGTTGAACCATTTACTTTGATAGTTGATACACATTTCGTGGCATAAATTTGTGGTTTAAGAATGGTGGTCAAAGTAAAGATTTTGCTGGGTTTTTTATCAGATAAATCACGCATATACAGAAGAACGATGTAAGCCACAAAGATTATAGAATAAATTTTCATAGAGTAAAACAAAAGATTATAGCATTTCATTATCAGAATCTGCATGCCCTTAAATACAAAAGAGGGGATTGTACCATCACCACTCTAAAGGCAAACTACAGAAACCTAATGCCAATATTATTTCTCCCTTTTTGCAATTGGATAATTTCCAATAAACAAAATCGGACACATAACCAAAACAAAACCAAAAAAAGTCCCAATAAAAAAGTCCCAAACTATCAACAATTCTTAGCCTCCATAGTCTCACCTCACTCTCTCCATCTCTCACCTCCAATTTCAATTCGCCATATATATACAATCTCCTCAGAAGGTCTCTCAAGCAGCGGAAGGCGCCGCCACGTACTTCACTCCGTGTGCAGTAGCCTCGTTCAACGCTGCAGCGATCAACGGCTGCAGTGCTCCGGTCTCCGCCTGACCGACATCAATCTGGCCGTGGGATCTCTTGAAGTTCAAAGACTCGTCATTGTAAATATCCCACCACTTGTTAACCAGCATTTTGATGTCTTCTCTCTGCATGTTCTCTTCCTTCCCTGTGTACCTCCATGGCTTCGATCCCTATCAATTTGATTGTTACATATTAATATATATCAAGTCTTATTAATTATACATAATCATTTAAAATATTAATAATGTCAATCAATAAAATTAAAATACTCACCGCAGCGCAGTAGTGAACGACTTTGACTTGGTCAAGGTCAACATTCTCTGGGTGGCGCCATAGCATAGCTAGGACAAGGTTGTACACATTTGGGATTGGCTTGTACACATCCTTAAAAAACATGTTCAAGAAATCCTGCCCATAAATCAAGAATCAATTTAATTAGTATCATTTCATAATCCACAAACTTGAATATCAATCATATCAAGAATCAATTTAATTAATACTACCATTTCATAACCCACAAACTTGAAATTAAGGGCCTCTCTCACTCATGTACCCAAATCAAGAATCAATTAAATCCCATTTCACAATCCTTAATATGAACCATTTATTATTCGATAAAGGGACTCTCTTTCATGATATGTACCCAAATCAAGAATCAATTAAATCCATCATTTCACAATCTATAAACCTGATCCGTATAAACTTCAATATTGATCATTTTCTTTATAAGGATCTCTCTCTCTCTCTCTCTCGGATAATTAATTTAATACCACTTCACAAATTCACAAACATGAATACTATCAAATTTTACAAATTAGTCCTCCCTCTCTCCCTCTAACACACACACACACACACACACACATGTTATGTACCTGCTCAGCAAAAGAAGTAGGAGGGGTGATCTTGAGCGTGTCAAGGAGAGTCTCATAAGTGGCAAGACTAGGCTCATAGACGAACATGCCGGCGTTGAAGTAGAGCGGTGGCGGCGGCCCCATCTCCGCCGTAGGCCACGCCACCTTCTCCGGGCACTGCTGGCAGTAGCCAATCTTGTACTGAGGAGTATGGCCCCACGTTTTCTCACAGAAACAATCCATCACAGCGTAGAAGTAACCATCCTCCAAATCAAACAAATGATCGATATTCTCGAACACTTGTATATCACCATCCAAATATATCATCTTGCTATACTCCACAAACTACAAAAAACAAAACCAAAAATCATTAATAAAATAATCACACCCCACGAACTCCCAAATCAATGAAATCCAAATGTCCAGTTTTCACACAGCACACGCAGTGATGCACAATTGGGACAAAATTTCTCGATCCGACAAAAAAATAACCCACGTGTTTCGCATGCAGAAATAGGCGTACCTCCCATATACGGAGTTTGGAGTAGTTGATGACGTAATACGCCATGGCGAACTGCGTCTGGTTTTCCGGCGGGTAAACGGGTTCGATTTCCCGCACGATGCAGCCTTGCTCCACCAGCATGCGGCGGTGCTCCGCCGGCACGTCGGGCAGCACCGCCACCACGAGAGGATACGCCACCTTCACCTTCCGCAGACCCTTGGCCAGCCCCACCACGCCCTTGACGTAATCGCCGTCGCCGGCCAAGAAAGTGACGTAGGCCCTCGACGGCAGCAGCGCCGCCGGTTTGGCGAAGTCAGCCGCTTTCGCCGCCGCCGCAACTAGTTCGGGAGCCATGGAAATGGAAAAGCAGGGAGTTTTTGATTTGATTTGATGTTTTTTGTTGCGAAAGAGAACAAAACTGAATCTTTCTTACTTTTCTTGGCTGAAAGGATCTAAGAGAGAGAGAGAGAGAGAGAGAGAGATTTGGGCTTAATTACTAAATTTGTTTGGTTTTTTGGTATAATCATATTTGGACTGCTGGAGTAGAGGTTATATAGTGGTGAAACGAGTCACAGTTTATAATTTCTTCCCGACTAAGTTTAATCTTGTAGAGACACGTGTCCCTTTTATATGATCCGACGGTTGTGATGGGCTGATGGGAATCTTCTGGAGGGGGAAGGGGTAATTTGGGCAACAAAGAAGAAGCTAGAATTCCATGTTTACAGGCCACAATTTATTATTTACTACTATTACAAATTTTAAAGTCTAATTGCATTTTAATTTTAATATCAAAGTTCTATAATTAAATTATTTAATAGTATTCATATGTATAACATTAGTGGATTTTTTTATGGCACAACGCTAGTTTTTGTTCCATCTATGCTACAAGCAAGTTTAGTATCTATCTATATAGATTGTTTAGAGCATTACTAATATTCATATTTTAGTGTTTTGTACTAATATCAGTTGATTAAAATACTACTAGTATTTTACTTGCCAGATCACATTAATATTTGATAAGACTACTTTATTTAAGGAAGTTGATAAAACTATTCTAAAAACAATTTTTGTATTTCTGTAAAATAAAAATATGATCTGATGATTGTTATAAGCTCAAATTAGGAAAACAAAGATTGGTTAGGTTTCAGTTATATAATTGTAATAATGAATTATATGCTTAAATAAGGAAATCAAAGATAGGTTAGGTATTAGTTATATTCGTTTGATCCTTCAAAAAAAGAGTTATATTCGTTTGAATAACTCCCATGCATATAGTAATTTGAAACTTAAGTTATGGTCCATTAAATTCAAAGATAATTTGAATCGTTTTCCATAATTCTGAACGTTATTGAGTTGATTCATATTCAATGAGTCTATATTTTAAGTCAATTTACTTTTTTTAATTATAGCAGGTGATAGATTCAAGCTGAACTTTTGCTAACATTAAGTTTATGGATAAAATTTGATTCACTTTCTATAGCTCTAAAACGTTTTTATACTATGTTTTTAATATTCGGATTCCTTTACCTTAAATATTTCAATTATGTAGGATGAGTGAAACTTTTATTGTGTTTGATCTAACTAAATTCCATTTCTACATAAACAATCTCTAATTTACAAAAAGTAACATGTTACTCAATCATAATCTGAAAAGAAAAAAGTTGTACTCTTACAAAATTTTGTACGATAAATTCGATTTACAAATATTGATGATGCTCAAATTTCTTATATTTGATTCACGATAACACTCAATTAGTACACCATTTAAATAAACCTTTTTTTTTAATGTTATTTCATTTGTCAAAATTTATGATTGGACCTAATTTAGCCTAAAATATAGTGATTAGCGGTCGAATGAGGTTAGAAATGGACAAAGATATATATTTTCTTTTCAACGGTTTGGATTGCGTGGCACAAGCCTTCCTTTTATCTGATCGGACGGTGGAGAAGGGTGAGCGGAAGCTTCCCGATAGAAGTAGGGGTATTTTGGGGAATATTCGAAGAAGCTAGAACTTCTCCATTGTGGTTGAACGTTTACGGACCACAAGGTCCAGAGCTTATCAACCGTTACAATTGATTAATATTTTTTTTATCTTTATTTTTATATTTTTTACTTTCTAAACAAAGAATTAATATTAATTGTTGATTATACTTACTATATTTGTCCTGAATAAGTCCACTTGAATTGTAAAACGTGTCATTTAGTAGTACTCCCTCCGTCTATTTTTTAAAGCCCCATTTGTTCATAAAGAACTGTTCATTTTTTAAAGGCCCATTTACTTTTTCTCACTCACATTAAGTGGGACCTACTACAATTTTCACTCACATCCAACTTCTTCCACTCACAATAATTTTAACTCTATTTATCTTTTCCACTCACAATAAGTGGGATCCTTATTCCACTCACAATTATTTTAACTTTCAATCTACTTTTTTCACTCCCACTAAGTGGGACCTTAACTCCACTAACTTCACTTTTTCAGCTTTTCTTAATCTCTGTGCCCAACAGTAAACGGGACTTTAAAAAATGGACAGAGGGAGTATTTACTAATCACGCGGTCCGTCCTTTCCCAAAAATTATTTGGCGATGCAAATAATTTGTTTATTAAAATAACATTTTCTTCTAGTTTAAAAAATACTTATATATATCTTCTGTACCTGTAAAGTGACATGCTATTATATTGAAGTCACTATTAGATATGCTGCACACGAGAATCTATCAAGTAATCGTGAATCATGTTTGTAATAATAATAATAATAATAATAATACAGTTGAACAGTAGTCAGGGCCACCTAATTGATCAAATAGGATCATCTATTACTTCTCCATATGAAATCTTCTATTACTTTAATAAGGAGATAACATATGATATAATTAAGAGTTTAAGATTTAAGGTATATTTCATAAATCTTACATCATTAATTACGTCACGTGACATCTTTTTATTAAAATAATAGGAGATATCACATGAAGTGCAATAGAGGATTAATCTGATAATTGATACACTACAATTTACTTTGCTATAGTAAAATATAATATATATAGAGAGAGTCATACTTTTAACTTATGTGCAAATAATCAAAAATGATGCACGCTTCAGCTTCATTTCGCTGTCAATTTATTTGGAAAAAAATAGTTATATAACGATCTGATAGCTGCTGATATGATTATTCATGAATTTCACATTCTTTTTCATTTCACTGATAGGCACAAAAAGCTCCGCGTTGAAGTTGATGCATAAATTTCACATGGGCCCATAAACAGCCATGCATTGTTTTGGAATGCATTTCTTTTCTTCCATCCATGTAAATGTTGCCATATTTATCAATTATATACTCCTTATGTGATGGTTGGTTCGGGATGTTCAAAGTTTGGTTTAAACCATAAATTAAATCGAATCAAATCGTAATTTATGGTTTAGTTCGGTTTTGTGATTTCAAAAGTATGGTTTGGTTTAGATTTTTCAAAAATTATAGTTTATGGTTTAGGTTTGATTTTTAAGAAAATTCAAACTAAATCAAACCGTAAATCGAAAAACCGTATTTGATACAATGATATTAATATTTTATTATTTTATTTATTATGTTATGAAATAGAGATTTTCCCAATTGCATGTCATATATGAGTGTTATACAAATTTAATTAATGAAATCGTACAATTTAAAATCATTAAATCATACAATCTACTGTACATTTCCAATTAATTGTTTCAGTAACTTATCTTCACTTTTGAACTCAAGATACAAATTTCTACTACTATCTGTTTTCTTTTCTTCTATATCCTATTCAACTTCAAGTTGTTTTCGATAGATAAGTAGAGAATGTGAAATTATTTTATTATAATTTATTATTTATGTTATCTTAGACTCCTAGTATATTTATTTAAAGCAAAAGAGAAAAATGTATATGGTCATGACTCATGACAATAACTTTTTTATTTATTTTTATTTCTATTACGAAGAAAATGAAAAAATATTGATAAACCGCAAACCAAACCTCACCAAACCGTATTACTACAGTTTGGTTTGATTTGATTTTACTACTTAATCAGTTCGGTTTGTAACCAAAAATTTATGAAACCGTATTTTACGATTTTGTTTGGGTTTAATATCAAACCGCACCAAACCAGACCGCGATCACCCCTATGGTTGGTACATATGAATGGAATGATCTTAGTAATAGAATGAAGAAAGAAATAGAATAGAATGAAGAATGATATTCCTATGACGGGTATACACAAGGAATGAAATGAATATTTTTTAATTATTAATATAATTAATTTAATAATAATTGTAATATTAAATAAATAATAGTAGTAAATTATTATTTTAATATTTGATATGTATAATAATATTATTAATAGTAATAATAATAATAATAATTTTTACTAACTACAATAATAATATTACTATTATTAATAATTGATATGTATAATAATATTAATTATAATAATTTTAAATAATATTAATATTACTATTATTTAATATAATCTTTATATTATATAATTATTATCATTAAATTAAGTTTATTCCTGAAGATGTGGAATGTCTAATACCAGGGGAGGGAAAGAATGACTAAACCCATACTTATGGGATTAGTCATTCCTTAAAGGAATGATTATTCTTTACAGAAAAAATATATCAATCATAGGATTAGAAATAGAGGCAGTAATAACTATTCTTTCTCATTCCATTTCAGTGTATCAGTCATCACCTTACTTCTTTTAAAAGTGTCATATGCCAGAAAGTATGCAAATTTATCGTTGCACCAGTAGTTAATGTTTTTAGGCAAATTTTATAGCTTTTGATATTATAATAAAGGATAAACAGAAAATTATAAGAATAAAATTAAAATGAGACACTTATAAAAAGCATGAAGGAGTATATTGAAGAGCCCCAAGAATTAACAAAAATATGCTTTACTTCCAAGAAATAACATCCCCCCCCCCCCCCACCCCCCACTATTACTGTATAAATCCCACTTAGTTATTTCCGCCTCGAATTTGAATTTGGACGAACATCACTTCCAATTTTTCCAAGTAAAAATAAAAATAAAAATAAAAATATTAATATAAGCGTCAATTATTATAATTATAGAAAGTAATAGTATAAGTCCGCCTGAGGTCAGAAGGGTCAACTTCAAGTAGGGACGGGTTTGTTAACGTTTAAGGCCAGATTAGAAGAGGACAAAATCTCAAACAAATTAAAGGGCCTCAGCAAATTAGAGGTGTAGACAAATAAAGCATCAAACACGTGCTTCCGAATAGAAAGCGAAGAAGAAAAAAAAAAAAAAAAGCGTTATAAATAAATATAGGCAGAAATAGCATAAATAACCTCTTAATGTCAGTACATTTTTATCACAATTACAATTCTCAGAAAATGCGTGGGGTTCGTCAGTATTAAAACAAATTCAAAGGCAAATTTCTCCTCCCTTCTAACAGATGTGTGATGACGTTAACGAGTAATTTTACACGTTAAAGCTTGTAGTTGCGATCACAATATAACAAGTTAAAGAGTGAATTTATTTATTTTATCTCTATTTATATATAAATAATTAATATTTGAAAAAGTTTATATTAATGGCAATAATAAACTAAAATTTCAACATTATTACTTTATAAAATTTCAAAAAGTAGTAGTATTTTATTTCAAAATACAATAGAATATAAGTATGTCGGTCATACCAATATTTTTGGAAAGAATTTGTTCCCTGCTAATTCAATATTGATTTATGGCCCCACACACATAATTTAGTAGTACATCATATGCGTTTGAAATGCATTATTAATGCACACAGTAAATTCGACTATTCGAGTAATAAAAAGTTTTTATTTTTGACTCTTTGTATATTCAAATTAGCTCAAGGCTATTTTAGGTAGAATAGTTTTTTGATTAATAGACGTGCAAGAGTTGGGATGGCACATAATTTGGACAAGATGAAGTATTATTTAATTTACAATAATTCTATTCGAATACGTCATGGCCGGCTACATTCGTTAAATAAAGGAAAGTTAATCGTAAAAATGGAAATAGTCACATTTCCTTTTAGGATTATTGATTTCTCAGTTATGATATATTTCCTTTTTCAAACAATATATCACCATTATTAATTTCTATAACTGGCTACAATGTGTCTAATTGCAAATAATAGTAAGCGATTCATTATTTGATTATTGTTTCTTAGTTTTAATGTTCAGCATTCTGCTCGAAATATTACTTCCTCCATCTCATTTAAATAAGTTCATTTGACTGGGCACGAATGCTAACTATATGAGTTGTTTATGATAACGTTGAAAAAGATAAAATAAGTTTTTGGGAGCATTGTTATAAAATCAAATAGGTGAGAGAAGTTATAAGTGAGTTTATAGTTTTTTTGTTTTTTAATATATAGGGTAATTTATAAAATTACAGTGGAATATTTATTATGTGTTGTGATTTAACAAAATGAGAACTTATTGAAATGGGACAAAGAAAATACTTAAAAACACTATAAGTCTTTGTATTGCTATACATTTATATATACCATAGAAGAAAATAATTATACTGCATTGCATTAGACTACCTACAATAGATGTCTCCATAGGGGGCTCGAGACACCCAAACTATGGATAGCAAAGCCCCACGGCTCAAGGCCGTGTCCATAGAAAAAGACAGTCTTGTTCTTATTAAGAAAAAAAATACAAATTGAATTGTATAAATAAATAAATGTATTGATATTTATTATAATTGGACTTTGGCCTAGTGGTTCATACCTCTCTTCCCCATGGAGGGAAAGGGTTTGAATCCCATATGGAGCAAATGGATTATTTTTTCTTCTTCTTCGTTCTTTTCTCTGTTTCTTCATTTTTTTTTCCTTTTTTTGGTTCTTTTTGATTTTTTCACTTTTTTTTGTCTTCTTTGATTTTTCTTTGTGTTCTTTTCTTTTTTTCTCTTCATTTTTCTCTTCTTCTTCAGTTTTTTTCTTTCTTTTCATTTTTTAGTTTTTTTTTCTTCTTTGATTTTTTTCTTCTTCAGTTTTTTTTTTCCTTTGATTTTTTTGGTTTTCATTTTTTCTTCTTTGACTTTTCTTTTATAGTAATGTAATTTCTTTTTATTTCTAGTAATATATATAATATTTTAGTAATGTAATTTTTTAAATTAATGAAATTTTTGAATTTTCTCATTAAAATTATGCAAAATAAATACTCATATAAGAGATGTAGACACCCCATAAAGACAATCCTATTGTAAGTGACTATCTTTATCTCCATCACATTTCAAAAATACACTCTATAGAAACACTGCTACTGTTGGTAGTCTTATCTCCATTATATCAAGCCCATATCGATCGATATTGTTCAATCATATTTAAATTTAAAAGCACTAATTAACCCAATATCGATCGATATGGGCTTGATATAATGGCATATCCGTATATTTGGGTCAAAGAAACCTACACGAGAATATAATTCAACTTTCCCAAAAGTTGAGGTTTGATAACGCTGTCGCATTTAGCACCCGATTTATCGAAGCGAAATGTATTGGGCTTATGATTTTCAGCCCAATACTTTCAAATATTTTGCAATGAAAAATTCACAATCTAAACAACCAAGTACATTATAGGTACTAGAGTAGGGTCGGGTCCGACCCATTTGCTACACTTTCGGGCATAAAAAATAAAACGTGGAATATTTCGTTACCAATTGTCATTTAAGCTTCTATCCGAATGTAATGATATATTCTCCAATTTGGAAATACTTGGATGTGGTGATTTTGTGCAATATCTCCCCGTGTATATACAAACAAAATATTAGCATTTTCTTGAATTTTTAAGATGAAACATAAAGTCGCTTGGAATGCGACCGGATCCGGGTTGACTCTTACCCGGTCAACGCGGGTTAACCTGGTCCAAATTTAATTAATTCTTTTTAAATTTTAGTTTTTTTTTACTACGCATTCAACTTCGATTTTCGACTCTGCCTTTGTTCCGCTTACTAATATAAAGATAATTGAGGTATTCGGCTCCCCTCGCTCAACTATTGACCAAAGAAGAAGCGGCAAACAAAAAAATGAAGAGGCAAACAAAAAAAAGAAGGAAAAAATTTGGGAATTAAAAATAAAATAAAATAAAAACAGAAAAAATTAATTAGATATTGTAACACAAAGAAATTCACTGGAAAATACTTATTAGGACACTTTGAAAGCGTCCTAATAAGTTTAACGGAATAAAATAATATTAAGTCGCGCCGTATTTAAAAATAAAAGTAAAAATTTCATGTGCGCATGTATTGCACGCACCCGATCAAACGGTCGTTTTCAGGCATGTGTGTTGTACGCGCTCTGCGGTGGGGACGGTCGCATCGCATGCGGCGGGTTGCACATAAGTTTTTGCGAAATTTGATAGACATTGTTAATCATCCCAAGTCAAATCATCTAATGCCAAATTGTGTGATTTTATATAGTATTCAAGAATGATCCATGCATGTCAATAAAATGTACTAACAAGTTTTTGGGTTAATTTTAAAATAATGCGTCATCTTTCATATCATTTGCAATTTCAACATGAGTTTTGAACGTTCTACTTAAAACCACACCTTGCAAATGAGATGAAATACGATGTTTCATGAATTCCATTAGCAAAATTTGATAATTTTAGTGACACGGGTCTATCTTGTATCTATAATCACAAGAAATGATCTGTTTTCAATCTTGGTTCTTGTTTCACTCTGAACTTCACATGTTGATGTTGGTGGTAATATCACACTCTAAATCCGCACACTTTTTAGTAACTTATGCGTACAAACTACAATGATAGTTTTCAACTATTATTTGCATACTAGATTAACATTGTTCCTACGCACTAGCTTGCCAAATTACATACTGCATAAGAATTAAACATTAGGCATAGTAAAGTCGACGTAAAAGAACTGATGAGATTCGAAATTAAGAAATTTACCGTTAAAAGTATTTACTCCATCATATAGATATAAACTTTTTTCATAGTAAAAATATACTACTGCTAGTAAAGAAAAGGTTATGACGAATATACGCCCATTTCACTACCTACTGCGTTGCTAAAGACACAGCTGAAGTCAAACCTCAAACATCGCTAAATCTCTGTTTATACAAATACAATCATAGATCCAATTCTTTAAATTCATCCCCCAATTTCCTCGAATTCAATCCACATTCATGTCTTCCCTCCGCGGACTCCTCCTCCTCCTCCTCGTCGCCGTGGCGGCGGCAGACCAGCCGACGGCGTACGATATCATCGAATCGTACGGATTTCCGCAAGGCCTGCTGCCTAAGGGTGTAAGGAGATACGAGATCGACTTCGCCACCGGGAAATTCTCTCTCTACTTGGACAAAACGTGCAGCTTCACCATCCAGGGCTACAATCTCAAGTACAAGACGACGATCACCGGCACGATCTCGAGGAATCGGATCAGTAATCTGAGCGGAATCCAGGTGAAATTGCTGTTTCTGTGGGTGAATATCGTGGAGGTGACCAAGGACGGCGACGATCTGGAGCTCTCCGTCGGGATCGCGTCGGCCGGTTTCCCGGCGGATGGTTTCGAGGAGAGTCCGCAGTGCGGTTGCGGATTCGATTGCGTGAATTCCGGCGAGAGCGGCGGCGGATTCAGCTTCGGAAGGCTTTTTCTACCTCTTGTTGAAGTCTGACATCGCGATTTTGAAAGGTGCGTTTTCTGTTCATTGATGCTTCGCGATTTCGAATCGCGAATCGCCGTGATCTTCATTTGGAAATCTGTGTTTGTTTGAATTTGCGAATTTTAAGTTAATTGGCAGTAATGCAGTTGGAATTTGGAAAACCGTGCGGAAAATCACATCGTTATATGATTGTAAGTGCGAATTTGGGTTATGATTGATTAAACAGCAAGTTTAGGATTCAATTAATGTTTCAATATGACATGTTTCTTTTTAAACGCGGAAATTAAGATAAAGAGGATTTGGTAAATTTTAATATGACTTTTTTCTTTTTTGACACAGAAATTAGATAAAATAAAGTGCGTCTTTTCGACACAGATTGAGTACTATCATCATAGGACAGTGGTTTATTCTGAGAGGATTTTGTTTATTGAATGGACTACTATAAATGTGGGCCCAATGATTTATTCATGGTCCAAGTTCATGTTCATCTAGAGGATTTTGTCATATATCTGGGTCCAACTACATTATTTGGCAATTTTTACTCAACAAATTTGGCAAATTTACGTGACGCAAATACGCGAATCTTCTGACGATAGAATAATATTTCAATCGGAATCTATTTTTTGAATTCGAAAATATTGAGAGAAGTCAGTCTTCATTTTTCCAATAATGTGAAAAACGTCTCACTTCATCAGTAGTGATGGGGTTTTCGTACAAAATTTCGAATAATTTTACAATCTGGAAAAAAGATTCGTGGCGGTCTCTTACTGCATCGACCAATGTATTCGATGGTGTAACAAATTGCTTGTTGAATAATCCTTCTAGAATCGAATATTCATCAATCGTTGTAGTCAAAATAATATGATCAAATATAAGAATGTTGGGGAAAGGTCACGCATTTGCTATAAAATACAAAAAAATTTGCCAGAAAATAGGCCACCAAAATACAGCTACAATCATGCCCCCCCCCCCCCCCCCCCCCCAAAAAAAAAAGAAAAGAAAAGAAAAAAAACTCCCTCATGGCTGTAATGAGATTCCCTCATGCTTGAGACAGCCTATAATAGGAAGGCATAGCAATATAGCAGATACACGAACACAATCTGCATATCTCTCTCTCGAAAATAGCATCATAGTTTCATAGTTTGCTCAATTCTTGATACTCATTCAGTTTGCTGGAGTTCGCTGGAGCTGCAGTGCTACATTCGTCGAGACGGAAGCCGTTTTACCTTTGGAGAAGATCGCCGAAACCATAAGCACTACCGGAGCAAATTAATTTACAAGTAAAGATTTTATCTTGACTCGGGCTGCTACACTATTTGGGCTTTGTTATTGTGATTTTTTTCGTTTATATCATATATTTTGTTGTTTTTCATATCTTTGCCTATTTGGCTCTAGTCCAATTTCATGTATTCTCTATGTTCGATTTCTTTGTAAAAGTTCGGACGTGTACCCAATGATAACATAAGGCTATCCACAATCCTTAGAGCACCCTTAGGGTGCTCTAAGGGGTGTTCTAGCACTAGAGCACCTTTAGAGCACCCTACCCCTTCAACGCAAGGGTGCTCTAAGGGTGCTCTATCTTTAATATTAAAAAATTCTCCATTTTTATTTATTAAATTAATTCATCTATGTATAAATAAATTAAAATACACTAATAAATAAATAATACGAATTTTCCATTAATATTTGAAAATTGGAAAATTACATGCCGTTGACAATAAAAAAAAAACACTACATAATTAAAAAAAATAATACATAAAACTAAAAATTACTTAAAAAAACTACGCCCACCCCCGACGTGCCTTCACTTCCTCCACCATCTTCCGGTGAACTTCCTGCTGCTCCGGCGTCATAAATCTCGTGTCCCTGGAGACAATATCCGGGTCCATCTGATCACATCGCTGATGAAGATACTCGGACTTGAGGCGTGCACTTTCCATCTTCGCCCGAGCTGATTCCCGCATCGCCACCGCGATCTCATGCTTGGCCTCGGCGAACTGGCTAAGTCGGAATCGTACTGGGACGATCCTTCGACCGGCTTCTTTCCTTTGCCCCTTGCCCTGGCCCTTGCCGCATCTCGACCCTCCGGTCGGGAAGGCGCGCTTTCTCCTTCGGTGGACTGGGCCTCCTCTGCCGACGGCTGGGATTGAGAGGATGTGTAGTTGCCCTCCGCTGTAGTCTTCGTCCTCTTCATGGACTGTATGTCTGGGAAATTGGCTAGGTGGAACTTGGGGTTTTCCCTGAGGATCTCCCACGCCGTGAAATAGCGGAAGGCAGGCGCCTGAGCATTTGCATGGTAGATCTGTTGGGCCTGATTTTTTACAAACTCGTCATCGACGCCGCTTGGCCGGCGAGCATTTGCCTGCTGCCAAGCCGACATCCAGTGTTTCACGGCAGTCTGGATGCGGCCGAAGAAGCTCCTCACGGCTTTCTTGTTGAGAGCCAAGTTGAACCTCCGGTTGAAGCGCTCTTGGATAGCGCCCCAATATCTCTCGCCGGACTGGTCGCATCCGACGATGGAGTTGTTGGTCTCCTTCACCCAAATCTGTGCAATGTAGGTGGCTTGTTCGTCCGTGTAGTTGTGTCGCTTGGACCGGACGGGTTCCTCGTCATCTTCGGCGGCAGCGGCGGCAGAGGTGTCAACGGCTTTGCCCTTCCTCTTCTTCTTCCTTCCTCTGGCAGCGGGCTGGGACGGCAGCGGGGCCAAAATGATGCGATCCTCGGTGTTTGTCGCCGGACTGTCGGAGTCCGGGGAGAACGACGGGTAGGATTCGGCGGAGGGGGCGGTGTTGAGGTTGATTGAATCAAGCCCCGCCCTCGTGTAGAAATTCGCGTCGTCGGACATGTCGGGATACCACGCCGAGAAATATGGGTTGTTGGGATCCATAATTATTTTTTGAGAAGGTTTGCTTGAAGAATTGTGGAAGAGGAAAGATTTTGAGAGATGAAAATAAAATGAGAGGTGTGAAAATGAGAGAGGTGAAGAGAGTATTTATATGTGGTAAAATGAAAAAAAAAAAAACATAAAAATCGAGCCGTTGCTGGCTTCGAATCCAACCGTTGGATTTTAATTTTTTTTTAACGTTGGCGCGTGCATTGCACGCGCCTGACGTTTTTTATTTTTTATTTTTTAAAATCGTAAAGTGCGTGTAATGCACGGGCGTGCTCGAGCACTCGTCTCCTCCGCCACGCAACTGTCTCGAGCACCCCCCTGCTCGAAATTGGCTCGAGCACCCTTGCTCGAGCCGCGATGTGGACAGCCTAATACAACTCAAAAAAAGAAAAAAAGAAAAAACATTGGCAATAGTAATCTTACCTTAAATTCTTACGTGTCCGTAGCTCCACCAACATAATTTATGCTCGTTCGTTTTTGTTTTTTTTTTTTTTGTTTTTTTTTATCATTTTTGTTGCGAAGTGTATGTTTTAATTCCACTAAATTTTTTGTATAAAATCTTTCTTTCAGGGGGCGTTTGATTTGATGGATGGGATAAATAATATTTGAAAGGAAGATGTGTGATGTGATTATTTAGATTATTAGTCTTGTGGTTGGATTGTTTGATTGTAGTGTAGGATAATTGAAGGATTATGTCATTATGTGAGTGTGTGCTATTGTGTGTAGTGTGTGTGCGTGTGGGTGTGTTGTGGGTGTGTTTATGAGAAGTTATATTTGGAATTTTACATCATGGATTAGATGGGGATTAATAATCAACCCAAAGTTGGGATGATAAATTACCACTCACTTGAGTAATTGGAGCACGGACCTAATTATCAATCACGGGTTTCATCCTTATAATCAAACATGTGATTAGATGGGATAATTTATCAACCCCGACCCTTATAATCAAGCAAACCAAATGTAACCTTAATTGCTTGCTCCAATTATCAAAATAATTTGAAAAAATTACACAAAATTAAACCAAGTTTAATATACTAGTATATATTTATCCGAAAACCTTAAGGTTGAGGGTTTGTGACATGTGTGCATGCGTTATAAATAAAAAAAATGAAAAAAATATATAATGCCTACCAAAAATAAAATGATCTGCATTTTCATTAGTGAACAGTGTGGTGTAATATATATCAATGCGTAACAATATATAAAAAATATAATCTGGTGTTAATTGTTTTATTTTATTGAATAAGGTTTGTTCGTGCATATTTTGAATATTAGGAGTATACTTACTTTGTTTTTAAGGAAAATACTTTTCTTTTTGGTATACACGGAATGACGGAACATTTTTTTATCGAATCATACTATAATAAATTAATGTTACCCTAGTATATATGATACCTACGAAAACACCTAGAAAATAATGTTGAAATGCAATGTCCAGTTCCATTATAATCAACATTATTTTGGATATTTTAATATGTTAATTTTCCATTTATTTGCGAAGAATTGGATTCTAAATGGGTTGTTTATAGTCTATGGTCCAAACTTTCATGAATTTTTGATTTATGGCTTAACTAAAAAAATAATTGTAAAATAAGTCCATCTTTATTTTTCCGATATCGAAATCATGAATCTACTGGCGAGATAGTCAATGTGGAGCCTAACTATGCTTTTTTTTAGACAATATAATGACGATGTATGTACCGACGCTGCTTCTCCACCCAAATCAATACCTAACTGGCAACAAAAGCCTAATCGACAATAATGACTATGCTTTTGTTGCCGATTAGGTATTGATTTCAGTGAAGAAGCAACGGTGGTACAAATATGGGGAAATTGAAAATGAACAATAGTTTTATTCTTTTCTAATTATCCATCTAAGCTAGGAACATTTTAGATTTTTCATAAATATGATTAACGAAATGACGCCGTTGTTTGTGAGGTGGCTCATAAACATTTACATCACGTAATCGGTTAGTTGATTTAAAGACGAGTCACGTTTGTACAAATTTATTATGTTAAGAGTTTTCTAATTGTTCTTTTTTTTTCCCCAAAAAATAGATCCCACAAAATCAAAAATGTAATGAAAGTTTTTCTAAAAAGAAAGTAATGAAAATTCGAGCCACAAATTATAAGTCATTAGTTAACCCTATAAGTTTTATCTATAAAATTGCAGTATGCCATAAATTGCACGGCCAATTCAGCAACGAGCTTTAAGTGTCACTAAAAAACCCAAATAATTAGTTTTGGACTCGAAATAGGAGTGCAAATCCATAAAATGAAAATTAAATTTTCAAATTTCGTAACATATAGTTTTTTTTAAAACACTAAAAATTCTGATCCTATTTTAACAATTAGCTCAGCTATTATGCATGTCACAATAATTAGTGACATTAGTGTAGATAATGTCATTAATTACACTTTCAAATGTCACTAATTTTTATGACATGCATATATAACAGCTACCACGTTTTATGTCACAGATGGAAATTTTTGTAACACAAATTTAAAATAGAGGATCTTGTATGGTGTTATGTTTACAGTTTGGGATGGGTAGTGCATTGGAAACTCTATGCGGGCAGGCATACGGAGCTAAGCAGTATCAAAGAGTTGGGGCATTTAGTTACGGTGCTATTTTATACCTCTTTATTACATGCATCCCAGTTTCTCTTCTATGGATATATACACAGAGGCTGCTAACACTGATTGACCAAGATCCTCTCATCTCAGCTGAGGCAGGCAAATTCACCATTTATGTGATCCCGACATTGTTTCCTCACGCTATTCTTCAGCCTTTGACGATTTACATGCAGACTTATTGTGGAGTGGATTAGCATCCCTATTCTTCCAATACTTCTCTGTTGGGCTTTCGTGTTCGTGTTCGAGTTCGACCTCGGTAATGGTGGCCTGCATTGTCCATAGGGATCTCGTATCGTATTGGTTTAACGTTGTTCTGCTCGTGCTATATGTCATGTATTCGCCAATGTGTGAGGAAACCCGTGTTTCGTTTTCTACGGATGTTCTTCTCACGATGGGGTAGTTCTTTCGGTTTGCTGTCCCCTCGGCTGCGATGATCTCATAAATTTCGTTTCAATTGATAGTAGTACTATATATCATGCATAATTAATTAATGTTTGATTGTTGATTGATGCATGTATATATATGTTAGAAACCGGGTACTTGGTCGTGTATAACAATGAATATTTGAAACTTTATTGATAAATTGAACAGCAACAGAAGTTGAGATTACAACAGAAACTCAAGTATAAGATTAGAAAAACCACAGATCGTCCGAAATTAGAGCTTCTGCTCGCAAGACGAGAATACGCCCCGGTAGTGCTCACAGTAAGGCGGCTCGTCCCCAAAGGTTAAAACGATCTTGACGTCTCGGCTGTAGTAGCACCACAAACAGCACCGAGCACCGCCGAACTGGACAAGAATGAAGATTGAACTCGAATGTTATGCTATGCTTTGAGAGAGGAGAGAATGATTTCGAATCAGTAAATTCTGTAAATGAGCATGCCTCCTATATATAGGCTCTCGAACCATGTGAAGGGACTCGTCTCCATAAAAGCCATTATGAAGGAGCAATGATGGCTGGCGGTTTCGGATGTGAAAAGGCTCAGTCGGATGAAGAGTCTTGGCTGTTACAGAAGGCCAAGAGTCATGACTTAAATACAAGTCAAATCATCCACATATAACCGATGTGGAACAACTAATATTTATATAAATATAACATGTTAGTTTCTACTCCAACATCCAACCTTTAGTATACAATATCTCACTCACCTGAAATCGATTTAGAAATATTAAATATACCACATTCATCTACTCACGACATAGATTAACATCCAATAAATATTTTAATTAAATAATAAATATTAAATTAACAATATTTATCCTCAAATAATGATTAATTACTAAACAATTTCCAACGGCATATATATTATTGCAGTTTGGAGTGGGTGTCGTTCGAGCTAGTGGTATTGCTTTCAGGGTTGTTGCCAAATCCACAGCTAGCAACATCAATTCTTTCTATATGGTATAGTTTCTTTCAATTTTGATATGCTTAGCACCAAATATGAGCATTTTTTGAGAGCACTCCCTCCACTAAAAATATATAATTTTTTTAATTTAATTCCTAATTATTTATTATTATAAAAATCACCATTACATTATTAAAAGGAAAACGATTTTTATTTTGAAAAAATCATACGTGGCACCCCTTATATTCCTCTATTCATATTTATCTAAATTCTCAAATTTTTGAATTTTTAAATGTAAAATAATATATTTTAAATATCTATACTAAAATCTTGTGTCCCACATCGATTTTTCAATGAAACTTCACCTATTGAAAAGCCTATAAATACTTAGAATTAATGTGTATTTTCTCATCTTTTGCTCCACCAGTTTTATTTGGTCAATTTATTTATTAATCGGCCGAATAAATAACTATATTTTATAGTTTAATTTAATTTAATTTGGTCAATTTATTAATCGGCCGAATAAATAACTATATTTTATAGTTTAATTTAATTTAATTTGGTCAATTTATTAATTGGCCGAATAGATAATTATTTTTTGTTGGAGTTTTATTTGGTCAATTTATTTATTAATCGGCCGAATAAATAACTGCTATATTTTTATAGTTTAATTTAATTTAATTTGGTCAATTTATTAATTGGCCGAATAGATAATTATTTTTATTAGGGAACCGATTTATTAGTTGACAGAATAAATGGTTCCAAAATTGTTTGGATAATTTATTGGTTGACCGAATTAAATTTGGAAATAGTCTAATATTTTTTTATTTAATTTGATAAAAAATAAGTAATTTCTAATTTGTCAATTAATTAGGTAGACGGTCAATTCCCAAATGACGGGTACCTCAACTAGGGATCTCACGTGACACATTTTCATTCTTTATTCTTATTAATTTTAAAATTTTCATTTTATTCATTTTTTTCATGTATTTTCTAAAATCTAGAATCGTCATAAATTGCGCATTCATAAATCAAAATCGTGGTCAGCGGGTCAATTCTGACCCGGAACTATGGCGGTAGGTGAGCCAATTCCCAACCGACACTCGAGAATTTTTTTTTTCCATGTATTTTCTTAAATCTATAATCGTCATCCATGAAATAATTTTTACGTTATTTGTAGTTGGGTTTCCAGCTTTGCATAATTTATAATTTTAATTAACGAATATTACTATACAATTAAGGACGATAACCAATAGTACAATTATTATTTTTATTAAAATTTTGGATCTATATAAATTCTAAATAAATTTTATAAATTACGCACTTATAAATCAGAGTCGTGGTCAACGAGCCAGTTTCGACGCATAACTGTGGCGGTAGACTAATACAGAAAGGAACACAAATGACTATTTTTTAATCGGATTTTAAACAACTACGAGTATATAAATTTCAAACAAGTTTGAATAATCCTAAACACATCATCTCAAATTGTTTGATTAATCGTCTCCATTGGATGGGCCAATTCAGTACTTGCGGGACAACTTTTTTTTAATATATTATATAATTTTGAACTCATAAAATTTAAAATATTTATGGTTAACTTTTATCTTACATCATTGACTAAATAATTTTATGAATTACAATCATTCTACATAAAGTTTTGTAAAAAGGAAAAACTATCAAGTACATAGTGAAACAATTCTTGAAGTTCTATTCTCAGTTAAAAAAGTTATTCTCGAAGCTGGTAAAAAAGAAAATGAATGTCTTCATTTATTTTTCTATGAATATATTTGGAAGATGATTATTTATATAATACTACAATTTATAATTAAATTTTTATTTATTAAATATATTTTTGCCCCTATCGGTTCTGTAGAAAAACATAACTTTAACAATTATCGAAAGTAATGAGAATATATTAGTTATAATTTTTAATAGACATAACTATATGGGTTTGAGACGTAAACATGTGGTAAAATTACTTTTTAATTGAATTTGAGATGTGTTCAAGGGATATAAATTCTAAGCGAGTTTAGTAGATTGCATAATCGAATTATTTAATGCTAAAATAATTAACAAATAATATATTTTTTTAATCTATCATATATTAGTACTATTTAATAATTTTATTAATTTTTATAATTTTCTGTCAATTTTTGACGGGTTATACGCTAGTTAATATTCAAAGTATTCCGACAAGTGTTGGATAATTAGTGTTTATAAATCCGGAAATATAAAAATATGTGTATTAAATTTTCCTTCTAAAGGCTCACGAAATAAACAGAGCCAACTCCAAAAGTCCAAATTTATCTTGCTCATCACACAACAAAACTTCAGCCTCTGATTCAAATCGGACTTAGAAAATCATAGTAGAAGCCCCAAAAATATAGGATCCTATATTTTTTTGGCTTCTATTATGATTTTCCGGAAAATCGACAAGCACGTGCAGGAATCCCCCTTTTGGTGGATTCATGTTTGAGAAAAAAAAGAAGATGTGAGAGAAAAAGAAAGAGAAGAAAACAGTGCGAAAAATGGAATTGGTTAGGAAGAGAAAAGAAATAGGAGAGTGAAAAAAAAAGAAAAAAAAAAGGAAAAGAAGAAATAGGAGTGGCTAGAGGGAGTGGATGGCAACATGTAGGAGCATATGTGAATCTGGGATCTGTGTTGGAATTGAAAGAGAAGGGGCTTTGGTGTGGATTAGTAGCAGGAGCAAGAGCAACTGTGCAGGCTGTCTCACTTTCTTTCATAACAAATTGGGAGAAACAGGTTTGAAATTCATGGAGTTTGATTATTTATGTTAGATGGTAGTTTTGTGACACTTTGTAGATAGTTATGTTGGGAAATTAATGCACTGTTGAACTTACAGGCAAGGAACGCAAGAGACAGAATTTTTGCTTGCAAAACTCCACTAGGAAATGAGTAACATTTGATAGAATGAGAAGAGAATTTTTTTTAAATTTTTGTGATTTACTAATATGCAAAGCCATGTGGTATGAAAAGCATGAATGTACTAGCTACTACTTATCTAAGTCCAACTATTATTTCTCTAATTAACAATGATGATATTCATTAAAAAGTACGTGCTATATACATGACTATTAATCATTTGCGGAGGTAAAAAATTTCATTTAAGCCTTCTATAATTTGAGTTCGAGATACTGAGAAGAGAGCTTTCACTTTTCGGATACTGTGAGATTCTGAATACAACTTCATCTTCAGTGAGATGATGGAGTTCATACAAAACTTGGAATAATTTTTCAATCATAATAAGCAGCTCCTTCTCTCTTACTGCATCCACCAATATTGTATATAATGGTATTGTAATCCTTCTACAATCATATTCATCGATTATTTTAGTCAAATTAAAATGATCAAATATTAAGAAGAGGGTGCTCTAGGGCGGACCGAGGAAGATAAATAGGATTTTGGTATCGCCCGCGAGACAACACAATATTTTCCTTTTTATAATTTAGTTTTATTTTACTATAAAAAATTGATTATCCTAATGCTAAAAATTCTAATAATATACTAACCATTTTCACTGCGAGCAATCAAATTATTAGGATAGCACGAAATACTAATAAAAAATAAATTACCCTAGAGCTATTTGACGGATGCTCTAAGAATGTCGTGCCAAAAACTCACGCATTTTCTAGACAATAGAAAAAATAAAATAAAAAGAAATAGGCTTTTTTTTTTGTTTTGACAAAGGTACTGATTTATTAGGCCACCAAAATACAGCTAACATCAAAACATGAAAAATAACCCATAAATAATTGCGTATGACGATTCAGATATATCCGTCTCGGATTTTATCAATACATTGTTCATATTTATCTCTCTCTCTCTCTCTCTCTCTCTCCAACTCTGGCCTTAATTCTGTACACTCTGATTGAGTTGCCCACGGGTGTAACTTTCTCTTTCTATAATTCGTGTAATCGACTCCCAAACTTGAAATTCCTGTCAAAAACGAAGTAAAATCATACAAAACCATCACCAGCTTTGTGTGTTGGTCTCAAATTAATCCAAATCCCCTTCCTTTAATCCGTTCTTCCAATTCCCGAATTGAATCTAGAGCTAGCAGAATGCAATCACAAATCCGAATGTCGGTCGCCGTCGCGGCCGTCGTTCTTTCCCTCCTCTCTCTCTCCTCCGCCGCCGCTCCCACGGCGTACGATGTAATCCAAGCCTATAATTTTCCTATCGGAATCCTCCCGATAGGGGTGACACACTACGATCTCGACGAGTCCACCGGCAAATTCAACGCATTCATGAACGGTTCGTGCAGTTTCTCTTTGGAAGGGTCGTATCAGCTAAGGTACAACTCTGTAATCAGCGGGTACATACATAGAGATAAGCTGACTAATTTATCTGGTGTTAAAGTCAAAGTGCTGTTTGTGTGGTTCAATATTGTGGAGGTTTTGAGGAAGGGCGACAATCTTGAATTTTCTGTCGGAATTGCCTCTGCTGATTTTGTGATTGATAATTTCCTTGTTTGCCCACAATGTGGGTGTGGATTGGATTGCAATAGTTTGGAAAGAGAGGATTTCAAGAGTGATCCTCTTGTTTCTTCGATTTGAACCGAGGTTGAGTTGTTTTAGGATGTTTATTTATGTTTCATCAACTTTCTATCGAATTGTCAATATGTTGATGTTTGCTTCATGTGTTGCCTATTTGTTCACTGTCTTTATATCTACATTTTAAATATGCATATTGGTATTAGGGAGCATTTGCTAAGCGGGATATGCCGAGATAAAAATTATATCGACCTTTACTTAGGGGTTTGTTTGGTTTGATGGATGGGATAGATGATTGGATAGATGATTGGATAGATAATGTTTGATTATAGATTATCGAGTCTTGTGTTTGGATTGCTTGATTGTGGTGTAGGATAATTGAAGGTTTATGTGAGTGTGTGTGTTGCAATGTGTGTGCGTGTGTGAGGGTGTGTGTGCAGTGTGTGTGTTATGTATGTGTGTGTTTATATTATCATCACTCCTTACAAGCAAACTAAATATCACCTTAAGGATTAGATTCAAAGGATATCACATAGTCCATGATCATTGCTCGTAATTGGAACTATTAGGTTGACATGTGAGATTGGAGGAATCCTGAGATAAGGATAGTCAATCCCATCCTATCTAGTAAGCATGTATTCATCTTTGTGTAACTTTTAGTATTCAATATTGTTGTGGAGAATAGTAAAATTGATAGTTTGTGTTAGCATTGCTTGCTCATCTTTATTAATAGTTGCATCATGGCTAATTAAAGATAGGCCGATTGATCTGTAGATATAGAAGTGTTTGTATGATCATGAGTTTTTAGTTTGGATGAGAGCAGAAAGAATGACTAGTTATGGATTAACAGAAAGGTAGAAGACTGATTTCAGTGGACTAGAGAAAGCTAAACCTTCAGTTTTTCTGCCAAGCAGGGAATTTCCTAGAGTTATTTGCAACTGCACTTGGTACTCGTCTAGACTGTCTAGGTATCGTCAAGATGCTGAACGGAGTGACCCCTTTTCACCATTTATAGAGAAATTATTTTACATATACTAGGCTTAAGTTGTAAGGGAGTTTAAGAGTTGTACAAGAACAAGAGTACGGAGTTGAAAGAGCAAAATGTTGTACCTTAGGCTCTGGATCAGGTGAATATGCTAGTTGGAGCACAGTGCCAAAATGCCCGTAGTTTTAGCCCCAAAGCGGTTATGAACTGTTGAGTATATATATTGGAGAATTGATCCTATACTTGTTATTTTGCTAGAGTTAATACCTTGATTGTGCCTTATGCTACTTGAGATTATCTAGTATGATCTTAGTGTCTTGTCCTGGCTATATTATAGATCACAATTTAACCATATCTGCTTACCATGATCCGTCGTGTCATTTACTGGTTCATGAATAGGCTCTTAGTACTGAATCCAATTCTGTCGAATGAATTTGGTTTTATTATTGGGTAAACCCTAGAAGCAGGAGCTGATTTAGTTACATTATTGGATCAGTATGAGCTTAATCTTGCAATTTGGACCTTCTCCCAGATAATCAGGTCGTGATGATCAGTGGCAGAACTACAGCCACCTTTGGGGGAGCCTAGGCACCTCAAATATTTTTGTATGAAGAAGTATTCTTAAGAAAAAATGACCTTGCTTAAGAAAAATATTAAATAATCCAAATCTGACGTAATACGCCTATAAAAACAGAAAAATGTTATCCCGTGACACAAGCTCCCCCCAAGAAAAATTTCCGGTGCTCTCTCTCTCTCTCTCTCTCTCTCTCTCTCTCTCTTTTGTGCTGACATGTTTGTAGGATCAATTGCTGAAATGTTTGTAGGTTGAAGTATTTATATGAATATGTTTGCAACTTTTCTACAGATTTCTGTGGGAAAATATGACCTGATTCGAGTTTGTTAGGCAAGGAGTGGTGTTTTCATCATACATTTTTCAATCGCTTATTTCATTTAATTGTGCATTCGGAAAATGAAATACGAGATTGGAATCCAAATTATTGCCTGAACCAGACTTTTTTTTTTTTTTTTTTTTTGTAATGTGATAGTGTTTGGAAAACTTTCTCAGTAAATATTTATATTTATCATTGTTATTATTATTTGCATGTACGGACAATTGTAATATTTTTATTTAAGTTGACTTTGATGCCAGAAACGGCTATGTATTTCGTGAAGTGGCGATTTGACTTAGCAATTAGGCAATAAGTGGTGGAAACTCACTGATGAATCTTGGAAATTACTTCAAGCAACCACTTACTTTCAATTCAATCTAATTGATAAATGTGGATTATAAAATGGCACATAATGCTTTATGATAATTGCGGATTATAAAAAAAAAGGCCCTAACATTTCGAAAAAAATGTAAAAATAGCATGGGATAGAATTTCTGGGAGTGGAAAAAGTATGATATGGAAAGTCGAAGTTCTTTGTGAATAGTTATTTCTGGAAAAATTTATTTATTGACCCAATTTCAACCGTTTCATATTAACGTTCGAACGTAAGTATAAATGTATAATGACAAATTGATACCTAATAATTAACAGCTTCCACGTCATATATTTTTGTCCGGAAATTTTTCCTACCATATAGTATGAAATTTCCCCTGAAGGTCATACACCATGAATTCTAATTTATTCTAAACAAAGTAAGAAAACTCATATAATGAGGATTTTAAAACTAAAGTGATCGGGCGAGATTGTGTTTATGTATTTTGTCACAAATTTGGACGGATGAGCTAATAAGTATATATGTAAAAGTAAGGGGAAAAAAATTCAACCTAAATATAGTTCTAAAAAAAATGTCCGTGATTATATTGATGTATTTTTTGTCATAAATTTTGGACGGGCAAATTAATAATTATACATGTAAGAGTGCATGAAAAAATTAAAAAAAAAAATCAACCTAAATATAGTTCTTAAAAAAATTCCGAATGACCGTCGGGGATGCCTAGCCCCTGGACCAATCGATGGGGTCAAATAGTTGTAGTAACTAGGAAGATAAACACCAAATTTATTAAATTTAATATACGTGATGCAAATCATGCAATGTATTGTGAATTTGCCATTGATTTTGTGAAGGGCCAATTAATATGTACATAGCTTAATTAGATTCTTCAAGGGTCATAATCAAATTTCGACGAGGGTCGACATCGGGGCATATTACAATGGCATTATTCCCTCTATTTATAGTATTATTATTTGGGGTTCAGAAACTATACGGTATAATTAATTAAGATTCCAAAGATGATTAACGGCTACTATTATTTTGTAAACTAAATAATCAAGAAGAAAATTGCAATACGAATAAGATTAATATTTCATTTGGAATCTCATAAAAGTATCTTCTTTATAATAACAATAAGGATCCCTAAGTTCACAATCATCCTCAATTCTAGGTGGATTTTTCTCTAATTTTCTTTTATTTATCCAAAAATCTAAAATTTTAAGTGTGTATTAAATAAGTGTTTGGCGGTAACAATATTTTAAATGAGATATTACAATTATTCATTAATAATTTACAATCATACATTTAATAAAATACGTTACAAAATTAAAATTGATGTCAACAAATTAATTTATTTCCTAATTTTACGGTTTTTGTGCCTATATAATCTTGAATTCTGCAAGCTAAAACACTCACACTTCATCTTCTTTGTGTTCCTTCATTTCAATATTCCCGACAAAAGGAAGAAGAAATTTGATATGAAGGACCGAGATCATTGGCATCAAGATTTTTCAATTTTGTTGGAGAAGTGATTGTAGAATGAGCGACACAATATACGCATAAGTTGATGCTGCACAAAAACTTCTCAATATCTTTTTGCTCCATATCAATTTTGCAGTTTATGTATTCATGTAATCAAATGTTTCTTTACTAGCTCTTGAATCAAATGTTTTTATATTTTGTTGGTGTAAAGAATGTTGGATTTTTTTTTATATTTGTTAATTTACTACGCGATTCGAGTTTCATATTTTTAGGCATGATTTTCATATTAAATTTCATTTAGGTATATTCATTGATGTGAGAACAAATTATTTTTAAGTTGTATAATTTGAATAGTCTAATAGAATTATAAGCATGTAATGTTATTGGTTTATATTTTATTTAGTTATTTTCATTTATTGGAGGAATTGTTCAGTTTCATTTCCATGAATTTGAAATTGAAAAGGCTGGAACTCATTTCTTTACAAAAAAAAATGCTACTCATTTTTTTTGTAACAACTATTTTAATATACGTTAAAGCAAATAAATTTGTTGTATATGATTTTGATACAGTAATAAATTTGTTGTATATTACAATTTTGAACGCGGAATGTGGATGTCAAAGGCAACAATCCACAACAGATTTTAAATTGATCAAGCTTACGAAGTATTTGCCGGGAGATATAGTCCTCCCCCCTCCCTCGATTTTCATAAGACTTTTATTTTGTTCAAGATTTTCATAAGTTTATTGCCTTTTAAAATTTTAGCATTTCTGTTATCAATCGTCAGCTACTTTGTATATTAAGAATAAAGACTTTTAAAAAATGTGCAACATCTAAATTTTAAAATTAAGCATGGAAAAATACCAAAAATAAAAGAAAACCTCAAAGCTGTATTTAAAAATTTATTAACAATTTTCAGTGGAGTAGTTAATGTGCTTTATAACATTTCTATAAATGCATGTTTCGTTTAATTTCTCTACTTTCAAATAATGAAAGAAATAATCCTTCAAAAGTGTTGAGGCCTACTACTTTCTAATTTTTAACCATTATTTTCGATTTTCGTACCGAATTGTAAGTAGACATGTTGAGTGGAACGGAGAAAATATAACATAAAGTTATTTATAAGTTAGCATTTGTCATAAAATATAACATAATAAATTTACACGAGATGATCCTTCATGTAACTCTTTATTGCAACAAGATGATCCTTCCTATAACACTTATTTGCAATGATATATCAAATTATAAATATCACTATGAAATAATGCAATGGATTATTTTCTTAAATTTATATTTGTAAATTAAAATGTAAAGTGTGTTTCCGTCAATGAATTTTAGACGAGATTACCCTTCATGTAACGCTTATTTGCAACGAGTTGATCCTTTAAATTGGCAATGATTTGTCAAAATATATCACTTCGAATAAAGTATTTTGTTGTAATTATATTTATAAATTAAGTACAACTTAAAGTAGTACTCACTCAATAAATTCTATACGAGATAATCCATCATGTAACATTTATTTGCGACGAGATGATCCTTTATGTAATGTTTATTGTAATGATTTATTAGAATATATATTTTTCAGTTATTAAGTTATAGTCAAATAAATAGTTCCACATCTATATATGGGACAATTTAAATTTTAAAATATATTTTGATTAATTATTAAATATAACAAATACATAGAAATATAATTTGGCCAATCATTAAATTGGCATTAAGATAATTAAACAATAATCTTCTTAAAGAAGAAGTCTGAATTTCGTTCAGCTACATTTCATAAATTAGTTCAATTGTTAAAAGAAACAAATACATTATTACAAATTATTGGAAAAACACTTTAGACGTGAACAATAAACGAGGTACGGTATATGTTGTGGCCGGAACGAGTAGTAAAATAATTTTTAATCGGAATTTAGGCGGTTTCGTAAATTGCAGTATAATTTTCTTATATATACTTGATGTTTATTTTATTAATATTTTCTTTGAAATATTCCGAGCTTTATCGCATATGACTGTGCGAGTTTGGGACGATAACAAGATGTAAGATTACATTTTTTTTTTAATTTGATTTGAGACAGGTAATTAATGAGTATATGAAAGGAGTGCATATATAAAAACGGGTATATATATATATATATATATATATATATATATATATATATAAGAAACGGGGATATAAATAAATTAGGTATTTATACAATATATTACTACATGTTTACTTTGTGATATCTGAACGAGTTTAAGATGTGGACAAGTTAATTTTTTTTTATCGGCTATGAACAGTTTGTTTGTATAAATATTGAATATATGGGGTTTTTTAGTAATTGACAGATATTTATTACTATATATATTTTAGAACAAATCGAGTAATTACACAATTAATTTTTATACAATTAATATAAAATATGATAATTCCGTCGATGTTCGACGGACAAGTGAATAACGTGATTCATTAAAGCGGCAGAGTTTCACTAGAAGACCATTTTAGTTTGATTAATTAAATAAGAATATTCTTATCTTTTCCTTCTATCTAAACATATAAATGAAAATTTACGTAGGAGAGCGTCCTTTCATCCATCAAAAGAATCATTCTTAATCAATATTCTGACCCAAAACATCCTTAATTTGTACGTGCATTTTCTATAATATGTATTAAAGATAACGTTCATTTCATTTTAATTTTAATTTTTTCGCTTACAAAAACTTTAAACTTTTTTTGATCCTATGATAAATGATATATTTATATCATATTTTTTTATGGTTGAAGAAATTATGTTGATGCATAAACAAATTCCCCAAAATACATTATTTTTCCAACATCTAAGAAGATGAGAACATATACAACAAAACAATTGAAACCACGAAACTTAATCAAATAACTAAAATCTGGTTGGCATAAAGAGAAGTCCTAGATTACGACACGTATTTGTGAGGGAATCTAAGTAAGAATCATAATTTGGGACTAATTAAAGAATATTGTTTGCTTTAAAAAATAGGTTTAGCTTTGTGCAATAAGAAGTGACAACTCAAATTAAGATAAAATGCCTTGTGACTCTTTAATTTGTCCATAAGTGCATTATAAAATGTCGTGGACAGTATATTTTTGGTTCGCTAGTTTACCTAATTTCCTTGCACCAATTTTTATTTATAATGTTATACTACTAATATTCTATTTCCTTATCATTAACTCACAAAATCTAATAAATTGTAGTAGTAAGTTTCATTAAAAAAGATAAGAATAGTATCTCATTCATAGCAAACAAATCGAACCTTGACTAGCATAAAATGTATCATAACGCCAAATCTTGAAATTTGAACATTGATACGACTAGATCTTGATCTGTCAGATACTCTTAACATTCAATATTTTTTACGATTTATAAATATAGAGTTGACTTGATAAGTTCCAAAGTTAAAAGGATAATAATTCAAATTATAGTTAATAACATGAGTTATGGTGTCTATCTATACATGAAAATAATGAAATTACTTATTTTGAATAAATATATTATTGCCTGTGGCCCGGAGAGAAATATATCCAATGTGGTGAAGACACGTAACAGAACCAAAAACATTCAAAAATCTGGGCGTAGCACTGATTTTTATTTTTATTTTTATTTTTTTTTTTTTTTACGCTCGTATCTTTTTGTCTTCTTCTTCCCTGTTTTTTTTTGAGGAAACTCGTTTTATTAGCATGCATTTATTTATTTGATTGTTTGTTTCTTCAACACTACGCGGAAAAACTTAGAAAAACGAGCAGACTTTACCATAAATAACAGCCAAACACACGCAACAATAATGAAAATAAATGAATAAATATATACCCAAAGAAAAAAGTAAAAACCAATCAATTTGTTTAGTGAAATCTCTATTTTATTATAATAATAATAGTAATAATAATAATAATAATAATAATAATAATAATAATAATAATAATAATAGTAACGAAAAATACTGTCACCACCTCAGAGCAGAACACAGAAGTAATAATACAAGGAGCGACGATTAGAACAGCAGAAAAAAATCTACTAATTAATTTCTGCTACAAATCAAAATAGAATCCTTAAATTTTAAGAGCTAATAATATTGGATGGTTTCGTCTATCGCCTCCCTAACGGGCCGAATGCTCCGGGTCGAGCAACGGGCTGAACGAGATCACGTTGTGAAAGCCCGTTTCCATTGCCGGTCCGGTTCATTTAGCCCGGATCTTGCTCCGGATCAGCATCTTCCTCAGCTCGACCGGGTCCATCTCCTTCGCCTGGGTCTCGGGCCGGTAGTATCCGGTAATCGGGTCGGGCACCCATGCAGACTCCCCGGCCTTCTCGGATCCTTTCTTCAGCATCATATTCGGAGCCCCGACTCTCCCGCCGTTGGCACTCACCCCCTGCGACGCAGCAGAGTATCCCCTCCTGCAATCACATAATAGTCGTCATTTATTAATAATCGAGTCGAATCCAGCCCAAACACATTACCAACTAACGTAAAATCATATTTCCAAAAATGCCATATTTTATTTATTATTTGATTTGAAAATGTGAAAAATGAACCTGGAAACAGCGGCGGAGATTTGGTTGGCGATGAGAGAAGAGAAGGTCTTAACGTTGGAGAATGAACGAGCCATTTTTTTCTTTTCTTTTCTTTAATGAAGAAAAAGAATGGAGGAAATCTAGAAATGGAGGTGCAGGTGCAGATTTTTTTTTTTTTTTTTTTTTTTTTTTGGGTGGAATTGTTTTAGGGAACCTCTATGTTTAAGACGGATTGAGGTGCCCTAGGTTAAGAGTGAATGAAGAAGTGAGAGAGAGGCGGCCATATATATAGATGAGAGAGAGTGAGAGAGAGAGAGAGAGAGAGAGAGAGAGAGAGAGAGAATGGGCGGTTTTGAAAATATAAATATTTGGAGGGAGGAAAAAGTAAAAGCGAAAAAGCAGGAACGGAGAGTTGCACTCGGAATCGTGATTGGCCGCGTCAACGGGAGGATTTCAAGCATACGCAATTTGTTGGTGATTAATGACGCCGGATCATCATTTAATTACTACTTTGATTTTAAGTTTATTTTTTATATGGAAGAAGCGTGAGGAGAGCGATAAAGTTTGTACCCGATGGACAATATCTATTAGTGATTTGAATATTTTGAAATACTATTTTAGGTTTACATTCCTCAAATTTCGTTCGACTAATTCTAATTAGAGTTGTCAAATGGATCGGATCGGGCCAGCTCGGGTTCAGGCCCAGCCCATTTCAGAAATTATGCGTGCTTGGACTGGACTCTCATGTTGAAATAAGCCATGTCTGGGCCAATTTTGCAGCACAAGCTCGTGCCCAGCCCGAGCCCTTTACGGGCTTACACTAACTGGGCCTCTAATAAGCCTATTTTTATGTAAAAGTTAGGTCCAGACCCAACCCGCTTCATTCGTGGGCCTGGACCGGGCCAACCCAATTGACATCTATAATTCTAATTGCGATTGTGGTGGTAGATCTTCTCTATAGTTTGTCATTTGATATAATATAATTCGCGAGGTTAGGATTATGTACAATTAAATTGAGTTAGCATATTCGAGCTCCATTCATAAAATATGTTCTACGACTAGCTTATTTATATTTGAATTCAAATGCGTTCATCGGTTTTTCTAATAAGACAAAACTCTTGTACATGTTCTGCACGGTGTAGATCTATCTGCCTCGCCCCGACACGATCCGATTGACCCAGGTTTGACCCGGTCAATCCCCTTTTGACCAGATTTTTTTTTCAGTTTTTTTTTTTTTTTTTTCATTTTTTTTGTTTGCCGCTTCTTCTATGGTCGAGGTTCGAGCGAGGGGAGCCGAAGACCGCGGAGAGAGCCGAAAAAATTCAAATTGTTGCCCCTCCGATTATCTTTATTTTAATTATTGGGGCGAAGGTGGAGCCGTAAAATCAGAGCCGAAGGCTCCGCCGAAAAAAAAAACTGGAAATTAAGAAAAAAAAAAGTGGGGGCGCATGAGGCCCACGCACGGCGCGTGGACCTCACGCGCGGGTCGGTTTGAGCGTGTGGACGGGTCGGATCGGGTCGCGGCCCATTTCCACGATGCATGGATCTGCACCGGAGTCTTACTTTTCTAATAAATATATACATGCACGTATTTGATTCCAACTTCCAAACTTGAACGCGTGTGTGCTAAATAAGTAACTAGCTTTTTTTTCGAACCAAACGCGACGCAAATAGTTTAATTTATGTACAACATCCCTATGAGTTTGAGACAACTAATTTTAAGCATTGTTCATAAAAATTAACAGATGACAAAATACATTTCGTTAGATAAGTAAAAGACACAGTTGCGGAATATTGTTAACTATGAGATATTCTATAATAAATGCGCATTCTTGTATATATTGATGTGGTTTCACAAATACAGAAACTAACTAGATATTAATTCCTTTTTTTTTTTCAATTCCAATCTTGATTTCATTATTTTTTTTTACGTCTTTAAATTAATACTTAATTATTTTACAATTAAGGCATTTTTTAAGCTGCAATTTTTAATATAGATTAATTAAAAATTTAATAAGCATATCATAATAATTTTATTTTTATAATATGTATTTTTTAACTAATAAAAATTATAATAGCATATGTTCGGACATGGAAAAACCAATCATTTTTTTTTATGTTGTGGGAACCCGCAGCCGCTACTTTCGGTGCGCACTGGATAAATTCCTGTCCCTTGTGCAGTAACCTGCAAACTATACATGACAGGTAAACTACACTTTTTAAATACAAGTATGATAGACTCGATCTATAAAAATATTTCATAAAATTCAAACCTAAAATCTCTCAATTTCAAATGCTCACTTTTTATCGTTCGGCCATCTTAAGGGACATGGAAAAATCAATCATTCATATATGACTAGGGGTGTGCATCGGACCAACCGGACCGGTAAAACCGGCCGAACCGATGGGTTTTGGCCGGTTCGGCCCGGTTTTTTTTCTAGTCGGTTGTCGGCCCGGTTTTGTAAATTAGCAATTTTCGGTCCGGTTTTTCTGAAATTTGGTCGGTCGGGGACCGAACCGACCGAATAGTATTAAATAATTAAATATATTATATTATTCCTAAAGTATAAAAGGTAAAAACTTGGCTGATTTTTTTTTGCCGGTTTTTATAGTACTAAAATTTGGCCGGTTTTTTTTTTTTTTTAATATTCTCGGTTAAAACGTAACCGGCCGAACCGACCGAAGTTTTTCGGTCCGGCCCAATGTCGGTCCAAAAATATTTTCGGCCCGATCCCGATTCAAAAAATTTTGGTCGGTCGGTTTATCGATTTTGAAATTTTTGGTCGGTTGGCCGAACCGACCGGCCGATGCACACCCCTAGTTATGACAGACCAGCGAAACTGCATCAACTGGGGTGCACGTGGAGAGCCTTCAGATCAGCACCACTAATGGAGATCCAACGGCTAATGTTCTGCCTCCTAGCAACAAATCAATGTTGCTCATTTATCCACGTGTCACAGTAGGATTTGGTGGCGGCGTCAGCCTTTATTATTGCAGTCCTGATCGGTCAAGGATTTAACGTTGATTCTTGTGGGTGGGTCCCTTTGTCGCTCCTCAGGTTCAGATTCTCATATTTGGCTTTTTTTCTAATTTAATTATCATGAATTTTGTTTATAACAATCCAAATTTTGAGCATTCAATTTGCATTGTTTTCTTTCCAACTTAACTCCGTCCTGATATATCTTTCTATCTTTTCTTTTTAAGATATTTTTTTATATATATTTTTAGTTATTTTTGGATATTATTTTACAGTAAATTATTACTCTCTATTTTTATTTTATCAACTTATTTAACTAAAATATCATATATAATTTACTACTATTTCAATTAATTAATATAACATTCTTTTAATGTGGGACTCTTTATCCACTCATAATAAACTCAATCACATTTTATTTAGGGTTAATGGCCTGTAAATTTCCAAACTTTTTGAGTTGTGTCGTTTTGCACCTCAGAAAATAATCTGCCTCACAATTTCCAAACTTTTTATTTTGTCTGTTTTTGCTACCTGACTCATTTTCCGGCGATTCTGAGCTGACGTGGCGGTCGGAAAAATGACGTGGATATCTTTAATTTAATAAAAAAAGGTTTATGGCCTGTAAATTTTCAAACTTTTTGAGTTGTCTCGTTTTGCACCCCAGAAAAAAAAAAAGATTGCCTCACAATTTCCAAACTTTTAGTTTCGTCTGATTTTGCTACTTGAATCGATTTAATTGAAACGACGTCATTTAATCAATCCCGTAACTTGAATTAGAGAAACACACATTGCTTATTTCTTATATAAAATTTATCTTGATATTTGCAATCTCAAATCAAGTTTATGACAAAAGTAAGGTGGGTAAGCGGGTGTTGTAGATCCTGGCTGGTTTACTTTCGTCTGACTGTAGTGTAGAGCGAATAAATATTGGACCCAAGGAAGGAATTGGCCTTGGGCCTGCAACTCCATCGAAGTAAGCTTGTCTGGGCCGCTCCTATCGAGAAATCTCTACCAGTGCAGGTGCTATTCGAGAACAATTAGCAGGTCTAGATTTAAACATTATTCTAGAAAATTCGTTGGTAGAATGGAAAGAGGTGGGGGAAGAAGGGTCCACGAGGAATGAATGGGAAGATCGAAAGGTTGGAAGAAGAATGGATTTTTTAGCTAAATGCATGGAATTGCTAAGCATTTTCTTCGAATAAATATAGAACCAGAATGGATGATTTTATGTCTATTACCAATTCTTCCTCCCGAGTTAAGACCTATCATCAAGATAGATGGGGGTAAATTAATGAGCTCAGATATTAATGAACTCTATGGGAGAGTTATATATCGGAACAATACTCTTACCGATCTAAATATCAAGGTAAATTTATAAGAAATAAGCAATGTGTATTTCTCTAATTCAAGTTACGAGCTTGAATAAATGACGTTGTTTCAATTAAATCTATTCAAGTAGCAAAATCAGACGCAACTAAAAGTTTGGAAATTGTAAAACAATTTTTTTTTTCTGGGGTGCAAAACGAGACAACTCAAAAAGTTTGGAAATTTACAGGCCATAAACTTTTTTTTTAATTAAAGATATCCACGTCATTTTTCCGACCGCCACATTAATCACCGAAAAATGAGTCCAGTAGCAAAAGCAGACAAAATTAAAAGTTTGGAAATTGTGAGGCAGATTTTTTTTCTGGGGTGCAAAACGAGACAACTCAAAAAGTTTGGAAATTTACAAGCCATTAACCCTTTTATTACTCACAACCAATTCATCAATATTTTTTCTTAATCCCCGTGTCACTCCTTTCTAAGAAGATATATCAGGGACGGAGGAAGTATATATACTCTTTAATATATTCAGCAAGTAAAACAATAGTTTAGACTTGTTTAATATTGTTAAAATATTTCATTTATCTCATACTTATGGTCTCTCTTGATGAATATAAAATGGTGTAGAATTCCTGAATAAAGAGATTTATACTTCAAACTTCATCATCTCCCAACTAAATAAAATGATAAGAAAGGTCATGCTTAGAGAATCCAAAATCATAATTGGAGCCAATTGATTAACACCGACGAAACCGAATTAAAAATTGGTGCAATTAGTAATCTTGAATGTGGCAACATATATATGAAAGTTTTAAATTATAGAAAAAAGGTTTCATGTAAAGGCCTCGTTTTTTCTTGAACAAAAAAAAAATCTACATATATTAGCAATGTGGAGCCACTAAAAATAAATGAATTTCTCGTACATATGAAAAATAAAAAAAATGTCAATTTAAGTAACATATGTACCACACAAAGAAGAGAGGAAAATAGTATAAAAAGAACATAGAAAAATACCCCAAAATTTATTATTTCATCTGCACACATAAGATCCAAAGAGAAGTCTGCTATGTAGTTGTGTCACACGCAAAAGAAAAAAGTTAGAGAGAGAGAGACCTAAAAACTGAATGCAATACCCGGACAAAGTTAGATAAAGTAAATGAAAAGGATCAATTCTTGACCTCAGATTTATAATGTTGGGCAACCACAAATTAAGCCTAATCATACTCTCCACAATCGTCTCTCAACGCTATACTTATTTCTTTTATTTTATTATAAAATATATTTGAGACCCTATTCAGCCATTAATGTTTGTGAAAGCTACAACAATTCTGCAATAAACAATTTATACACTACCTCAACCTTATTTTATAACACGGAGTAGTATATTTTTTACTACATATTTTTTCTCTTTATGTGGTTTGCAAACATCATCAATTAAGACGTACGTGAACGAGCATCTATTTTTGTTTTATATATTGTTGGAAAATATAAGAGCGTGAGTGATGTGTGTACGGAAAAGAAAGACAGGAAAGAAAGGAGCCGAGGCTAGAGTTAGACTCTATCTCCGTAAGATAAGATTGCCCCGCTCTCGTGCACGCGGTCTGCGGCAATTGGCTCTAAGATACAACGGTTTGGGTGAACTTTGAGACGTTGCACGACGTGTCGTAGTTCCGGCGAACAACTTGATACTCGGGACGAGTACTTCCTAGACTCGACTATATATATGAGATGTATGTATGCAAACTCGTTGTTGTGAGTTCGAATTGTGTATTTTTCGTGTCAGATTCGGTGGGTATTTATAGGGGGAAGGTGCCCGTTCCGAACGGGTGCCTACGGTGCGGTTGGAGGCGCCATGCAACCATATGATGACCCGTGTCACACCCGAAAGGGTGCCTCCCCTCGTGCCGCCACGTGTCGGATGGTTTGAAACGGTTGGAACCGATTTCAACCGCCGAAACCGCACCATGCGGCCGGCCTTACCGTACAATCGCCACTTAACTGTCTTTCCGTGCTCCGATCGCGACTGAGCGAAGTGCAAAGTGCGCCTCAAAGCGCCCATTGCGACGTGCACGTGCTCGTCGCCGTCGGCCTCGGACGGTGTTTCGCACCGTCATCGTAGGAATCATGGTCAAGCACAAAAGGTGCCAACACTTGAGCCACTAAGGTAGGTAGCCCACTTGGATATATACCCTTATAGTGTTGCTCCTTATATATAGCACAAAACATCCTTGGATTTCCGATGTGGGACAAATAAGGTTGAAAACGCACAATTCTAGTTTCAAGTAGCCATGTTTATGTATTAATTGCTCATTCATTCCTTAATGGAATTGAACAAATAAATACATTAAATCATAGTGCTCGAAACGTAGATTTCATTTCTACCATTAGTTTCCACATATCCCTCATGAATTTAATGCTATAAAGGACCAAATTCCAACATATATAATATTATATATTTTGATAATTTTGCTTCTGTTGGTGTATATTAACGTTACGATACATTTTTTTCGAAAAATATTACACGACACTATAACGCAGAAGAAAATACCAGTATAACTTAAAACTATTTAGAGTTAGAATAATTAATGACTGGTATTTAAGTGAATGGTTTGGATAGTACTATAGTTCATACTAATCTATACATTGTGGTTTATACTAGTTTCTAGTGTTGTTATTTATATTTGCTGGCATATCATCAAATTATGATCTAATATTATATCTTGTATCTATAAAATAATCAATTGTGGACATTCTCATTTCCCAGCTCAATTTCTTTATCTTTCATAAATATCAATTATGCTCGTGATATGTACAGTCGTGTCAATTTGGCATATATATATCGCACAGTACAATATATGAATTTGGACGCCGCACTGACTACACAACTATGTCAACAAATATAAACAATCAATTTATATTATTCCTTCGAAATGAAATAATTCATCATCATATATTATGAGGACAAGAGAAGTGACATTGAGTATTGACTCACTTCAAATATCAGAGTTCATTCCACTGATAATTCACTGACTTTATCAGTCAATCCCTTATTATGCATTGTGATGTGATTTATGAGAGTTACAGATGGAATTCATGTATAATAGTATCTTGCTCAATCTTGCCTCGTTTGATTGTATGAGCTTCTCATTTAATTATTGAATGAACAAATGTCGGTTTAGTTGACAATTCCAGTATAATATGACAATTCCAAGTTGACATCTTATTTTGTATGCACGAATAAAATAATCATGATCGATTTAGTTGTTTTGTCTTAGAGGAGGACTACTTCCGTTTTATGGTGTATACCTTGAAGTATATATAGTCAGATTTTATTTTTTATATATTTTTTAGTCAATTATATTACATAAATTAAGTTATTAATGTTTAAGAGTACTTTTTATGTTGCAGAATTTCGGGATACTGTATGGAACATCTTAATCAACAAAATACTACATAGCCAATTTCGTGTTTCATCGTATATTTATAATCAATTAATATAGTAGTATTATTTTTTATGTAGCATATTTTGATATCTATTAAAAAACATCTTAATGTTGTGTTATAGAGTAGAGTGTTTGAGATAGTCCAACAAGCTTCTTTCTTGATTGAAACGAGATACATAATTAATTTGTGATGTTGAGGCAGACACTTGGATTGGATCTCGTGTTTAAAATTTTACTAAAACTTCATGTATATTCATAAAGTATATCAATTCAAAAAATCTAAATAAATTAATTTCACTTAAGACTTGATTCTAATTTCTCGGAAATAAACTCTTAGAATTGAGTATAATTTTTCATTTTGAACCACGTGCAACATAATTTTGACATTTACAACAACTACGGGCTTCGGCCCATTAACTCAGGGCTTTCGATTTAAAAATGGATAAATTTGCTTAAAAAGAAAGCCCAAATTAGCCCACAAAACTAAAACCCCAATTTCATCTCCAAATCTCAGCTCGAAACTTCCATTTTCGAATCAGTCCGTTGCCGCCGTGAATTCTCGATTAACGGAGGAGAAATAGCGAGCCACTGTCCATGGAGGAGGCACCACCACCCGCCGCCCCGCCCGCCGCCACCGGTCCGGAAACTACTGCGAATCAGACGATTTACATTAATAATCTCAACGAGAAAATTAAGCTCGATGGTATTATTTCTGATGGCAGTGTTGTTTTTAGTGGTAATTTGATGATTTTGTTGTCTCTTTTGGTGGACTCATTTTCGTTTGTGGTTGATTTTATGTTGATAGAATTGAAGAAATCGCTGCACGCGGTGTTTTCGCAGTTCGGGAAGATAATGGAGGTGTTGGCGTTCAAAACCCTAAAGCATAAGGGACAAGCATGGGTTGTTTTTGACGAGGTCTCTTCCGCCTCCAATGCGCTTCGTCAAATGCAGGGATTTCCATTCTACGACAAGCCGATGGTATGAGTTTGCTTAGCTTATGATTTTATTTTATCTTTCATATAATTTTATTCTTTGACTTACTCGAATTTGGTTTCTGGACTAATGTTACCACGCCTTTGTTCGTGCATTATGTGTTGGAATTTCGAAGTTTTTCTGTAGGAATTTATCAATTACAGAAAATATATTCATATATTGGAATTTATTTCTTAAGTTGTATAGTGGTGGATGATGTGATGCTAGATTGAAGTAATTAACTGATAATTATTTTTATTGATATCATTCTATGTTATAGTTCATGCTGAGGTAGAACTTAAATCAGAAAATGAAGAAAGAATATAGTGATGAATCATGTATGGTTAGGGGAGCATGTGTTATACTTGGGTGTATCCATTATAGGGTTATAAGCAAATGGGACATAATGTAGGAGTGGCATTCAAGTTTTGTGTTTAGTTTGTGTTGTTAAGAGTATGTAGATGATGAATAAGTTGTTATACGAGCTAGTTAAAGGAACTATGTCTAACTATAGAATCTCGACTTTGCCAGTTAGAAATAAGAGTGTAAATGACTCTTACTAGGCTTTTTGGAAGTGAAAGTCATCCAATGCCCTTGGTGTATTAGAAATAATTTGTGCGTTTAGTGGAGACACACTCTCTCTCTTTTATGGCCATCAGCTACCTCAAAAATTATCAACTTCCTGTCTCTATATGTTTTTTAAAACCAGTTGTAAATTGTTCTTCCTGTATGCTGTGTCAGCAAATTCTGAGATAATAATGTAGTCTGCTTACATCTTCCGCTTGTGTGTGCGTGGCATTTCTCTATGGTATATTAGGTCTTTCTTTGCTATTACATTCTGCTAGATTTTCCTAATGAGGTGTGAAATAAAATAAAATTAGGGGCTTCAAGCGTATACTTTCCCTTATTGTTTTATCGTTAGAGTGGGGTGGTAAAAACATTAACTGTTTTTACTAATATTATTAGTACCATATTTCTGACACATTGCATAATCCCTTTCATTGTCATGGTAATATTATGATAACTACTGCATACATCCATTGTTGGGTTTGAAATGATGTATTTATTTCTTATGTCAGCGGATACAATATGCAAAGACAAAATCTGATGTCATTGCGAAGGCAGATGGTACTTTTGTGCCTCGAGAAAAAAGAAAGAAGCATGATGACAGAGGCAAGTTATCTTTGTCTGTTGCATATGAAATTCAAAGAGGGAGGATGATTTTTCTTTATAAGAATGGCTATCTGAATTAAATGTTTGTTCATGCCTTCTTGTATTTATGTTTGACTGAGGTTTTTTTTTTCTTTCAACTTCATTGCTTAATCGGCATGGATTTGGTCTGACTATTTCTTGAGTGTTCACTTTTAGCAGATTATGCTCTTTTCAAATTGTTTGTGCATATTAATGACAAGTTTATTGTTTTTTATTCATAATAGACCAGAATGATAAGTAAATCCAGATTCCAGATCGAGTACTTTTTTGGCACTGTAACTGGATAATCTGCAAAAAAGATGTGTCATGCATCCATGCACTTGAATGAACTTTGCATTAGTCAGTTCTACTATAGCAACCGATCACGCGAAAGATAATTGAGAAATCAACTAACTTGTTGCAATAAATAGTGAAGTAGTATGATCATTGAGAAATCAAGTAGATGTTTTTATGCATAACTGCTTTCTTATGAACGAAATTAAAGCCAGAATACAGTGATAAATTTGAGGTTTAAGTTAAGTGAATATCTGGCTTTGAAACAAGATAATCTTAACGAAAATTTTATATGCTATGATCTCTCTAATGAACTACATAAAGTTTTATGCGTATAGGGTGCAAATACATTAGGTATACCTTTTTTTCTTTTGGGATCCCGTATTAGGTATACCTATTCACGTTACTATACTCACTATTCCTCTATGGTCTTTGTGGTTTCTATTACAGGGAGAAAGAAGAAAGAGCAGCATGATGGGAACCAAGCTGCAGCAGGTCTCAATCCTGCATATGCCGGTGCTTATGGTGCAGCCCCTCCTGTAAGTGTTCTGTCAAGGACCTCTCGTTCTTTATACCTAAGATTTTACCAGTATTTACTTCTACTGAAATTCATGTATCCAAAAATTTCCTCTGGCAGCCCAAACCAACTCATTTTTTTTTGTTTTCCTCGCCACTTTTCTCTTCGTTAATGTCTTTTGTGCCTTCCGTTTATGGAAAATGTTGGTTTCGATTTCTCATTGCGTTCTCTATATATGCTGCAGCTAAACCAACTCCCATTTATGAGCGGTACTAGAGCTGTTCCCGAGGCTCCTGCTCCTCCGAACAACATCTTGTTCATTCAGAATCTTCCCCACCAAACAACTTCTATGATGCTGCAAATGCTCTTCAGCCAGTGTCCCGGATTTAAGGAAGTTAGGATGGTGGAAGCTAAGCCTGGAATCGCTTTCGTAGAATACGAAAATGAGATGCAGTCGACGGTTGCGATGCAGGGCCTTCAAGGGTTTAAGATAACTGACGACCATCCTATGTTGGTTACCTATGCAAAGAAATAGATCTTGATATTTGGTTTGTTATCAATTGCTGATGTACCAGTGTAATCGTAGTGTAATTACTTGGTAGATACTATTTTCAATTTGATATTTTTTTTTGCAGTCTTTTTTTTTTTTTCCTCATACTTGGTGCTCTATGTAGTTTCTTTAAGATGATTTACCAATTATCATTATGCTAGTGAGAGTTAAGTTCACCATTTTGTTGTGTACAATTCATTACAATGGGATAAAGTCCAATCTCGGTCGAGCACACAAATGTCGAACAGAAAATGTATGAGAACCTAATAAAAGTTAAATTCTTGGCCATCGTCAATCATTGGCAATATTTTGCAAGAGATAACAGACTAACAGAGTGTGGGTATAGGTAAAGTTATCAAAATACGAAATGTGTGACCAATTAACGTAGTGAGAGAAACCTATCTTCATCATATTATACTCTTTCCAACTCCACGTTGTGTTTATGCAGTTGTTCTTTCAACTCAGTCGTCCATGCGTCGATCAGTGTCTCTTGCTTCTTGATAACTTCATTCATCACTTTCAACTCATCCTCCATCATACCTATCTCCTGAAACAAATACGAGCAGAATATCAGCATCGAACAAAGCTATGAAATATCTCGTGCTAATCCAGATTAACACACATTACCTTCTGTAGGGTTTCCGCTCTGGTAGGTTGATCCTCTCGTTGCAATCCGATGAAATAGAGCTGAAGCTTCTTGGCTGCCTCCATGAAATCTCGAGCATGTCTCTCAACATCAACTAGAGCACGATAAATAAATCATTACTTTCTAATAACCAGATATAAGTGGGGTAACCATGAGCATCATTTCTTTATTTCTTCCACATTAAATAAAATCATTTTTTCAATTCACTTCAAAGGTCAGCAACAACTCCTACCAAAACGAGATGTGGTAACTCAATAATAATGAATCAGACGGGAATTCTCAAGTGCATTTTTCAAATCTCCTTTCCTATGTTCAAGATTGGGAACTTTTACGAAAACTTACGGAAATTCTTACTCACTCTGATGAGAAGGATGAGGAGAACGGTCGATTGCTTGAAGTTCTCTAGCCGGCAAGCACGGCAAAAGAGCAGCCTCCAAGGCCATTACATGGGAGATCATGTCTTCCTTTGGAGGAGGAGCAGACTGCAATTGTGGATCCGCGGCATGCTGAGGATCGAGTGGCTGTCTTTCAGCCATACCGACACAACAGCTGAAAAATGACAGCAACCTATATTATAATGAGATCACAATGCAATTAGGAAAATAGCATGAATGTTAACTATCAAGATTCCTACTTGAGCTCAAATATGGATTTAATTTGGATTGCCAAACTTCGAGGTCCCAATATATCAAGGATCGTCAAGATTTCTACTTAAGCTCAACTATATTCTTTATTTGGATTGCCAAACTTTGAGGTCCCAATTTTATCGTGGATCATCAAGATTCCTACTTAAGCTCAAATATGATTGGATTGGTGATACATACAATAGAGGATCGAGTATTTGAAGGATTAGATGATCGAACAAGCATAAGATTGTTAAATCCATCTAAGCTAGCTCCCAAAGTAAGCAACTCCTAAGTAAACTTGAGCAATAATCCTTCTGGAAATTCTGAGATGCTCAATTTAATATTCTTTTTTCTAAACAAAGCAACAAGCATTGTGGTGTTGCGTAATGTTATATATCTTCGAAATTTGATTCCGAAATGAATTAAGGTAGGGTTCGATAATTGAAAAATGGTTTAAAGTAGGTGACAGAGAAACAAACTGATCGAAATTAATTTAACAAACACCTGGTGTGCAGCACGATAGTTTTGAGAGAAGAATTAGGAGCTGCGGAGCGCGAAAACCCGCAGCAAGTAAAAGCTCAATTCTCACTCCCTTCAGATATCCCCTTCATAACAATGCCGTAGAACCGTCAATTTTTAGTGAAACAATATCGTAAAAATTCTTAAAAATTTAAATATTGCATATATCATCAATCGATATTTGAATTTCTGCCTCCAAAATATACTTACATACATGTGTGTGTGTGTGTGTGTGTGTGTGTGTGTGTGTGTGTGAGAGAGAGAGAGAGAGAGAGAGAGAGAGAGAGAGATTCAAAATGTAATATCTCCGAAGGTACCTAATCAATACACCGGAGCTCCCTCCGGCCAATGTGTTCAGTGCTCGCGGTGTCTGTCACTGTGTGTGCTGGAGAGAGAGAGAGAGAGAGAGAGAGAGAGGCGACTTCTTAGAAGGAAACGTAATTTTTGCGATTTTATACAAATTCCTCGATATTCAAATTTATATGGGAAGGTTCTTGAATAACTCTTTTCTTAGAGTAAAAAAAATTAAATTAAATTAAAATGGATTCTTCTGTGGTCGATGAAATTTATTTTATTATGTCGTGGTAGCATACATTTATTTATTTTGATTTATTCTGTATATCAATAGTAAAATATAATAAATGAAATGGCGTGCACATCCCTCAGCCTCATAAATAACAAATAACAAAAAGAAAAAACACTGCAAAAAGAAGAGAGAAAGAAGAAAAAGTTTTGCCCATCCACGAGCCGATTTCATTCGACTTTTGATTGATATTGTAAATCTCTCGTTTTTCTTAAAGATTTTGTAAAGCTCTTTTTAAGTATTTCCTTTGTCTAGTTCAATAAATCTTATTTGGAATGAACACAAAAATTAAAAAAAAGAGAATTAAATGATATTATTGATAAAAAAATACTGCACAATAAAATAAACAATACTATTCACATCTAAATATAACATAAAGTGAATTTTAATATATTAACTCTTTGCCAAATAAAATATTAGAATTTATTATTGAGTGTGACACCCGAAATGACAAAATGAAACTTATTAAACGGAACAAAGGAAGTATCATTTTTTCACGATTAATTCCACTGATTAGTCATTTTATACATAAGATCTATAATCTCGATTGGAAAATTTTTATAGATCTTGATAGATGAAAAATAAGCCAACACACGCAAATTTAATTGAGACGTACCAAATTCATACACACGCAATGGAAAAATCTTGAAGGTCTATTATATCAAGGCTCAAAGCACAGCTTGCAGATTGACAAAATAAACTTTTGGAATGAATTCTCAAGATTTCACTTAGAACTGGGAATGAAGGGGCAATATTTTACAATACTACCATTAGATACTATTAACCAATAGTAGAACAATCAGAAAAATTTAAATACAAAATAGCAAAAGACTACTAAAAATCACTCGTCACGAAAACTATGACTTGAAGTTGAAGTTGACCTGCACAAGATAACGCATCCTAATTTGCTCCACATTGTACACAATGTATTCATTATACAGCAAACTACCCTGCAAAATCCAAACCAAAGCAAATTCAGGCTCAGTCGATCAAAATCAAAGCATGTTTCCGGAACTAAAATTTAGCTTGAGGCTATATAAGGAAGATGAAGAAGACGGAATTGCAAGCAAAGTTGATTCTTATTTATGTGTATATTTAGATAGGTCATGACCTTGGGGCCTGGTTGCTCTTTTGGTTTTCCCATAGGAACGATGACGCCATCTTCAAGTGTCTGCGCCTCCGAAAAATCTGGGGCAGTCGAGCCAACTCCTTTTGTGCTGTGACAATTTGATCAAATAAGTGATGAGAGACGCTCGTTATGTGGTGGTATGTTTGTGATTTTGCCGGTGTTTGATTGTATTTGAGTTAGGTATGGATACCCGTCTGACACAAGACTCCCTCGCTCGGAAAATATATAGAACATTATCAATATAAAATCAAAATCATACCTAAGTTTCCCAGGTGGCAACTTGTCAGCATGATAATTAGCTGTTTGCAGCTCAGCCATGTCGCCTAATGCTACCTACGAAGCAATTAGTGCAATAAGAACCAGAAATATTCGAAAAATAGTAAATTCATTAATACTGTATTGCTGAAAGATAAAGGAAAATTATGAGATAAGAAATACTCATGCAATCTAAATGGTGTTCTTCTCCTACCTGCAACGAGATAATAGCAAAAAAAGCATTAACGCAGAGAGATGAGCAGGGTAAATCACCTCACATAGAAGCAGCACGCCAGCACTAGCAGCTTTAGATGAAAAGCAATAATTAGCACTTTTTGAGAACATGTCTGCAAAATAAACACCTTTGCCAAACATGTAACCCGTGGAAGGCGCTTCTGGAGGAGCAATGCGCAAACCTGGCATGTTTTTTCAGGTGAGATATCCAACAAATAATAATAATAATAATAATAATAATAATAATAATAATAATAATAACCACCTTGGGACAAAATTCCCATCCAGTTTGTGAGACGGGACCCATGCCATAGAAGCATTCTGTTATTGGTCGTTGTGAACTGCCAGTCATAATATGAAAATGTATCATGCTTGAGTAACGATAGATCTAAAGCTAATAAATAATTCAAGCACGATAAAGCTTTTTGGCAGACTCAGTTATGCAAGGCTTACTTTTTGAAACTGTTCGGATTCACCCTCTCTTGATACCTTAAATATCTGAATGATATCAACATCGTAACCTGAATGGGTCTTTGCATGAGTGTTCTTTGTGTATTTCTCAATCTGAGACATAAAGATATTCTGTGATTTAGTTTGACTAGAAAATTATATCAGAAAGATTGCATGTCAATGTCGATAAGTTTCTAAAAACTACTACAGCGAAATCAACACCTAAAATCAGAAAAAAGGGCCAAGTTACCATGGAATATTCCTCGGACTGAACTTCAATGGGCATGAGTTCACAATGGAGCCGCTTATATTGAGAATACAGGGGATCCTAAAAGCCAAAAGCCAGTAAATTATCAAAACACAATGTCTTAAAGGAAATGTAATTGATATTGTAAATGAATTTATAATTGATCCTACATAGCAGTAACAGGTGAAAATCTCATAATTTCTCAATATTAATCATAGAGAATAATGTATTGAATCAGATAATCACACAATCAATTAAACAATCTAGGCTCTGATGACGACATTACAAGCTAATTCGCAAGAGCAATGGAGTGTCATATCCTGTCAGTGTGAGGTCAAAGATGATAATTCAAGAAAATCATGATGCTAAGGAAAATTGGACCATAAAGATACGTGGATCTAGAGTAACAGCTAGACATGTACCTCCATATCAGTATCCTCCTCAATTAACTTCATCGCAACCTCAATTTCACCAAGTGCTTCAACCTATTTTATCGGAAGAATAAAATAGAATAAAATTTTAGACTTGCAACTCAAAATGGAGAAGCTAAAAAAAATCATTCTGGCACTATTTACGGCATGGTATCCTGGTCTCACCAGGCCATATAGTCTATGTGCATAGTAAATAGAATCTGAATACTTTGAGGGACATAAAGGAAAAAGAATCACCATTTCTAATTTCATCTTCAGCTTTTGAGGGGTATCAATGGTGAACAGATCTGTCATAGTATATAGCCGTAACGTAATTTAGAACAAAATATCAGATAGTTTCAATAGAAGAAGAAATAAATATAAAAACTATCCAGATTATAGCTCAGGAATTATGTGAGAATGAAAGAGAGGGTTAATTGAAAATTAACAGGCATAGAAAAGTTACTTGTTTTCTTGAAACCAAAGTCGTGGGGAATTACAGTATAAAAATCCCTGCAGGTTACAAAATAACGTGAAATTGAAGTGTGCTCTGAAATTCTGAATCAAGCCTCTCGACAAACATTCAGTTACAAAATTGTGGAATGCCTCATGCAACGCTGTATAGATCATAAACTGAATTCTAAAGCAGACATCAGACACAGTACCCGCTTAATTGCTCAAGTGTCTTTCTATCAGCTTGGCCAATCACGTCAGCAATGCTTTTCAGGATATTATAACCCTGCACGGATCAATAAAAAGGAACAGTTGACGAAGAGATCTTATATATCTTTATTTCTGCTCCCATTAATAAAATTTGAGTAGGGCAAGAGAAAGAGTTCAAACATAGAAATTGAGTATTGATCATAGATTAATCAAGTTCAATGCTAACAGAATTCAGCAATGCTGGAACAAGATGACAACATACGAGATCCAAAGGCTGCCTTAACAGAAAAAGACAGATAAAAAACCCAACACAAACACAAACAAGAGAGATAGGAACCTCCAAATTGCAAAGAATCCTGTCAGGTGCAACAACTAAATAATTCAAACATAATCACTAGAACATATTGTGTTACTTAGCTCCTTCTATCACTTAATTATAGCATGTTTGTAAGTTTCATTTCATAAAGTACACAAATCAAAGGACACGGTTCTGATCAAAAGCTAGATCTCACCTTTAAAATTGTCGCTTTGCTCAATTTTCCCAATGGTAGTTTTTCAGCATTATATCCTATTACAACACAAAATCAGAATTAAAATCAAGATAATTAATAAAATTATGCCTACTACAAAACACATTTTCACCAAAAATATTCTAAACAAGCTTTTGAGAAAGAGAGCATGGATCAGTTTCTAACGGCATAGCTTTTGTTTAGAATGTCCAGATTCAATTAAAGAGACTAATAAGAGCACAGGACATAGAACAACCAAGAAGATATTGGAAAGAGGACTCAAAAAGCAACAGACAAAGCCTGAGGATGCATAAAAGATGCATCATTTGCCATTACACAAATATATGTTTATATACACCACCCGCCTGACAAACTAACCTATCTCCATCATTTGTTGCTTCATCATGCTCATATTGCAAATAAGCGAGATAAACTTTGCAATACGAGGTTCCACCTTTGATTCTTCAGGTCCCAGTGCCCTTATGGGTTCTTTTCCCGCTTGAACCTAAAAATAATTCTCACTTTTATAGCTGCCAATTTGTTTTAAACAATTCAACAACTGCTATAAGCATAACAAATCGGAAAAGTTATGTTTCTTATGTTAGATGAAAACATTTATGTACCTGCTTTTTTTAAATAAAACTATGACTAAGGTATTGATCTTGTTTAATGTCATACAAAGTAAAAGGTCCAGAAATAACGCAGGTAGAAATTGCTCAAAACAAAAAGGCAAAAACAAAAAAAAAATGGATTAAACAACTTACTGGTGGTGGCTCATTTTTTGATTCACTGTAGTCCATTTCCAACCAAGTGTAGTGTTTTGGATGACTAACAAACTTTCTCCTATTCCACCAACGATTCCACGTCTTGTCATAGAACTTTTTCTCAAACTCGGTGATAGCAGCTTCTTGTGAGGTGTAGGGCCCATTCAACTTGTCTTGACCCTTCGCCCCAACTCTTCCCCATCTGAAATAAACCATGAATCTGCCACCATCATCAGATTCTGCAATTGAGAGTTTAGGACAATGTAAGCAAAATATTTCTGAAACATGTGTTTTTATTTTACTTATATGTTTTTGATAAAATTGATCGTATCTTAATGCATCCAAGTATTCCTTGTATTTAAGTCCAGTGCTGAATGAAATCACTAAATGCTAGAAGTTCGGGTGTAACCTAGAATTTGAATGACAAAGAATTTATTATTGTTCTGCCCCAAGTTTGTTTGATTCAACATGGCATCATAAATCTCATCACCCTGCAATAGAAAACATAAGGTCAATGGCACATAAAACCAACTTATGGATTATTCTTTATTTGCTTAAAAACACTCTTAAATGACTTACTACTTGCAGGACATGATACTGAGTCTTAATATCGTCCGGAAGGCATTTGTCCATGACAGCAGAACCTTTCTTCACAGCTGTAACAATTTTCTCTTCCCTGGCTTCCTCTTTCACTGATAGATTTAACAAATAATTGCAGGACGAAACTTCAGGTTTACATATCTAATGTGGCTTGAGAGATATGAGATTATACTAGGGCAGTGATATTATTGAAACATGCTCCATACCAAATCATAATAATGCTATTATACGTAACAGTTAACACGTTTACAACATGGAAGTATTAAATAGCAACATATGCAACAAAATTCACTAGTTGCTGAACAAATGTGTTCAAGAATGGACGAGCGTGCCTAAAATTTACAATATCTGAAATGAACGGCACACTAGAGTTTGGGCATTGTATTTAAAAGAATAATTTTACAAGTAAAAGAAAAATGATTTGATTACCTAAACTATTGTCAGGTGAAACATTGTCATTGTGAGAGCAGAGCCTGTCTAGAAGCTCCTTCTTCGTGCCGCCGAAAGAAATTCCTCTGGTAGCAGCCTCTTCGCGAAGCTGTTTTATATTCATTCTTTGCAGCTCATCAATGGCCTTGACCTTTTGTGGTGCATCGGAGGCCACATTCTTTTCCTTGTTTTCCTCCACTGCTAAAGAAAAGGCACATAAAAATCAAATTTAGTTTACAGAGTATAAGATAATTTGGAAAAAAATGATTTTCCGAATAAAAGCAAACTAATTTGATTACCTCGATTATTGTCAAGTGAAATATTGTCATTGTGAGCCAAAAGCCTGTCCAGAAGGTTGTTCTTCGTGCCACTGGTAGAAATTCCTCGAGTTGAAGCCTCTTCTCGAAGCTGTTTTATATTCATTCCTAGCAGCTTATGAATGGCCTCGATGTCTCTTGGTGCGTCACAGGCCACATTCTCCTCCTTGTTTTCCTCCTTCACTGCCAAAATAAAACACATAAAATTCAAATTTAGTTTACACGGATAGTATAATATAATTTGGAAAAACATTTTTCCAGATAAAATGCATACAAGATACACCACGATAAACTAAGTAAATTTAGCTTCGTTGCTATCAAGTTTCCCATTTTTCACCATACAAGTTAGGATAATCTACATCTACTTTCTCTACAACCCGACAGACTAATCCAACAAATCTAGTCAACAATTTCCTGAGTAGGAGTGATTCAATTACCCTGATCGTTGCCACTTGCATTCTTGTCGTCAACGGCAGAAAGCCTCTCCAGCAGCTCTTGCTTAGTTCCTGTGGCAGAAATTCCTCAAGTTGAGGCCTCTTCTAGAAGCTGCCAAATAAAAGTAAAATAATTTGATTACCTCGATTATTGTCAAGTGAAATATTCTCAATGTGAGCCAAAAGCCTGTCCAGAAGGTTGTTCTTCGTGCCACTGGTAGAAATTCCTCGAGTTGAAGCCTCTTCTCGAAGCTGTTTTATATTCATTCCTAGCAGCTTATGAATGGCCTCGATGTCTCTTGGTGCGTCACAGGCCACATTCTCCTCCTTGTTTTCCTCCTTCACTGCCAAAATAAAACACATAAAATTCAAATTTAGTTTACACGGATAGTATAACATAATTTGGAAAAACATTTTTCCAGATAAAATGCATACAAGATACACCACAATAAACTAAGTAAATTTAGCTTCGTTGCTATCAAGTTTCCCATTTTCCACCATACAAGTTAGGATAATCTACATCTACTTTCTCTACAACCCGACGGACTAATCCAACAAATCTAGTCAACAATTTCCTGAGTAGGAGTGATTCAATTACCCTGATCGTTGCCACTTGCATTCTTGTCGTCAACGGCAGAAAGCCTCTCCAGCAGCTCTTGCTTAGTTCCTGCGGCAGAAATTCCTCGAGTTGAGGCCTCTTCTAGAAGCTGCCAAATAAAAGTAAAATAATTTGATTACCTCGATTATTGTCAAGTGAAATATTCTCAATGTGAGCCAAAAGCCTGTCCAGAAGGTTGTTCTTCGTGCCACTGGTAGAAATTCCTCGAGTTGAAGCCTCTTCTCGAAGCTGTTTTATATTCATTCCTAGCAGCTTATGAATGGCCTCGATGTCTCTTGTTGCATCAGAGGCCACATTCTTCTCCTTGTTTTCCTCCTTCGCTGCCAAAATAAAACACATAAATTCAAATTTAGTTTACACAGATAGTATAATATAATTTGGAAAAACATGTTTCCAGATAAAATGCATACAAGATACACCACCATAAACTAAGTAAATTTAGCTTCGATGCTATCAAGTTTTCCATTTTCCACCCTACAAGTTAGGATAATCTACACCTACTTTCTCTACAACCCGACGGACTAATCCAACAAATCTATTAAACAATGTCTGAGTAGGAGTGATTCAATACCCTGATCATTGCCACTTGCATTCTTGTCGTCAGCAGCAGAAAGCCTCTCCAGCAGCTCTTGCTTAGTTCCAGCAGCAGAAATTCCTCGAGTTGAGGCCTCTTCTCGAAGCTGTTTAACATTCATTTTTTGCAGCTCGTCAATCGCCTTTACCTCTTGTGGTGCATTGGATACCTCATTTTCTTCCATGTTTTCCTCCTTCACTGCAAAAAAGCAAAAAGGTCCCATAAAAATCAAAATTAGTTTTCAGTTATACATGCCAAATCAGCGATTGCATCAAAGTAACTACTACATGTGATAGCTCTGCATCTCTAGCTGGTGGTGTACCGCATACACCACCATAACCTAAGGATAGAGTAGCTTCCTTGCTGTCGAGTTCTAGGATTAGGATTATCTACATCTACTGCACTACACCACGAACTTATCCAACAATCAATTAAACAATTTCATGTGCAGGAGTGATTCGTTTACCCTGTTCACTGTCGTCAGCAGTAGAAAGCCTCTCCAGAAGCTCTTGCTTAGTTCCAACAGCAGAAATTCCTCGAGCTGAAGCCTCTTCACGCAGCTGCTTCACAGTCATGCTATGCAGCTCATCAATGGCCTTCCTCTTCCGCGGCGCTTCTGCATCGCCATCGTCGGCTTCACACTCTCTCTGCCGCTTGCGACGTTTTGAGTCCTCCAATTTCTTACTCTCGTCTCTAGTTGCAGCTTCAAGTCTTCGAACCTCCGAATTCGAAAAGCAAACAGAAAGTTTTCAGAATTAAATTGAAGCGTATAAAATGCTAATTAAAAGTAAAAGAGCAATGGCAGTCGAAATTACCAGAGTAGGTTTAATTCCGGCAGTGCTGAGGCCGCGCTTGGCCAGTTCGCCGCGGAGTTCGTCGACTTTGAGAACCTTCGTCGCCATTGTTTACGTTAGAGAGAGAAAGTGAGGAGGCGTGAGGGGATGGAGGGGTTTTGAAAATGGAGGGTATATAAATATGACTTGAAAAATGAGAAACTTTTAAGAGAAGGAGGAGAGGAGCTTTGCGACGAAATCCTAGTGCGAGCCCCGCACGACTTCTTCGCGCGTCATCAATGTTTTTAAATTTGTTTTTAATTTTAAATTCTTTTATTTTAATTTTTTATTTTGTAATTAGGTGAGTTTTTGTTTGATGATATGGATATTTATATCCAGTATATCTATGTTGATTTTGCAAATTGATTATTAAAATCATACGAACTTTTCAATGTGTCAGTCAATTGTAACTTTTCAATGTGTCACCCATTTTATTCCATTTATTTAAAATATATTTTTTTTAGGATATTTCATTTATTTTGTAACATTTTTTTTACGAAAATAATTAAAATTTTATTTTATTCACTTTAAAACCATTTTATATTACATTAATAATATTTTACTCACTTTAAAATCACTTTATATCATATTAACAACATTTTATTTACTTTAAAATATTTTACTATATCATTTTATTACTACACTAATCACCACCATTACCCTTAAGTCTTAATACTCTTATTCTTAATGCTCGTGCCGAAAAAAAATGTTACATTATGAACGGAACGAATGGAGTAATAAATTAGATTTGTGTGAGCTTGGGTGATCCTTTCAAATTGTAGAAATTGTATATTAATACTTTTATATCATTTTTTTGTTATTCTTTTTTGAAAAAATTGAATAAAGAGGTATAAAAGTTACCCAAATGAATTATAAATGATCATCAAGCATCGGATGTAAAGAATCAATAGATCCTACGGAAAGAGAGCCACCTTTTTTTTAATGTGATTCATATGTACTAGGTTAATTTAAACAGAGTAGAAAAGAATTCACATTCACAAAGTAGAAAGCAGGGAATCAACCAACACTTCTTGAGTAGATAAAAGAAAATGGCAAACTAAAAGGCAAATCAGGTGATAAGCACTAAGTAGTAACATCTGCACACAAGTTACCGATGATGGCATGATGCTAGGAAGTCAATATGAGTATAATCTAAGGATAAACTCAATTATGTCTCATAAATGGGAGCTAATCCGTTGTACGAGTTACTCCCTCCGTTCACCAAGTAATGTCTCATTTCAGTGGTGACACGGAGATTAAGAAATCTAAAAAAGGTATTTTGAGTGGGGTAAAAGTTGAAAAGTATGGGTAGTGTTAATGAAATGTTTACTTTTGCTAATCTTTAATTAAAGTTAGTGGAGGTTATTTTTATTTATTTAATGGACTATTGTGTGTAAATGGAATTGTTTCTTATTTCCGATTTGTTCGATTTTTATTTACTGAGCTTGTTTTTTTACTCATCATCCTCGTATTTTTTTTGTCTCACTGACTTGTTCATTCTTTTTGCGTTGTGCTTGTTCGTTTTTATTTTTGTCTCAATGACTTGTTCGATTTTATTTACGGAGCTCCGTTTTTCTGTTTAATCGTTCTCGTCTTTTTATTTTCTCACTGACTTGTTCGAATATTTTGCATTGTGCTTGTTCGTTTTTTTTTTTTCCTCATTGACTTGTTAATTTTTTATTCTGTTCTTGTTCGTTTTTTTTTTCAATTACTGTTCGAATTTTTTTTTTTCCTTGCTTACTTGTTCATGCAAAACCCTGTACAGATACATCCAATGAAAATAAAAATAAAAACAAGTACATCAGGATAATACAAAAGGGAACAATCTGCACAAAAACATCACTTCATTAACCTTTCAAGTTCCTGATTACATAAGGGAATCAAATGAAAAACATTGGAGGGAAACAATTGGGGGGAAATTTAAATATATAAGTGTCTAATGAACTTCCAACAAGCTAATGGCCTTGCCAAATGCAACACAAATACAGATACAAAATCAGCTTCTAATTCTCTCTATCTTTCCAAATTAATTTACAGCATCAAAATAAAATGGAAGAAGCATCTCGAAGGCCCGATCTTACAGAAATTGAAAGAAACAACCTCACACATTGGCTGCTACAAAACAACAAAGACTTGAAGTTTCGCTATGGCACGAAGAAAGAAGCATGTCAGATTTTAAATTTGAATGTAAAAAGTGTGTGGCGCATTTGGAAGAAGGTTTGTGCACAAAAACAGCTTGGTATTACAGTGCATCTCAAATCAATGAAAAAGGGTGCAAAATACAAAGATGCATGGGTGCTTGATGAAGACAAAGTGAGAAGTATGAGTGTGCTAGAAAGGTCCAGCCTCAGAAAATTATCATCACAACTGGGAGTATCTACACCTTTGATGCATAAGTGGGTGAAATAGAAAAAAATACACCCACATACCAATACAATCAAGTCATTTCTCACACCACAGAATATGATAGCAAGGCTGAAATGGAGCCTCAACATGCTCAGTTCCATAAGCTCAAATGGGAGAATCAATTTTCAGAGGATGTATAACATGTTACATGTGGATGAAAAGTGGTTCAATCTCACAAAGACAACACAGAGATTCTACAAGTTGGCAGATGAAGAGGTGCCTTACAGAACATGCAAATCCAAGACACACATTCAGAAAATAATGTTTTTATCAGCTGTGGGAAGACCAATATATGATACAGATGGAACAATAATCTTTGATGGGAAATATGGCCTTTTCCCATTCATTTATGAGGAGGCAGCAGCAAGAAACAGTAAAAATAGACCAGCAGGAACCATGCTAACAAAGCCAGTGCAAGCAATTACAAAACGTGTCATGAAGGAGGTGTTTATCTAACAGGTACGTTTTTTATTTCCAAAATCCTATCAGACTTCATGCAAATTCATCATATAGGCATATTAACACCTCAAACTTCCAATGTACAGCTTGTACCATGCATCAAACAGAAATGCCCACCAGAAATCAGAATGCACATCATCATACAGCAAGATAATGCAAAACCACACATTAGCAACAATGATCCAGAATTTCAAGTTGTGGCACAAGCTGATGGATTTAATATCCAACTTGTTTGTCAACCATCTAACTCACTGGACACAAATGTGAATGACCTAGGCTTTTTAAGAGCTATACAGAATCTGAAAGATGAAAAAAAGGCAACTACAGTTGAGGCTTTGATACAAAATGTAAAGGATGCATTTCATGAATATCCAGTGGACAAGATCAATGATGTTTTCTTAAGTTTGCAAGCCTGTTACTATGAGATTATCAAGGCTAAGGGCAGCAACAACTACAAGCAGCCACACTTGGGTAACGATAAGCTTAGGAGACAAGGCTTACTACCAGAAACTTTAGAGGTTGAAGAACAGCTTGTAAGGGAGAGCATGGAGTATCTACAAGAGCAAGAGCATGAAACAGGTGCAATCTACAACCTTGATTCACTAGTTGAAGGGTTACAGCAGCTATTTTTAACAGAATAGGTGGACCACATAGGCAGTTTTTTGTAATGGTTTACAGGGACAAACATTAAAGCTGTAGTTTTTTGTGTTTGGAATGTAAATTGTCATTGTTGCAGCTAGATTTTGAAAAATGTAGTCTCAGATGGTTTTTGCATCATTGACTCGGGGAGTATCTATCCTAGGTTGCCTCCAAAACCAGGTTATCAAAAACCAGGTGGTGGCAACAAAGAGATAGATGTGAAGCTTCCAGCTACATCAATCAGACAACCAACAAGCAAACACAAAAACCACATGCACCAAGTTCATCATTTTAGAATCAGGGCATGAATTCCAGCATGAAACAAGTGTAGTACCATGTTCATCAGTTTTAAAAGCTATCAAAGAAGGCAACATAGAATCAGATTTAACACAAATACATGCTCATCATATTGCTCTCAAATCCAACATGTAAATAATCAAGAGAATCAGGGCATGAATTCCACAAGTTCATCATTTTAGAATCAGTTTATGAATTCCAGAAAGAAACAAGTATAGTACCATGTTCATCAGTTTTAAAAGCCATCAAAGAAGGCAACATATACACAGATTTCACACAAATACATGCTCATCATATTTCTCTCAAATCCATCATGTAAATAATCAAGAGAATGAGGGCATGAATTCGAGAATCACAGAATTGCAGAATCATGGCATGAATTCCAGAATCACAGAATTGCAGAATTACAGAATGAGGGCATTAATTCCAGGCAAACAGAATCACAGCACCTCAACATCATGTAAATAATACACAAAATCACAGAATTGCATCAACCAGGTTATCAAAAATTGTCATCACCAGCCCCAACACCAAGCATATTCAAGCAAATGCATAAGGTAAATGAGAATTTGGCATCACCAGCCCCAACACCAACTTAAATGAATGAATAAGAACAAGATAACCTGATGAGAAAGACACCGCATCAGTTTTCTCTGAGTTTTTTCAGGTGAGCAGCGTCAGCTGTTTTTTTTGCCTTTCTTTTTCGCCGGAACGTAGCAATCTCGGACATTAACCAATAAGCAGGATCATCAGGCGACATCGACTCCAACATGGAGTCCAGCTGCTTCGGTCCACATGTAGCCGGTCCAAAGGGCGGCAGAAGAACATCCACCGTTGTCGATGGAGTTGCAGGCACCGTCACAGCCGCCGCATCAGCCACTGTTTCAAGCACCACCTCAGCCACCGCCTGAAGCTCATATTCAGGCACGAAGTCGACCGGCGCTTCAAAGTCAGTTTCAGGTAAAAAATCGATCGGCGGTTCAGAGTTTGTTTCAGACACGAAGTCGATCGCCGCCTCAAGGGCAGTTTCTGGAATGAAATCGACCGGCGGCTCAGAGTCAGATTCAGGGATGAAGTCGACCGGCCCCTCAAGGTCAGATTCAGCCACAAAATCGACCGGCTGCTCAGAGTTAGAGGGATTTGGATCGGAGCAGTGCAACGTCATCGCCACCGGCAGTGATGGAGAGATGAAGCAGATGGGGATGGGGAGTAGAGAACACAGCGACTGAGAAGGAAATGGGAAGTACGAGGGTTAGGGTTTCACCTTGAATGGAAATGGGGATCGATAATTATAAAATTTTATAAACGAAGAATTTAAGTGTATAGATAAATTGAGCCACTACGGAATACTTATTTTTAGAAACATATTAATGTGAGGCTGGGTATTTTACCTTGACAAAAGTTTCCACAGTTTTCGCTTGAGCATCCTAATTAAAGACCTCACTCAGTGCTGCAAATATGTAGGCTTCCTTCACAACAACGAAAAAAGACAAAAAAAACAGATAGCTTATAAGTTGTTCACTATGTAGGATTTAAGAACTTCCAGTTTTACTGAGCTTATAAGCTCAGTCAAACACCCTCAAAATTTCAATTAAAGAAAGTAAAAATTACTTATATTACAAACCATCACCATGAGCAAGTGAGCTCCATTTCCACAAACAACTTATTAGCAACCCATGGAGTCGAAAAGGAAGAGGTGTACCTAAAGTAGGCCATGTACATCGAACAAATACATTTTGTTTGGAACCTAAATGGTGGAGAATTTATCGATATGCCATATCGCACAAGATGAGCAAACATGTTGACTGAGGAGGATTGTTATCTCCCCATACTTACATAGCATTTATCATTTCTTCACGATTGTATTCTGTAGAGAAATGAACAAGAAATAAGACCTGTTTAATATGTTGAGCACAAAAAAACTACATTTCATTATTAGTTAGGGTGCGTTTAGTTAGTAAAGTTATCATTGGAAAATATGGATAAGAAAAGATGAGAAACTTTTAATCACATGTTTACTAGAGATGAAAATGTTGGAAAATATTTTCACACCGCTACTAAAAAATGATATTATTTAACATTGGAGTGAAAAGGAGAGGAAAGGGGCTGCTCGAGAAAATATTTCAACCTGCCTGGAGAAAAATTTCTATCAAAATAAATATGTAAAAATGATGGAAATGAGTGAAAATATATGTATTTCATCTTGTTCCATCAAAGTAAACGCACCCTTATATTTATTCTACATGCACACGGCCTATTTTTCTCAAAAATAAATAACCAAATCAATACAATCAAGATGCATAATGTATAGTAGAGGTAGAGACATAGTGACACCGACAATGTGGATTGACTCTTTTCCGTATCCCACACGTAAATAGGATTCACTGATGAGGGTGGTGTCGCATGGTGATGGGGTCAAAGAGACTTGCTTATTGAAGTGTATCTTGTATGTTCAAAATACGCTACTTCGCAGTCCTTCGGCACATGGCAACTCTCTACGTCCCACCAAACCGATAATTTCACACCTGATAAACCAATCATGCTACATCATATCCAACAACATATACTATATGAGTGAGCTAGTGATATTTAATTACCAGAATAGACGAATAAAAATAAAAGTACATGCTCGCTAGATTTCTTCAACACTTCCCCATCAATTTATACTCCCTCCGTCCATGAAAATGTATCTTACTTACATTTTGTATTTTTGCCACGAAAATGTGTTACTCTACATTATGTATCATCACACCCCTCATTTTTTCCATTATTTACCAAGTTTTACCAACAACCCATCCAACATTCTCAAACATCCCAGGCAAGATTATAAGAGTAAAAATTTGAAACCCCAACTATGAGGCGTATTTTCGAGTTTAGCTCGAAAGACGAGAAATAACCTTCTTAATCATGCAACGAATTTAAAAATACTAAAAAAAGTGAAGAAATACCAGAATGAAGATGCTATGGACATGTTAGGTTATGGTGGAAACATAAAGAGTCGACGAATATCACTTCTCTCAGCAGTAAGAAGAACGCACTCAAGCTTAGTTTCATCAACAATATATATTTGGGGAGATTTTTCAGGATATTTAACATGGAGAAGACTCCAAAAATTCCACACCAGAGTTGAAGTTGTGGCTAGAACTGAGAAGGATTTGTCGTAGCCTTGGGAATGGGCCATGAAGAGTTCACGGTCTTGATCTCATATGAATTCATCATAAAGCTTCAAATAATCTGAGATGATCAAGTACTTTTGTGTGTCAGAATTTTCCTTGGCCCACTTCTCAATGCTCCTTCTCATCCATAATCCTTTTGTATTGTATTGTATGCATACAAATACAACAACAAACATGAACAACATCGTAAGTTAAAGCCATAACTAGCTAGTTTATATAACCCGACAAAATTGGATGGATAAAGGCAAAATTTGTACTCTCTTCGTCCCGTTGAACGTGACCTAATTATTTTCGGCACCGAGACTAATAAAAAGATAGTTGGTATAAATATTATTGTTGATAATAAAGTAAAGACAGTATTTTTTTCAAATAAAGATATCGTACCATCAAAATATCTTAGTTCCAGATGTCTTGACTGGAGAAAGCCTATCCAGACACGATGAGAGAGTTTGTCAACGTCGCCAAACGTGAAGATTCTGAGTCGGCCGCTCAAATGCCCTATACGCTCAAGTGTATCTAACTCGCAATGCGGTCGCAGTCGCGGTCTTCGGACAACGAACATTGATTGATAAAAATCCCTAATTCTACAGTCAAGCAATTTACAGAGACGAGAAAGATAAAAGACACAGGAATATGATCTACACACACACCAATTGCAAATACTTAACAAGAACGAAATATTTACAACATACCGGCAACATAACGTAGACCGTAATGCGGCCGGACTTTTCCATAGTGTCTTGCGCTTGAACTGCAGCGCAACGAACGGAAGGCACCACCGTTTTGATGGCGAGAGAAGCAGGTGGAATAGCTCGGTGCCGAGGCGAAAGACAGACGACAAACTCGACTTGCCAACGGTGACCATCGGCGGTGGGCTGGCCGCGAGAGCGAGAGTATGAAAAGACGCAGAAATCGATAGTAAGAAAGACATATTTGTTATGTTCAGTTAAAAAGAAATATGCAAGTTAGTCTAGCTTGCTAGGAGAGAGAGAGAGAGAGAGAGAGAGAGAGAGAGAGAGAGAGAGAGAGAGAGAGAGAGAGAGAGAGAGAGAGAGAGAGATTTAGATGCAGAAATCGGGTGAAGTACCGATATTGATTGATGAAAATGAATCAGATCAAGTACATGCATATATAAGTAGGTGATAGCAAAAAGTTATATGTTAAAAAGTTTTAAGCAGCTTGACTAGATCGAAACATTGTGGATTTAACAAGAAATTGAACATTGTTTTCAACTTCGGTATTTTTCTCAAGAATAAATAATCAATATACAAACTTCACCGGACAACTCAACATGAGTAATTTATATATAATTGATTTCTAATAAAGTATTTTAATCTTATCGATAACAAGTTGTCTAATGTCTTGCACCTTCTTAGTTTGTTTTACCTTATTCATCATTTTATGCGCCTATTCAAAAATGTAAAACTTGATTGGCCATGAAAGATTGATGCGCTTAATTGCCGAGTAGATGTTATAGACATAGTCGTTTGAAACGTTGAATGCTATATTGGTGCGGACGCTTTTTATATATATTTACACTAGTATTGTGGCTCGCGCGATGCGCGGAGAGCACTTCATTCATTACACATATAAATAAATATTAAGTAAATTATTAAAAATATATATATAATAAAAATCAACTTGAATTTCTGTAGTATAATTTTTGAACCATCTTAAAACACTTCTAAAATAGAACACTGATCTTATTTTCCCCAACTTTTATTCATTTTAATATATTTTATTTAGTATAAGGTATGCGTAGATTTCTTATCTATTAGAAGCAAAGAATAACATAGTTGCTAATACTTGTTTCAAAAACACTCTCTAAAATTTTCTTATAAAGCAGCTTGTTGATCATTTAAGCATTCCTTGAAGAATTATGTACTTCTTTATCAAAATACCAAACTATGCAGTGTGTTAGATTACTATTTGTCATGCTCTTTGCTATTATACATTCAGTTGAAGAAACTCAAATCAGTTTGATCACTCAATAACTCACACCAAAATAGAGGATTTGCATGTTAGTTTTAGATAAAGGGAAAAAAAATAATGGAAAAACATTGTTGTCATAATTTATAATTTCGCATAAAATTGCTCCATCAAGAACTTGTGGCACTAAAATCAAGTGACCATCCATTTTCTCGTATAATTAATAAGACGGATTATCCATGTCATGTAAATCGTTCATGGATATCTTCTCATCCTTATTCAACTCGTAATCTATAACTTTAAAGGAAGAGTACTTGGATTTAGTTAAAAATGAAAATAAAGTTCAAATCTTGCAACAACATCATTAAAATCTTCCAACATTTTTCCCTCAACACTATCGGAATACGGATTCAGTTACGGTTCGGAATGGAAGGTGAGTGGCCAAGGCTAAAAAGTAGCGACGTAACTTCCGGACTGGTAAACTTGTCTTAAAAGGCTCTATTTTCGTTTAGTGAAATATCTAATGTTTTCGACAATTCTTTGCAAATTTCTTGTTTCAAGTTTGAGCTATTGGTCTTCGATCAGGAAGCGAGCGAATGCGATACTTGCCCAAACAAAGGATTTCAAATACATCTCCTTTACGTTTTACTTTGTTAACCTTCCTAATCAACACAAGGCAAGTGTGAATGGCCGGATCCTGCTCCTCTGCAATTTTTGGCCCCATATTCTGGGTGTGCCATGGGGGAAATATTTCCGCGATGATGGAATGCACGAATTAATAATCTATGATGATCTTATGCACTCTTCTTTATCTTTTATTTCGTAGTACAGTAATTCTTTTTATTCTATTCTTGATATGAGTTTGTCTTAGCTTCGAATCCACACCAGGCTAGAGCGGATATTGCCTTCGGTTGCCCCTTTCGTTGCAATGCTACTTGATATCACGCGTCCTACGATAGACGGCTAGGTGAATAAAAGTTGTATCTCTGCTAATCATGAATCAAGGGCTGCTATGAGCTAATCAAGTGCAGGTTAGGTATCAAATCCGTAGTTGAAGAGGGCCTCTCTAACTGTGAAAAAAAGTGGTGGGTGCCCACTAACGGCCATTCGTGGCTCGGCTCCGATAACATAATTTTGGGATGAGTCGGTAGTTGGGCACTGGATCACTTCGGTTTCATCCACAAGCATCCAAGGATAGAAGGAGTGGGCTTGGCGTCCCTGCTATTTCTGAATCCGATTCAGAAATATATTTCATCTTCCTTTGTTGCCAAATCCGCCACATAAACCAACCGCTTGGAAAGTTGAACCTCCAATATCCAAGGGCACAATTAGTTACACACCAACAATGACGATCCACATGTCGTCAAACGCATCACAACAACAATTATAATCTGTTGCAATTGCCAAATTTACAGTACAAATTATCGGCCTAATTCAGTAACGTCAAAGTAAAGATGATGTAAATAATTAATTGTCTTACATATGAAACATTTACATGAGCATATCTAATTGTGATGATGTGAATCAAGCAAATAATTGTGGTCTCGTCGCTTACCTTGTTGCCAAAGTACCAACATTTCATTCCCCACCAAAGTCGATCAACAGAAAACTCGAACAATTGCCACAACTATTTTTTGTTTCTCTACAAAACAAAACATTTAGAGCATGAACATTTTTCCCTATAACGTATGAACTCATTGATTCAAAATTAATTTAAAATGAAAATAGAAAGCAATATAACTATATATGATTCTCTCAACACAGTGAGAGTTGTAAGAATATTTACTGCATATAGACTTAAATATGAACATCCATTAATCATCCTAACAGCCTCACTGGTTTTGCCTAATCTCTAATAGATGAAAATTTAAAGATATTGACACTCTATATATGATTCTAGATTCACAACAATGGGTAGGAGAATATGAGGCATCTTCGTACTATATTCTAGTCATCTAGCAATAATCAAGCTTCAGATAAACATATGTATCCAATAATCCAATGCAAAAAAATATAGGAGAAAATGCGTCGACGGACACCGTCATAATAGGCGGCATATATGCAGAAGGACTTTTTGGGAAAGATTATACCTTCGTCATTGGTGATCGACATTCTTTGCCCAGTATTGTGGTGAAATTGCACAAATTGCTTCATGAATTAGGCGAAATGGACTGCTTTCCCTAATAGAAATTTGATCATGTATCAATTAAAAAACCACTATGAACGAACTAATTAAAAACAATAGAAAAGAAGACAACTAACCGTAAATCGAACAACAAGAATAATAAGTGATTGTTGTAGAAATTGATTCTGAAATTGAAGAATTTTAGATACTTGATTTCATATAAATTAATCAGTAACATTGTAAAACAAAGTGAGAGAATGCTGATGAGCGGGACTTAGATTCATAGGTTATAGGTTTCCGGAGTTTTTGCAGTGGTTAGGCGGTTTATGGGTGAAGTTGTACAAAAAGTAAGAGTTTAAATAAAATAAAATTGCTCTTCTGAAAAATTGGCATAACGACATTGCAGAAAATTATAGAATTTTAATTAGTTGTAGCCAAAATTATTAGAAAAAGTCAAAATTGATGAAATTGTTCTCTCCTCACTTTTGTTTTAATATATATATATATATAGATTGGATGCATCTTCTAATTTGTGTTAGAAGATGACATATCGCACATCTAATGGAAAGACAAAGTATACCACTTCCCTTTCTTTATTGACAAAAACTTCTATATAGTCGACCATACGGTGCAGAAACATTTTTTTTTTCATTGATATTTATATTGGATGTATTTTATGATTTGTTGATGTGTACAATGCAACTTCCAATTTCGTGTTTGATACCATCATCATTTTGTACTTTGGATTGTTGATTGCACACTAACATATACTTCTACTTGTACAAATAGTTATACATCAGCAAAAAATTGACACTCAATCATAAGCCAAGATAATTCCTAAAATAACAAGATCCTTTACTAACATCTCAATTCTATTTTCTCACCAATTGTGTACTTCCCACCAATTGCCTTTTTTTCTCTCCTTCCATATGGTGTTCTTCGTGTTCTTCATATTCTACTACAAAACCAAAAAACAGGATAACTTGTTTGATGTCGTCATCCTTCATCCTCCTACGACCTCCACCTTCGTATGTTGGAAAGAAGGCACCTAAGAAAAAAAGGCGTACTAGTTCCTTCGTCCAGTAAAAAAGTATCATATTAAAAATACTTAAAATGATGATTTGAAATAAATAAGAATAGTGAATGGAAAAAGGTCGATGAAGACCCCAAATTAAGTGGATGATATCAGTAATCATATTAATAATATATAAGAGTTCTTTTATTGTTAGAAGTTATGAATTTAACGAATTCGGTGTCCATGACTGTGCGAATTTTTGTTTACGAACAAACGCATGAAATATGAAAAAAATCCTCATAATACTTGGAGGTTCATCATAACACAAAATTCAATTTTTTTTTTAATTCTGATTGTCTAGCTAGCTTATGTACCACTATGGTAACCTCCGAACATGCTCATATTAGAGAGCAACAAATGATATCACTGAGAAACACACGGTTCATGATGAATGCAATAGTATCACAAATCACTTAATTGGAAGTATGATATTATTGAAGCTTTATAATTTCTATGTATGATATATGATGTGGATAATTAATAAAAAAAAATTAAAAATGACGGAGTAGGCAAATATTGCTAGGATCGAGTTTGTGTTATGACTGAGAAATGCACTGGTTTGTGGCACTATCTGAGCTGCAAGAAGTACACCAACAATGTGGTGAAAATGAATCACAAGTTTTATAGCGATAGGTGTTTTATGTGTGAATGATGATTCTGCAATCCAAAGGATTGACACATTATAGTTTTGGGTATTTTCATGTCTTATAATTAAACTAACACTACATTATAATTTTACAAATCAGGTTCCTATTCAGTATTGATGTTTTTTATGGTTACAACAATGGTCAGTTGTTATTGTGGGACCAGGAAGCTGTGCAGGTAATTGGAAAGAGTGTTGGGTAGATAAATATTGAAAGAGATGTGGCATAATTGCAACTTTATTTATTTTGTGTTATCTCTCGACTACTAAAATCCATATTCTCTAATCTTAGCAGTAATTCTAATTTTCTGTTTAATTAAAGGGTGAATTATCTATCCCTAGAAGTACAGAATGCACTTACCGGAAGGACAACCCTTTTCAAACTTCAAGCTAGTAATGAGCTAAGCATGAAGCAGAATTATCCTTACCATTGTGAGAGAGTATGCACGGTTCCTCATATTGTGCAAACACACTCAACTATTCGTTGGGACAGTGTTGAGCCTAACTCAATGTTTGATTGGAATAAGGAGATCAATGACATTTTCCAGCATGATTCCTAGATTATTGATCAAACAAATGCGGAGGATTCTCCTAAGGTCATACAATTTATTATGACATGTTTTTCCTTAGATTTGAAATGAATATTTAACATTTTGTTTTTTTCTCAAGGTTTGTGAACACAACTTCTTAACTCTCAATGGGGTAGATGTTGCAGTTGATGGAAATGGAGAAGCTCCAATGCAATAGATGTTGCATTTGATGGAGATGGAGGCTGGATTAATTCCATTTATGGTAAGAGAAAACTGGAAGATGTGGGTGAAGCTGAAATGAAGAAGGGCAAATTTGCTGTGAAAGAAGAAGATGCAGAATGAAAGTGCATTGTACAAATCATTTGTTGGGGATGAAGATGATTAAAACTAAAATTGAAGTATTAAGTAGCATTAGTTTATTTCTATTGTGTAATGGTTCATTTTTCTTCATTTTGTTAGGATATAACTGTCCTAATTTTGTGTTTTGTCTAGACTACTCTGTTTAGTATTAAACATAGCAGAACTTCAACACTAGTTATGTTTTGTAAGATGTGTGGTTTAATTTGAAGATGTTGTTTCATATTTTGGTAGGAAATTTATATATTTCTACTCAGAAAACACATAGAAGTAAACAAATACAAGCATACAAGTACAATAAATTCTAATGTATTTCATCAAATCTTATTTTTATATAAATTAGATATTGAAATTTTTCTATCGAATTTTTAGCCTCATAACATCATTTTTAATGTTACCCTGAAATACAATGAATTCGAATTATCAATGTCAACATATAAATATATATATATATATATATGTATATATATATATATATGTATATATATAATGTACCTTAAATTGATAGAAATAATTACCTTGATTTGCTCAATTAGTAGATCTGGGGAAATAAACAGATGTGCGAAGGAAATTTTTTCTAATCAAGTGGTGTGGTTAAGCAGATTAGAAGAGGTGAAGATTGCTCGATGTACGCGAGGAGAAAATTGTTGGATGTAGGTATTTATATATATATATATATAATTATAATGTACCTTAAATTGATAGAAATAATTACCTTGATTTGCTCAATTAGTAGATCTGGGAAAATAAACACATGTGCGAAGGAAATTTTTTCGAATCAACTGGTGTGGTTAAGCAGATTAGAAGAGGTGAAGATTGCTCGATGTACGCGAGGAGAAAATTGTTGGATGTAGGTATTTCTATTTGAGATCTAATAATTGAGGGGATGACAGAGATATCACCGGAGTAGTTGTTGGGCAGTTGATGTTAATAAATTCTTAATGGATCTCTCTATTTATGTATTTATTTATTTATTAGACTATATTTCAATATACATTTATTGTGAAAAAACACTCCACCAACATGCATCAATCATATATAATTCCAATAGAATTTTTGATAATTAATTGCTAATTTTGTTGCTTGCAGATGATTCCTCAATAACAAAGTAACGTAAGTAGGGGTGATTGACAAGTTCATATTTAGAGCCAATATTCATATTTAGGTATCTTTTCCAAACTATAGCAATAATTTCCTTTAAACATCATTATATAACTAAAAGGAAAATGATTCTTGTTTTGAAAAAATCCTACATGGCACTCCTTATATTATTCCATTCATATTTATTTAAATTCTCAAATTTTTAAATTTTTAAATGTAAAATAATAGATCTTAAATATTTATACTAAAATCTTGTGTCCCACATCGGTTTCTGAATAAAACTTCACCTATTAAAAAGCCTATAAATACCTAGAATCAATGTGTATTTTCTCATCTTTTGCTCCACCAGTTTTATTTGGTCAATTTATTTATTAATCGGCCGAATAAATAACTATATTTTATAGTTTAATTTAATTTAATTTGGTCAATTTATCAATTGGCCGAATAGATAATTATTTTTTGTAGGAGTTTTATTTGGCCAATTTATTTATTAATCGGCTGAATAAATAACTGCTATATTTTTATAGTTTAAGTTATTTTATTTTGGTCAATTTATTAATTGGCCGAATAGATAATTATTTTTATTAGGGAACCAATTTATTAGTTGACAAAATAAATAGTTCCAAAATAGTTTGGATAATTTATTGGTTAACCGAATTAAATTTGGAAATAGTATAATATTTTTTTATTTAATTTGATAAAAAAAAATAAGTAATTTCTAATTTGTCAATTAATTAGGTAGACGGGCCAATTCTTAACTGATGAGTACCTCAACTCGGGATCTCACGTGATACATTTTCATTCTTTATTCTTATTCATTTTATAATTTTCATTTTATTAATTTTTCTCATATATTTTCTAAAATCTAGAATCCTCATAAATTATGCATTTATAAATCAAAATCGTGGTCAACAGGTCAATTCTGGCCTGAAACCATGGCGGTAGACGAGCCAATTCTCAACCGACACTCGAGAATTTTTTTATTTTTTGTTTTTTTTTTCATGTATTTTCTAAAATCTATAATCGTCGTCATCCATGAAATAATTTTTACGTTATTTGTAGTTGGGTTTCCAAATTTGCATAATTTATAATTTTAATTAACGAATATTACTATACGATTAAGGACGATTAACGAATAGTACAATCATTATTTTTATTAAATTTTTGGATCTATATAAATTTTAAATAAATTTTATAAATTACGCACTTATAAATCAGAGTCTTGGTCAACGGGCCAGTTCCGATGCAGAATTGTGGCGGTAGACTAATATAAGGATTTTTTTTCAGAAATGAACACAAATGACTAATTTTTTAATCGGATTTTAAATAAGTACGAGTATATAAATTTCAAACAAGTTTGAATAATTCTAAACACATTATCTCAAATTGTTTTATTAATCGTCTCCGTTGGAAAACGTAGAATATGTAGGAAAATTGACAGAAAAATTACTAACGATTTATCAATGAGTCAATTCCGACCAAGAATCAAGAATCGTGCGCGTAGATGGGCCAATTCAGTACTTGCGGGACAACTTTTTTTGTTTAATATATATAATTTTGAACTCATAAAATTAAGGATATTCATGGTCAACTTTTATCTTATATCATTGACTAAATAATTTTTTGAATCACAATTATTCCACTTAAAGTTTTGTAAAAAAGAATGACACCCGTGCGTTGCACGGGATGAGTACTAGTGAAACAATTCCTGAAGTTCTATTCTCAGTTAAAAAAGTTATTCTCGAAGCTGGTAAAAAAGAAAACGAATGTCATCATTTATTTTTCTATGAATATATTTGGAAGATGATTATTTATATAATACTACAATTTATAATTAAATTTTTATTTATTAAATATTGTGTGAATATTTTTGGAATATAGTTATGTATATAATTAAATATTAATTTCAGGTAAAAAGAAAACAAATGTTATCATTAATTTTTTTGTGAATATATTTAAAAGATGATTATTTATATAATTTAAAATCAGTATTGTAGTCAATAGGTCGGTTCCAGGTCGGAACCGTCGGGGTAGACCGGATAATTGTGAAGTAGTGGTTTAACTTATTTTTTTTATCTTAATCCTGTGTTGAATTCATAATATGGGATATTTAGGGTCACTTTCATCTTATAGACAATCTTAACATCTATAGTATTATTCGCTATCTATATATTTCTTCTCTCTCTCACTACCCGCTCCTTCTCTTGCCTCTTTTTCTTAATAAAAAGCTAGAAAATTCAGCTTAAGAGCCGCTTTCCTTTGAGAGAGAAATATATGTTTGCCCACATCGATTTTGTAGAAGAATAGAGCTTTAACAATTATCGAAAGTAATGAGAATATATTAGTTATAATTTTTAACAAACATAACTATATGGGTTTGAGACGTAAACATGTGGTAAAATTACTTTTTAATTGAATTTGAGATGTGTTCAAGAGATATAAATTATAAGCGAGTTTAGTAAATTGCATAATCGAATTATTTAACGCTAAAATAATTAACAAATATTATTTATTTTAATCTATCACATATTAGTACTATTTAATAATTTTATTAATTTTTATAATTTCCCGTCGATTTTCGACGGGTTATACGCTAGTTTTCTAATATACGATTATTAGGATTAGGGTTCAGGGTTATTGGAACCCTTATTCTACGTAAATATCTTTAAATTACATTTATCTTTAAGTTTGTTCAATACTCCACTCAAATACATTCTATCAACTGAATCAAGTCATTTTTTAATTCCCATGCCCGAGTCAAACTAGGAATTAAAATCTCGGACTGAGAGAGTATATATTGCAAATTAGTTAGTGGGTATGTCTCTCATTTTTCAAGAATTTTAAAGGGTAATATGAGTAGGACACTAAATAAGAAAATGATGGCAATATGAGTAGTAGTATTTAAAAGAGCAGTATGTTTTTTTTTACCCACTAACTTATAGGGAGTTGCATTTTTAGTCCACTTTTTTTTCGGGCTAACATTTTTAGCCCAATTTTTAAAAAATGACAAAATTCAGCCCGAAGCTTGTGTGGCACCATTACTCAAGCCCGAAGCCTATTTGGCTGCCACCCAACAATCCTAATCATCATTTTTTTTCTTTTTTTTCGTTTTGCTCTTTGATTTGCTGATTTCACGTTTTGTTGTTCATCAGCAAATACTTTTTTTTTCAAGGAAATCAACAAAAACCATTTTTTCCCCCCGATGAAATCAACAAAAATACTCAAATAACTCAACTTCACAGAGAAACACAAAAAAAATGTGAAAAACACATTTCGGTTTTTTTGGACTATTCTTAAAATCGTTTCTCGGACTGGACCATTTCTTGGAGCGTTTAACTCGACGATTTCCCCCCTAGGATATGTTTGCAAATCTGTATCTTATATATGGTCACCCCTCTACTCGTTTCATCTGACCTTTCTCACAAATGAAATGTTTAATTGATGTAACAACAATGCCCTTTCAAAAAAGAAAGAAAAAGAAGGAACAATTAATGCTGCTAATGAAATAAACGCATATTTTGATGCTTGACTTATTTTATTTTGTGCTTAACTTTTAATGAGTCAACATACATAGACAAGAAGTTATGTGGTATTTTTATTGCCATGTAAGATAAAATTAATTTAAAATTTAATTAAAATCTTAAATAATATAAAATATAAATTTGGTATTCATTTTAAAATAAATTTTAATAGTAGGCATTAATACATACCGCATATAGTTGGATTACCATTTATAAAATCAACCTTAAAATATTATACTATATTTGTCAAGTGAACGTCACGGTCCAGATCGATGTTATAGTGTTTTTCACATTTCTTTTATGTTTCTCTGTGAAGTTGAGTTATGTAAGCGTTTTTGCTGATTTCATCAGAAAAAAATGGTTTTTGTTAATTTCCTTGAAAAGAAAAAGTATTTGCTGATGAACAACAAAACGTGAAATCAGCAAACCAAAGAGCATAACGAAAAAAAGAAAAAAAAATGCTGATTAGGATTATTTGGTGGCAGCCAAATAGACTTCGGGCTTGAATAATGGTGCCACACAAACTTCAGCTGAATTTTGTCCTATAAATGCTCAATTTTTTAAAAACTGAGCTAAAAATGCTAGCCCGAAAAAAGAATGGGCTAAAAATACAATTCCCTATAAATTAGTGGGTAAAAACAACATCTTGCTCCTAATAGAGTGACCGTGTAGGCAAATTATTGCTAGGACGAAAATAAAAATAAAAATTCAAAATACAAATTGAAGCAATAAAATTAGGGGCTCCCGCCGACTTTACTCAAACGCCTATCTAACTGAAGTAGCGAAATCATCACGTCAGTGGCCGGAAAATTACGCTGACGCCTCCGCCGCTGCAGAATTTTCTGGCGAATGCTAAAACTCGCACTTCACATCAGTGAATTTTCCGCAACAATGCTGCACGAATTGCTATTGTCACTCGTAGGTTACACCGGAGATCTTATAATCGATGAGAGAGAACGCCGCGAATCTCTCAGCATTAAATTATCCCCCGAGGCGCCGCTCGCCGACGAGCCGACTTTCAAGCTCGCTTCCGATCTCTCCTTCATTGAACCCAGCGACAGGTACTTGCTCTCCTTTTTGCCGCATTTTATTTTGTTGCGAAAATTCAGTTTAATTTAATCATTTCTTTTTATGTACCGAGAAGTGGGAGTTTGTTTCTGCTTTTTATGTATTAAGATGGTGAATTGGTGATAACCTGGATTTTTGCTACTGCTGTCTGATTGTTATACACCATAAATTAGCTAATGAATTCGATACTTGCAGCAAGTTAGTCTTCTTATAATCTTTTAGATTTTATTGACATGGCATTGCTTCTGATTGATGGGTCGATAGTGATTTTTTGTTTCTGTAGTAGCTTATCTATGTTTATAACTTTGAATCTGCATTAGTTTCAATTGAGAGAGAAGTCACTGAGGGCCTATTTATGCATAGGGCTATACTCTCAACTTACCATCTTCGCGGTTTCATCACTATTAGTTGAATTCTTCAAACTGCATGTATATATATCTCCTCGTACGGTGTGTACATGCATCTTTGTTTAAATTGGTGCGTTGGATTCATGTTGTTGATGTGGCATTTTGATTCTGGCTGGCAGGCAGGTCATCGAGAGGGTAATTACCCTAGGTTTTTACTACAGGGAGCTAGAACGCTTTGCAGCTAAATGTCGAAATTTGAGTTGGATCAGATCTTCGAATGAGTCTCCTTTCACAAGAGCAATGGAGATTTCAAAAGCGAAGAAGTTGAAGCCTAGTGTATATAGGAGAGCATTAGCTAATGGAATTGTTGAGGTGTTGTCTATTTACAGGTCAGCCATTTTGCAGATTGAGCAGAAATTGTTGTCAGATTCGCTGCCCATCTTGTCAACTGTGACACAAGGACTGAATAAGGTAAGCGTTTGGCTTTAAACTATAATTATCTACTAATATGGCGGTTTAGCTCTCATTCATATATAGGTGGCACATTACTTCATTGCAGTGATTTTTTTCTTTCTTTGCTGTGTTGATTGATGTAACACTATTTGGTTTCTAAATACAAAGAGCAGAACAGTGAATAAATGACTGCTACCCAATATTCTCTTCAAATATGGTTGAAACATATCGTTTTCCTATACTTCTCTCTGCACTTGTACTAAACCAGCAGGACTACAACTCATTGCATTGTTAATGAACTTAATGTCTGATGGTTGGGATAATACTGTTTTACGAAAATCATACATTTGAACATTTACTTTGAAGTTATAATTTCTTGTCTGACATTCATTTATTTTCTAAATATAGTTTTAACTAACTAGTAAAGATATGTTTTAGTTCTTTGTTTTGCTGCCACCTCTTTACGAGCTTATATTGGAGATCGAGCATGATAATGTTAGTGGAGGGAGGCTTCTGAACCTCTTACATAAACGATGCCATTGTGGGGTTCCTGAGCTGCAAACATGCATTCAGCGGTATGTGTTATTTTTCCAGTTCTCTTCCATATATTTTAAACATTTTGACTTCCACCATTTGACATGTCTCTCAAGTTTGGGATCAGTAATGTAATTTAAGATTCATCTAGAGATAAATTATCACTTTTCTTGCAATGAAGAACTAGCTCTTACTACATTTAGTGGGATGACTGATTAGGAGTGAATTCTTTTCAAATATGTTATAGAGTAGAATGGTGTTATCATGGTTAGCCATGGCAAATAAACTTATCTTCATTTTGAACATGAACGTCAGAATCCTAAATTTGTGATTCTTGCAAGTTAATTATTAGTTCAATCTTATCTTATTTGGGTGATGATGCACTCAAAGGAAGAAAAGGAAAAAATGAACTGATGTTAGTATACTTTCCTTGTCAAGCAGGCTTCTGTGGCATGGGCATCAGGTCATGTACAATCAACTTATATCATGGATGGTTTATGGAATCCTTCATGACCAGTATGAAGAATTTTTCATTAGTAGGTATGGATTCTGCATGTGCTGTATTTATTTCCAATTCACTTGACAACATAGCTTTATAAATCTATGTTTATAAGTTAATCTTGTCCCAGGCAAGAGGACGCGGATTCTGAACACAACTTGCCTGCAGATACGATTGAGAAATTGGCTCGCTTGTCAACTAATGATGTAACTGATTGGCATATAGGCTTCCATATTTCTCTGGTACATAGATTTTGGTTCTGGTCTCAGTTATGCTAGTTCCTGTTTATTAATTCTGTAAATATTAAAGAAGATATTTGAAGCATCTGCATTATTTAGGTTATTCATATGATATGGTCTCTCATTTTTCAGTTAGGAATCAGATCTTTGTAAGTGACAACCACCCCACCCACCCACCCACCCACCCACCCACCCCCCTCAAAAAATAAATAAATAAGTAAATAATAACAGTCTGGAGAGGAAGAGAAAGAGAGATAATCTTGACACTTCTGTTTCTGAATTCCATGTCAGGATATGCTTCCTGAATATATTCCGATGCACATTGCCCAGTCTATTCTATTTGCTGGAAAAGCTATCAGAGTTCTTCGAAATCCAAGCCCTGCTGTCCAATCCCAGGGGCAGCACATACAAAAAGGATCACAAAGGATTCAAGGATCTATAGGAAGGCTTCCTCTACTGAAGGACTTCTCCCTCCAGACTATATTAGCAGGAGTGGAATTAGTTCCACAATCTGAGGCTGACAAAATTGAGGCTATGCTTCAAAATTTGAAGGTTTAATTCCTTTTATACATTTAAAATGCTTAATGGTGTATTTCTTTTGTTAGTGGTACTTGCAGAATATTGCTAGTATACCTTCTTCACTTCCCGTCTATTACTAGTTCCACACTTCCATGTTTCAAATGTTTGTACTTATGCCATTACATAATATTTCCTTATATTCTTCTCATAATTGTTATTTGGTTTGTTATGTGAAGGAGTCATCTGAGTTCCATAAGAGATCATTTGAGACTGCGGTCGACTCAATTAAAGCTATTGCAGCAAATCATCTTTGGCAGGTCCTGATAGCACATGTTGAGGTTCTTTTTATTTGAAAATTAAATAAATTGTTGTTTTGTTCATATCTGCAGCTTGTTGTTGTGCGTGCTGACCTCAATGGCCACTTGAAAGCTCTCAAAGATTATTTCCTTCTAGCAAAAGGCGATTTTTTCCAGGTAGTGTACTTAATTTTTTTCCTATTGCAAGCTTTTGTATCTTTGCCTCTACTTTCTTTATGATCTGAGAGATAATAGGTTGCCTTTAGGGGATGTTGTTGGAACAGATATACTAATTTTCCACGAAATAAGTCAACCTAGCTTCACTCATCTCTGTTGAAGGCACATTATTCTCTTGAACTGATCTTTATGAGGTTGTTAAAACTCCCAAAATTTTAGCATTCTAGATTTACTAGCAGCAATTTTCAGTGAGGAAGTTTGTTTTGGGAATTGGGACTCTAAACACAGTTTCTTATTTAAGTTGCAGCAGAAAATATTTCTCTTCACCTTTTGTAAATAGTATATTGAATTGTGATTTTCTTATATGATAGAGTTTTCTTGAGGAGAGTCGGGTGCTGATGCGTTTACCACCTCGTCAATCAACAGCTGAAGCTGATCTTATGGTTCCTTATCAACTGGTAAGTGTTTCTCATGAAAATCGTACTGAGTACTAATAATATTGATATGTATATATAAATATTTCTCAGTTCCTATTTTTTCACAAAACTCGACTTATTGTCTTGTGCTTCTCTAAACCCAAGAAACACTGAATTTCCATTTAGCCATCTGCAACATTCGATTGTTTGCCTGCATAATCTTAAAAGGAAATGTCCAGATAGATTATATTATAACTGGTTATTATTTCAAGAGCAAGATTGATAACATTATCCCTCCTTATATATGTGCATTTGCCAATGTACAAAGAGTCAGAGCCACTGGGTCTAGTCTACCCAGACCTTTTTCTTTTCTTCCCCTTGAATTTCAATCTGTGTATTCTTGCAATACTATACTCAACTTCGAAGATCATCCGGTGCAGGCTGCATCGAAGACTATTGGGGAAGAGGACAAATATTTCTCCAGAGTATCTCTGCGGTACGACCTATTTTAGTTTTCAATAATTAAACTGAAATGTACCTCTTATAATTCCTCCTTAATTCCTTTATAACTTTCAGAATGCCGGGAATCACAATGAAGTCCTCTCATGTTGAGTTGCCAAAAGCAAAAGCAAATTCTGATGGAGACTTGGGTATCCAATCAGATGCTTCTGCAGAGATTTCAATTGATGGCTGGGATGGAATTGCCCTTGAATATTCAGTTGACTGGCCCTTACAGTTGTTCTTTACGCCGGAGGTGCTATCTAAGTAAGCTATTCACCAGCTCAAACAATTCTTCTCTATTTGGAATTTTGGATTATCAGCTGAAGTAGATAAAATAAAAACTTGGTCAAAACATTAATTTTCAATAAAATATTGAAAGTGTTATCTTATAAAGTTGATTTTGTTGCATATCATCCTATGGCTGAATGAGCAACTTTCTGGCGAAACAGGTATCTAAGGATCTTTCAGTACTTGCTCCGTCTAAAGCGAACTCAAATGGAATTGGAGAAGTCGTGGGCTTCTGCAATGCATCAAGATCACTCTGATTTTGCCAAACATCACAGTAAAGGTAAAACCAATTCAATATCACAACAGAGACGACAGCGCTTTAGACCAATGTGGCGTATCAGAGAACATATGGCTTTCCTGATCAGAAATCTTCAATTTTACATACAGGTGACTTACTGAAAGATATATGCTTCAAGTATTTGCTTCCTTTGTTGAAACTTTTTGATTCAGTTGAGTTTTCTGAAGTCAGAGACAGTAAATCATATTGATCTAGGGGAATAAAAGTAGTAACCCACTATCATAGCCACATATCCGCACATCTTATTCATCAAAGGTTTCTTTTCAAAAATGAACTAATTGAACTTCTGTGTTGCTAGGTGGATGTGATAGAGTCTCAGTGGAACGTCTTGCAATCTCATATTCAAAATTCTCATGATTTTACAGAACTGGTGGGCTTCCACCAAGAGTAAGTGCTGCCATTGGTTTCAGTTTCTATCTTGCTTTTTCTTGTTGCAATATTTAAGAAAGTTCATGCTTAAATTTCAAACTTAAAAACTGTTACTAGTAAAGTTTGTATAATCTTTTGCAGTTGACCCTTTTTGTTTGGTTCAACTGCTGACCGCTCTTATGTTTGTAGGTATCTATCTGCACTAATTTCGCAGTCTTTCTTGGACATTGGCTCTGTATCTCGTATTCTGGATGGCATAATGAAACTCTGTGTCCAGTTTTGCTGGAAGATTGAGAACCAAGAGAATAAAGAAAGCCCCGTCGAACTGGAACACATAGCTGAGGTACTACATGCAACATATTACTCTCAAATCTATTGGCTATGAACATTGCACTACTAAGTGAGACAAATAATTTTGTTCTTTTCTTAACGCTCAGTCTTTCTGCTTGATTAATACAGGAATTTAATAAGAAGTCAAATTCGCTATACACTATACTCCGCAGTAGCAGGATTGCAGGGAGTCAGCGAGCCCCATTCCTTAGGCGCTTTCTTTTGCGCCTCAACTTCAATTCCTTCTTTGAGGTAAAATTTGTGCAGAATGGTAGACTTAAGTTTCTGAATCAGTCAATTTTAAGACATAAAATACCTTAATACGCGTTTGTTTGCATTGGCAGACTACTGCTAGAGGGGTGCTGAATGTTGTAAGACCTCGTCCAACACTTGCATCTGCAATGATTTAGGCTTCTCCACGCCTTGCAACCAAATCCTTTTAACAAAACTAAGGTTAGTATGCTACTCTAAAGTTAGTTTGTCCCTTAAAATCATAAATTGGTATTATGGAAGATTTTTCCGGATATTTGCTAGATTGAAATTGAAAAATCAGTTAAATTTGAAATCTTTCAAATTTGACTTGTATAATTTTATAAATGCTACAATATCTTAACGGACTCCCAATCTTCTTCCCCAGGAACTGTTGAAACTTAGTTTGATTGCTTTGCTCACTTTTAGGGTGGCCCGTGCTTGATGAATCGTCGTGATCTAGTGACTGAAAGCTTATCGGTTAGTCTGATTCTTGTTGTTCAGATTGTAAATCTTCTCTTCTAGAAGAGTCGAGGTTCAGTTTGCAAATTGAAATCTGGTAAGTGTGTCTATTGTTACGCCCGACTCCACACTGCAGTTGTAAAATCGAGTAATTGTGCAATGTCTTGATTGTGTTTCTGATGATTGCTGTCATTGATTGTGCCCCAAGCTTCTTTGCCTGTTTCCTCAATATCTATTTGTATATTAGTTTATGTGTGTTGTAACTTTTGAGATATGTTTGTACATAAGTGATCTCTCCTTCTCTGTGTAGAAAGAAGCAGATTTCTAAGCCCAACAATAACCTTGCTTCAGACCAAGTTTGATTATATTTTTTGATTTTTAAGTGCCCCCATTAATATTATTGATTAACTTTGTTTTCATTATATTTGCGTCTATTAATGAAATAAAATAGAAGATGGATTACCTGGTTATTATCTGATGATTTTGTGATTTTGTAAATATTATTTCTGTCGCTACTGCTTCCTTTTTTTTTTGGGAATTGTCATTCTGAACTCACTCACATCTCTAGCAGAGAAATACTCTATGAATGTTCTTTTACTTGCACATTGTATTTCTTAAATAGCTGATGATGCTAATTCCAAAAATTGAATACTTTGAGTGAGAATATACAAAAAGTTGGGGACTTGCAAAACTTATTTATAAAAAATAATTTACCAGAAAAATTAATAAATCTGGACTTGGGAGGTTTGAGTTGATGCAAATTAACCTTAACCTGAATTAGATTGATTTTTTATATTCCACCAACCACATGAAGTCCCCACCAACCAAATACGGTCTTATATTTTCCTTTTTGGTAGTTGAGCTCTGCATAATCCAAAAAGTGTTTGGTGCATGGTTTAATTTTAAGCTACAAATTCAACAAAACACCGCTTTGAAGTTTTGAATACCAAAAAATAAAATAGAAACACAAACAAAAACAATTTAAGCCAAATTATTAATTGGAGTTTTGCCTGAGAGGATTTCCACCAAGGTGAGGCAAGTGGAGGATTGAGTCCCAAATTCATGAATTTGGATACGAAACTTCGACTCCTCTTGACATGAGACATTTTCATATAAATTTTTCAGTGATACAAAACAATCTGTAATTAAAAATATCCAATGAACACAAAGGGATAGGTATCATTTATATGAAGATGTTAAAATATTCATGAACTTTTTAAACTTGATGATTATTTATTCTATTTTTTACTTTATTTATTCACCCTTCCTTCACGGCTGTTTCTTCGTTTTTTATGGTTTAGTTCTTTTCCTTTTCCTTTTTTTTTTTTTGAAAAGAGTTATTTTCCTTCTTGAACAAAAATAAAAATAAAAATTATGTGAACATATAAAATCATATAAATCGACAATATTACATGGGATTGATTGGGTGTGACACGTTTAAGAAGACGAATCTCACGTTTAGTTACATACTATTATTTGTCATGTGTTGTTATTTCTCGATTGTGTGTCTCCATTAATCAGATTACACAATTACGTGAATCATATATAATTGACTGCAATTAGGAAAAAAAAAAATCAAATTTAATCCTCTTTAACAAAAATTTTATAAGCTATTAAATCTTGGGGTTTTTTGAGTAACAAAGATTGGGGACATTATGCAACAAATCATAAAATGGATGGAATTGAGACAAGAGAGTATCTATTTATTGAAATAATAGCAAAGTTTATTATTCTTATTAATTTTGTGTAGTAATTATTATTTTAAATTTAAAGACTGTTTGTTATATCAAACCACATTATCAATAAAAAATTTAATTTATGTCTTTCATGGCTACAAAGAAAAAAATAAAAAGAATTACATAATTAATTAAAATAATAGTATTGCTTACATTATTAAAACTAAAGTGAGTATTTTTGGATCAATATTATGAAAATAAAGGCCAAAATCCACCAACAAATTCACCACCAAACCCCTAAACACAAAGGGACGAGTGAACGACAGCAACAAACTACTATAGCCCTTATCTATCAATATCAATATCAATATCATCATCGCCACTCTCTTCTCTCTATTCTTCTTCTTCCTCCTCTCAAATTCTCTCAATTCTTGAAAATGGATTCCAAAGTTTTCGACATCTCCGAAACAACGGAAGAAGAATCCCATGTAGCAGAGCAGCAAACCCATAATCAAAATCCCCTCCTCCTCGTTCCCGCCGCCTCCATCACTCTCTCTCTCTCCACTCTTATCCCCTCCCATTTCCTCACTCCTAAGCCAATCGCCGCCGCCGCCGCGCCCGCCAAAGTCAGAATCCCGTCTCAAATCTCCTCTCTCTCCAAACTCTCTCTCTCCTCCTCCCTCTCCCCCGCGAAACCCTTCTTCAAGTCCACCGTCTCCGCGAACCCTCTGCAGAATCCTCTCACTCTAAACCCTCTCCGCCCCTCCAACCCCTCCGGCGCCGGCACCCTCCGCCGCTCCGCCGTCGTGTGGTTCCGCAACGACCTCCGCATCCACGACAACGAATGCCTCACCGCGGCCAACAACGATTCGATCTCCGTTCTTCCGGTCTACTGCTTCGACCCCAGAGATTACGGCAAATCCACCTCTGGCTTCGACAAAACGGGGCCGTATCGAGCGACATTTCTGACTGAATCCGTCGCTGATCTCCGGAAGAATCTGCAGGCGCGTGGGTCTGATCTCGTGGTGAGAATTGGGCGGCCGGAGAATGTGTTGCTGGAGGTGGTGAAGGCGGTGGGGGCGGATGCAGTGTACATGCATCGAGAGGTTTCGCACGACGAAGTTCGGGCGGAGGAGAAGGTGGAGGATGTGATGAAGGATGAAGGAGTGGAGGTGAAGTACTTCTGGGGAAGCACATTGTACCATATGGATGATCTGCCGTTTAAATTGGAGGAAATGCCGACGAATTATGGTGGTTTTAAGGAGAAGGTGAAGAGGTTGGATGTGAGGAACACCGTCGAGGCGTTGGATAGGATGAAGGGGCTGCCTACGAGAGGGGATGTGGAGCCTGGGGAGATTCCTACATTGCTGGATTTGGGGCTTAATCCGAATGCGGGGCAGGTGTGATTTGAACTCTTGTTGATTGATTATTTGGCTGAGAATTCAAGATTTAGGTGTTTTGCTGATTTTGAATGATCTGTGTTTTTTTAAATGCATTGTTGCTTATACTTGATCGTCGTGCATTATTATGTTGCATTGTGTTTATGGTTTATGTTTTGTGGTTGCCGGCTTTGTGATGATGTTAGGGTGGAATGCTTGGTATTGTTAGATGTGATATGGTGAACGGATTAGCATGTTTTGGTGTGTGTTGATATGGCTTTTGACTGTGTTTTGTGATGATGATGTAATGGGTGGAACGCTTGCTATTGTTAGATGTGATATGGTGAACGGATCAGCATGTTTTGGTGTGTGTTGATATGGCTTTTGTATGTTTTGTTGTGATGATGTTCGGGTGGAACGCTTGCTAGTTTGATGTGATATGGTGGAACGGATCAGAATGTTTTGGTGTAGATGTTGAGAAATTGGATTGTGAATGGATAGAATTAGTGATCCTACATTTCAAGTAGAATATGGTGCAATTTTGATTCATGCATACTTTTATATCTGGTCTGCTTGAATTTGATATTTCTTGAACTTTCACATGTTGAGAGAGATTATATTTTTGGGAATTGAATCTTAAACTGAGATAGCAAAAACAAACCAAAAAAAAAAAAAAAGGAAAGAAGAATAGTTGAATCTTGAACTATAAGACTTTATGTGAATCTTGAATGTAGTAACAAAACTATTATAAGTGTTTATACTTTTAAACGGTGTTCATGATAAGAAAAGATGTCGTGTGATAGATATAGAGGGAGTGAGATAGTACTCTCTTTTTCTAGATTATGATAGAAGTCATTTGCATCGTCTCGTGTAGAAGGGGAAAACGGCTGCTAATGCTACCCTTTTGGGTGGGGAGACTGAGGCCTTGCAGAGGCTCAAGACTTTTGCTGCTGAATGCCAGACGAAGCCAAATAGTAAGTCTAAGGACGGGACCAATGATAGCATATACGGTACAAACTTCTCGTGCAAAATATCGCCCTGGCTAGCCATGGGGTGCCTTTCTCCTCGTTCCATGTTTGAGGAGCTGAAGAAATCCGCTTCAAGGTAAACAAATCTTAATTTTTCTCCTTCTTTTGCTAGTGTTCTTCCTTTTCCGACTATATATTTGTTCCCGTGCAGTCAGTGAAAATTGTTTTGACTGTCTGCTAATTTGCAATACTAATATAAACCTCGTGTTTTACAGCGTGATATCTGCTGCTTCTAACAAGCCGAATGGTGGAACCGACACAGCCGATACAGGAATGAACTGGTTAATGTACGAGCTTCTGTGGAGGGACTTCTTCAGGTTAGTCGATGAACTTAGTTTTTGAGGTTTTTGTACTTTGTCGATAACTTCTTCAAGAGAGATACAAAGGCAGTTAAGTAGACATGTACAGATTATGAAACTATCTCCTCTTGTGTTGTCAGATTCATCACTAGGAAGTACAGCTCAGCGAAGCAGCCGAGCCATTCACCAGCAACGGCTTGTACAGGTACCGCCTGAGCACGAAGTAGTTAAGAGGAGCGATCGATCTCTTTTGTATCAAATATCATTTATCTTTATCTGTTAGTTTCAACTGCTGGAAAGGGTATCTTAAGAACAAATGTCTAAGGACACAGCATTTGCTCGATAAACGAAAAAACGAGCGAGATATTATTCATACTACATTAGAGTTGTTGGAACTTGGTTTATTTTTTCCTTTTGCCTATTTTCGCAGCAGATGGAACTTGGTTTATTTTTTTAACCTTCCAATATTCAAGAAACTTGTTTGATCATCGCCACTTAGGATTTCGTTTACAAGAATTTGTTTATAAGGATCTCTCTGTCTCTCTCTACGTATTGGCAGTATCAATGTTAAACGCAATGATCTCTAAATATTTGCCAATTTCATGTATGCATACTTCGCCACGATTGAATATTTGATGTAAATAGATGGAAAATTTTGTGTGTTTTTCATTCCAAATGAGAATGCACATAAATACATATGCTACAATCTCTCTCTCTCTCTCTCTCTCTCTCTCTCTCTCTCTCTCACTCTCACTCACTCACTCACAGTTTTGCACTCAAACATTCTATCATATATTGAAGATAAATAACAACAAATCTGCAAAATTGCTCAAATAATGCCATATACACGTAAAGATGACAATACAACAAAAATAAGCCATAGCAACATGAAAAAAACAGAGGTTACCCATGCCCATAATCTTGGACCACCAAGCTCTGCGCCCAAAGTGAGACGTCTAAATACTAATACACCGATACAACCTACTGATGTAGCGAAGAAAACGAGCAACGAGAAGCTGAGGTCTCCGGCATTATCTATCCTCAACGGCTCATTGTAGGCGAAGAAGTTGTATAGCGTGTCGATGAGCCAAGGTACACCTATGCCAATATAGATGTTCACCGAGTTGCTACCCAAAAAAAAAAAAAAGGAATAAGAGAAGAAGATAAAAAGAACGAAAATCCAAAACGATTCCAAGAATAAAAAACTATAGCTAAAGATATATGTATGGAGACATGCATGAATATAAACATCTTGCAACTTATTTTTAGCATATGATATTTTGAAGTTACTGCAAAAGATGCTTAAAAATATCAGAAGAAACTATATGAACCTGCAGGTGATATTAGCAATGGCGGAGTCGGCTGTGACTTGCCGCTCTGCTGCAATCTTGCTGGCCATTAAATCCGGCCATGACGTTCCAGCGGCCAACGCTGTAAAAGCTATGACGTAAGCATCAATTCCTGTACATTGACGCGAGATAACGTTACTAGCTGAAAGCAGCTGAAGCAGTAGCATATGATTCTGCAGGAGATAGTAACCTGTGACACAGCTTATATTATCTGTAAGCTTCGTTACTACGTATGCTATCCCACTGATGAAAATTAAAGAGAAAATGAAAGACACCCATCCGTGAGCGATCTCACACGGAGGTACAAAAGCAAACAAGAATCTCCATGGAGCACAAAGCGATTCCCAGAATAACTTTGCTATCCGTAGATACGTGTTACTCAATTTTCTTGATTCCAGGCTCTCCAACTGTTGAAAGATCAAAGAAAATGATCAGCAAGAAAGATGCATAAAAGTGGATGAATATGAATTTCTAGAATGACTGTTGTCATGAAAGAAAGCTAAAAACATAGTACCATCAATGCATCAATAAACTGTTGCTTCCAGATTGAGAGCAAGTTATCTTTATCGCGAATCTTTCTGCTAAAGTGCTCCGAAGATTCAGCTAGTTCAGTATCTGGCAACTTCTGATACTCATCTGCAGGTAAAGCTTTCAAAGGAAATGTTAAAATCAACAAACCTAAGAATCGGTGCCACCATCACAGATACAGCATTATCTGAAAATTCAAACTAGAAAAGCAATGTAGAACTTATCAGAACAAAGAAACATGCATGTGTGAAGTTAGTTAGGGCAATAGGCTACAGATGCATTAGACAATTGGGTCACACAATATGTAGAGCTTAGACTGAGTTTAGCTGCTTCTGCACTAGGGTAACTGCACCGATATTTGATCAGTATGAATGGTGGTATAGTGATCATGTGTGCTGTATACTCATTTTTGGCATCATATAGTTCCCGATATTGGGTTTACAATTTCAAACGTGGGATAAAAATGATAAAAAATTAAAAGACAAGGATTTGAAGGAAAAAGGGGAAGTTCTTTAAACTTGAGATGGAAAGGAAACCATTTTAATAATTATCAATTAGGGAAAGAGGGAAGTGTTCATGTTTTTGTGACCTAAAAAGAGAGGAAAACAAAGAGAAAACAAAGAAAGTTCGATTACTGAGGCGTATCAGTGCCGCCTAAATGGACAGATAAAAATGTCTGCGCATTCCTGTTTCCTCACTCATCATCAAGGATTTCAGAGTACTTACCATAAGATGTGTCTCCATCCCTGCATGGGGCCGTTTCCACCGGTACCCATTCCTCTGGCCTCTCTGATTTTGCTCTGAATAAAGAATGTGACATTAGCAGCAAGCAGAGAACTGTGGAATTACTCTTGTGCTTTGAGGTTAAAACTAGAGCTTGAAGATACGAAGGAAAAAAGTATTGAGTACATCAACCAAAGACCTACATCGGAAGAGATAAATATGGCCAACGCATATCTTGAGCATAGGCATGTAACAGCAAAAGTCCATATTGCAACACTGTCAATAAAGCTTCCCAGAGAGTGATCACATTTGGAGTCCATACCTGCAATTTTTGAGTTATAAGAACCATGATCAATTAATATACCAGAAACTTGCAGTGCAATTAAGAAATTGTTGTGGTAGAACTAAGTATGAGGGCACATTACGTTATCTACGGTAAGATAAACTAATATATAGTACTTCTATAACAAGGCATTTCCTGTTAATTGACTCAACTGGGGCATTCTGAACTGGGCCAGACAAGGATCACATGAATTAAGTATGCCTGCGGCACTCAACCAGCTCAATTTGATGGACACTCGCAGAACAAAGTTGCCACTTCAATGTTTTAAAGGCAAATTGATTTTATGTGGGTCAAAATTCTAGTATATAACCAATAAGTCTTTTGTGAAGAATAAATATGATGCAAGATGAATTTGAAAAAAATGATCCAGAATGTCTTTCAGAATCAGTCTTATTAACCATAGTAAACTTGAACATTAATTTTCAGTTATTCCAATTCTTTTCAGGCAAGTTCGAATGAGAGAACAAAAATTCTACCTCCAAAGTTATATATAGCCAGATGTAAGCCCAGAAAGACCAAAAGAGTTCCACAAGCCAGACTCCAATATCCGATATCTTTTTCAGTTCACCAGCTTTAGGAACTACAACACAGATGGCATGGATGGGAAACAAATCAAAAGCAGCAGAACCGACAAGTGTTCCAGGACCTAAACCTGTCGATCAAAGGATGGTAAGACAATTAATATTCAAGTGGAACCAATGTCCTCTGATGAATTTAATATGCATAAATCGGGAAGGGTATACGAACCTCCAGCGCTCAATTGCCCAATATTCCTTATTGCATCAATGGTCGCTAAAGAAATCTGGGGAAAGCTAGTGCCAAATGCCAACAATGCGATGTCAGCTATGGTATAATTCCAAACCTTTCTGTGTTTGACAACTATGGTATTAGTAGAAGGATCAATCTCTTCGACTATCCGAGTATGCTTCACAACATTCTCCATAGACCGGAAGAAACGAGCAGTAATAGCTGATAATCCAATAAAACAGTAGGCAAGAACCACAAAATACAAGAAGGCCCGAACACCATTACCAAGCTTAGTTTCAGCACGGAAAAGAAAGTAAACCTGGCATTTCTCAACCCCAAAGGTATTGGAACCTCCAACTATGTTTTCACCGGTGCTATTACTAAGAAGGCTCATCTTGATCGAGTAGTTTAAATTTCAGAGACTGGGCAACACCGGAACCAATAAAGTGCCTATTCCATAAATTAAAAGTCATTACCATAACGAATAAAAGCAAACATTATATCATCAAATAGAAGTGGAAGCAGCATTAAGATTTAAGACAGCATCATTGCATCTGAAAACAGCTGTGATTCAGGTCTGAAAGGGGGAAAGGGTATAGTATGTAGGTGATCTATCATATTATACGGCACGAAAAAAATGAGGAAGACAACGAGCTCGTCTTGAACACTTATATACACAGTTGAAACACAGCTTGCCTAACAAAAAGCACGCAGTTATTCACACAATCAACACACACTGACGGTACGAAATCAGTGCTTTTTCATGGTGTGTGGTTCTCTTGTAACCTCACATTCCCTACAACATTCTGATTTGTGGTTCTCCTCTAATCACAAATCTATGTCAACACCAAACCTCATACAAACTAAATTACTAATCATCTTATCATGAACTAACATTACTCCTTGAGTCATAAAACAGCCAAAATAGGCTAAACATGATATCAATTATACTCGAACCAAAAATCAGATCAAATATGAAAAGCACCAATTAATCAAAATTCAACCATTTCAATTATTCAAAAAGAAAAAAAGTTAAAAGATGTCTAATCAGCATTGTATTCGGCTTAGACGATAATTCTCACTAAAGTTCTAACCAATTCGGTAAACTTAGTCGATCATTTAAAATACACGGAAAACAGCGTAAAATCTAGAGAGAGAGAGAGAGTACAGCCGGCGTCGTTTTCCGGCGGCGAGATCCACCGCAAAAGGCAAAAGGAAAAAAGAAAAAACAGCACTGTGATTGATTCTTCACATTTTCAACAACATTATTGCACGAATTGAGCTTGTGTTGATCCAATTCTGTTACTTTTCTCCACTGAAACGGGAGATTTGATTAGCAAAGTTGAAAATGTATGGTTCCTAGCTTACTGTAAATCTCTCTCAGCTGTCAGCTGTCGGATTGTGATAGTGATGAGTTCTCTGAGTATGTCAGTTAATGTTGCAAAATTTCATATCCTCGAAAAAATTTAAGTTATTATTTTACAATACATTAATCATGGAGAATTAATTAAGTAAGCGAGTCAACGGCCCAAGAAGAAATACATATCAATATGAATGAATGGAATATTTTGTGTGAAATAAAAAAAAGTAAACATTTTATTTTGAATCAAAAAATAACTATAGCATATTTTTTGCAACGAAAATCTATAACATGATACTTATGAAAATCCATTGGAAAAATATATTTAAACAATATGAATTGATTCTCCATCCGAATTAGCGTCATCATATGATATTGAATTATTGATGCAATGTATTGACAATTATTTAAAATTTAATAAATGGGGCAATCTCATGTCACTCATCAATCTCGATTTTGATTGGGACGATATTCATACCTAAATATATATTACGATGACTTCAGCATGTTACCAAAAATATAAAGTTGTTGTGTACAATACGAAGAGGTGGAATTTTTGCACAAAATATTAATGTGGCCTTCCATATCATTATTTGTTTTGGTAATAATGGATTCCCTTATTTTAACGTGATTATTATTTATTTGCACAATTATTGAGTGGCTTTTGGCATCTCATCAGGCCGATCTACCTTTCTTTTCCTTTTTCTTTCAAAAAAAGATTGACTATTTTTTATTACGAACGTACACATTAGGGGTAGAAATTCGGTTTCGGTTAATCAGTTAATAATCGATTTAATCGAAAATTGACGGTTTTCGGTTAATCGAAAATTACATATTACGGTTATCGGTTCGGTTATCAGTTATGAAATTAGTGAAAACGCGGACGGTTAAACCGATAATAACCGAATTCTTAATTCATATATTAAATACAATATTATTACTAATATATTACAAGTAGTACTCTCATCTTATATCTTAATATTACCACTAATATATTTTATGTAGTACTCTACTTTCATAGCATAATATTGTTATTATTTACTAATACTAGTTTTATGTTTTAACATAATCAATCATATACTATAATGCAATGCAATTAATTAGGTATCGTATATTTCAACAATAATACAATTTTGGATAAAATCTATTGCATCCTATATATTTATTTATAATAGACAATACTCTTATAAATTTAAGTGTGTGTTGTGTACTAACAAATTCTTAGAAAATTCGAATTCATGTTTATTTTGATTGAAGTTTGAACTCTTATTTCATGATCACATTCACATATAACAATTTGAAGAATTTTGATGAAAATAATAGAATATAACTCCAAATATATTTGTGGCTTGCATAACAATTTTATGTTTTATTCTTTATTTTTACTTTCCATAATTATATTCGGTTAAAATAGGTTAACCGAAAACCGAACCGAAATAACCGCAGCGGTTATTGGTTAACCGAAAATAATTACGGTTCGGTTATCGGTTACAAAAAAACGTGTTAAACGGTTATCGGTGTTAACCGCACCGATTTCCACCCCTAATACACATAGAAAATGAAGAAGATCCTCCATATCACTCGGAGGTTCAGCCCAAACATGCATAAAAAAGAAAAAGCTAGAAACACTCTAGTTAATTTATATGCTATTATACTCTTTCCGTTCACGAAATGGTTGTCACTTTTGTACTAAGTTTTCCACAAAATGGTTACCACTTTTGCTACTTCACTCACATTTATTGTGGGACCCTTACCTCACTCACAACAATACTCACTATAATTCACTACTACCTACTATTTTCTTAAAATTCGTGTCATCCACAATGTGACAACCATCTCGTAGACGGAGGGAGTATTAGTTTGCCGCCTCAATTTGTTATCAATATATTTCTCATACAAAAACAAATAAATATTGCATACTTCACGTGTATAATATTTAATAGTATCGTATACTACTATAATATTATTATATACTATTTATAGAATCATATAATCCCTCAAAAAGAAAAATACGATACTCGGAAAACGACATAAATTAGAATGGATCTATAACTATTTCAAGTTTTACCTCCACTTTTTAAAAGAATAAATTGTATTTATCATACCCCATTCGTCCACGAAATGGTTGTCACAATATGAACGATACGGGTTTTAAGAAAATAGTAAATAGTAATGAATTATAGTGAATATTATTATGAGTAGAATAAGGATCCCACAATAAATGTGAATGGAGTAGCAAAAGTGACAATCATTTCGTGGACAAAATTAAATAACAAAAGTAGCAACCATTTCGTGGACAGAGGGAGTAATAAAATATGAAAAGATGCAAGTAAACATTAAAAGATTTTGTTATATTTAAGCATAATAAAATACTCGCTATGTCACGTTATTATTGACATGTATTCTTTTTTAGATTGTCCTGTTTCCTTTTTTAGAAATAATTAGGAAATAATTAGAGTTTAATTAATTTGTTAAACAATCTATTTTACACCTTTCATCCTACTTTTTCAACTCATTTTCTATGTCATTCAGTATTCCTCCTATTTACCACTTTATTCCACTTTATTCCACTATTTACTCTCTCACCACACATTTTATTTCACTTTAAAAATACTAATAAATATACTTTCTACTCTTTTCTTTTTAAGTCCCGTGCCCAAAAGAAATTGATCAAGTCTAATGGGAGGAAGGGAGTATGAAATTTCATACAACACAAAGAAGAACCTAAATACTTAAACGTAACGAAATCTTCAACAAATTTTAACTGCAAAATGATCATTTGCTCTTCACAAAAAGCGTTTGAACGATTATGAACTCTTTTTTTCAAATGTACAAATTTGATTAGGATAATAAAAAAAGTTAATTTATTGAATCGAAAAAAGAAAAAAAAAAACCCCACAGGCAAGGCGAAAGAAATCCATATTCTAAGAGGAAAATGGAATTGCTTTCAAGAGAGCACAATATCTCACAAGTCACTAAGCATAGAAAAGCACTCTTGGCAATAAAGCTATACCACAAATACACTTCAAAAAAGGATCTATTGCTACTGAATAATTATATGAAATACGAGCAACATAAAGCAATAGCTAAAATTCCAATGTCACAATCTAGGGAATGCAGAAAAATTGCAAAACCAAACAACATAAACTGATCCAAAAAGAGATTCTAATGCAAAAGCTGCAAGTTTAGTCTTCCTCCTCGCCCTCTTGCTCAGCAATGTTGAAGTAGCGCAGTTCATAAACATTCCTCTCTTTGTTGGAAGAAATCACCCGAAGCCAATCTCTAACGTTGTGCTTCTTCAAGTATTTCTTAGTCAAGTACTTTAGATACCTGAAGATCAAATGATAACAAGTCATTACAGCAAAAATAGAATTTTTTTTTCCTATAGCATTGCCAACTGCTACTATTCTTAAAAATCAATATCAAGTTATATCATAATATATCAGAATTGCCTTGATTCAGAACTTTTACACATCCTTATACCCCTTTTATTTCTAATTGCTGAGAGTTAGAACTTTGAATGGCCAAAATTGTATGGTACACAAATCTTTGCATCTCACTTTGCCTTTTCTTACACTAACATCAACAGTCGAGTGATGCAGTTCATGAGGTGCAAAACTTCAACAAAAATGAGTACCTACACTGTTCAATTGATTTACAAGAAGTTATAACAAATTGTGCCAAGTGGTTTAAGCAAATAAACAAATCATTATTTCACTCAACTCCCATTCTCATGTCATAGTTTTTCATCTTGACCTATTTGTTTTGATTACAAGACTACTCATTATGGATCGGTAACTTTTCAAACATTCATAGATTATAACATAAACAAATGAGACAAGAAAAACCAAGATCCAAGAACATGCCTACATGTTTGAGATACGTTATCAAAATCATTTTTTGAGATACTTTTAACCAGTTTGAAGCAGAAAACGCCGAACTATCTCTAATTTTGCGCAATAACAGATAATCTCGAAGTCCTCGACATGAAATCCAACAGCTACGAGCAATGTACAGTGTTAACAAAATACCATGTGTTGGAATAAATTAGCTGAAAAACTAGGTCACCTCTTGGAGAAAGTGGAATCGGCGGTGACGGTGATTTTGCTCTTGTCACGAGTTACGGTGACGGAATCGCCGAGAGCGCCGGCTTTACCACCGACCTTGATTCTCTCCTGCAAAAACTTCTCGAGCGAGGCAATCTCCATAATCTTATCCTCAACCGGCTTCGTGCAATCGATCACGAAGCTCACCCCCTTCTTCTTCCCGCCTTTCGCACCCGCCGCCGCCGCGCCTTTACTCATCTTCTCCTGCAACCGATTCAAACGAAATCCAGTCAGAAATTTCGAGATTCTCGTGCGAACACGTAGATACTCAGCAGTAGAGACGAATGACGAGTGGAAAAGGACTTGAGCTTACGTCTATGGAGTCGACCGCCAACTGCGTGGTGTGTGTGAGAGAGAGAGAGAGAGAGATGAGATATAGAGAGAGAAACTGTGTAAATGAGAGATGGAGGGCTGCTGAGCTAGGGTTTTTAGGTTGAGTTTCCCGGGTTGACTCAACCGGGTCATAAACTAACGGGTCAAATCAAAATGGCCCAATGGCCCAATTTACACAATTTTAGATTCAATTTCTCCGGCCCATATAAGCAATAAAGCAATACTTAATTAAACCCAGATAAAAAGTTAAGAACGGAATTAATTGGAAATTAAATTTAAGAAAACATAACACAGTTAGCGGCAATTTCCCCACATGCGAACCAAAGAGGCGGCGCTCCGCTCTTCGCCGCCGCGTCCGAGGAAAACGAAAGCTACTTATCACCACCGGAGCTACTTATCACCACCGGAGCTACTAATTTAATCCATCAAGCTATGGAAACAGATTTATTTGATTCCGTTACCGTACCGTGCTCTTCTATCGCTGTTGATTCTGTATTACGTATGAGCTCCGTAAGTATTCCGAATTCTCGTTTTTTCGATCGCCGCATGATTGTTTGATCTCTTAGTTAGGGTTTGTGTTTCCAGAAATATTGTTATAATGAAAAATAAACAAACTTCATTGCAGGCTGGAGCGATCTGGGGTTCTTGTTGTGGCCCTTCTGATGCTAAAAAATTAGGTGAATTTCCACTTGCGCTTTGTTTATTTGTGTCTAGGGTATTTAGGGAGCTAATGAATTGCAAATGTGTCGATTGCTTCTCATCAATGTGCATAATTTTATTTTATTTTCTCAAATCTTTTCAAGCATTATAGATGTGGGAGTGTAAATTAGCAGTTATTCTTACATAATGCAATTTTCCCTTTGAATCTGAAGTGTGTAGGATGGAATGATTTTTAGATTTGTTTAATTGTAAACTATCATTGATTTGAATTGGCACTGAGTAATTCTTATCCTATTATGATTTTGGGCTTATGTTGATTTGGAAATACTTGTAGGTCTATCTGGCTGCTCCCGAGCATCGTACATTGTAAGCTGCTCTGCCACGTATTTGTTCTCTTTCTTTATACATTTCAAATGTTCTACTATTTCTGATTTGTGTGGCAGTTGCTTAATCTAATAATTCGTGCTCGGTGATTCTGTTGGCAGGCCAAGACTGTTGGCAAGTGCGGATTTTCATGTGGTAAATAATCGTTCTCGGGCTATTTTTTGTAACCGAGCACTCTGTTTATTTCAAGTAATATCTGAGTTTACACCTTTTTGCCAAGTTATGCTTCCAACTTCTGGAAATACTATCAGTTTTATCGGTTAACCAATGTTACAAAATTTGAAAGAAAGAGTAAAAAAGAGTTTTTGCTAATGTTTTGTGACTTCTTTGATCGGGGACAACAAAAGCACTTGTTTTCTTTCAATGTAAGTGGTTAAGTGCACAGTCCATATGCTTGTCTATCATAAGGCTTCATTGATCCTGAAAACCTCAAATTTGGGCCCTTTTAACAAAATGAGGAAATGCAGAAATGATTTGAAATTTCTCATTTTATTGCTTATAAAGCCGCTTGTTCACCTCTAGTCATCAGTTAATAAGTCTTGTCATGACTATGTTTGCCCATCTCATAGTCCATGATCATGATAACAGTTTGATGTTTACGTCTTTCTATTGTTTCTCATAATTTTAGGGCTATTTGCTGCAATATTTTCTTTTTCTCACTGTGGAATGCAAAGGTATCGGCAGCAGAAAGACTGGGTTAGTCAGTACTGCTTTTTTTTTTTCTAAATAATAAATAATGTTCATTCGTTTTTAATTCCATAGATATCTAAACCATTGGACTGTATTAGGTGTGGCATCATAAGTTCATAGCTGATGGCCACATTCACAATTTTTTAGTTTATTTTTCGAAATGATTGCAGGTTAATACTTTGTCAGCTGGTGTTGTTGCTGGGGCAGCTTTTGGTGCTGGAACCCGCAACTGGAAACAAGTTGCTGGTGTTACCGGGCTTTTCTGTACATTTTTTCAGTTTGTCCAAGACTCAAAATCTGTATGATACATAATCTTCAAGAATTCTATAAGAGGCAAGCAAGGCAACATGATTATTTTTCTCACATCTTCCATTCCCACTGACGGCTTGTGAATTTGATACTTGTTCATTCTTTACCTGATATACGGATCTCGAACTAGTTCTCAACTTGTGTTTGTGGTGTGATTGCTTTTCCTTTGAGTTTTATGTAGACTTTTCCCACAGCAGCCAGGTATCCATGATGATCTCCCTCCTAATGCCCGGATTGAGAAAGTAACGTTATCATTTCAAATTATACTGATGTGGTTACTAAAGACTAAAGTGTCATCGAGTGTTTAATTTTTGTTTTAGCAAAGTATGGTTATTCATTTCAAGAATTAAGAAGGGAAAATAAAGAATGCAGTAGTTTATTGTGCTTCTGAGGTTCGGATTTAAGCATATATGCTTGTGTGCTATTTTGCTTGCTTGGATTCGTTTGTTCGATTTTCTTGCTTCATTTTCACGTTACATCTCATTTTTTACTTCATCAGTACACGTCAAGTTTACATTCGTGATGGTATTCAGTGGCGTGTACTGATGGTGGTGAAATATGAGATGTGGCAAGAAAATGTGACGGGAAACCTTATTCATATTTGGGGTCGACCAGGTTAAATTTTGGATATCTAGAAAATTCTATAATCTTGATTGTTAGCTCCTTTAATGTATGAGAAAGTTATTGTCCTTTGAATTGTTGAATTGAATATGTTGGAAGTAATTGTGATAATATGAAGTAGTTGATCCATAATTGGTTGGTCGATTACCATGTGGATGTGGTCTGTATCTGCGTGTGTTGAATCAAATGTACATTTTAATTTTTTTTTCTTTTTTTGAAAATTGTACATTTCATTTTTCAACCAATTTGTTGTACCCTCAATCTTCCAAGGCAAAAACTCTGGTGCAAGCGGACCGCACCATGCGATAAAAAAATTAATTTAAAGATTTGTTTAATCAGTATAGTATTGTTCCTTCGGTGTCCATGTCAAAAAAATGTTAGTATAGTATTTAATTAGAAGTCCATTAATCTTCATCACCATAAAAAATTGATAAATCTTCAATTAAGATTATAAATGTCAATTAAATTCTATTAATTATTAGTATTTATTGCTTTTATACCACTTAAACATAATTTAATATTAATTTCATTATTAAAAAAATATAGAAAGTTATTGGAGGGCAGCCAATTGTGGCCCATTTTTTAAATTGTCATAAATAAGTACTAGAAGCGTGGAATTCTCTGGATTTGTGTAGTTTGGCACTTATGGCTTCATCGGAACAAGATAATATTTAAGAATTTGTCGAGATGTTGCGAGCATCTTATCGAGATGATTAAAGAGAGGTTTTGGTTTTGGGTATCGAGCTTAGTCCCTAGAGTTGCTTGTTATAGTTTGAGAGATTGGATTTGTAATTCATCATGTTGTCTTGAATTGTTGTAATTTGACTTGTTTTATTTTCGAAAAACTTTATATTTTATCTTGAGTTGCATCCCTCGTACTTTTATAAATAAATTTTTATTCACCCCCAAAAAAAAAAAGTACTATAGGGTTTTAGCCTTTTAGGCGCCGGTCAGCTGAGCTGATGATAGTTCTCTTGGATATAGGATGTTTTAATTTCTATCGAGTAGGCCTTTTTAGGGATATAAAACTAATACCTAATGTTGTTTGTATCGAAGTTATAATCATCGCCAAGGATCACAAAACTCACCTATATATTTCTACATTTAATAAAAAAGTTATTTGTATTTGACCATCTAGCTTTTTTGCCGTATAGGTGGTGGTAAATATTGGTATACAAATTTATTTCAACATTTCACGTTAGAGTTAGGTGGGTCTGACAATTTGTACAATTGTGTGGGGGTAGTCATTAAATTGTATAAGAAAAATGAATACAGTATTATGTTTAATATTTAAGTTGTTGATAGTTTAACACATATGTCTCGAATTATACATAACTAAAATTTTAATTTTGAACGTTGGACCTTTTCTATATATGACTATAATTAAAATACTCGAATTATCAGAAGTGTAATTAAAATGTTCAAAATTAATTCACACCAATATCATATACACATTATAACAACGATGTTTTGCTACATTAAATTTAGGCCAAATTGCAAAATAATTCCCCATCTTTTTTGAAATTCTAGTTTAAAACTAATCTTTTAATTTTTGTAAAAAAGATCTCCACCTTTAATTTTTTTTAATTATCTCTTACGTTCAATTTTTCTCCAAATTGACTCTGAATTGGACGCCGAAAATGCTTACATAGTAAACTAACTTTTATATGTATACAATTTAAGGCACAAATCGATTCCAGACTATAATTTTCTCATCTATTTCCATCTTTTTCTCCCTTCTTCCAGCATCAGTAACTTAGGAAATTGAGAAAATAATTTGAAAAATCACTTAAGAAATCACTCACAACGCCATGTAAATATTTTCGGCGTCTAATTCAGCTTCAATTTGGGGGAGAAATTGAACGTGAGAGATAATTAAGAAAAATTTAAAGGTGAAGATTTTTTTTGCAAAAAGTAAAAGGTTTTGTTTTAAATTAGAATTTAAAAAAAGGTGGAGAATTATTTTGCAATTTGGCCTTAAATTTAAATGATAAATAGTAACAATTTATGACGAATCAAATAATTTTATCACTGAGTAATGTCCTTCGAACTTACTTAAAACTGAGTTTTGGGCAGATTTTGAGCAACATTTCTGGAATAAAGACCGAATAATAATGAATTAGTTTTCTACAAATCATAAGACTATCCGCAATGGTAGTGTTTCTATGAGTTGTCTCTATGGGGTGTGATGGAAATAGAGACACCGTTGCAGTGAGACTGTCTCTATGATGAGGTGTCTCTATCTAATTAGTTTATTAATTATGAATATTAATTTTGCATTAATTTTAATCATAAAATTCGAAATTTTTATTAATTAAAATACAAATAAAAAATTGTATTAATCCAAAAATTAAAAAAAATTACTTTTTTTATTAAGAAACATATTAAAAATGAAAACTAAAAAAAAAAAAGAAAAATCAAAAAATGAAAGAAAAAAAACTGAAGAAGAAAAAAACTGAAAAGATGAAGAAAAAATAAAAAGAAAAGGATCAAGATTGTCTCTATGGGACGAGACAGTCTCGAAACAGTGAGTGCTGCACTGGACTGTCTCGAAACACCCATAGAGACAACCACTGCAGATAGTCTAATGCATGTCCTTAACTACGTCTTTTTTTAGTTGGAGGATTTATTTTATTTGTGCTCATATAAATTTTACTAATTCAATATTTGCTTAATTGAATCCCAGTTCCCAAATAACCTACGAATTGTCGAGAAGAGAGAGAGAGAGAGAATGGGGCCGGGGTCGTATGGCTAGAGAAAAGAGTGTAGGTGAAAAATACAATTGAAGGCAAGTTATTCCCCCAATTAGGATTCTTTTCCTAAAAGAATCGAATCGAAGCGAATAGTGATGTATTCGATTAGATTCGTGACATTATTTGTATATCGAATTAGTATTCGAATAGGTTTCAAATATTTTTTTCATTCGTATTCGATTTGGAATGATATTCGAGAACATCGATTCGAATCGAATATTCGGTTCATTTTTTTTTTTTGTTGATTTTAAACATAGTATTCGAATATTCGATTCGAAATGATACACTATTTGATTCGTAATTTTGAAGGAAATTTTTTTAAATAATATTTTACTTAAGAAACAATTAAACACTAAATTTAATAACAAATATTATATCCAATACATTTGTCTAATAAACCTTCAATAATAAATTCATAAAACATAGATACTGTAAAAGAAAAAAAAAAGATAAGGTTACACTGGTTATTATTTTTATTTTACTTTGGCTTTTAGTTTAATTTTTAAAACATACACAAAAACACACACACACACACACACACACACACACACACACATATATATATATATATATATATATTATTCCCGAATCAAATATTTTCGAATATCGAATCAAATATCATAATTTTAAATTCGTATTCATTAATTAACCGAATTAAAAAAAAAGTATTCGTATATGTATTCGAATCATAAATTTTTAAATTCAAATATCACAAATCCGAATCGAATACGGAACCGAGCCAAAATTATTCGGTTCATATACACCCTACCCCAGTGGCGGAACCACGTTTAAGAGTGGTGGGGCAATTGCCCCCCCTCAATTTTGTAGAATTACCCCCTAATGATACTTATTTATGCATAATATTTATAAAATTAAAGAATTTTGCCCCACCAAAAAATTATAAAGAGAGGGGCAAATGAAAAAAGGATAATAAGTGATTTATTTCCTTAATTTCTGCATTTTCAAATTTCATATTTTTCGTTATTATAGAAAATAAACTTGCTCATTTTTTTGATTCTTTCAAGACAATCTACGTTTCTCTCTTGTTCGCCTATTATACTCTATTCACTAATTTAGTACAATTTTTTTTACTATCTATTTACTTCTATTAATTTGTGTCATAATTTCATTTATAACAAAATATTATTTTCTACTCAAACTAAAATTATAATTTTTAGGCTGATAGGAATGGATAACTTTTGTACCGAATAAATATCAGTTTGTATCTATTGTTTCTAGTTTCTACAATATTATTATGTGTACATTTAAAAAAAAATATAATTGATATTGTACTAAACATACTAGTATAGAAGGATTTTGAGACGGAAATTATTTTGTCTCTAATTTTAGACGGATTAACGATGAACTTTGGGCGGTGAAAATAACGATGAAAATAGCGACGGAATAATGATGATTATCATCTCATGTAGTTATAATCAACGACGTGTGATGAGACAAATCAAATAGAAAATCGAACACCGATAATCATCTCATGTAATTATAAATTCTAAAAAGTTATTGTAATTTCAACGATATTATATTATTTATATTATATAAATTAGTTTTAATATTCTTAATAATTTGCCCCCCCCAACACCCGGGGGCCTAGCTCCGCCAATGCCCTACCCCCAATCCACCAATAATAAATAAATCGGAAAAAAAAAAGAAAACGAGTTTGATAATGGTCCTACAATTATTATAGTGGACATGGGCTCATGCATTTGAAGAGAGATAGTGGAGAGGAGAGAGAGAGAGAGGGAGGTGTCTCGAATCTCGATTGTCGATTGTTGGAATCATATATATGGGCACGTAATTCCACCAAGATTTGGAACCCATTCTCACCAATGTCAACTGCGACCAACCCAACTTTATAGCCTCCAAGAATAGCTTACTTTTCTCTCTCTCTCTCTCTCTCTCTCTCTCTCTCTCTCTCTCTCTCTACTATATATATATATATACATATTGTCTTCATTCCTTGCTTTTTTCCTTCCTCTTCTTGAACTAGGTATATATTTAGCTCAAGTGTGGGCATGATTTGATGTTTGGTTTGTAAAAGTAGTGTTTTTTTGTGCTGTGAATCTTAGCATGGATGTGCAGTATCATGAGGTTGCTTCTCTTTCTTTTTTCTCCATCCTTATTTTCTGCTTTCCTTTCCTTATTCTGATATTTGCTACTACATTTTGAGAAAAAATTGTTTTAAATGTTACAAAGAATTGATTTTTATGAGGATTATTTTGTTTGATACGTGTGACATTTGCTTTGCTGCTCTGTATTAGGAGTATGTAAAGAACTCCAGAGGTGTGCAGCTTTTCACTTGCAGATGGCTGCCCTTTTCTTCTCCAAAAGCTCTGGTTTTTCTCTGCCATGGTCTCTCTCTCTCTCTCTCTCTCTCTCTCTCTCTCTCTCTCTCTCTCTCTCTCTCCATGTGTGTGTGTGTGTGTGTTTCTCACGTGTTTGGTGTAAAGTGTGTAACTTTTTTTGCCGGTTGCTTGCTGTGTCAATTAAATGGCATTGATGAATATGGTTGCAGGTTATGGCATGGAGTGCAGTAACTTCATGAAAGGTCAGCAGTAATTATTTCGGCATGTGTTTTTCCTCCAAATTGAATCACTTTTTTTTTTTACCTTGTTGTAGTATGAGTGCAAATCAAAATTTAAAATTTAATTTAATACTCATTGTAGAAGCCAAGATGAAGATTAATTAATGTTTTCATAAATTCATCCCAACCAACATAGTGAGAAGCCATTCCTGCAATAATGACTTGTATTTTTTATTATAGCCAAATTTGGATTATTTAATTTTTCTTTTCCCTGAATTATAGTTTCTTGCTTAGTACTATTTCCTAAGTGCATAACTTAATTACATAAGAAGAAATTATCATATTTTGGTATGCAATTAATCATTAAAGTTTGAAAATCTGAGTTTGGTGGCTCACTTTGGTTGATTAGGTTATCAAGCAGTTATCTGTAAGCATCACCTGTCACTGATTCACACCTTAAATTCAAAAAATATATATATAAATTAAAACTTTGAATTATTAACCATGTAAAACAGACTATATTGACTTTGATCAATATTCAGAGTATATAAAATTTTTCAAGAAGGGAGATACTAAAATAGTGTTGTTCTGCATTCAAACTTTTCAGTTCTGATATTGTTCATCTTATTAGTCTTGCATAACTTTGATGGTTTAGGCGTAGGAGAGAAGCTCGCGAGCCATGGATACGCTGTTTTTGGGCTCGATTATGAGGGCCATGGCCGGTCAATGGGCTCCCGCTGTTACATCAAGAAGTTTGACAACATTGTACATGATTGTAGCAACCACTTCAAGTCAATATGTGGTAAGTAACCAATCTAATTTTAATCATAATTAGTTGAATTTGATGTCAATGATAGATTTTGATTACAAAGTGTAGTAATCAATTCTAGTTGTGAAAAAAAGAAACAAGTATTGATTGTTTTTTGCGTTTTTTCTTGAATTTTAGCGCAAGAAGAGTATAGGGAGCATCGGAGGTTCTTATATGGGGAGTCGATGGGCGGGGCCGTGGCTCTGCTAATTCACAAGAAGGATCCTAGTTTCTGGCATGGTGCTGTTCTTGTTGCTCCTATGTGTAAGGTTAGCTAGCTGCATTGTTTAGGCCTTCGATTAGTACTAGGTTTTGTGATCTCAACGTGTTTGCTCGTTTTTGGCCTTTTAGATCTCCGAGAAGGTGAAGCCGCATCCTGTGGTTATAACCATGCTAACTAAGGTTGAAGATGTTATACCTAAGTGGAAGATAGTTCCAACTAAAGATGTGATCAATGCTGCCTTCAAGGACCCCACGAAACGCGAGGAGGTGAGCTCCAACATCATGTTGTTGTTAGAAATTCATTAGTTTTGATTAATTTAAGACATGAACTGATGTCCTAGCTCTTGTTGGTCGTCGTGTTGCTGCAGATTCGTTGCAATAAGTTGATATATCAGCAGAAGCCGAGGCTGAAAACCGCGTTGGAAATGCTCAGAACTAGCATGAATCTTGAAGATAGCTTGAATGAGGTGTTTCATCATCTCTGTGTCTCACTCTGTCTCTGTCTGTCTCTCAGCATTCATGCTTGCAAACTGATGTATGTGGTGTTTTTTGGGATTTTTGTTGTGCTAGGTGACGTTGCCATTCTTCGTGCTGCACGGTGAGGCGGACACGGTGACTGATCCGGAGGTGAGTAGGGCATTGTACCAACGAGCAAGCACGGTGGACAAGACGATGAAGCTGTACCCGGGGATGTGGCACGGCCTCACAGCAGGCGAGCCAGACGACAACATCGAGGTGGTGTTCTCCGACATCATATATTGGCTGGATAGGCACGTTGATGTGGCCCTTGCGCGGCCTAAGGCTGTGGCTGTGGCTGTGGCGTCGCCTCCCGTAGGAAACGACGGGCAGAAGCCGCCTAGAGCGCGGTCGCGTATGAGGAGGTATCTGTGCGGCTTCAAGGGCCGGAATTTGTGCCATCACTCATCAACTTAGTTTGTTGTCTAGGAAAGCAGAGGGTGTGTTTTGTGGGCCACAACACAACTCATTAAATAAAATTCACTCTCATTAATTTCTTTGATTTAGGAACTTGTTGAGCGATTTATTCTTACTATACTACTACTAGAGTAGAGGTGTCAAATGATCGGTACTGCCAAGGCAACAGAGAGCAATTGGGCATTTTCAACCTTTGAATTAATAATATTTATTTCAATAACAAGTGAAAAAAAATATCATGGATAGTACTAAAAAAAGGACATCATAGCATGCATTGAAATAGTAGAACAAACTTAAAATTAACTCTTGCAACAACCACTATCCATATCAAAATTCACTTTATTATAATCCCAACCATTCAAATTATTACATTCTTCCCAAATTAAAAAGTATTAACAATAATTAAAAGCAATTGAACAAATGTGTAAGCATCTGCACTAGCTTGTTTCAATTCAGCTGGCTCACTTGCAAAATCATCACTGCAAGTATCAACATTAGTTAGAGCTGCAGATCCTTTTGTTTTTAGTGTACCAATGCTAAACCTATCCGTTTTCGGTATCAAATCCTTGCACTCTTGCAAGTTGTCTTTGGCATCGCCAAACGTCTCTTTGCATGTGTCGAGTTGTTGCTTGCTGCCGGGGTTAGACTGGGACAATGTATCCGCCACTTGTATCGATTTTTGTGTGGCCGATACAGCTCTCTCGAGTGCAATTCCAGCTAGGGCTCGAGCATCTGCCCCAACTGGGGCAGACTCAAGAGCGCTCCTGCATAAAGAAGGATTGTTCGATTTTGAACAAATGTCGCCTATCAAATCAGCTTGGCATTGGCTTAATAATGCTAGAGAAACAACGATTGCAACGAAATAAGACATTTTTTTCTTCTTTGTATTGCTCTTTGTTTGAGGAATGATTTCAATTTTTTGTGTTATAGTTTGATTTCGATGGATCCTTTTATAGTAGAGAGGTGGAAGTTGTGAAAGGTAAATTATGGCGTTTGTATCGAGATAGTCTATGTATGGAAATGATGTAAACGTTACTATGATTTAATTACATTAAATATGTTTATTGCGATTGAATTGAATTGAATTGAATTTTGTTTATTCAAATTGAATGGTTTGATTGCAATAAAGTAAGCAAAATATATTGTTTGATTACGATAATTACTTCCTTTGATGCATAGTTTTGAGTAATGTGGTGCCAACTCATATATCTGGTAAGATGATTCAGCATTTCAGTGCCGGAAAATAGAGAGATACATTTTTCTACTAATATGAATTTCTTCTTCTTTTTTCAGGTTAAAATTTTTGTGTTTCAATATGATGTCAACAGATGTTTTTATACTAATAGAGATGGCGAAAATTTAAGAAACCAAAATTATTACAATTTGCGTAAATCATTTTATGGGTAAAGAAATTTATGTTGATATTTTATAATTTTATTGAAATCCATACATGTCAATGTATCCTTTTAGATTAACAGAAAGAAAATGCAGTTGGAAAAATTATTGTGATTTGCAATAAAATAGTCATAATTTAGGCTGACTGAATTGTTGGAACATGACAATCAATTTCCTTAGCTTAATGCAGTAAATTATTGCAATTTGCTCTACTGCTGCATAATAGGTTAGATACATAATAATACTATTAAGTTCTTACAATCTTGATTTAAACACCTACAATACCTGCAATATTTTATTAGAGTAGCAAAAGAGAACCGCCACAGAAATATATATGAAGATATAAACTTGAGTTCATCAAGTAGTGTTTGCATATAGAAATATACGGGGATGCGATATCACAGATGGTACAAGAGTCAACAATCCAATGTCCAAATTGATGATAGTATCGACCATGAAATTGTAATGTGCATTGTAGTACAATTTAACAAATTAGAGCATGCATCTAATATGAATAATTGAATACATATATTTAAAAATATGCGACCAAAATTGAGTTTTATTGGGCCGACGCCAGGCCTATTAATTGGACTTTTTGGGCTGGGCTGGGCTGAGTAAGTGGGGCTAAATTCGTTTGGCCGTCAATGAGCCGTCAATAATGTACAATTAACTAAAGACCGTCGATAATTTACATACTATAATTTAAAAAGATAATCGACAAAGACCGAGAATTTATATGTTATTTAACCTTTAAATTTATATGGCAGCGGTTAAGTTAATAATAATTCTCTGCCAAATTGAAAAATTCAGGGGTTTATCAAAACCCTTGCTCGCAACCAAAATCCTAAGGTGAGTTCTTCATTATTTGATCTCTCTCGATTAATTTTTCCTTGACGCCCTAAAATTTATGGTAAGTAGATGTAAACGACATGTTTTACTTTCAAGTCTGAGTAGTTTATACTCGAAAACATCATGTTAGTTATTAATTAATTTATCATCTATTGGTTGCTAGGTGCTCATCAACTGCCGTAACAACAAATTAAAAAGCTTTTGGGCCATGTTAGGGCGTTTGAGCGACACTGCAACATGGTGTTGGAAAATGTTTTCTAGTCGGGATTAATGTTTTCTCATAGGATTTTGTATCATATTAGATTTTTGTATCATTATGTCATCTAAGTTTGCAAATTCCTTGGTTAGGTGCCGAAGACTGGGAAAGGCAAGAAGAAAGCTCTTCCAGTTAACAAGGATCGTTTTATTAGCTAGTAACATGTTTCTTCGTGGAGATTCCGTGATCATTGTCTTCAGACATCCCAAGTAGAAGCTATTATTAGCCTTATCTCACAGACACGATTCACTGGTAGTCTGTAGTTCCATTTTGATGCGTAATGTGTTCGATTATAGACCCTTAAAGCACAAATTCCATCTATATGCTTGAAAATTATGTGCTTGGTTCAGTTTGATGTATTTGGTGAATTTTCTATTTTCATACACTTTTTTTGCCTGTGAGTTTTGAGGTCTGCGATGTTCCTTCTATAACTGGTCACTGCTGCATCCTTTGTTAAACTTTTGATGCTTTTGAAGTTTACAACCTAAATCTCTTATTTGATGCAGGTGTTTTGCACGTGGACGAAGGTGTATAGTTTCTTTAGCCTACAACGATTGTGATGCGATGGTTTTATTATTTTGCACCTAGTCCTTGCACCCTCTCGGTGAAGCTCCGTATGCATTTGTAACAGACTCAAAAAAAAACTTCTCAACAATATATAGTATGCTATACTTGGTGATTCTTAGTTATATTACTCTCATGTATCTGTGATACGCGTAATGCTAGCCTAGTTTCATTTCATTATTCGGCATGGCTTTTTAATATGGATGATGAATAGGGGGTGTATACGAGTCGAGCTGAGGTGAACACTCGCAGCCTCGAGCTCGGTTCGTTTGAAAATTATAAGGCTCGAGCTCGATTCAAACTTTGTATTTTGAGCTCGAGCTCGGCTCGACCGGTAACAATCAAGCTCGAGCTCTATTCAAGCTTGGCTTGCTATACATTCGTTTGGACCGAGCTCGAGCTCGATTCGATAAACTAAAAATTATAAATTTTATTAATTTATATATAAACTAAATAATACATATTACAAGTATTAAAAATTTTGTCAACATGTTCGTAAATCTTCTAAACGAACATGTTCTTGAGCATCGTTTAGAAGATTCGCGAACATGCTCGGTAGCTCATTTAGCATCGAATCGAACGTGTTCACAACCCTCACGAGCCGAATATAGGTAAGCTTGTGTTCAGCTTGAAAAAGATATTGAGCTTAGTTTGAGGCTCGAGCTTGGCTTATTTAGTAAACGAACAAATTTTGAATGAGCAAAGAAGATGGACTGTTTTAGCCCCTGTTTTTTTGGAAATATTCTACTTGGACTGTTTTAGCCCCTGTTTTTTTGGAAATATTCTACTTGTTTACATGGATGACCCACCCGGACTATCTGTGATTCTGTATGACATAAAGTCATAAATATTAAACAAACAATGAAACTTTTAGGTTAATTGAATGTATTTGTTTTGTATCTCTTAAAAAAACGAATTTATTTTATGTCGGTGAGCTCATGAAACATATACATTAAGGCACGTTGAGACCATATTATGCGCTAATTGTGAATCGGATTCGATTTCTATAACGTGGAGAGATGATCCCTTTACAAAATTCTAAAGAGAGAAAATATATATAATAATGCGCTTATTTATCCAAAATTTATAAAGATACTTTATGTCGAAAGTAAACGCGTCTACAGAAGGTTTTAAAATGGCAAACAATGAGGGTAAAAAGAAAAAGAAAAAGGAGTAAAAGCATAATAGTAATTTCACAAAATAACCTCTAGGAGCTAGCTAACATGCAGAAGAATCATGGGCCAAACCAAACATGTCAATGCTTTGCTTTCTCTCTCATGCCATCATAGATTCAGAGCAAGGGGCATGCAACAGTCAAGCAACTCTCTTCCATCTTCCCCCCCGGCTGCGAGCTACTCATGGATTATAAACTCTATGCCGAGGTCGCGACTTCTTGCTTGTGGTCGCCGAAGATTCGTTGCCTGAAATCGGAGACCATCATCGGGAGCCCCTTACGGAGTGCAATCTTGGGCTCCCATCCAAGCAGCTCCTTCGCCTTGTTGATGTCGGGCTTCCTCTTGTGCGGGTCATCCTCTGTGTTTGGCTTGAACTCGATCTTTGCATTTGGATCAATAGTCTCTTGTACCACCTACACCATCAAAATCATGCAATGACAAATCAATTCAACTACTCTTATATGCATGTAAAAAGATCTACACAGGAAACAGGGATGTCGATTTGTCGACATACCTGAGCAAGTTCGAGCATGGTAAACTCGCCCGGGTTACCAAGATTGAAAGGTCCGACGTGCTCTCCTTCCATCAAGCGCATCAGTCCCTCGACCTTAACATTCATAAGATGATATGTTTAACATAGTTAGATTGTAATATGTCATTTCTAGCTTAGGTTTGAAACTCATGTTTTCGACAAGATCCACTTTCCTAATGTGGTCTACCTAAATGCTAAACCATTCTTAATGTAAACACAGAACAAGATTTTATCTCTAACACTACATCACAATATAGTTCAAATTCAAATTGCATTTTGCTACAATAACATTTGACAAACAATAAATATAAAAAAATATTCTGAAAATGGTTTACCAGATCAGAAACAAACTGAAAACTTCTTGTCTGCTTTCCATCACCATAAACAGTCAATGGCTCCTTCCTCAAAGCCTGCCAACCACAACCATAATTATATAAGTCCACAATTTCTGCATATTAATCATAAATAAATTTCTTTACAAAAAGATACAAATGTACCACATTTTACCTGAGCAACAAAGTTGCTAACAACACGACCATCATCGATACACATACGAGGACCATACGTGTTAAAGATCCTAGCAATCCTAACCTGCACAATTATTTTGTAACGGAGAAAACATTAATCATGAGTTATAATAAGCACAAAACATGAGTACGCCTAATTTAAGGAAGAATGGGTTGTCCTAATCACGTGTACCAAACATGAAAATGCAAACACAAAAAAGAAAAGGAAAGAAAGCAATATATTGCCCTATTTTATGCATATATTATGGTCCCACCAATTTTCATTTTTTGGGGGGATTTAATAAATGAATATAATTTCACATTAAACATGAAAATGCAAACACATATAAAAGAAAAGGAAAGAAAGCAAATATACTGTCATAATTTATGCAGATATCATGGTCCCAATTTGCAAATTTTTCTTTTTTGGCGGGATTTAATAAATAAATATAAATAACATTAATGGGAAAAAGGAGAAATTAAATTTATACCTCAACGCCAGCACCTCTGTGATAATCCATTGTCAACGTTTCAGCAGTCCTTTTTCCCTCGTCGTAGCAACTTCGGACACCTGTCCACGTCAATTACCAACAATTTATTATTTCTTCATTTATTATTATTACTAGTATATTACATTTTCATAGACAGACAAACACACTCTGCCACCTCCCTCCAACAAACTGTTTGAGATTTACGTTACAAATAGTATCACAGATTTTTTTCACTGATTTGTTAAAGTGACCAAAATGCCCTCCGGCAGCCCTCGTTATTTTAATTAAGAGCGTGGGGTTAACTAAACAGTGTACTAAACAAGCAAACAGCCCCCGCCCTACCACCACCCACCTCCACCAACCGCCGTGAACCAAAGGTGGTGGAAAAAAAAAGAGAAATTAAAAAAGAAAAAAGAAAAAAATTCAAGTCGGCGTGGCCCCACGTGCTCGCGAAGATATTTATTTCAATTTAATAAAAAAATAAAAACAGATCGCGTCAGGTCAAAAGGGACGAACTCCCAACCCCACTAACGACTCACACGTGGCGTCACAACTGCGGGAATCCCCGGGGCACACGTTAGCCACGACGCCAAGCCGCGAGCTAACGTGCACCGCCCGACCAGAACCCGTCGCGCCTTAACTTGCGCTACTGTTCTGTTCTGTTCTGCTCTTACATCGGAATTTAAAAAAAAAAAAAAAAAGAAGAAGATGTTGTAATAAGGAATCACGCACCGATTGGATTGACGTTGCCCCAGTAGGTCTCGACTTGTGGATGCTGCAGCGGATCTCCGTACACCTCGCTGGTGCTCGTTAGCAAAAACCGCGCACCGACTCTCTTCGCCAGTCCCAGCATGTTCAACGTTCCGACCACATTCGTCTTGTAAGAAATCCCAAATTAAGGATTCTCACAAATTTTCACCAAAATGAAATAAAATATAATAATAATATACTGTGCGAACCAAAAATCGGAACGAAAATTTACGAGAAATTAAAAAAAAAAAAAAATTGAGTAAAATGGAAGAAGGCGAAATTGAAGGGGAAAAAGGATATGATTGTCTTAACAGGATTGTGCTTGTAATGAACGGGGGAAGCGGGGCACGCGAGATGGTAGATCTGGTCGACTTCCAAAAGGAGGGGCTCGACGACGTCGTGTCGAATCAGCTCGAACCTCGGATTTCCGAAGTGGTGGACGACGTTCTCTTTTCTGCCGGTGAAGAAATTATCGACGACAATCACACTGTCGCCCCTAGCGATGAGGCGATCCACGAGATGGCTGCCGACGAAGCCGGCGCCGCCGGTGACGACGATGCGGAGGCCCTTGCGCTTGAGGCCGAGGGGGATTTTGCCGACCGAGTTGATGCCGAAGCCGGTCGCGAGGTGGCCGTTCTGGTACATGGATCGGTGTGAGTGGGACTGAGTCAACTCGGAGGGGATGTACGAGTTGTACGAGTCGGCGATCGGCGCGCGGGGGTTGGAGGAGGAGGAGGGGATGACGGTGAAGAAGAGCGTGGCGATGGCAATGCCGACGAGGACGAAGACGAGGCGCTGCTCGCGGAGGACGTAGCGAATCGGCCGAGTCACGCTCAGCCACGGCTTCGGCGGCTTCGGCGAGTAGTGCTCGCTCACCGGTTGCGACTCGTGGCCGCGGAATGTCAACTCGGACGCCATTTCCCTTTTTTTTTTTTTGGAATTTAGATCAAGATCGAACTGTGCGTGAAGGATTGAATCTCAATGAGATCGAATGAGAATGGGTGGGATACGGCGCCGTTTTATGGCGCAGTGCGTGTGCTGTGTGAGGGCGGAGAGTGAAGAGTTTTTCGTCAACCCGCCGGCGCGTGTGGAGCGTGGGGTTGAAGAGTGATGGGGGTTCAAGGTGTGAGAAGGGGTGCAGTTTAAAAAGGGCTGATTTGGTTTTATGATATTACACAATTGTCCCTACGGGTGTAATTTTGTTTGCGGCAATTTGAGGCCTAGTGTTTAAAGTTTAATAATCATTCGCTAATGTACCCTTTCAAAAATATTGTTCACTTATTTACAGTTAAGAAGAAGCTTAATGTTTTCTCCTCAAACAAAAGACAAAAAGAAAAAAAGAAGATTAATGTTTTCCTTTCAGAAAAGAGGCATTTTGGGGTTTGGGCTCTATTTTACTGGGCTGCGTTTCAGACCCGCGATTTCAACTAATATAGGAGTATTATATATATACAAAATACTCGTTTGATAAATATAATGATAATATATAGGGTAATTCTAAACATAGCCTCCATTTTACTCTTCATAGCCTCCTATTTAAATATAACAATTATACAATTTTGCCCCTAAAAATTAAGTACAACATAAATTCTAAAATAATATAAATAAATCTACTGGTATGCTATAGCCCCCCAGAATCGAGAAGTTTGAAGAAAAACGTTAAATAGTGAGAAAAAAAGCTTTGAACAACAAACAATTTCGATCAAAATCAAAAATCCCATCTCGTTATTCTACAGCGAAAAAAGTACCCAATTACTGAACATCAATTTCAAGTGGAAATCAAAGCAAAAAATAAAATATTGTCCTAATTTCAGGGAGTCGCAGCGACGTGCAGTGTAGGGTTTTTGTTCTTTTTTTTTCCTTTTCTCTTTCTTCTTTTCTATTAAATATTATTCTCTCCCTCCTTCATCGTTAATGCCGTCGCGAATTTCATTTTTAAACTTCGAAGTACTAAAGCCATCGATTTGGTTTGGATAGAGATTTTCACATGAGCGAATGGAGGTGATATATTAGACAAACATCCAATTTTCGGTGACGGTTAATGTCCATGAAAATGTAAAGTTGGAAGGCAGAATTCCTTCAAAATTCTGGATTGGGGTTATAGTATAGAGATTATTACAGATTGATTATTATTATTTTAGGATTTATTTTGTACTCCCTCCGTCCCAGGTTAGTATGGTTACTTTCCTTTTTTAACCGTCCTTGGTTAGTATGGTGTTTCCATTTTAAGACATGTCTTTTACCTTTTTACCCTTAAAAGTTCAATATATTTACTCCAATAAAGTTTCTTCATCCACTAAAAAATTAACAACACATCATAAGTAGGTCCCTTCCTCCACTTAAATTATCCTTACCAAATATTTATCTATTTTTTCTTAAAACTTGTGCACGGCCCCCGCACCATACTAACGGGAGACGAAGGGAGTAGTTATTAGTTAAATATAATATTTAAAGTTACAGGGTTAAAATAGTAAAATTTATAATTTTACTTATTTTTTATTAAATAAGAGGCTATGAAGAGTAAAAAGGGGGCCATGTTTAGAATTACCCTGATCAAGTAATTAGATGATCAAAATGGTAGATTTTATAATTTTCAAGACACGTGGCGGTCGGTGTAATAAGAGATATTACACCCACTAGTATATATATATATATATATATGAGTTTATTTTTTATGTAATTTTACTGTACACCAGCATTTATTAAAAATCTTCTAGTAGTATTTTAGAAAGCATATATATATTTATACATCTCAATCAATAATTAGTCAGTAATGTATCAAATAAATTGAGAATTGCCATTATGTTAAGAGTATATTATCATCAGGGATGAAAGATATATTAATATGTTAGGAAGTATTTAATTCTTTAATTGCTGAGTCTTGTGCCAGTATGAAGAAGAAATAAATAATAAACGCATAAAAATAAATATTATTAATGCGGTAAGCATGACATCATGACATAAATCTAACCTATCGACGACTACCCCAGTCTACCACCCAAAGTTGTACTTAATCTTCGAAATGTCAACATGGCAAAATTAAATTAATTACATAGTATAGTTTAATGCTCAAGTTGCGATTTTCATCTTTTTATATAGATCTACTTTTTTTTTTTTTTTACTTTTATATAGATATATTCATTTCCATATAAATATCACCAACATATTCTCGTATTCAAATATGTGTGCGCACTGCGCATGTGATAGTACTCCATATGGTTGACACATTATAAATAATACAGGTTTTAAGAAAGTGGTGGGTTATAGTGGTTATTGTTGTGAGTGGAATAAGGGTACCACTATAAATGTGAGTGAAGTAGTGAAATTATAAGGTTAATTATAATGTATTACGTGGACTCTGCTATTATAAAATGGAAGTGACGTTCATATCGTGAACATACCAAAATGACAAAAGTGACAATCATATCATGGCAGATGGAGTATCTATTACAAATAAATTATAAGTTTCATACATAATGGAATATACTCAGTGCAGCATCTAAGAGAGCTCACATATATAACGTCGATTTACACATCTTACAAAATTGTACGATAAAATAATTTAGAGAAACGGTTATTTGTTATTCGCACACTCAATGTATATTACCCAACTAATAGTGCATCTTAAACACCAACCAGTTTGCACACCTTTTTTGCCACAAATATTTGATCCATATTTGATCGAAACTTTAATTGGCGACAACGAGTAGAAAATGAAACATCACCTGCTTAACTACATACCAATAAAATAAAACAAGTGTTACAAACTAATTATATGATACTATAATACGTTTCTTAAATACGTCATATTTCAATAGGTGGAATTAATCTCTCATACTCACCTTTCTTATATTCAAAATAATGTTTACTCATTATAAAACACATTTTGAACATATACTCATATGTGTAATAAATAGATTAGTGGATAATTTTCTTATAATATACATATAATAAAGAATAGGGGCACTATAGTCATTATAGCGAAAGTTGGTCAATAGAATGAAAGCTACTTAAAGGCAATTTGGTGGAATCTTTGAGTAATTTGAACGCTCACTTTCATGGAAAAAGTCAAAGAGTGCCAACCCCTACCCCTGCAAAATAATTAGAATAGTAAAAATTAGTATATAGTAATTTGCATAATACTTAGTTAATTATAGTAGGTGATGGCATATTTATCTATTTTAAGTTAGTACAATTTAATTAATAATACTCCATGTAATCTCCTTAGTATATTGAATGTTATATCTGAGGTTAAAAAATAAAATTTAAAAAATGACGTAATGATAAATGATAATACTTCTGAATTCCTTTGTAACAACTAATCTTTGAACAATTCTACAACTTACAATAAGACCATCATCATTATTAAACTAAAGCTTATACCACACACAAGAGTTTTTTTTTTTTGCCAATGTTTGGTAAACTAGCATTTGTTTCCTTTATTTGCACAAGAGTTTTTTTTTTGGCACTTTATATCCCAAATCTCCCTCTTTACAAATAGGTAGAGCCTCTCAAGTTATCCGCCAAAAAACAAGTGTCGAACTTTTGTGGTGTAGTTGGCCTTTGTCCAAAATGTGAGCTTTTTTTTTAGGCTACCCTTCAAATTTACATACTATATATTATCAAGATAACGTTGATCGACATGAATTTTGTTGAGATTGTAAAAATTATGGCTCATCCGAATCAATTAAGCTTGTGATTGTGAAAATGATTTTGACACCTCTAACACTACGAGTCTCATATGTACAAAAAATTCATGTCGGACGATCTTTTAGTAACATACACATAACTTTTGTGTGTGTGTGTTAGCTTAGTGGTAGTGAGGTTAATGCTCGGGCCAAAGGTCACGAGTTCGAGTCCTCCGTCACGCAGTATTTAAAATTTCCTTGTAATGTTGTTCAAAAAAAAAAAAAAAACATGCACATAACTTTAGTTGAGTTGAGATCCAAATATAAGAACTGCTGTTCAGATAGTTTGACACCAGGTCCAGAATACTCGAATAAATATTTAAAATAATAATACTGTAAAACAATCAAATACGTATTTGGAAGATATTAGTAGAATATTTCACTATGAAATTAAGTAACGGAGCAGTAGACATAAATGTATAGTGTACCAATTGCACATGGAGTTTTATTGAAAAGGTACCAAGTTTATTTAATTTTGAGTAGAGCGAATGACACGTTGCTACTGTGGATCAAATTCTACTTTATGTGGCAATTAAATTAAACAATAAATTCCAAATTGGAAAGATCAGCGAATGCGAAATGTCAAGTATGCAACTGATTTTGGCTTCTTAGTAAATTTTTTTAAATAAAAAAATAAAATTTTATTACCCTAAGCTATGAACATGTGACTTGTCTTGGTTCAGTTGTAATTATATATTTTGTAAGGATACTTTTGTCGCCACGACAGAGACCTCGTACTTGGCTTAAGCTATAATCATACGAATTTCTTATAAATTATCATCATTTTTAAAAATGAGATAACATATATATATGCATAGTAGATTAATGAATGAGATAAAACATTGATGCACAAGTAGTTATGGGCCAATAACAAAAAGGATTCATATATTGTTAATTATTCTTGTCATTATAATTACATGAATACAATGTACGTAGAAGCGATCATTATTCAATTTTACATTTTATCTTATTTAGTCATTGGTAACATGGCGTTGTTCTAAAATTTACACATTTGAAAGGTCGTGACTTGTAAAGTCGAATTCAATCAATGCAGACTTGTTTAGTGTTATTCTTTCATTGTGTTGTATTTAAATTTTCCACGAGATGAGGATTTCATGATCATTGTGTTATCACAATAGAGATAGCTAAGCTCAGTAAATATCAAATAATTTGATAGTGGTATAAACTACAATTATCTCCATCTTGTTTAATATTTTTTTATATTGGTATAACTAAAAATGCACGACGTTTGAACACATACACACACACCCAAAAAAAAATGCACAACGGTTTTGATGTAGATTTTCAAAAAAGAAGAAAGAAACTGATATTTTTCCAAATTATAATCCACAAAGACAATTTTCTTTTGAGACAAATAAATTTTTTTCGAGAACAAAAAAGTTAAATAAAGCTCAATATCTCTTTCTTCATGGACTTTTTAATAATGTAGTACTCCACTTGTTAACTTAAGCCTCATCTAATCTTTATCTTCAACAATCCCAACAATTTTAAGAAGTGTGGAACATTCAAAATAATGGAATATGCAGACCAATCAATACAAGTCATCAGCACAAGAAAGGAAAAAAAATTAATAAAGCAAAAGGGCAAAAGTCCTTGTTATTTTTCGTAATCTTGATTTTGACACCTCACTTTCTTAGCACTTTCATTATTATATTGTAGTCTTTGCAAAATTGAAATTTTCAAATCTAGTATAAAAAAAGTCGTGATAAAATTTTATTGTTGGTGTTCTAATTTGAAACCCAACAACCGATCTTAAAATGTTATACGAAATTACGATTAGTATTATAAAGAAGTGATGTGTCGTCCATATCATTATTCTTAAATTTTGTACGTTACCTACAAAAAAATGTTTTGGTGATATTAGTGACATGTAATATTTGGATTGAGTACGTTGTTCACGGTACGATTTTGAATTTTTTCGCAATGTGCATGGTTGGGGCTTGAGGGATTAACCGGCATGGACATTTATAAATAGACAAAATTCGTCTAGGGTTCTTATGTTATTTAAGTTGCTCTTGTAACATTATTTTTTAACATATAGTGAAATCTTCTCATCTGCTTTCCACGTAAATCTGTATTCTTTTGTTTCTGTTTTTCGTTTTTATTTGTCTATATTAATCATAACATATTTAAAGCTCTATTCTTTATTTCTTTAAATTTAGAGGAAAAAATAAATAAATTGAATATCTTAATCAGTAGAATCGTTTTGCATTGCATCGTTACAATATTGCCTATAAAAGTAGTACTACATGTATAAAAGAGTCGTTCAAACAATAATGCAACACATCAACTATTCTGTCATATATCTTTGAATGTAACTATTCAGTCAATACATATGGAGGCAATTCAATCATGTTGAGATTAACTTAGTAATTCATATAGAAAGGGGATTGAAATACATGATCCTTAAACTTAAATTGATAGTTTAAATCATGCAGGTCCTAAACTAAAAGTTTTGTAGTAATCAAATTTCGAAAGTCTTAATCTGTACAATTTTTTTTAAGGAGAAACACTCCTGTGCAGACTTTTGCACCAAGTTTGCACAGAACCCGCCCCGACCCGACCCGCTACGCGCCGCGTGTGGGCCTCACGCGCCCCATTTTTTTTTTTTTTTAATAATTTATTTCCAGTTTTTTTTTTCCAGATTTATTTTCCCGTCGGAGCCTTCGGCTCCGATTTTACGGCTCCGCCTTCGCTCCGATTTCTAAAATAAGGATAATCGGCGAGCAACATTTTGGACTTTTACAGCTCGCTCCGAGATCTTCGGCTCCCCTCGCTCGCGTCTTGACTATAGAAGAAGCGGCAAACAAAAAAAAATGAAAAAGAAAACTGGAAATTAAAAAAAAAAAAGAACGGGTCAAAGGGGGGTTGACCGGGTCAAGCCCAGGTCAAACGGGTCGGGTCGGTGGCGGGTCGGGTCAAATGGGTGGGTGTTCTACGGTAGAACAGTTGCACCCAAGTTTTTGTCTTTTTTAAGTGATATAATTAGCATAATAAGTGAGGTTGTAGTTAGGAACTTAGAAAATATACTACTATTCAAACATGGATCGAATCAATAGAATTTATACAAGTATGATTTTATGTTATTAGAAGAGCTGCGCACGACTCACTACTTATTTAGTATAGAAATGTAAGTGCTTGTTTAGATAACAACGTACAATAAAATTAGCTTCTAATATGGTCTAAGAACGTGTAGTATTGAGAAGCACTTTTGTACAACCTGCTGCCTGGGCAGCGTACGGATCAGAGTCGAGTCTGACCCGGTCAACTCGGATTTGACCTGTTGACCCGATCAATTTTTTTTTTTTTTTATTTCAGTCTTTTTTCCTAGCTCCCCCTTCGTTCCAATTACTAATATAAGGATAATCGGCGGGCAACAATTTGGATTTTTTCGGCTTGCTCTGCGGCCTTCAGCTGTCCTCACATGAATCTTGACTAAAGAAGAAGCGGCAAACAAAAAAACGAAGAGGCAAACAAAAAATATGTGAAAAAAAAAGTAGATTTAAAAAAAATGAAATAAAGTTGAAACAAAAAAAAAGGAAAAAGGTTAAGACAGAAAATAGGAAATAACAAAACAAAAATCGAAAATAAAAAAAAAATATTTATATATATATACTCCACGCGCCCCATGCACGGTAGCATAGGGTGCGGCAGGTCGCATATAAATTATTGTGTGTAGTATTTATCTATTTAATTGGTAGACTTTTATTTATTTGTTTTGGAGGCAAATTATGTATTTCCTCTTAGATGTTGAGGGTTTCTTTTTTATATATGTGAGCTTTGTTAAGGTTTAGGAGAGTTGAGTTTATATTGAGATGTAGAGTTTGAGTATACATGTTCTTTTTTACTCCATCCGACCTATTTAAATTGTCATCATTTCCTTGTTTATGTGTTTCATTCATATTTGTCATCTTTCAAATAAGAAAATCCTTCAAAAGTGATGGACCTTATGTATTTTTTATCTTTTTACTCTTATTCTTAATTTATATATCAAACAGTAACATAACAACGGATTCTAGTATAATTTAATTGTCGACGAAATTTGTATTTTAAGTGTTACTCCCTATGTCTCACGAAAGTTGTCTTCTTTTCCTTTTTGGGTTGTCTCACGAAAGATGTCTCATTTCCTTATTGGTAAATAATTAATTGTATTCACTTGTTACATTTGCATTCACACTGCTTTTACATTCTTTATTATTTATTCACACTACTTTTACATTCTTTATTATTTATTCACACTATTTTTACATTCTATCATTTTTCCTTAATTTACGTGTCGAACACAAAAAAGACATCTTTCGTGAGACGGAATGAATATTAGAATTACATTTCACGCTTCGCCCTGCATTAGCTCTCGAGTTTTAGGAAATACAAGAATCATATAACCACAACAATATATATATATATATATATATATATATATATATATATATAATTAAGATCATATAAGAATGACTCTTATCCTAAGAAATGAGAATCAATCTCAGCTACTCATCTGTTGCATCTCGTTAAGAAGGGCAGTGCATCCGGACGAAAAATTTCCAACTTTTTCTTTTTAAAGGTTTGATTTTTCAATAAAGCTGGGTGCATCTCATGTCAACGTACGGTGTATCTCATTGTAAAGTATAATGCATCTACCACATTGTGGTTCATGAGATGCACCACCACGTGTACTGATATGGACGGGACAGTGTAATCAGATGCACCACTAGGTGTAAGGAAATGCATCATGCTTTAAGGCAGAGCCGAGAAAAATAATGTTAAAAAAAAACTGAAAAACAAAAAACAGAAGAAAAAAAATCGGACATGCACCATAATGTGTAACCAGATGCACCACACAGTGTATCTAGATGCACAAAAAAAATGGTGCATGAGCTACACGCGCCGCGCGTGAAAGCCACACGCCCGCGAGTGTATCTCACGCTCCCGCCCTTTTTTTGAGATGTGTGGTCTAAATTTATTCCTATTTCTCATTTTAAGGGCTATTTTCACTAGAACTTATCCCTATATATATATATATATATATATATATATATATATATATACATACTTAAATTAAAGAATAGTAAAAATTAAGAGTGGTGTGTAAGGGAGAGCGAAAGGTGAGGCGCGACGTGAGGAGGTGAGATCTGAATGAGGGTGTGGGTCTGGGCCCCACGTGGCTGGACTTCGTTTGCACGTCGCACTGGATCCTCACCCAAGCGACGTTGACACCTCGCTGACACGTGGCCTGCTGCAGCCCCTTGCAAAAAAATGAAATTTTTGAGTTTTAAGTTAATTACTTATTAGTTAGGAATTAATTAGGATATAAGATTTTAATTACAGATTTGATTTCATAATTGATGGTGCTAGATTAGCATGTACGTCCCAAGTCAAATCATATTAACATTGTAATAAGTATTGTGGATAGTGCCTGCCTACTCTAGAGGTGGTTTAAGGAGGCATTTTTTTTGTGATTTATGTGTGTCTCGTCTCATAATTAATTTTTGGATCCCGTTACTTACTTTCTTTTTACAATCTCTTGGTTGTTTATTGTTATATTTTTCAAATATTCATTGTACTGATCGAGTTTGAGTTTCCATTATATGTCATATTTTTGAATGAATTTTTATTGACCTTTCAAAAAGAGGCTAATCACAATATAATCCTATTCATAAGAGCATATACTATAAGGGTCTTGTTAGATCTAGGTCTAAGCACTGAGAAGCGTGATTTTAATGATTGGTGGTGTTGAGTTGATATAGGTTGATTTCTCCACTACAATGGGGTTGTAAGACCTAGGTCTAAGCACTGAGAAACGTGATTTTAATGATTGAATAGATTTTTTTTTTGTTTTTTTTTTGTAATAAATATTATAAAAACTAACTTAATTAAATTCAGAAATTAATAAATGACAATTTTATTGAATTTAAAAAAAACTACAACATACACTAATTAAAAAAAATACAATAATTAAAAACTACAACATTACAATAATTAAAAAAAAAAGGACAACTACTCCTCTCAATTGAATTCCCTTGCAAGTTTGCGGCGAACATTTTCGTACCTCGCCTTTTGCTCGGGACTCATATTCGACGTGTCGGCTATATAGATATTGAACGCCCACTCCTCCCTCGATTGCTTGTTGAGGGATGCCAACTCTTCTGCCGCCTGCTCCCGTAGCGCATTTTTGCCCTTCCTCCCCTTCTTCGCCGCTTTCGCCGTTTTCACTCATTCGGGTCGAACCTGCAGAGTGTTTGCATCGCTCGCGGATGTGGTGGATGCGTTGCCGCTGGCAGACGAAGTATACTCGCCGGATTCATTTATCTTCGTCCGCTTTGGAGCTGTTGGCTTCTGAGGGTTGGTGAAAGTCGGGATATGCCTCAAGAGCTCCCACGCAGCCCTATACGGGAACGGTTTGTTGAACTTCTCGGCGTACAAAATATGATTGAAAGAGTAATTTTTTTTGTAGAGAAGAATGGATGAAGAAATAAATTTTTTGGTGTGTAGAATGAATGAGATGAAGGGATATATACAGTGAAAAAATGGGATATAGCCGTTGATGATGAAAATGTATACGTTGGACACATTTTATTTTTTTACCGTTGATTTTTGATTTTTTAATTCATAAAATTTAAAAAAAATATTGACGGACCAATGGGGACACGCCACGTGTCCCCATTTTGCAACGTGGCGGAGTCGAGGGGGGGATCGAGCGATCAACATCGCGCTCGCCTCACCATCGACACGGGGCGGTGTCGATCCCCCCACAACGACTTCGACACGGGGGTGTGTCGAGCGGCTCGACACCGCCCTTCGACACCGCCTCTCGTCTCTCGCTGTAAATGCTCTAATAATTCATCCCCACATATTGAGATGCATTTTCCACCGATATTGACCGAGTACGACGAGCTTTTGTGATAATTATTTATTCGGCTTGTGAAAAAGGTGTTACTATGATCGAATTAATCAAAGTTAATATTTATGTGCAAATATTTAGACGTCGTTTGGTTTGTAGCATATGATAGATAAGATTGGTGGAATTATGTGAGTAATTAAAAATTTAATTATATTTAAAATGATAAATAATCATTCATTAGTGGATAATAGTACAGATCATGTTTTGCATCACGGAATTAATCATTCAAATCAAACATATAATTAAATTAAATTATTTAATCAATCAAGCCTTATAATACAAAACAAATAAGTACATTGAGAAGCCAATTGGAGGATTGTGTCGGAAAGAATCGATTCAAAATTGACAATTAAAATATATAATTGACCCTTGAAATTAAATAGTAATCCTAGTGGTATATATTTTAGAAATTTTGTGATAGAGTTATTACTTAGACTATCTGCATCCCTTGGAGATCATTAGGGTGCTTCAAGGGGTGCTCCAACACTAGAGCATTCTTAAAAACCTCTACATCTGCATCCGAACGGTCTTCAAGGGGTGCTCCAGTACAATATTAAACAATTCCTTATTTCCATTAAATTAATTCATAAACTTCTATCAATAAAAATAACATTAAACATTACATTAATTCATATAAAATAAAATATTACATTAATTAAAATAAAAAAATTACAATAATTAAAAAAAATTGAAAAAAATTACATTAATAAATTTTTGATATATGATATAGTATTTACAAATAAATAAATCAAATATTTAATATTTAATATTATCAAATCTATTAAACTTAAAGAAAAAAAAATCGAACGGACTTGGTCGTCTTCTTCTTCTTCCTCCTTTCCTCCCCCCACCTCCGCCATTTCCTTCTCTCCCACCTCCCCATCCCCCTCTGCCTTCTCTCACCTCCGCCTCCGCCTTCTCTCCTCCGCCATTTCACCTCTCACCTCCGCCTCCGCCTTCTCTCCGTCATTTCTCACCTCTCACCTCCACCTCCGCCTCGGCTCCTCCCCCACCTCCACGCCTTCTCTCACCTCCGCTCGAGCCATGCTCCAGCCGCGCCGCTCCGCCACGCAGGTGCCTCGAGCCACCCCTGCTCGAGCACCCGTCGAGCACCGTCCGTCGTAGTGCGATGCAGATAGCCTTAGGCCCATCTATAGTACTATAGTACTAGTACGTAAAAGTGTTTTCAATCATTGTTACACAAAAAAAAAAAAAAATAGGTTTTAGAAAGTACTGTTCTTTGAATATCTTTTTTAAAATTTTATATCATCGGCATGCATAATTATTTAATTAATATGTATTAATTTAATATTAACTATTATAATATTTTATGCAGCGTGTGTAATTAATCTAGAAATGGATATATTCGTAATTATATTAAGGTAAATACATTAAAAATATTATCTAATAATAATAATGTTAGAATAGTCATCAACCTCGAATGGGCCTAAAATTTGGAACCAATAATTCATATTTAAGAGTCTATTGGCATTTGGCGCCAATGTGGAATTTGGGCCAATTTTAAAGGACTGTAGCACCTATTAGTTAGAAATAATGATTATTGTTATAGCATGATCTTAGCCTATCGAAACCTTGGATCTCCAGCATCCATTTTTTCATTAGAGACAGCTTAGAGATACTTATTTCTGTAATCCAACGGTCTCCAAGCTATCTTTATCTTTAATATATAAAAATTCTCCATTTCCATTAAATTAATTCATATTGAAAAAAAATAAAAAAATACACTAATTAATAATAATTCGAATTTTCCATTAATATTTGAAAATTGAAAAATTACATCCCCTCACAATAAAAAAATAATAATTAATTAGAAATTAGAAGTTACAGAAAATTAAAAATTACGTCCATCTCCGGCGTTCCTTCACCTCATCCACCATCTTCATGTGAACGTGGAGCTGCTCCGACGTCATGAATCTCGTATCTCTGGAGACGACTTCCAAGTCGATGGCATATTGTCGCGCCCGAGTAGCTTCGAGCTTTGCATGAGCAGCTTCGAGCTTCGCATGAGCAGATTCGAGCTTCGCTTGAGCTGATTCGCGCATTGCCGCCGCGACGTCATGCTTGGCCCCGGTGAACTGGCCCAGTTGGGAGCTGTATCGATCCAAAAGGGAGTCGAGCTGGGACGACTCATGATAAACACTCTATTTTATTAACAACTAAGTTTGTTTATCTTCACTTTTTGCCAAACTTTACCCTTTAAATGTGATATATTTTGCATTGATTTCGTTATTTTTGATTTGTACCACGTCGGGTGGAGTTTGTGTATGTGTGTAGGTAAATCGAGGTTTGTTAAGTTGGAATAAAAGGTTCATAGAAGAGCAGAATTGAAGAATCAGGACGAAGAAGTGAAAAAATCGGACGGAAGGGAGTAAAAAGACAAATCGGCGCCCCAAATTGAAGAATCGGCGGTTTGGACTGCCAAACCGGCGGTTCATGGGTGAACCGCTGGGTAAACTGCCGAAAGTTGCTGGAATGAGTGGCACGTCTTAATGCAAACTGGCGGTCCACTCAGCGCTTGGGGGCCGGACCGCCGATTTGGGCGGCTGGACCGCCGGTTTGGGCCCCCGGACCGCCGATTTGGCGGATTTTCAACCAAAATTGACGATTTTGTCCTTTTTACAATTTTAATATCCATTAACACTTCTTGTATCCTATAAAAGGGGGATTTAGCCCCAAAAAACGTATCATTCTTCATCTTAGCTTAGTTTCCTCTTTCCAAAGTTTTCTCTTAGGGTTTGAATTAATTCTTAATCATTGTTTTACATTTGAAGGTTGGATTTAAATATTTATTTGAAGATTTCTCCATTTGGGTTCTTAGTATTTCTAATTATGCATTTAATTCTCATTTCTTATGCTTTATTTTAATTGATGTCTAGCTAATTTTCTCTTGTTGGTTTTGGGAATTTGAGATGATTTGATGGTGGATTTGATCTTAGCTTGTTAATTCTAATTGCCTTCATCTATTTGATTGTGGTTTTGGATCTTGTTTTCATGTGAGAATTACTTATCATTTTTATTGCATGCCAAATGTTTGTGAAGTTTCTTAATAGGATTTTGCATTCATGGAAATCAATTATCACAACATGCATGGTTTTGAGACTTAGTAAGTGAGAAATGCATGCATGGGAGCTTGAATTCTTTACGCCTTTGGGAATTGGATTGTCATCTTCAGTCTTAGCCGAGAGAGTCGATGATTTGATCCACTTTTGCTATCTTTCGAGAGAGGGTAGTAATTAGCCTTGTGAATGCTTCTCATCTAGATGATTAAACTTGATTATGTGAATTAGGAAGTCAATGTCAAGCCATCGAGAATCAAATCAAGTCCTTAGAACCAACTCTTTTCTCATTTTATATCTTTGATCATCTATTACTTGCTTATCTACTTATGATTGTTTAACTTGCCTTAATTTTCTATTTGAGTGTTTAAATTAAATCCAAAATCATGTTGAAATTAGTGTTTGAACAATAGAAGAGTGCATGAATTTCATTTTTACTAAAGTTCGGTCAAATAGTCCTTGAGGATACGATACTCGTTGTTATTTGCTACAATTACCTGATTAAAGTGCAGATATAATTGTTAAGTAATTTAGTGATAAACTCACCTGCCGGCTTCTTTCCTTTGGCCCTTGCCGCATCTCGACCCTCCGGTCGGGGAGGCGCGCTTTCTCCTTCTATGGACTAGGCTTCCTCCTCCGACGGCTGGGTTCTAAAAGATATGTAGTTGCCCTCCGCCGTAGTCTTCGTCCTCTTCATGGAGGGTACGTCCAGAAAAGCATGCAGGAGGAACTTGGGATAGTCTTTCAGAATCTTTCAAGCTGTGAAATAGTGGAAAGAAGGGCTGCTCGTTGATATCTTGTAGATTTGTTGGGCATCATCAAGCACCATCCGGTCATCGTGCCGCTTTGCCGGCGAGTGGTCGCTTTGCGGTAAGCGACAATCCAAGCCTTAACCTCTGTTTGGATGCGGCTGAAGTAGCTCTTGACCTGCTTCTTGTTGAGATGCAAGCCGAACCTCGCGTTGAAACGATTTTGGACCTTTCCCCAGTATTTGTCGCTGGACATGTCGCATCCGACGATGGAGTTGCAGATCTCCTCCACCCAAATCTGTGCCAAGTAGGTGGCTTGTTCGTCGGTGTAGCTGTGACGCTTGCAGCCCGTGACAACTTCGTCATCATCTTCACCGGCTGCGGCGGCGGAGGTGGCGATGGCTTTGCCCTTGCCTTTACCCTTTTTTCCATTGGCAGGGGGCTGTGACGGCGGTGGCGCCATAATTAGGCGATCATTTGTGTTTGTAGCCGGGCTATCGGTATCGGGGGAGATGGACGAGTAGGACTCGGTTGAGACCGAAGTGTTGAGGTTGATTGAATCAAGCCCCGCCCCCGTGTAAGAAAATATGTCATCGGACATGTCGGGAAACCAAGCCGACGAGAAGGGGTTGGTGGGATTGTTGGGATCCATATTTTTTTTAGATGAAAGAGTTGCAGAAGTTGTAGAGATGAAAAAAGATGAAAAATAAAAAAGAGATGAAGAAATGAGGTGTGAAAAATGAGGGAGAAAAACATGTATTTATAGGCAAAAATATGGAATAAAGGAAAAAAAAAATCGGAAATGGCCGTTGAAGTTTGCCCGTTAGGCTCGTGCATTGCACGCGCCATTCAATTTTTTTTTTTTTAATTTCGGCCGAGCGCGTGCATTTCACGCACGGCTCGAGCCGGTCTCGAGCCGTGCTGGCCTTCAACGCGGTGGTCTCCACCAGCGGCGGTCTTGAGACCCCTTGGAGACGCACCACTCGAGCCGCATTGCGGCTAGCCTTAGAGGCGAATTTGAAAAATGATGATTCGATCTTCAAATATTTATAAAACATTACGATTTTTAGATGAAGTTTCAAATATGACGAGGGTATTTTTTGAGAACATAAATCTGATTGGACTTAATCGAGAGACTCGTGACATAATTATCTAAAAATGACGTACATTATTTCAGCTTTTTTTCCACACTCAACAACATTTATACACAGTACTTAAAACAAAACCACACATTTTTTTATTTCAAATGAAACAAAACTAAAAACACTTAATTAATCTACTATTAATAACACGATTTCTAGTCATTAACTAAGCATTGTGGCCCAGTTGTTGCGAGTTTGTTAACAAGCGCTAGGGCGTTGCTAGTCATGTAAGTAACATTGTTTACACGATTTATGAGACCCCTAACACGCTTTCCCTTATTTTGCTCCTCGAATCCGTCAAGACACGTGTCCTCGTCGGTAAGAGCGGCACTCACCCAAGTCGTCACATCCTCGACTTGGGAGCCGAATTCAGAAACAGTGAGTTTTCTTAGAACCCCTAGAGATCTGTGAAGATTATCGAGCGTATCTTGAAAACACTCGACACAATCAGACGTGGCAATATCGTTCCTTCCCTTCTTCATTCCGGCCAAGTATCGAGCAACTTTCTTGGCTTCCCCGATTGTCACGGACACCCCGGCCCGGGCCCATCTGACCGGGTTGTGTTTGGCCGCGCTAGAAAATGGAGATAGAGAATGAATGCATAGATCGCGATAGTGTGTCACACTGCACGCGTCTTGGACATAATCGTCCCCGAATGATATCGATGATGATAGCATTATTACTAGGCATGCTAGCAACAAGGATAGTGAAACAAAGTTCACTTGGGCCATCATCTATGTGGAAAAGATGAAGAAAAATTAAAAGTATGAATGTCAAGACATGGTAGATGAAGATTGCTATGCAAACATGATGAGTTCTTACAAAAAAAAAGCATTTTTATAGGGATGGATTCATTGGAAAAGTTTTGTTGAGAAGCGAGAAAGTTGTGAATGCAATTAACGTGGAAGAGATTTTTGGTATGATTTATAAGGTCATGTGAAAAAGGTATGGTAGGTGAACTTTTTCACGAAAATGCAAGGATGCCTCTTTATATCATACTATATGTTTCGTGATTGTTGTTTAGAAAAGTTGGAAAAAAAAAAAAAAAAAAAAAAGGTCAACAACTTTACATTTAGGAGCGATTTGGTTGAAATTTGTGGTAAGGGAGACATAAACTATTTAATATCTTGAAAGACAAATAAAAATCAAGAAAACTCAACCATGATTAAAAGGGGTTTTTGTCTTCTTTATGAATTTTAATGTGTTAGCTCTTTATTTTTTTTAGCTCACGTAAAAATGGTTGCTGGATTATTTTGAATGGTTGAGCTTATCTGAAAACCAAATAAGTACTTACAAAGTGCGCCACCACATTGGCATATTGACTAACATACTTGACACTACTAATTAAAGCTTCTTCCAACATATTTCCAAAAAAAAAAAAAAAAAAAAAAAAAAAAAAAAAAAAAACTCTATTAGATGGCTTTGCTTCACATGCTCGAAAAAGATTGGTAAACACACACATACACGTACATATAATTAGAGCAAACAAAAAAATTTAATCTCTTTAAAATATGGGACGAGAAAGACCTTAATGTTTCATTTATTAAAAAGTAAGCAAAAGTATTGATAAGTAAACTATTGGAGACTATTGCACAACGACATGCATAGAAAAAAAACAAACAAAAAAGTAGCTAATTAATTAAAACGATCGAACATCCTTCTTTTCACGAGCAACGTTTTAAACGGGAGAACATAATTGCAAGGGTCCATGATATCAAATATCACAAATCTCAAATTTCTTCCTCCATTAATCTTGATCTCCCATCCTCAACCACACGTCGATTTCGATAAGTAGCATAAACACAGGCAGTCAATTATATATACTCTAATTCAAGCGTGCTTGATCCAATATAGCGAAAAGTAAAAAACACACACACACACAAAAATCTTAAACTGTATTCGAGAAGGAAATATAAACGAAACACATATGAATTAAAACTGAATAATTTAATTAATTATACTCAACAAAAAAAAAACTACGCAAATTAATAAATAGCTAACTTTACCGTCCAGACAAATTTATATACTTTCAGTCTTCCATCATATAGTGTGTTTTATTATTTTAGGTAAATAAAATTATATTAACAACACACGAGGCCGGGTGACATAGTTACATTATTATATAAAAATGACAAACAAAACGATTATTTCAAAAGACTAAATTAAAAACATTCATGCATGGCAAGAAAGATGTACCTCTTAATTGCAAAAATTGCAAAAGTAATTATTATGTGATAACAAAGATATAAGCAGGCAATCAATATATAATAGCAATGTTAATAGGGAGCACCACATTTATCCTCATGCCTATATGGCATTATTAGAAATTTTCTTTTTTATTTATCTAAAATCTCTACTTAACCTTATAAACTATTGAAATACAATATAGCAAATCACATATAAACTAATTATAATCAATTAATTAATAATAACCGTTACAAAGCATATTTAATGTCAAAGTATTAAATTTAATAACAACTTTCCTGTTTTTTACTATTTATGTCTATATATTTCAGAAATTTACAATCAATTTCATCCACATTTCACTTGCGTTGTGATCTTTCGTTCTTACTTTTGCGACCAAAGAAATTACGGTTGATAGAAAAAAAGATTATTGCACCAAGAACGTTGGCGTAAAGATCGATTATCAAATCCGAAGATAGAAGTGGTCATGCATTGTACTACGAGTTGAATAAGAGAGAAAAAAATCTCTGTTGGGGATGAAATTAAGATTCCTTAATTTAGATAAATTCTATTTTGGTAAATCTTATTTATGTTTCTTTTGTTGCTAGGATATATTTGATACATTAGTGTTCGTGTGTACTTCTTCTACTGTATAGATATGGATAACTATGATTATTGGTGGTGGTCATGCACTTATATATAGTTGCTTTTTTAACTAGAGACATTATCAGGACTATCAGATCTAACTCTTTCAATTGGATTTAAGTTTATAGTGCACTATGGAACCATACATTGATTCTCAATTGATATGCGTTTGATATTGATTTGGTTTTTAGTTATTTGACTATCACGATTAATATATTTTTGATGTTATCTATTCAACTAATTGTTACTTTTGCTTTCACTTTACACCATTTGTCGTGTTTATATATAAGTGTAACATTATAGCATTTTTTTTATGTCATGACCTTCGGTGCATATTGAGTAAATCTCCATTTCCTATCATGTTGTCAATTGAAAATCAATTAATGATAACAAAACATATTATAAGCACCACATTCATTCTCATAATGTGGCAAGTCTAGGGATTTTCTTTAAAATTTATCTAACTTTTTTTATAAATATGTTTATAACTTCATTTTTCCACTCAATATTATGTCCTTTCCGTTAATATAAACTGATTTCATTGTTTTTGAAAATAGTTTGTAAAGATATTAAATCATAATTAATCATTAATACTTTTCAATCTAGCTATTACATTTAGTCGTTACAAAAGTCATAATCATGTCAATCAAGTAATAAATTTTCCATTTAAATTTATTTGTGCCCATATAACTTCTGCAATTTAAAATAAATACCTATATACTGTGCAATAATCAATTGTAGATGCAAAAAATGCATATTTTATGATACGTAGTTAGCGACACGGGCAACATCATCATCAACCGCGACAACTCTCTCTACGACTAGCACAACTATCTCTCCAAAACCCTCCTAAACTCAACAAGTGCTTCTTCCATAAGTATCAGCTCCCACTCCAGTAAAGATCTCGAGAAATGGTAGAGGAGTATAGCCTCGGCCTCCACAATGCTGAGCCCGGCCGGCTTCGCCTCTTCTTGCTAGAGATCATGTATAGAACATGGTATCAGGATTAAATAGATTTTATTTTCGTGCATTTATGAATTGATGTATGGTAAGAAAAACATATAGAGAAATTAACCAAATGAATGTTTATTCAATTTGTCGTACTATTTCTTCAAAAAAGGAGCAACCTTTACACGATTGGCTCCGAGTGATCTTTTCCAGCGAATATCGAAACGTGTATGAATTGAGGAACTTTTGTATTTTACACCTTGATTACAAAATTTGTTTGAGTTCCATGATTATAGGTAATTTTTATTTTTAATTTTTAATAGAGTATTGGTAATTCTTTTATTAACAACATATACTCACAATCTATTATTTGTATTAAGTGTTTATTTAGTATAGCAATATAAAATGAGATCAGCTAATTTAATGTCCAAACTGATTGTTTTCAGTTAGCTATGTTTATATTATATTCCCAATTAATTTGTTTGGCTCAATTTAATGTCCAAACTTATTAAATAGGGAAGACAATTAAACAGGGATGACAATTTAGCCAAAAATGGACGAGTCGGTCCAAAAAGACCGAAGAAAAATAGGGTTAGGGCTGAAACTAAATTTACCGCTTTGATTTTATTCTTCTTCTTAATTGTTCTAAAAAAGTAACATTATGTACACACAAAATTATTATTATTATTATTATTATTATTATTATTATTATTATCATTATTATTATTATTATTATTATTATTTATTCTAAAATGATGGCTATTAATCAATTATTCTAACAACTTATACTTAGTTATTTAAAAATTTAAATAGTTTTTAGATAATTAACGGGTATTACTATACGAGTTTGGATAGATCTGTGATAAAATTCCATTTTAGTGGAGGAGGCTACGAGGACTGTGACGTGGTTGAAATGTAAGAGCATGAGCGAAGGCCGTGTTTCTTCAACAATATGAGGAAATTGCGGTGTCGTAGGAGGCTGAGTTAGTTAGCGTACGTGGAAGGTGATGATGGTGGATGATGGTCCCGAAACGAGTTACTGGTGTATGGGGGGGGGGAATACACCAGTTAAGATTTTAAAACTTAACCATGAAAAATACTTCAACCGAGTAAAAAGACTCAGTTGGAATCTCACAGCTGAGTAAGCAACCTCAGCTGGAAGAGTGAGGCTGTGCGGAATGTGGTGGAAATTAAACTCGTAAAACAACTCACGCTTTTATGCTCGGTTGGTCAAAAATCAAAACAGTTGAGAATGTCCAAAAGAGGTTTGTATGCTGGTTAGTAAGACAGTTAAGAATGCAAGAAATAAAGAAAAAACACTAGCACACAGAGATTTAACGTGGTTCGGAGATAACCCTCCTACGTCCACGGGGAGTTGTGAGTCCACACAACTCTGTCCAAGTTCTTCTGGACAAATCACTCAGCTTACGCGGGCTGAGCAACCGATGTGGATAAGTTTGCGGGTACTTATCAACCTTACAGTTTAGTTTACGGGTACTAAACGACCTAACTACTCAGTTGCAGGAAGAGTAGGATCCTAAACCTTTTCAGGTGAAAGAAAAATGTGTTTCCAACTAAAAGCTCGAACGGGATGTGAGCTATGATCTAACTCTCTATGAACTCTCACTAAGTGATGTTCTCAAGGTTCGATCTAAAGACACAAAACTAACTAAATCTAGAACTCTCAACAAGTGATGTTCTAAAAGATTAACTTCAGTTCAACTTGTGAAGAATATTGCTCTTTTTTTTGCTCTCTGGTTTCTTCTCGCGTGTGTGTCTTGTATCTTCTTCGAATGAATGAAGGCATCTATTTATAGGCGGAGAGTATCAACTAGCCGTTGGAGGAGCTGTTGATCTCTGTTCTTTGAAGGCGATGGCTTGTCTCTAATCTCTGCAGACTTTCCCGATATGGCATCTGTGCTCTTCTGCTTTCCATCTGAGATAGCCTTGTGTTGGGTCAAATGGGGTAATGACTGAACGGTCAAACCCTCACGTGACTTCCTTTTTGAAATTTAAATCTTAACAGCAGACTTCCAACAAGGAGTGGTCGGTTAAGACTTTCGATCTTCAGCTAGCTTGTTCTTCAGCCGATGTTCTATCTGACAACTAACAGTTGAACTCTCAGCTGACTTCGTCTTCAAGCTGTTGATCTTCTTGGTTGAGTTCTACAACTGATGTTCTGAAACTGAACACTCAGTTGTCTTCCTTGTATCTGGTCAGTTGGGTTCGAACGCTCAGATGGCTTTCTTTCATCTGATGTTCTCTTCCCCTTTACTGCTAGTCATCTGATGAACGCTCAGTTGTTTTCCTTACAACTGATGTTCTATCTCTTGAATGTGACTTCCCCCTTTTTGCATTCTGAAGAAATGAACGCTCAGTTGTCTTTCTTACAACTGATGTTCTGTCTCTTGAATGTGACTTCCCCCTTTTTGCATTATGAAGAAGTGAACGCTCAATTGTCTTTCTTACAACTGATGTTCTGTCTCATGAATGTGACTTCCCTCTTTTTGCATTATGAAGAAGTGAACGCTCAGTTGTCTTTCTTACAACTGATGTTCTGTCCGAGTGATGCCTTGTTGCCATCTTCAGCTGGAGACCTGTAAAGATAAAATCTTAACTTTGCTCAAACAGCGAGCCTAACTTCTAACATTAGGTTCTGGCAACATCTACTCGGTTGGGGTCAGTCGGTTTTGGAATTCATCAAAACTCTTACTAATAAATTTCCCAACAGTGGATTTTAATATTTTTGGGTTTAGAGAGCCATTTTTAAATAGATTAATTATTAAAGCTGTGAGAGACTAAAAATACTAAGTTGATGGATTTAAAAATGTTTATTTTATTGTATGAACAGTTCAATTTCTCTTTTATAAATTGTATAGTATGAGTAGGGATGGAGATTGTGATTCTCGCCTACCACGAACTGCCATAGATATTAACATCTATTCTTTTTAATATTTTGTTTCTGGAAATGATAATGTAACATAAGACATACATGTGTACAATTAATTTATACATGAATTAAAATACAAATATATTCAAATTATAATATGTGTTGGCTTTTAATACATGGACTAACAAATGGTACTATATTAATTATGAGATATATATTTATAATTTTGCAATTTACTTTGTTGTCCATACCTAATGATATAACTCACATGTTTTATTTTAGATTTTGCAGTTTATCTTATAACACATAATATGTTAAGTTAATAGAAGATATGATTTTTGAGAGTTATCAAACAACATCATCTATTTGGGTTGGGTTGGGAAATATATCTAGTTACTAATTAATATTATAAGAATAAATAATTATTTAATTGTTACTAAGAGTGAATTATGATGCTCCCAAGAAAAAAAAATCTATCTTTGTTCTTGATTCACATTCAGTACTAATCTATATGTGTAACATGGAAGTATGTTTTTAAAGTTAGGCCTTACCAAAATTTGACAATTGACATGATAATAGTCCACTAAAAACGAAAAATTGGGGTGTCACATAAAATCTTCTACAAAATAAACATAACACTAATTGATAATTAAATAAAAATCATTTTTATATAAATCTCTAATAAATATTGATTAATTGTTTCTTAATGTAAATTAATTACCATGAAAGATATTAGTCATTCTATATTTAGTAGATAAACACTTTTAATAAAGTATAAAAATAAAAAGAAAATGTCATGGGTTATATATATATATAATATGTAATTATAGTTATTAGTAATTTCAAAGTGTCTTGCATTTTTTTTCCGATTCCACTTAAACAGAAAAGTCGTGATTTTCTTATACATTTATTTTATGTCTTATTCTCATCCAAATTGGAGATTTTGGTAGTTGATGTCCGATAGTGGAATACATCATGGTAGATTTAGTTACTACATTGTTTTAATAATATTATTTTAATTATATTATTTTATTATTTTTACTATTTATAATTAATTTTTAGGGGTATTTAAGATTAATTTATAAATATTTTTTACATTGTACGGATACGGGTACAATTAATAAAATTTCTTTTCATTTATATTTTAATTATAATTTTTTATTATTTCTATTATTTGTAATTAATATTTACATTGTGGTGTTTATTTTTTAACAGATTTAGGACAAGACATTACGAGTAATCAGTGAAGTGTCTTTTTTGAACAGGTTGGTAGGGATGAAAATGATGTAGTTTGATTTATAAGTAGTATTGTAATCTTACTTAAACATTTTATGAGATATCGACTATATAACACTTATATTGGATATTTTGTTAGTTAGTATTTGTTTTGAGATTTATTTCATTAGAAGTTTTAAATTGATATTTTAATTTAATTTAAATATATATATGTATATTTTACTATTTAAAGTTGTTTTATAGTACTCCTTCCAACCCAGAAATTATCATGTTACTATTTGGCAGAAGATTAAGCATAAAGATAAAAAGATGGAAAGTGGATAAATCTCATCATTTTGAAGAGCTTTGAAGAGTTAATTTTTTTTTTTGAAAGATGACAATATGAGTGAGACACCTAAATAAGGAAATGATGACAATATTAGTGAGTCAGAGGGAGTATTTAATTTTTTAGCTGGTAACTGACGGGTATTACACAGCGGGTTTGAGACGGATTTAGGGTGGTTCAGGTAGTGAAGTCAATTTCAATATTTCAATCAAATTTAAGACGAGTAGGATGTAGAAAATCTTAACGGGTTCAAGTTTGAGAAATGCTTGACGAGTGAGTAGTCAACCCATTGACATTCCTAAATCTGGCTACATATTAAAAATTGTGATTTGAATTTGGGACGAGTACAAATTGAGTGATTTTAGATTTACAAAACGGGTACAATCACTCGAGTAATTTTGCCTTCCTTAATTTATTTTGTATTAGTATTTGATAATATGTAACATTTCTAAGAAATTCTTACAATGTTGTCACTTCGATATAAAATTAGTTTAAAAAAATTTACCTATAAATTATCATATAAAGTGATTCCCCGTCGATGTTCGACGGGCAACACATTAGTTTACTATATATAGCTAATAAATTAAAACTGCCGAACATATATCCTCCTTCTCCACGAGCAACGTTTGGAGCGAGAGAAAGCTTGAGGTATAAACGAATTGAATAACAAGATTATAACATCCTTCACCATGATCGAGAGAAATGAAGCTTGAGCAACTTGTTCTTCTTGTTGGAGTAGTGAAGTATGTTGGCTGTGCCTTTCACACGCAACAACAATATCCCACCATCTTCCAAAACTTTGAGCGGGAAAACATAATCACTAGAGATGGCAGTGGATCTTAGATCCAGTCCAGATCCGGTGATCCATATCCGATTTTTAGGATATGGTATTTGAAAATATAGATCCGACGGATCTGAAACGGATATGGAACAAAAGTCGGAAAAACGGATCTGGATCTGGATTACAAATTTTTACATCCAGATCCGCCCCATAGATCCGTTGATATTATATATAATATATTTTTTAGTTTTTCATATAATAATAATAATAATAATAATAATAATAATAATAATAATAATAATAATACATACATACATACATACATACATACATACATACATACATATAAAATCAATTCTAGTAAATTAGAAATTAGAAATGAATTCTAGTTCTTGGATATTTATTTTGGCTGATTGTATTGATATTTATGGGTTACTGAGTCACTGACTTAGTTTTTTGAACTTTAAAATGATTATAGAAGTCTATGTATTATGGTATTATTGTTGATTGTTTACATTAGGAAAAATTATAAATTAGAATGTGATGGATATGGATTTAGACCCGAAATCCGCGGATCCCATGGATTTGGATTTGAATTTTTTTTTAAGAACCGACGGATCTGGAACGGATCTGGACTGAAAATCCGAAAATCGGATTTGGATCTGGATCAATCAAAATCCGTCCAGATCCGGCCCGTTGCCATTCCTAATAATCACTAGGAGAAGGAGAAGGAGAAGGAGAAGCCATATGCATGCTCATCACTAATCACCAATCTCTTCCCCCAATCTTCTCGGTTTCAAGACCAAAGCAAGTAACCGAGCAAGGGTCGACCTTGGTTAGGGTTTGATGGTCGAGCCAGTGAAGATTCCCGCCCACGAATGCACATTCGGCCATTCGGTCTTCATACGCATGGAGCGCGACGCTCCTCCATTGTCCTCTTCCCAAAATTCAAAGGTGAATATTTATATCGTGCGGGTCGGGTTTAGGTTTCGAGAGATGGATGCGGGCAAAGTCTATAGACCCGACCCGATCATGCCTTGCACATGAGTTTGGACTTGATAATACTTCCAAGGGGCCGGAGACTTGAGAGGATTAATTTGTATATATGGTGATCATTTCTAGTGGTAGATTTGAGAACAAATCCAAAGCTTTATTTCCATCGCTTTGAATCTTCGACGTCAAAGGGAAATAGCTTTGCATGCTTTGCATCTTCAACGTAAAATTATAGAGAATTGTGGCAAAACTATCTTGTTTTGTGAATATATTATATACCATATAAATAAATCCAGATATTTTGCAAAAAGCTGTATAATGATCAATGTTTTCTAGTAATTTTCTTACCATATAAATAAATCTATCCGGATTCGATCTTACAACTTAAAAACATAAAAACCCAAATAAATTGGTTAATTGCCTATAAAGGCATAACATTTCCACAAATTTGCAATTTTAGTATGACCTTTTTTCATTGGCAATTCAAGGCATGACCTTTTAACTCATTGCAATTTAGAGCATATTTTCAAGTTCCGGTGATCGGAAAGCGCCGCTGGTAGTCACAAATTTTTTTTTCATGACTCAACAACAAAAAGAAAATCTGACTCAACAAATATAAATACCGTCACAATTTTTTTTTGTGACTGAACAAAAAAAAAACTCATATTGTGACTGAACAAAAATAAAAATTGTGATTGAACAAAAGAAACACACAAAATATATTTTTGTGACTGAAAAAAAAAATACACATATAATATTTTGTGACTGAACAAAAAAACCACACAACGTTTTGATCAGTAACAAAAACTTAATTGTGAAGTAACACAAAAAAATATCCAAATCTCACAAAAAAAAATTTCTAGAGGCGGTTCCCCAACCCACCCCCTGCCGCCGCCGCAGCCTAAGCTATCAATTTTTCCCCTCTCCACGAATTAATTGTTTTTCTCTAATTCTCATGGGAGATCCTCAATTAACATACGACTACGAGGGCGAGGACGCGCCGCCGCTGTGGAGGAACCTGGAGGCGAAGTGGTCGACGCTGTCGAAGCAACTGTCCATGCGCGAGGTCCCGTGCAACATTGCGTGGGAGCGGCGGCGCTGCCAGTTCCTCCAGCAGGAGCGACGGAAGAACGACGAGGGTTGAATGCGGAGGAATGGCAACGATTGTGCACCACAATACCAACGTTCGATCTCTATTGTAGGAAGAAGAGAGAGAGAGAGAGAGAGAGAGAGAGAAGCGGAGAGAAGGAAAAGCGGAGAGAAGATGAGGAGGTTGACAGAGGTGGTGGTGGTGGCGGCGGCGGCGGTGGCACGGAGTGGTGGTGGTGGCCGGCGAGAAGAAAGGAGGAGAAGAAGAGAATGAGGTTTGAGCAGAGGAGGAGGTTTGACATGTAGATAGTAACAAAAAAGAATAAATAGGAAAACGAGAGGGGGGTATAATAGTCAAAAATTTGGAAAAATGGCTATAATTTGAAAGAAAAATGGAAATGACTAGAATTTAAAACTACAACCCCAAAATGACTAGAAATGGGATTTTTCTCAAGTATAAAAGTGAAGCTGAAATATTTCTACAAAATATTAATTTTTGAGGTGGTATTGTGTTTATGGTTGAAGCAAAAGGTAATAAAACAATGTCTGTTATTCCACTCCCGATTTTGTTGTCGTGTCAATACCAAGCGTATGAGAGAGAGTTTTACAACTTTAGTTTGTTGCCCCCTCACGGTGAGTGGATAATTAAGTTATTTAATTTTTCAATCCTCACATAAATAATAAATTTTAATCTAGGCCGTACAATTTTATTTGATTAATGATTTCAAATGAATCTTAGTTTCTACCTAAGAAATAAGTTCCTATTTGATCACATATATATATATATGGAGGTTATTCAATATATATATATATCTCATTTTATTTAATAATCCCTTTATTTAAAATAATAATAAAATATTATATAAAAACTATTTTATTATTTCAATTCCCAAATTAATAAATTCAATTCCTATTTCCTAGTTACGTCGAACGAAATTCATTATGGGATTAGACAAAACTGAATACCCTCCAAGACAAACATTAAAAATTTGTTGAAAATTTTAGTAGAGCGATTATTACTTGGAATTGAAATGAATTTAATTTTTAGTTAAATTTGTTCCATTGTTACTTCACAGTTAGAAATTGCAATGAATTTTGATTTTTATGGGGTGTCATCATTCATTACGTATCAAACCATTATAAGACAGATTTGAGAAATATTAAATGAGTTTGAATATAATAATTCTAATACTATGATAAATTTAAGATAAATTTGGGTAACTATCTACTGTACCAACTACCAAATTATATATATATATATATATATATAAAGTTAATATTATTATATAATTGACAATGTATTAATATTAATATATTTTAGGGATTTATTGTATTTTCATCCACATATAACAATAGTTTGTTCAAGGTAAAATAAATTTTTAATTTCGCAGTCCAATTAATATTAGATGATGAGATAAATTAGTCTGATTTATAATTATTTGAACGCTTTATAATTGTATTGCATTACAGATATTTAGTTAGTCAATAGTAATTTTGGAATTTATTTAATAAAATTTTATATTAATATTTTAATTTAATTATAAAATTTGTGGTTATTTTTTTATTTGATGTTGATGTAATAGTATTCCTGTAATGTTTAGTACTACTAGTAGTAATAAATAAAGAAAAAAAAAAGTATAAAATGCTGAAAGAGAAAAAACCTAAAACCCTCTTTCTAAAACCCGCGCTTCGTTTTCTCGCTGTGATTCCGCTCTCTCTCTCTCTCTCTCTCTCTCTCTCTCTCTCTCTCCCCCCTCCCTCCCTCCCTCCTACTTCTCTCTCTAGCCTCCATCTGCTTGATTTCTTCTTTGATTTTCTTCTGCCATGGCTCGATTCCGAAAAGTAAGCAGTTCACTTTTTACTTTTTTTTTTTTTCCCGATATTCTAACTTGTAATTGCAGTGATTTAATTTTCTGTTTGTGAATGTTGATGTTTCAGAATAGGAAGGTGCCCTTTGTCAAACCGATTGGTAAGAAGCAATCATCTGTAGACCATGTAACTGGAGACAAGATTCCGAAGAGTTTCGTGTTTTCACGGGGCAAATTGCCCAGTGTTCTTAGACAATTGCAGATGGATATGAGAAAATTGATGCTTCCTTACACTGCTTTGAAGCTCAAGGTAAGTTTATAATCATTTATTTTTCGTGGAATCAGATGGTATTGTTTGAAATTTTGTGTAATTGTGTTGCAAGTTGTAAATTAGGGCATTTTCGTGGCGCCTAATTTGGTTTAGCTGTTGAGCTACGAGAAAACGGTAAATGTGTAAAGAGTTGTACATTTATTGTTGTTGCTGATGGAATCGAGTGCTTTTGTTTAAATTTTTGAATAACTGTGTTGCAAGATTTAAATTAGGCATTTTAGTGGCGCCTAATTTGGTTTAGTTGTTGGGTTATTATTCTGGAAATCGGACTAGAAATGGGTGAATGTATCAATAGTTATATATTAATTGTTGTTGATGATGGAGTCGAGTGCTGTGTTATGAATTTGAATGATTGATTGCAAAATGGGAAATGTGGCTTTGCTATTGCGTCTAATTTGGTCTTTTGCTGTCTTCTTATGTTGAATTTGTAGGAAAAAAAGCGTAATAACATCAAAGATTTCTTGAATGTTGCTGGGCCAATGGGGGTTACTCATTTCCTCATTTTGTCGAAAACTGAAGCCTCGCCATACCTGAGGGTGGGTAGGACGCCGCAGGGTCCGACTCTTACTTTCAAGATTCATAAATATTCGCTTGCTGCTGATATTGTTAAGTCTCAACTGCGCCCGAGATCTCATAAAGATCTTTTTCAAAATCCACCATTGGTAATTCTTCATTTCCCTACCACGAACTCCAGTTGTATATGCAGTAAATGACTCAAGCTTTAATCTTTGTAAACTCTGGCTTATCAATTATTTGATTTTGTAGATTGTGCTGTCTGGTTTCGGGACTGGAGAGCAGCATCTAAAGCTTACTACCATAATGTTTCAGAACATATTTCCCGCTATTGATATTAACACTGTAGGTCTTTGTATTCTTGAGCTTGTCCGTTCTCTGCTTGAGCATAGTCTGAGGTATTTCTCTCAATGTGTTGCAGGTCAAACTTTCGTCTTGTCAAAGAATTGTGCTGCTAAATTACAACAAAGACACGAAACTTATTGATTTCCGGCACTACTCGATAAGATTACAGCCTATTGGAGTGTCTCGAAGAATAAGAAGATTTGTGCAGGATCATAAGGTGCCTAGTCTGCGAAATCTTCAGGATGTGAGCGAATTTATTACAAGGTATGCTCTCGTTCCACAGGTTAAAACCTTGTTTCATATGTTATTTATGCTTTGACATATCCGTAACCTATTTTTAGAAAGTAAGCTCTCTAGTATGTCTTAATTAAATATCGATAAAATTCTTAACTCACATGATGTCCGATTAATGTAAACGTTCTGGCCCTATATTTTGGTTAGAATTGTGTCTGGAATCCAGTGCCTAAAAAATGATTCGTTTCATTTCAACATGCATTTGAATCTTCATACCAACGTAGCATTTTCCCCTCGAAAGTTTGTCGTTACAAAGTCGTGGGGTACGATACTGAGAAAAGGATGCAAGACTCGAACCCTTTACAAGTAGTGGCATAGAATCAAGTTTCCTTTATCGGATTTATATTTGCATGTCACCTTTATGTTTACAATCATTTAAGTGAGTGAATTCTAGTAAGATTAGATTCAGTTTCTTATCATTTAGGCATGTTTGTTATCTTCCTGTTAATTTGATGGTTATTATTATTCCACCTTGGCTTCCTCGAAGGGCTGGTTATGGATCAGAAAGTGAAGTGGATGATGAAGCAGCAACTGTAAGTCTGCCGACTGATATTGGTAGAGTTAACCGGGCAACAAACAAGAGTGCCGTCAAGCTTCAAGAGATCGGGCCTAGGATGACACTTCAGCTTGTCAGAATCGAGGAAGGGCTGTGCTCTGGTGGAATCATATTCAGTGAATTCGGTAGAAGCTTCTTTCTATTGATTGTTAATTTAGCTGCATGTAAATTAGTGATTGTCAATTTCTTTGAGATTCAGTCAGCTGATACCTTCTATTGTTCATTTCAGGAGACGTTATATCAAGCAAGAAGGATAAGCCTGAGGACGAAGAAGATGAAGAAGACGACGATGACAATGAAGAAGATGATGATGAAGACAATGAAGAGGAAGAAGAAGATAATGAAGACTAGCTTCTGTCACATATCATCTATCTAACCAAAACTTGTTATTTTCCTTCCTGTTTGAGAGAAGAAATTTTTGTTTTGGACGATTTGCATTCTTCTGTAATTTTGTCGCTTGGGGCCAATTTTGTTTAAGCACAAAGTGTATTGGAAGAAACAATAGTGCTTTCTATTTATATAATAGGGTTAATTATACTATAAAATCTATGGCAACCTTTAAATTCATCAATTTTATCCAGTCGTACACATTGAAAAAGTTGGGATAAAATTGGATGTTTTTAGTATAGGGATAAAATTGAAAACGATGTCGAAGACTCGAAGGTGAGTTGGATACTATAAATACTCTATAAATTTTTAGTTTTACAAGAGAGTTAATATCATGACACGTGACATAGAGATGAAGTTAGTTGTTAGTTGTTACCAATTAAAATAAATCAATGGCCAGAAAATGAAACAAAGGTTCATCAATGAAAAAAACATATCACGTCAAACACCTAAACTTAAAAAAAAAACTTATGCTCAATTTGAACATAAATATCCATCAAATCAGAGTATTATTTCACCATGAAGTAGAACATATTACATAAAAAATCAACAAAATCAGAGCTATATATCAACAGAATCAGATCAGCCCTTTGAGCTATATGTAAATATCAAAAAATGTAATAGTTCCAATCACCAACTTATACAAGTAAGATCTTGAAAATCTTACAAACATGTAATGTTACAAATTCCACACTATCAATGAAGGCTCAAAAGGAACAACAAAGTATTTCATCGATGGCTTCAAGTAAGATCTCAAAATGATGTAAGGTTACAAACTCCACAATGTCAATGAAAGATAGGAACGAACCACAAATTATTTGATCGATGACTTCATAACAAGAAAAGGGAAGAATGGCTGGAACTTCCCCAATCGGGGCTCAATGATCCCTCTCCATCGTTGACCTAATTTTATGAATACGAGCATCGCCTAGTCTACTGATGTCGCTTCTAAGCTTTCTTGAGAATCTCTTCAGAGGGGATTTCAAGAGTAGCTCCAGCATGATCTTTATCAGGCTTCACTTCTGCAGTAAGTTTTTACGGGAAGATATATTAATGTTTGATAGTCACACAACGTCAAACATATACTCAATAAAACAAATTTCCCGAAGTAGAACAATCTTGCAGATAAATCAGAAACTGATAAGCTGCCTATAGTGAAACAAACAATTAGCCCTAAGATCAGTTTTATCATCTAAAACTCGAGGAAAAATCTTTAAAGCACCGACTGTTTAAGTGATACTTGTCATAATCTGCCTGATTATAATAAGAAACAATTGATCTGAAAGGAGCAAATTCAATACTAGAGCACTGACTCTAATCTATAATGCTATGTTCGGAGATATTGACCTAATTTTGTTAAGTGAAGAAATAAAAGATTTGATTAGAGCATTGACTCTAATGAATACGTAAATCTATAATACTATGTTAGGAGATATTCAACTAATTTTGTTTGCTATTAAAAGATTTAATGAAATTCAATAAAAGAAAAGCACAGCATTTCAGTTAGTAACGAACAATGAAAGCCACCATTTATGAATCTTGCTCAAGACAACTACCATAAATTAACGAACACATTTATGACAACAAACGAATAACTCAATTGTTAAAATTAGCACATATTTTTTCCAACCAAAAACTGTGAGAGGACATCTTACAAACAGGTGGTGCGCATATCAGAATTGAAGAACAAATCTAAGTAGCAGAGAGCGGTGGATGATTTGGACATACCGTAGCCGCCGCGGTCGTTGAGCTTGGCTTGGACGATCATGGTGGAGATGAAGTGGGAGGCCTCACGTGCCTCCTCGAGGAGGCGGGTGAGGTCAGCGGGGGAGGTCACGTGACGATTCTCCTCGAACTTCTTCCGCACCTCGGCGGCGGACTGCTGGAGCATCAGCGTGTCGCCGGCGAAAGTCCGGCGAGTGGCTCTCAGCAACGCTCTGTACGCCGTCAATGCTTCGCTCCCCATTCCTGCTCACTACGACGTCGTTCACAGTCTTCGCAAAACCGATCCAAGATGAATACAAAAAAAGGAAAACAAATTGAACACCAATCCAAATGAATGAATAGATCGCAGCGCGACTCTCTCGGAAATTATTTAATGTTTAATGTAGAATAGGTTTTGGACTCTGCTAGGGGTGTTCGCGGTCTGGTTTGGTGCGGTTTGATACTAAACCCAAATCAAATCGTAAAATACGGTTTGATAATTTTTTGGAACCAATCCGAACTGATAAGGTAGTAAAATCAAACCAAACCAAACTGTAATATACGGTTTGGTGCGATTTGGTTTGCGGTTTATCAATATCTTTTCATTTTCTTCGTAATAAAAATGAAACGAATTAAATAAAGTTGTTGTCATGACCATATATATTTTTCTCTTTTGCTAGAATAAATATACTAGGAGTCTAGAATAACATTATTTAGCTAAATAGTAAATTATACTCCATCCATCCCGTTCAACTTGTCCCATTTTGCCATTTTGGGTGTTCCGTTCAACTTGTCCCATTTCCTTTTAAGGAAATAATTAAAAAATCACTTCAGCACCACTTTATGTCACTTCAGCACCACTTTATATCACTTTATCAATTAAAAAATATTTTATATCACTTTATTCACTGCACTAACACATCATTTATCATTTAATACTCTTATTCTTAATCTCCGTGCTGATCTCAAATGGGACAAGTTGAACGGGACGGAGGGAGTAGTAAAATAATTTCACATTCTCTACTTTTTTTTCTATCGAAACATCTTGAATTTGAAAAGGATATAGAAGAAAAGAAAATAAATAGAAATTCGTACCTTGTATTCAAAGGTGAAGATAAGCTACTGTAACAATTAATTGAAAATGTATAGTAGATTGTAGGATTTAATGATTCTAAATTGTATGATTTCATTAATTAAATTTGTATAACACTCAGATATGACATGCAATCAAGAAATCTATATTTCCTCACATAATAAATAAAATGATAATATTAATATCATTATATCAAATACGGTTTTTTCGGTTTACGGTTTGGTTTGGTTTGAATTTTCTTAAAAACCAAACCTAAACCATAAACCATAATTTTTGAAAATTCTAAACCAAACCATATTTCTTAAACCAAAAAATCGAACCAAATCATATATTGCGGTTTGGTTCGACTTGGTTTACGGTTTAACCCAAACTTTGAACACCCCTAGACTCTGCAAAATATAAATTCATTATTATGTTACAAACGGATAGCGTATTTTATTTTATTATTATTATTTTTATTTTTTTGAACGGGGTCCAACTTTTTAAATGCCAAAACATAAAAGAGTAATCATCTATAGCCTATTTATAATTCACACTCTTTTACATACCAAAAATCTTTAAAAGACTAATATACCCTCAAACTTACAAAATAATAAAATAAAAGTTAAATAAAAAAATAACAAAAAAACAAAATAAACCCTACCCCCACCCACCCGCCATCCCCATCCCTCTCTCTTCCCCAAATCGGTCCCCCCACCCAACAATCTCCCTCTCTCTCTCCCAAATCGGTCCCCCCACTGCCGACCTCTCTCTCTCTCTCTCCATCTTCATCGTGACATCCGTCCTTCACGACCTCACGACAACTCCTCCTCACGATCGATTGATCGTCGTGAATGGAAGAACATGAGCAACCGCCGCCAAAACCGCCGCCGCAATGAGTCGCCGTCGACGTCCTCCGGCGAATAGGAGGAAAATTCGAATTTTCGAGTCCCAATTCCACCGGTTAGTGCCCTTTCTTTTTTCGAAATTCATGCTTAAGTCTTCGATTGAGAATGCATGTATTTTAGTTTTTACATGTTAGAAATTGTTATATGTTAGAGTTAGGATTTTCATGTGGAAGATTTCGACAATGTTTTTGGTGTAATAGAGTTGGAGATTTTTGAATTTGTTCGTGTTGGGTAGTTCGACATTTGCTGTGTTGGTTTTGGTGTTCTTACGGGGTCGATGGAGGTGGGGAAGACGACGGCGAAAGAGCTCTGGCGTGCTCACGATGGGCTTCCCATCGTGAGGTCACGTTGAGGTTTCCATCGCCCGATCACGATGACACTCTATCGTGAGCTCACGAAGGAAACCTCAGCGTGACCTCACGATGGGAAGCCCATCGTGAGCTCACGATGGGAAGCACATCGTGAGGTCACCCGAGAGCTCTTTCCCCCATCCTTCATCTTCTTGTGTTTATGTTGGTTTGTTGAATTATAACACGTTACCATGCACTTATACTTGGTTTTATTGATTTTGTAGGAACATTATGAATTTGTTAGACCCGCCATGTTGTACTCGTCTCCTAAAGTAAACCTTTACATGAGGGTAGACGTGTTTGATGAAATTAGGCGAGTTTTATTTGAAATATCCGGTGATCATCAAGCCGAGAATTTTCTAAGAACCGGTGTTGTTGGGCGGTTGATTGATGCTAGAAGAAATCAGAGTGCAAGTAATGCGCTAAATCTAACAATAGCCCAACAGTTGCAAGGGGTTGGTGCTAATCGGGTACCAGAGAATGAGCTTTGGTTTTATCTTGGTCATACGACCCTTCGTATGACGGCAGTGGAATATGCTCTCATCACCGGCCTTCACTTTGGAAACTCTACATTTAATCCTCATGCAGTTCATGTACCTCCTAGAACTGGCATTCACTACAGATTTTTCAACGGCCGAGAGATAAAGACAAATGAGTTGCGCGACGCCTTCAACAGAAAACAACTTGGGAGAGACATCGATGACTATTTGAAGGCGGCCAACTTGCTTATTTACTATTATTTCCTCCTATGTCGGGATAAACCCACCATAGAGGATTGGGCATGGACTTTAGTTGAAGACTTCGAGGCTTGGGATGTCTTCCCATGTGGCTCGTACACCTGGGGAGCACTATGTCACTATGTGTACAACGCCCAGACAGTCCCCAAGGACTACCACCTCTATGGTCCGGTTTGGGCTCTACAGATTTGGACTTATGAGATGATTCCGGTGTTGGGAGCTCGATGTGGAATCAAAGATCACATCGAGAGAGTGCCCCGGTGCTTGATGTGGGCCACAAGAGTGATGAAAGTTGATTTCAGTCAATTCTTCGATAATATACGGGTACATTTATAATCTTATAATGTTTTCATTCATTCAATGATGCACTCTATATTAGTTTCTAAAATTCTAATATTACCTTTTCATTACCTTTGCAGCTTCAGGTATTGGAAAGTTTTGAAGCTACGGAAGCAGAGCGTTATGAGTATTACATGCTGAGCTTCGAAAATGGAGACCCTTTTGATGTTCGATATATACCTCCCAAACAAATTGCTTCCAGAAATAACCCGACTACAAAGAATGCCAAACAGAAGACTATGGGAAAGTTGAAGCAGTTAGCAGCACGGGTGGTCCGTGGTGACCCGGCACGACAGATGTCGAAGCGTCGTCGGGAGGGTACCCCACCACCTCGCAGTTCACCACCTCCTAGTTCACCACCTCGCAGTTCACCACCTCCTACTTTACAGTGGGGGCCCTCGGGAGAGCCAGACAGAGTTTGTTGTTTGCACGGACGACCATGCCCCCTCCATGATGAGGGCACGAGCAGCAGGGGGGACGAGATTGAGCGCCGGTTGAGGAGTGTTTTGGACGACGAATCTGACAACGGCTTCCTTGCTAAACTGACTCGGAGAATGAGTCAGTTTTTTGTTATGAGGCGCCCAGACAGTCCTCCACAACAGTCACATAGGAGTCGTAGGACGGCATTGGACGCGTCCCGTCACTCTACCTCGGCATTTGACGCTCAGATGCGGACTGGTAGGATCGACCAGGACTGGGATTCGGCCCGTCACTCTAGTGCTGCAGGTTTTAGTCACATGCAGACCTCTCCAGTTCGGCCCCAACAACCTCTAGTTCAGCCCCAGCACTCTCCAATGCGGTCACACCATTCTGCAGTTGGGTCCCACCACGACGAGAGGTAGACTTCCCGCCGCTCTGAGCCGGTGCCTTTCCAGTACTCTCACCGGCAGACTTCCCAACACTCTGAGCCGGTGCCTTTCCGTTACTCTCGCCGGCAGACTTTCGACCACTCTGCGCCGGCCCCTCTTCACGACTTTACGGCTCCTTCTCGGCAACCTCAAATCGGTGTTACAGTCCATGATGAGCCGTTTCAGCAGTTTGGGCCGTTCCAAGCCGATCAGGAGGCGCAGTCCTCACAGCAGATTGGTCAGGATTTGTTTGCCCAGTTCTTTCGCCCGATGCCGATGTCGACCCCTTACGAGACAGTGCAACAGCCCATTCTAGAGACACCGCAGCAGCCTATTCACCAGACGACGCAGCTGCTCCCTTACCATACACCTTTGCAGTTGACCTATGGTCCGAGTGAGCATCAAGGTTCCAGCTCACACACTCCCCAGCAGTGAATTGTAGATGATCCGGTTAATGAGGATGATGCTCAATATGAGGAGCCGGATCAGGGGGGTGGTGGTGAGGAGGTAGGTGATGTTGCCTTGGGTCCTCGGGAACGTAAACCGTCTGCTGCTCTCCGCACCCCTTTTCAGGGTGCAAGACAAAGTAGAATGGAGAGATTGAGGATGATGTATAGTGACTTTAGGAAGCAGGGATATGAGTGTTATGTGCCTGTGCTTGAGACGAGTTATCGTCTAACAAACCAATTCTTTGATCGGGTGGAGGATTCGAAGGAGGACTTCCATCAAGATGTAATGGACCTCTACGTGCTTTCGGTTCGCACGAGGATTTGAGTGCATAACCGGACTGCTCCAAATATTGGGCCAACTAACACGATCATTATCGGCACTCAGTTACTTGTAAGTTTTTAATATATATTCTTTATATTTTACTATAAATATTTAAAAATGATATTAATCTTGTATGTTGTCAATTTGATAGCAAGTTTTGCGTGCCGAGCTGCAACTCCTACATCCGAAAGATAAAGAATTCAAGCATATTAAGGGGAAGCCCACATATAAGGGTTGGGAGATGCATCCGGGATTACATGACATTGTGCACGGGTTAGACTATCCAAATGTCGTTCCATGGTCGAATTGCAAACATGTAAGTGTTTATGGTGATATATATTTCAAGTTTCTAACCATTCATTATTGATTTAAATTATTCTATTTTTGTATTGAAACAGATCTGCGCTGTGTGTAATGTCTTTGATAATCATTGGGTCACGATTCGGATAAGTATTGATGATTGGACGGTTGAGTTGTACGACTCAATGTCACACCAATATGATCAGCAAAAGGTTGCGCCGATTGATTATGAGCTCAAGCCCATTACTCGTCTCGTTCCTCGTCTACTAGCTCTCTCAGGCTATTGGACTAACAATGCAACAATGACGAAACGAGATAGTGAAATGAAGCTTTTGAAGATGCCGATCAAAGACCAGTTTGCCCAGACAGACAGTCACAGTTGCGGCCCCTTTGCATGCATGTATTTGGATCGTTTGATTAGTAGTAAGCCGAGACACTGGGGAAACATCACTGAACGCTACATTCAAAGATATCGGTGGCTCGTAGCGACTAGGATTTATTGGCTTGCTGTACTTGACAACGTCTAGTTTTATTAGTTTATTGAGTTTATGATGTTTGAAACATGTATTTGGATCTTATTTTTATGGAAGTTCCTTAGTTTATTGACTACATGAATGAAACAGTAGTTTTGAGCAGGTAAACCCCTAAACTCTCGGGTCTGGTCACGATGATAATGCCATCGTGACCTCACGATGACAACACCATCGTGAGCTCACGATGGAATATAATCGTGAAGTCACGATGCCAGGGCAGTCGTGAGGTCACGATTAATACAACCGTGAGCTCACGATGAGGACGCTAAACCCCGTCGTGATGTTAGGATTTTTGACTAATTATGGTGTTTTAACCTGTTATATTATTTTGGTACGTGTTAAATATGTTCTACTTAACATTGAAATACATCAACAAATGAAAAATTACACATTTAAACACACACTTATAGTGTTGGCGAGGTGTGTGACACAATAATGAATACATTACTATATGTTACATATACAATGACTCTTGCATTTGATAAACAATACACCTCTAACAATAACCCATTTAGTGTTTCTTTGATATAAAACCGCAAAATATGATGTGCAAATATTTGTTAAGACATAATATAAACATTACAACACTAATTAATTATTATTTTAGACGTAATTGTTCCTGTTTATTAGTTCACGACAAGATAAAAAATATCATCGTGAACCTGGTCGTGAGAATGTCATCGTGATCACGATGTACTCATCAACGTGACCACACGATGGCATTATCATCGTGACCTCACGATGAAATCGTCATCGTGAGCTCACGATGATAATGCCATCGTGTGGTCACTTTGGCGTGGTCATCGTGACCTGTCCAGAAACTCGAAAACAATGAACATTCAAATTCAAGTTATCATCGCATAAAACGAAACATCAAATTCAACACAAATTTTAGTACAAATTCATACAGAACCAAATCACCAAATAAAGTCACCAAATAGGTCTAGTAGTTCAAACATAACTTTAAAACAAATCTAAACTATAACCAACACGCTAGTCGACATCTAGAGCCGTGGAGGGTGACGCACCATCGTCCGCTACTTTATTTCGAGCCTCAAGTTCTGGCGGCAACCAAGCAGTGTCCCTTAGGATCAGCACTCGGCAACTAATAATTTCCAGTGTCGACTCCATCACCTCAAAGATCACGGCATCATCTACTTTGAGGTCGAAAGTGCGTGTGAATTGTTTTCACCCTGCATACTCAAACTTCGATTTCTTCAAAGATCCAAGGTACATCAACTGACATTCGGTTCCATTATGATTGGCAACCAGTGGCACATCCGCAGGAGGAAGTTTACCGACAATATGTGCTGGTATATGCTATATTGCACACAAAGCATTGATTAAAAGTCATACCAAACAAATTAATTGTTTGTTTAGTGGTACAAATTCTTACCAAATGCCAAGGGGCCGAAACATGTGACTTGGCTAGGATAACATCAAAAAAGGGCTTGTCTCCTGATAGGCAGTTCAAGTTTGAATCGGATGGGTTGGTCGACATCTACAACCATCTAAATGCGACAAAACACAAAGTGAAGACAAACATCAACATCAACATCAACCAATTAAATTCAATAATTTGCCACATTTTACATAAATCGAACATCATTATCAACATCAACATCTCCAACCAACTTCAACAATTGACACATAAAACAACATCTTCGAAATTCAACATAGCAAATAAAATTAAAAAACAACAACATATATCGGACATAAAACAAAAGATAATTTCATAACTCCTATAATTGGGTGACATTGAGGTCGAAGAAACGTACCTCTAATCGGAAACGAGCGGTGGGGGCGGCGGCGGCGGCGGTAGACAAGAGAAGCGGAGGTATTGAAAAGAGGGAAGAGGGAGATAGGAATGAGATAATAATGATATATGTTGGATATTGGTGGAAAAGAAGGTAATGTACGTATGGTTGAAATAAAAAGTTTGAGATTCTGTAGTACTTTATCAGGAAATCTGGATTCATCACGATGGGATCACCATCGTGAGGTCACGACTGTTCCTTCATCGTGACTTCACGATGGCTTCGTGACTTCACGATAGCTCGTCGTGACCTCACGTTGCAGATACCATCGTGAGGTCACGATGGTTTTGTCATCGTGATCAAGACAGAGACTCACCAAAAATCATCCATGTATGCAAATAATACCTGTCTCAAAAATTCTGAACATAATAACAGATATTAAAGGTTTAAAAAGGTCAATACAATGCCATAAACTCAACAAGTTCTGTTACTCCTATATTTCATCTCCAATTGGGTTAGGACATGCTCTAATATCATGACCCTCACGACGACAATTGCTACATCTTTTTTTTCTCCGGCGTCATTGACTTGATTCTACTCCCCCAAAATCATGAAAATTTTGTTCATCCTCTGTTTGTTGGAAAGGGATATTCAAATCGACTCCACCAGGGGGAATAGATGTCGTGCATTTTTTTCTGTTGTGCCCAGATCCACCACACCTTGAGCAAACTTGAGGACGGCGTGCTCTCGTGCCTTCAACTGCTGACCGAGCACGACTCGTTCTTGGACGACCGACCTGACGTACATCTTCTGGAGGATAAACCCTAATTAATTTGATCTCCGGCGGCACATTCCACTCATCGGGGTGTGGTATTTGATTGATATGCACAGCATAAGTCTGTCTTAGGCCGTCTTGTTTGAAATATCTATGTACGAAATCGTACACGTTCAAACCAATGCCGGCCCGCCTGTTAAAATAGGAAAAATAGAATTACTTACATACAAAATGAATATAAAAATACTAAAAAATTATAACAAATAATATAGATTTTACCTTATAGCGGCAGCAGCATGCTTACATGGAATCCTATCCTCATCGAAGACACGACAATCACACGTCCAATTTTGAAGATCCACTTGATATTGTTGATTATCTTCGTCTACTTTATAAACATGGTCGGTGATTGCTCGAACAGGAAGATGGAGACTCGCTTGCACGGATAGAGAAAGCTTGTTGAATGTAGTTACAGTCAACACATGATCTCTCGATTCAGCATCAGTACGCCGCTCGTCAAACCAATCCTCCAATGTGTGGCGAAATGTTTCAAGTAATGAGCACACTGGTAAACGTCTACCCCACAACAAAACACTGTTCACGGATTCGACAGCATTGGATGTCAGTAATCCATAGCGCCGCACAGGACACTTTGGCCTAGCCCACCTCTCTGGTCCAATTTGAGAAAGTCTTCTGTGAGCACCATTAGGACTTACAGTGTACAACAATTCAAAAAAGTTTTCAAACACTTCGTGGCGATAACTAAATGCTGCTTCATAAAAGAGTGTGGCCACAGTTTTGCCGTATGGGGTCAAATTTTTCTGCAGATGGTGATAGCACAATCCATGGAATGCATTTGGATAGACGGTTCGAACTGCATTCCTAATGCTCTTATGTTGGTCGCTCACTATCAACAAATCTTCGGGTGGATTGAAGCATTTGCGTAGGTTATAGAGAAAATAAGTCCACGACTCATCGTTCTCTATCGGACCAAGGCCAATTGCAAGCGGAAACACTTGCTCGTTCCCATCCTTCGTGCAGGCAACAAATAAGGTTCCTTTGTTTCTACCCTTAAGATGAGTCCCGTCTACTATGAGCACAGGGCGAAGACACTGCTCAAATGCTCTAATACACTGTCCAAGGGCAAGGAACATGTGACAAAACATTCCTTCACTAGTCGTCTGCAAGTCGTATACAGTCCCAGGATTACGTTGTTTCAACAAATACAAATACGACGGAATCTTCTGATATGACGAGGGGAAGTCACCGTACATTCTCTCTATCGCTAGTTGCCTTGTTCGGACGGCAAAGTTGTATAACATTTGAACGCCGTATCGCATGTGCATCTCTGCCATCATCTCCTTAGGCCTCAGAACGACCTTCTCATCTATCAATTTCTTAGAAAAATAAAATGCGGCCACCTCGCTACTCACCGACCTTGCACGTGCATCACGGTTCAAATCTGATCGGCAACTGTGCTCCAATGTCAACTTAGTAATCCGAAAAAGAGTTGCACATTCCGTAGCACACAACCTAAACATGCAATTCTTTCTACCACTCCTACATAGGTACACTGCACGGTTCGAAGCGGAGCGATCGGTCTTACACTCCACAAAGTGCTCCAAATGATACATTCCTACAGCTATCCTCAACTCTTGCACTGATCGAAATATCGATCCTACCTCGAGACTACCATTGATGACGATAGGCCGCTCAACCCACGCCAACGGTATTGCGCTTTCAATGTCAGGATGTGGAATGATCCAATTGCGCTGTGTACGCTCATGCTCAACCTCATTTTCTGATTGATGGTCCGATGAAAAGTGTCGCTGCCCCATGAGCCTATCCATTTGTGCCGGCTGTCCAATCCAAGCATAAAACTCTTCTTTCAATGATTCAAGCAAATCTTTACGACGATCTTCCTCTTCATCTTCGGATGTAGACACCGCTTCATTCTCCTCATAATCTTCATCATATTCATCATCATCACCATCGTCACTATCATCTTGTGCACCCGAGGTGCTACCTCTCACATTAACTTCGGGGGCGGAGTTCCCGCGGTTTTCAATCACATAAACTTCAGGATCTTCTTTAGGGTCCGCTAACCATCGAAGTAATTCTAAATCGCCCCGCAATAGCACTTTTGCTTTCATGCCGTTAATGGTTGTGAGGTACCATAACACATATTCGGTCTCCTTCCCACCATTCAAACCCTCTCTAATGAGTTCCACAAGGTTAGCACGATTAATCGTGCCGGAGTCGATGTAGACAACAAATAAATCCCCGTCCATATATGTCGATCGCTCCCAATGACCGCCATGATATATAATAATACGGCGTAAAGACATCTGAAATTAAGAAAATATACAAAAATGAAGTGTAAACAATCAATGAAAATACTTGTTTAGCACACATCTGTGCTGGTCACGATGGTGATCACCATCATGAGGTCACGATTCGTGAGCTCACGGTGGCAATTGTCAACGTGACCTCACGATGGCAGTTGTCACTGTGACCTCACGATGGTGATCACCATCGTGAACACGGTGAACTTGTCCATCGTGACCATAGCAGAATTCTTGTGCTTAGCTTAGAACTAGGTATTTCAACTTCTTTTAACCCCACGATACCATGAAGTTTTTAATTTAAGATACCATTATATAAACAAAATAACATATTTCATGACATAAGATGAAAGATATCTTGTATTATACTTTCAAAAACCCTAATTTCACCCTAACAATAACCCTAATTTCAGCATCAACTTATATCAAATGAACAAACATTATACATATTATGCTTACCTTTGTATGAAGTAAGGAACGCCACGGAGCCCCCGTTGATGCTTTCGTTCTTCTTGGGCGAAATCTTGGATGCTTGGTTTTTTTTTTGTTTTTTGGGTGTATGTTTGTTGATTGTGTTTTGAATGTGAGGTTATGAGTTTGAATGAGGATTATTCTTCCCCATTACTACCACCACCAACCTCAGTGGCTTCATTTATTACTTAGTACACCCGAAAATATTCACCAAATCGAATGTGCAGATACATTAATGAGTTTCGCATGCATCAGTCGTGGTCACGATGGAAGTGCCATCGTGACCACACGATGGGACTGCACCGTGACCTCACGATGGGATTTCCATCGTGAACAACCCATCGTGACATTCCCATCGTGACCACGTGCGCAGTCAAAAGTATGACACGGTTGACTTTGAAAACTAAGGGTATTTTAGTACTTTTACAGGATTTTGGTATATAAAAGAGTGTGTTTTAAAGATAGGCTATAAAAGAAGTGTTTTTTATGTTTTGGTATTTTTTTATTAGTTTCCTCTTTTTGAACAATAGAGTAGTTTATTTTCACCTTCCATTTTATTCAATATTCAATATGATTAAATTGCTCAAGTAACATATACTTCTCAAAATCGTATTGGAGAATGAGGAATTATCGAAAAAAAATGATCAATTTATGTCCCAAACTTTGCTTTGGACTTCTGTGAAAGGTATCAAATTATATATCTAAACTTTGCTTTCGAAATGCAACCTCAATTAGATTTACAAGTCACTTTCAATCATTAGCATATTAGTACTCAACCTTTTGATTTGTTGCAATCGGAATCACTTTTTAAGTTATTGGAAACCCAAGGTTTAATACACTGAGTATTATTTTATAATTATTTAACCTTAGATCATTACTTATAAACAAAATTTCAAATGTTGGAACACATATCACATGTAATAAATTTGACGAATAAGATGGGATGAATAACAGCTATCAAACAATAAATTAGCAACAAGCATATAATAAATTCCCCTCAAGTTTGACTGACCTTGTTTCTGATATATACATTTGATTTCCTCAATTAGATACAGATATCTCTGTTCTCAAGAAATACACAATCAAGACAAAAACCTCCCACAATAAAAACTTGGGCGATCCACCAAAATCAACATTTCTTGAATTCTTCCACACACAAAAAAAAAAAATTACTATACCAAGAAACAGATCTGTAGCTGTAGTTCGTTTACTTGATTCGATTTTCAAGAAAATGCTCATGCCAACAGCTTCAGAAAAAAATGGCGGGAACCAATGTGAATAAGTAATCTAGTGAGAGGAACCATCCAAAGTAAGATGATTCTATATAGCTTTAGTTAATCAACAAACCATTCGCATATCATGTTTCTTACGACGCCCTCTGTGATGAGCTTTCTGCAGTGAGTTCTCACCCACCCTTTCCAACTTGGAACCACCATCACCTGCACAAATAGGCCAAACGTCGTGTTACGAATCTTTGAATTGAGCAAAGCATAAAATAAGTACAACCAATTGCCTCTAACAAGTATTACAACAATAGAATAGAGATGCATTGAGCAATTAAAGGGTAAAAAATTAAAGGTAAACAAGAGACTGCGAGCCATTTTTTCACCACCAACAAAATTATATGAAGCTTGATTAAAATAACAATCCCGAGTCGTGGAAGGTTATGATCCATCCAGAACGAGGAGTCTCATTTAGATCAAATGAACTCTGGACTTGTCAAAAAGTCCGAAATTCTGTTTGAAAACTGAAAACATCTGAAATCTTATATCTTGACTTAATAATCTTTCCAATTAATCTTCCACGAACACTATATCATTTATCCAAAATGCGACATCTGCTACAAAATATAACAGGCATTATCACCACAACCATTCCTTTCAAATACTATTAGGCACTCTTTCCAAACGATCATATTAAATAGTTCGATTGCTAGTCCCAATCCGTAGCTTATGAAGTATGATCCATCTAGAAGAAGGCATCTCATTCGGTCAAAGCAGGACAGAAGAGTAGATAAATCGACAGTCCAGATATTTAGACTCCACATAAATACGTCACTACTGCAGTCTGTTCGAAAACTATATATCTGAAAGTTTATATCTTGACCAAGGATAAATAATCTTTCCACAATCTCTATATCATCCATCACCCAAAATTTCAAAATGCTCTACATCTGCTTCAGGAAAACAGGCATTATCACCAGAATCGTTCCCTTTCGGATTAGATATTTCAAATCAACCATAAGAATTTTCTTTTTCAAAAGGCGGAACTTTCAAATAGCAAATACATTCAGAAACAATTCACCATCTAATAACATAGAACCTACGATTTCAATTTCACTAACACATTATTTGATGCATAACATCAGTTACGAAATAATCATAAGGAACTACCAAAATAAATTAGATCAATTTTACTCACATTATTCGGTATGAACTAATAATGAACTCAGACCAAAAAAGAAATGTACCTCCAAATTCATCCCCCCAAAACAGAACCCTAGAATCATCATCTTCCTCATCGCCATCACCGAGCTCAGCATCACCTCTGTAACCCGGCTCACTCCCATACCCAGACTCATTCCCCTGGTTATCGCAATTACTAAACTGCCCATGCGCACCACTCACATTCTCTCTCTCCCCGCCGCCCAGCCCACTCCCCTCCCTCTCTCTCCTTGAATTCCGATCGCTCACATCCGACGACCAGTTCGGGTCCCCAAACAGCTCCCCGCTCGAATCCGTACCCCCGGCCACCATAGGAAAGTCCGAGCAGGTCCCATTCGCCGCGGATGCGCCGACGGAGCGACCCCTGCGATCGGAGCTCCGTCCGGATACCGACCTCGAGCCGCCGCGGCGGCGGCGCTTACGGGCGAACCAGCGCCTCCTCGCGGCGGACAAGGAGAGGGCCCTGTCGTCGTCGAAGAGGCTGAGCTTGGACATGTCGAGGATGGCATCGATGGAGAAGGAGGAGGTGGAGCGGTCGGCGCGGCAGGGGCGCTTGCTGTGGGGCCCGTAGCAGGGTTTGGGGGAATCGGAATCTAGGGTTTTGGCGAAGGGCCGCCAGCTGAGGAGCTGGAAGGCGCATGATTCAATGGCGTGGAGTGGTGATTCGAGTGTTCCGCGTGACATGATAGCAGCATATTAGAGAGAGAGAGAGAGAACTGGAGGTCGTCGTGGTCTGTCGCTGAAGAACTGTGCAGGTTATTGGAATGGGGGGATTCCCGATTATGGATTTATTTATTAGAATGTGATTTATTTATGATACTACTAATACTGCAACTAATTTTTTAGTTCTGAAAAAATAGAATTCTTAAAAATTCATAACCATTTAATTATATTCCTTAATTATGACATACTATATAATTATATGTCACTATAACTCTTAGAAAATTCTATTGGCAATGATTGACACGTTTTGCAACTCAAAAGAAAACATCAATGAATCATCAAAAGAGAAATTATATAATGTATTATAAAATAAATCATCTGAGAATGTTCATTTATGACGTTAGATCGAAAATGGTCGTTGTCACATATTCCTGGTATATATGTAATAAATTCTGAATGGGCAAAACTAGGATATCTCTAGATTTCTTTGTTTGAGAGTGGGACCAGCCACTTTGGGACAATGATACAACGGTGTATGTTCCTTCATATGTTAGATAATTTCATCAAAAGCACAGATTGTATGGGAAATAAATTCGACACTCCACTCAAGCAGGCCTGCACAAAATAATCTGATTTAAACGTGAATATAGTGCGTGTGTGCGTGCGTGTGTGCAAAACAGTCTCCTTCAACATACGATAAAAAGAAGTTAAGAGGTTCAAAACCCAGAAATTTATCTCTCCCGAGCAAAACCAGGAAAATTCAAAGTTAACGTTGTCAGTATTGATAGCTAAGTGAGGCATGTGTAGATACAAAATTTAATGAGAAATTACTTGGATACGAAATGCTAAAAAAAATACTGTTGAGACTGATTACTCTGTCTGGAAAAATCTTCCATCATTACTTGGACGTACCAGCAACTAATGCAGGCTGCTGGAGGGCATGTAACTGCTGGTGGAGGTAGGTCGTATAATCACCAAACTGGACGTACGAGGGCGCTTTCAGCTCAAAAATGTAAGAAACGGGCTTCGATACCAGCATCGACTTTCTGGTGGTCACCTCATCAAACAATGTCCCGAAGCTTGCTTCGTCGAACGGAACGGATGCTGAAAGAAAGAAAAAGCAATCCCTCGCCAGTCTTTCCACCTGACAACACAACATTCAAACACAATCAAAAAGGATAAATACAGGAGGGGGACTGTAGTTTCTTAAATTTAAAAAGGACCCTGATCCAAATGGTCTCGATTGATTACCTCTAAGTTCGAAAATCGCATATTATTCATGGTCAGGATTACTTTAACTTCTTGCAGAGCATCTCCCATAATCCGGATAGCTAGATAAGTGAAGAAGGATTGTAAGACATTCTTCATCCAGCCTTCCCCATACTCGGGACCAAATCTGGGAAACCACAGCATACATTTGACTTCCTTCCATGGAACCTGATTGTCTTTTTCTCGAGAGATGATTGTTTGGTAAGGGTGGCCAAGTCCCCACAGAACTTTTATGCTTGCCATCGAAGGATCGATAGGGAAGGTATTTGGCTCAGAAATGGTGGATATTATAGATGAAGGAGGGTATTGATGAACAAGATATGAAGAGAAGTGAAGTTTGATATCATCCAATAGCAGCACGCATCCATCTTCAGGATCAGGGAAGAATTGCAGCAGGGCATCTGGATCGGCATTTTCATCTTCTGGGATACACATACTTGATTGACTAGAAGATATAGCCAAGGAATTGGAATCATGAGAAAAGACACATGAATCTCCAGAGCGGCATCCCTGCAAAACATATCCAACTAATCAAATGCAATAACAGATGGACTATAGAATCTAGGAATTTGTTGATGAAGGTGATAACGAAAAGGGGAAAGGTTCTTTTATCAAGATGAAATGTTAAACTGAAACAAGAGAATTAAGAAAATGCCTCGTAAAATTTCCTTAAAAATCAAAGAGTAGTAAATGCTTGCCCTAGCAATTTTTCACATACGGTAGGAATCTGCATCAGACCAATGTCAGGTAGTAATTAGACAGGTGGCAATCATATGTTGGGAAACTACATTGATTTATTATAGAGTAGAAAGACAAACAATTTAAGGTGAATGCAGCGATAACTGCAGCGATAACTGGGACATACCTGCAACGAGAAGAAGAATTTGCAGACGGGTTTTTTTGCTTTAAGTGAATGAGAAAACAAGCATTGGCTACCCTTGTTGCAAGAGCCACTGAAAAAATATTTACACATTTCTACACTTCCAGCAGCGTATTGTCCATGACCATGACTGGGAGCAGATATGTTCTGCTCTTCGGATACATCTTCAGTAAGCTGGACTCTTGTCTATTTTCAAAGGAAAATTTAAGAGGGGTCATCTTTCTGTCACAAGAAGCTACACGTGAAATACCAAAATGTATTACCTCTTTGACTATAGATGCTAACGTTCCCGCCACCACATTTGCGCGAAAGTGATAGGGTCCTACAAAGGGAACAGCAAGACATCTTTTTGTTGCATTATTGTGCTCAAGCTCTTCATCCTTCCCAGCTAAAGCATTGGCTTCCTTGTTTTCGATTAATGTGATACGACATAAATGATGATAGTCGTAGGGGTCATAATGAATTGGTACACTAATAGACATCTCCAAAAACTTCGGTCGGAAACGGTGCAACACGTTCAGGATATCATAATCTGCAAACAACATATTCAGGATCGAACAAATCAAAACACACGTCTTAGAGCTTTAAAAAATCATACATGTCTCTGTAAGTTGATTGAGAGCAGGTCGGACAAGGTTGTGAAATGAACACCACTCTTCCTCAGCTTTCGGAACCTCAAGCTCCGCTTCTACTGCCGCATCTAGCTTAAAGATGCTTGTGAGGCGTTCGAGCCGTAAAGTGTCCTATACAAAGGCATATTGACTAAGCTGGTTACAAAAAATAATTTGACAAAGCACAAGATTAAATGAGTAATAATTACCTTCAAAACACGTTGCCAAAACTGAAATGCACAGAAGTTGCCAATGTATGACACCTCCTTACTACCTAGCCCAGAATTCTTACTGTTTCCACTATAATAGTTATCAGTGTACTCCCCAGACTAAATAAATCAAATATCATTATCAGTATAACCAAGATATATCGGACAAGCTAACAACCAAAAGCTACTCTAATCACCAACCAGAGGCTACCTGATTGTCCAGACCAAAAGGTCGCAGTATGGGCAGAGGCTGTTGATCCAGCAATATACCAAATAGAATGCCTTCACGTACCAGACCACTATCAGCAAACTTGAGAACAAGGACAGAAGCTTCAAATGACAGAGAGAAGCTGGCTAGCAGGCGTCCATAATAGGTAGGCTCGTTACGACCCCTAGAAGATGCCTTCTCCAATGCATGCATATGAACCAACAAATCTAGTGCATCATCAACAACGAAAGACTCTGGAGGATCCATGGCCTTCTGTAACAACACTAAATAAAACAAAAATGTAAATCAATACAATTTCTATCATCGTTGGCAAGCATGAATAAGACATAAGATGAAATCATATCTCTAAATTGATCAAAGTGGGTCATCGAATTGACAAGGAACACCTTTAACAACAGCAACACGATGCATTGATTAGGAAAATAGTGTAAAAGGCTAATATCATACAATATGGTACAACCATAAGATATATAAGCAAGGAGAGCACAGTACAAAAAGGTGATTCATTATTATTCCATCAAAATCCGATTCTGCCTGTTGTTTCTTCAACCCTCTGGCATATCTTTGGCAGTCAATAAGAGCTTCCATGCAACAACCAGGAATAACAGCTCCGGCACACATGTTGTAACACAATTATCATTATTCTCAATGATAAAGAAGTTTGTGTAGAAGGTAACTACCTTTAGGTTCATTTATAGCTTTAGATTCAGCACAGCATATGAGAAGTACTTGCATTCGTAATGATAACTTCAGTATTGCTGGAGATTCGTAATCATCCAGCTGACCATAGAAGGGTCCAGTCACCATCCGATACACAACACCATCACAAGTCCGTCCAGTTCTCCCTCTACGTTGTTCAGCCTGTGCTACACAGAAATCAGAATCAACAAATACCACCATGCAAGCATGATATGAACCATAGGTCACTATACCTGAGATTTTGAAACCCAAGCAAGCTCTGCTGAATCAGTTTTTCTAATCTCGTCCCAGATTACTTGCAAAGAACGACAGGAGTCTATCACATATCCTACTTTGGGAATTGTGACTGAAGATTCTGCAATGTTTGTGGCTAGAATGACCTGCATCAAACAGCTCAAATTAGAAGAGTGAAATTTAACAATTTCAGGTATAATATTGCAGAGTCTTCTTGCGTTACCATCATGTCTGTTTGACAGCATCCACTGTTTGCAAGGGAAGTACGAACAAAACTAAAAATCCAAACATAGAAATAGATGTTACCTTACGGTGGGACTTCCAGATTCTCATCGATCTAAGCGCTTGGTCAGTGTCAATACTACGATGCAAAATGTGAACTTTGAAAGACTCATGAAAGGGCTTCAGGAGTTCCCACTGCTGCTCCAATGCATAATACGTCGGAAGAAAGACCAGTATACTCTTCTCTATATCTGATTCATTTTTGTGAATGTGTAGCACTAAATCATGGATAAGTCTGTGCACTTCAGGCTTCAAATCAGCATGGGCCATTTTTGGGCTTGGTGCAGAACAGTATTTCAAAGAAAGATCCTCAGATTCCATTCCAAGAAGCTCACTTATCTATCAACATAGAAAGACACTTTTAAAAAAATTGCTGCTTCTGATCACAGAATCAGCACAAATTTGACAGCTAAATAGAAATTTTACAAAATATTACTATTATTCTAATTTTCTCAAATTTTACTCTGATCTTGTAAATTATTTAAGTAGTTAAAATCTCGCAGCCCAGTGTTGGATATACAAACACCAAGGCTACACACTGCAAATTACCCCAAATTGAACAGTCAAAGCCCGTTTTTCAAGATTGCTTGTATGTGGTTACAAGACCACTGGGTTGAAACATAAGCACATTTTCTCTGGCACGCTGATGGAAAAACGTTTAAATATTTACGCCAGAACCACAATTTTTAAAGCTATATAGACATGATTCTTCTGCAAGTTAAGTCAGCAAAAAGTAATAGTAGGGAAAAAATCAATGTGAAACCATAAAAACTTCCTTTTCTGTATGCAGTGAAAGAATATAATATCTAGAAATCAATGCTTCATGTGAATTGAATAAATATTCAGCTCAATCTAACAAACAAAAAGTGCCCCGTAATTATTTATCTTTCAGGAGAATAGTCGAGTACTGTGCTATGCATCCAAATGCAAAGCACAACATGCATATTCAAGAGAATGTGAGGATATAGTGTAAGCTTGTGCAAGTCCCTACTATATAATTCAACTGCAAAGTATAGGAGGTATCTTATCATCTAACAGATGAAAACAATACAATCATGCACAGAAAAAATAGATTGCCATTGGTGACCTATCTGTGCTTTCTCAGTCACATAACCTTACATGTATCCCACATATAGAGATGAGCCGTACTAGATGGCAAATCACAAGATGTAATGGGAAAATCTTTAACATCACTTAGAAGAATGTAGCTCCTTAAGTCTGAGTGGAGCATCCTTTTACAGCCACCAAGGCCAGTATAAACCACAAGAGTAAGTTGGAAATGGTGGCATAATTACGCAGTAATAGGGGTAAACAGCAAACATTCTGAAAAATAACAATATTCTGTGAAGGAGGAGAAACATAAAAGTGCAGTGTAATTATATTGCTGAGAAAAGTCAATTGAAGTGCCCATAATGTGTTCATAGATAACCCAATAAACTCTGCTAGCATGTATTACCTGTTCAAGATACAATACTTCTCTTTGGAATATGGTGTTCATCCCAGTGTTTGGGATTGCCAATACTTCTATTCTTTCACCCCTACCAAGATCCCTAAAGTAATCACGGTATCTTGAAATATCTGCAGTGGCAGACATCAAAACCACCCTAGAAAATGACATGTATCTGTTAGACCATCATAGAGAGTAATAGATTCAATCATATCATAATTCACTAGCATGTTGCATAGAACTGTATGTGTAAGGATAAAAACTAGTGAACATTAAGTCAAAAGATTGCCAACCTTAAGTCCTTGCTCCTAAGTAAAAACTGCTTTATGCAAACAAGAACAAGATCGGACTCCACTGATCTTTCATGCACTTCATCAAGAACAATAACTTTGTATTTAAGAGCTTTCAGTCCCTTCTCTCGCATCTCATCCAACAAAACCCCAGCTGTTTTAAAAACAATTTTGGAGCTGGCGGAGAAAATCAATCTCGTCAGCAAATAATATATCAGAGGAACAACACGAATAGTGGTTAATAAATGCAGACAAATAAGCAATGCCACAAGGACTTTTCATAGAAAAAACGAAGAAAGACACTGATAAATAGAAACGATTAGATAGATGTTACATTTGACACCAAATACTGGTGCAATGTAATGGAAAGGGAAACAATACTTTCATGAGGAGCTAAAAATCTTATCAGATTTCAACCACCATTTTCAGATGTTTGCAGCAACACAGATGAGATCATTTGGAATTTTGGACAGTTAGAGTTAAAAGTAGCATAATGTGTATTTTCTTACTTCAACTTAGTCATTAGTGTAATTCCTATTTCATGGTAATTTATAGATATAGTACTAATAATGCAAAACCAATATTCATTAAATCAACTCTCAGCCAATGTTAGTTGTTTGAGATCATTCTCCCAAAGACTTTTTTTAGTTTCCTCCTGACCAGGCTAATGGTATGGGAGGGAAGATGTTAAATGGATAGTAGATTATAGGCCAAGTTGGAACACGATCAAGAGGGGCTGAAGGCATATAGAAAACCAAACATGTCGTGCGATCCAGCAAGATTCATTCCACCTACTGGAGCTTGCTTATCTAATACCAACACAAGAACTTTAAATAAAATCGAGTAACATATATTAAAGTTCTGTCATTATAAGCTAGAAACACATCATGAAAATAGCTAAGTATTCAAGCACGACAAAACAAGCTTTTACTTAGTGCTTAGGGCAGTGAACATGCAGAAACACTGTTAAAGTCATCAAGGGGTGCCAGCTCACGTATGTAGCATACCCCATTAAAATGATATATAAATCACATGAACATGTTTTGGAGGATAACACGTGTCACGTGATCACTGCAGAAACGTTAATTAACCACAAAAGTACCTTGCAGAGAAGACTCGCGAGTGACCAATGTGGTACCCAACCTCTCCACCTATTTCACAATTACGAGCCTTTGCGACCATTCTAGCAACAGCTACAACAGCAAATCTCCTCGGCTGTGTGCAAAGTATGGGCTCTATGTTTGCTTCCAGTAGGAACTGTGGGATCTGGGAGCTTTTCCCTTAGAAGTGAAGAGAATATTCATTAATCATGAGCAACTGATTCAAAGTAGCCAACAAAAGGCACGATAATGAATAACCAGATAACCATGTTTATGAGACCATTTGGGAAATTTGAAAATAATGCAATAGAAAAGGCTCGTAACACTAACATAAACCATTTATAAGGAAATCACACACATCATAAAAGTGCACGGATGATACAACATGCATATGGATCAAACAAAATTGCCAAAACAAAACGCATTTACTAGGATTCTTAAACCACCATAAATGATTTGTCCTATCAGTTTGCAGGAAGAACTGGTTCAAAAAAAATAATAATGTAAAAAAACCAGATAATATTACACAGTAAACATCACGAAGAGAAATCAGCAGTTGCCGCAGCTAGTTGCAGCGATCATGAGAGTTGCACGGTTCAAAATTAGTTCGATATCAAAATGAAAACCGTTTCAAATGAAATTGTCACGCAATAAACAGCGAAAACGAAGGCCAGCAGTTAAAAACAATAGCTAGAAGACTACGACCACCGGCGCCGGCAACGATAATCGCATTCGTAATAAGTTCGCAAAAATCATAAATGAAAAGTATCCGTCGGTTACAAATGAACAACCACGCAATACTATCGCAAGTAATAACGGCGAGAATTAATTACCGCAGCCGGTTTCGCCGACGATGAGAGTCACGCGATTCTCCATAATCTTCTCAACGATTTTATTTCGCATCGCCGCCACCGGAAGTTCGGTGAAACTCGACGGAGGCACGGAGGGAGACGAAGACGTTGACGGCGTTGGAGAAGACGCCATTTTTCGTGAACTGCGAGCGAGCTTCGGCAATCAAAATTATGCAACCGCCAAAAACCCTCTGAGAAATGTGGGAGAGAATGTCTGAGTAAACAAAAAGTCTTTTTCCCGGTTTTTAGGCTTTCCCGCTTTTCTGTGCACTGCATCAGCACCACACTGGAGCTGCTTGGAGGGAGGATTCTCACGCGCTCCTCAGCACGTGTTGCTTGTGATGAGAGAAATGTAAAGCGTTGTAGATATAATATAATACTTCCTCCGTTCGCGAAAAAAAATTTCACTTTAACTCATTTCCTTGTTCACTAAAAAAAGTCTCATTTTACTTTTGGTACAATTATACTCTCCTTACCTTTTTAAATTACTACCCTTTGCCATTGATGGTTAACTAATTAAACAAATTAAATGGATTCACTAATCAATATTGGGCATGATTTTAAAGCCCAAAAACACATTTTGGCGGGACCCAATTCGGATTCTCAAACCCTAATCTGTAGAATGTTTTAGCCGTTTCCTTCATTTCCTCTCCCCAAATCTGCTTCTCTCGATCCTTCCATTTCTCTCGATCCTCTCTCATCCAAACCCTAGATCTATCTACACATATCACTGAAATCCCTCAATTTCATTCCATTCGATGTCGAATTCCTCTTAAATCCCTCAATCGTCGCTCGAATCAACCTTGAATTCATGGAATTTGGAGTCGAGTTCCATCGACTTAGTGCTTGAGACGATTTTCGATTCTCCCATCGTTATCTCTTCTCCGACGCCGGTCAAATCTGTAGATCTTGGTTGTTTCATGCCGGAAACTGCACTCACCGCGTCGTCGCACAAATCTGGTGGGATTCGAAACTTCTTGCTGGAATCTTCAGTCGATTTAGAGGTTCCACCTTCTGGGTCGGACCTCTTCGACTCCGTCCTCCCTCTCTGTGCTTCGAGTCCACCCAAATCTATAGATCTTGGTTGCTTGGTGCCGAAACCTCCATTCATCGCGACGCCGCACAAATTTGCTGGGGTGCGAAGCTTGTTGCCGTAAAAATCAGTTGATTCTTCAACTCCACCTTCTGGGTCGAAGCTGTTTGACTCTGTCATCGATCTCTGCTCTTCGAGTCCACCGAAATCTGAAGATTTTGGCTGTCCAATTCCACCCTCTGAGGCGGAGAACTCCGACTCTCTCATCGATGCATCTACTGCGGTGCCGGAACCTCCATCACCGGGGGTGTATTTAGATGAGATTGTTGATTCCTTGCTGCCTACAGATCCCTACTACTTTTTGTTTACCGAGTGCGCAAAATTTCAGACAAAAATGAAGGCCTTGGAAGCCATGGGATTATTCTAAATCAGGTGATTGAGTTCTTATTTCTTTAATTTTTGTTGGTTGGGGGCTGGTGATGCTATTTATTTCGATGCAATTGTGATCATTTGATGATGGTGATTGAGTAACTGTGGGTTGAAATCTGATGCCTCTGATTTATATTGTTTGTGGGTTGAAAACTGATAGAACTGATACTATACAAATTTCTTCTGATACCACCACTAGGTTCTCAGAAACCTATTCTGGTTCTATAGTCTCTGGTAGTATTCCAAGCCTTCTAAGGTGTTCCTTACCCATGTGTGGTATCTTGTAGTTATTGTTGGCCTTCACTTTGATGATCTCCTTGTAACAACATTGCAGTGTCAAGAAAACATCATTCAACTTATCAGTTGGATACTATTCAAATGCATCTTGCACATTCTTGATCAATCCATCAACTGTAGTGGCCAACTTCTGATCTTTTAGACTTTGTATGGCCCTAAAAAAGCCTAAGTCTTGTGTCTGGGGAATTAGGTGGTTGGTAAACTAACTGGATATTGAACCCATAAGAGTGTGCAATTTCTTGGAAATCGGGATCATCATTGTTGATATGTGGCTTTGCATTATCTTGTTGTATAATGATGTTTTTGATGATCCCTTTTGGCCATTTTGCTTTCACTGTTGGAACAATCTGCATAATGAAAACATAATGAAACATAGCTAAATGATGAATGTGCAAATAATCTGATAGCAATCTGAAATTAAAGTATTACCTGCTTAAGAAAGTAATCCTTCATCACAGGTTTGGTAATAGCAACAATAGGCTTTGTTATGAGGCTTCTTTTTTGTCTGTTTTTTGAGTTTCTTGTTGCTGGCTCCTCATATGTTAATGGGAATATCCCAAACTTCCCATCAAAGATACAATTTCCAGATTTATCATTAAGTGGCCTGCCAACAACACAAATAAACATGATTTTCTCAATATGTCTCTTGGATTTACATGTTCTGTGTTGCTCCACTTCATCTGCCAAGACATAGTATCTTTGTGTGGTTTTTGTAATGTTGAACCACTTCTCATCAATGTGAATAATATTATACATTAGCTGAAAATGGATTCTTCCATTGCTACTTATGCAACTGAGTATGCTAAGGCTCCATTTCAGCCTAGCAATCTTATTTTCAGGGGTTAGAAAGGGTTTGATTGCACTGGTATGTGCTCTAACCTTTTTCTCATTGATCCATTTATGAACCAAACCTGTACTTACTCCTAGCTGACTTGAAAGCTTCCTGATGGCACCTCTTTCCAAAACTGACATGTTTTTGAGATTTTCTTCATCAAGTAAATTTCTGTCTTTGTGTTTTGAACCTTTTTTCATTGACACTAAATGCAGGGCTTGGCCCAATTGCTGCTGTTTTGAAGTTGTTGTCCACACTCTCCACACTGTTCGCAGCATACCGGGAAAGGTTTGCCTCACGCTCTTTGAGGGCGGCAAATCTCAGGTTAAACTTGGGCGGAGCCGAACGAAGTACGCTGACGCTGGTGAAAAGTCAGAGTGGGATCCTCGTATCTCATAGGGTCGGAACAGGTTCGTATAGTGCCCAAAGCTGCTTGTTCCAATCTATGCCCCTTGAGGAATGCTCGGGGGTGAGTTGGGCAAGTTAGGAAGCCTGGGGTGGGAATGCCACGCAGGATTCACAAGTAAGGACGAGCTGGGAAGATCGTGGCTGTGCGCGTGACGATGTGACAGTGGACCATGATGCGGTTTACCTATAACCGTTGACATACATACGTACCATATATCCTTGCATCAATGAAGACGTCTTGTTTGTGCAATTGACTCAACACCTAAATCCAGGTTTGTCATTTATCTTTTATTAATGCTTTAGTTTAGATTTATTTTTCCTGTTTGGCCAAGACGAGTCTGTGCAGAACCCCTAAACTTTTGGATGACCTATGACCAAAGAGAAAGCTACACCAACTCCTCGTGGGATCGACCCTATACTTACTGCTAGCTGATCCTGGTAGTGGGCAATAGGAGAATTATAAATGTATTTTGTACCTGAATAAACGATGGTCGCGTCAGGGCGCTGGCTAGGAGGCAACCTAGTAAGTTTTTTTTTTTAGTACTTTTATTTTTCTAACATTAGGATAGTTTGTTTGGAAGTGTTTTTTGTGACTATGCATGTAGGATAGGTAAAGAGTCAGTGTTGGTCAAGGAGGAGGAGTACCTTATGCCCAATTAACGAATGGGAAAGACTTGACAGGGTTGATAGGGTGTTTGGCCAAGAGCGATACAGACAATGCCAAACCTAAGCAACTGGAAGTGGACAACAAACAAGCCCTAGCTAAAGAACGAATATGCCACATCCGGATCCAGGTTATGATCCACCTCTGACCAATGATTTTGTCCTCCCATGTGTTTAGTAGTTTAGTTTTTTTTTTTGTGTTTTGAGTCTAAATATTTTTAAAGTTTGTTTAGAGTTTGAATTTGTGATCTACCTTGATTTTCACTCACTTTGCTAAAGGCAAAGTGTGTAGGTATGAGGGGTAGAGCGTCTGTTTTTATAAGCTTTAGTTGTGTGTTGGTCTGTGCCTTCCACCCACTTTGTCCATGGAAAGTGTATGGGTGGGAGGAGCGTCTTTTGTGTGCGTATTAGAGGTCAAGCATGTTTCGGATGATTGGATAATATATGAGCATAATTTGATACTGAGTTGTATGATGAGAGCAGTCTTTTGTATTATAGTTCAAGCATGATTGTATGAAAATAGGGATGACGAACGAACTTGTGAGCATGTTGTTGTGAGGATTTGAGTTTTACACTTCATGTTTATGACTAAGCAGTTTATTTCTTGTGTGATTTTATGATATGTTTATTTGGTACTACCTAGAACTTGTCTGTCTACTCCTTGAGACCTCATTGAATTAGACTAGAAGAACTTAGATGAATTAGGCACGTTCTTTCAAAGAGCCTGCCCAACTGAGCCAAAGAGCCTGCCCAACTGAATTTTCCTTGTTAAGCCCCTTTGAGCTTTTATAATTTATTTGAGCAGTTATATGTAGCCTATACACTATATCCTCCCGGTCAATAAGGACTTAGGTACATAAGATGAAGGGAGAAGAGGAGAAATAGTTGAGCCTTTGAAGAAAGTATAAGGGATAGTGAATAAAGGACTTAGAAAAAAAAGAAAAAGAAAAAAAAAAGAGAAAAAGAAAAAAAAAGTCTTAAATAAGTTGTGCTAAGGCCCGAAAGAAGAAAAGGCAAAGGAAAAGAAGCTAAGGTTGGCCGCTCCGCTTGGCCAACCTAAGTCCGATTGACCCAAGCCTAGTTCCAAATACTTCCTACCCTTGCCAAAGCCAAGTTACAACAAAATAAAGTCCTGAGGATAACTCCTTCGATCTAGTCTAAGAGGTGGAGAGAGTAGCAAACAGGCAAGCTTATGGTGTGGTTAAGAATAGCATATCTTGAGCGTAAACACTACCCCATACACAAGAGTGAGTGTGTTGGTGAGGAATATTCTTGAAAATGCTCATTTGTTCATTTTTGACCTATGTGATGATTTGCTCCAGTTGTATATGAACTGGATTATGCTCTATCTTATCTCTTTATCCTTAATTGTGCTAACCTCTAGTTGTGCTTTGAGTCAAGTCTTTGAGTCTTATCTATTTTTCTTTTGTTTGGGCAAACCATATACCATACCTGAGGACAGGCATGACTTTAAGTGTGTGCGTATGACGAGCCCATATTTTGTGCTATTGTCATGTGTGTTTTAGGTCTAGATCGAGTCTACTTTAGTGTCTTTTGTGTCTGTTTTGTGTCTGGGAGGACACTTGAGTTGGCAGGGTAAGGAGAGGCAGGTATTGGGCAAGTTTGGAGCCAAAACATGCAAAAAGAGTGAGAACTGGCAATACGATGTAATGACCATAGTAGTCGTGCTCATGGCTAAAGCTACCGAGGGCATAAGTCCAAATCTAAAGGAGAGCTACTCCGCATCCAGTGGTATGGTCAATCAAAGACGTCGTGCATTTTAGCCAGAAGGTAATAAGCTGACATATCATGGGCAAGCGAGACAGATAGATTGAGCAAGGCAGAGTGCAATGCTTGGGCAAGCGGCGCTGGCGCTGGCGCGTGAATGATGTTGAGCTGGCAGATTCCTACATGGAAACTAATTCCTTGTAGTGCAAGGAAAGATTGAAGATACCTACTACATCAGCAGCACGAATTTAGTGATAAGGAATGAAATATCTCCATACTTATCCAAAGTTGCGTACAAGGAAGCAGTCGGCCCGTTTCTAGAAGGCCCGTTTGTGGGTTTACCCTAACTTTTGTAACTCTATAAATACTCATGCATGCATAGGCGCGAGAGGGAGATTCAACACTTTATTTTCTGCTTTTATTTCCAGTTCTTAGAAACAATTTATTTTTGTTATTAAGACCTATAAGGGCAAACATCTTTTATCCGTCGTTTAATTTAAGTATGTTTTTCTTTAACTATTTTATTTTCGATCTTTACTTTATGTCTAGCTAAACTTTTCGATCTGGATTTAGGGTAGATGATATGATGTATAACTTGTTAAACTCGTGAGGTCTAAGTGTTCTTGATAGCTGTATATATGTGTGTTCCCGAGGCGTTGGGCAAAGATTCCAAAGAAATTTGGTGGTCACAGGTAACTCGGAAGGCCAACGAGCCCTGGGCACATACGGATTCCAACATCGTCTAGTGGTTTCCAAGTACCAGCCAAGGTTGCCCTACGCTCCTTGAGGGCGGTGACCAAGGGTGGCAGACTTGACAGAAGCTGGGCATGATGTGTCAACGCTTGATGGTCCCGATACGAGTTCTGGTGTATGGGGGGGAGGAATACACCAGTTAAGAATTTTAAAAATAACCCCCTGATAAAAATCACAATTGAGTAAAAGGACTCAGTTGGAATCACAACTGAGTAGGAAAACTCAGGTGTGAAAGTGATGCTGTGCGGAATGTGGTGGAAATAACAACTCGTATAAAATAACTCACGCTCAGATGCAAGGTCGGTCAATAACCAAATCAGTTGAGAATGTAAAAATGCAGTTTGAGTGTTGGTTAGTTGGTTAGTTGGATATGCAAGAAATAACTGAATTGAAAACACAAACACACAAAGGATTTACGTGGTTCGAAGAGAACTCCTACGTCCACGGGGAGTTGTGAGTCCACACAACTCATTCCAAGTTCTTTAGGACTGGAACCACAAAGCTTACGCGGGCTTTGCAACCGTTAAGATAAGTTTACGGGTACTTATCAACCTTACAGATAAGTTTACGAGTACTTATCAACCTATCTACTCAATTTCGGGAAGGGAAGAGTAGGATCCTAACAACCTTTTAGAGGATGTGTGGGAGAGTGGGTTTCAACTATTAGCTCGAACTAAGGAGTGAGCTAAGATCTAAGCTTGAATAAATGAAGACTCAAACTAAGATTAGAAAACACCAAGACATAATCTAACACTCTATGAACTCTTAACTAGTGATGTTCTTAGAGATTGATTTCAGTTTAGCTCGTTTGCGATATGAACTCTCAACTGGTGATGTTCGCTCGTCTATCTGCTCTCGCACTAGCCGTTGGAGGATGGATGAATGAATGAATGCCTCTATTTATAGGCGGAGAGAATCAACTAGCCGTTGGAGGAGCCGTTGATCTCTGTTCTGTGAAAGCGATGGCTTGTCTCTCATCTCTGCAGATTTTCCCGATTTGGCAACTGTGGACTTCTGCTTTCCATCTGAGACAACCTTGTGTTGGGCCAAATGAGGTAATGACAGAACGTCAAATCTTCACGTGACTTCCTTTTTGAAATTCAAATCTTCAACCTTTGACTTTCAACCTTGTTTAGTCTGTTGAGAAGTTTTGATCTTCATCCGAGTGGTCTTCAGCTGATGTTCCATCTGATCGATATCTTCATCTGACCTTCTGTCTGAATAGGAACAGTTGAACTCTCAGCTGCCTTGAATTTCATGTTGTCGATCTATCGGATTGAGTCTTGTAACTGATGTTCTATATCTTGAATGCTCACTTGTCTTTCTTACATCTTCCCCCTTGAACTCTCAGTTGTCTTTCTTACAACTGATGTTACACATCCGAATTTCCATCTGTAGTTCTATCCGAGTAACGCCATGTTGCCGTCTTCAGCTGGAGACCTGTAAAGATAAAATCTCAACATTGCTCAAACAACGAGCCTAAATACTAACATTAGGATCTGGCAACATCTACTCGGTTAGGATCAGTTGGTTTTGGAATCAGTCAAAACTTTACTTAAATTTCCCAACAACGCTGGTGAATCTCGGACAGAGATCCTCGTTATCTCACCTGCACCGGAACGGGCTCACCTAGTGCCCAAAGCTACTTGATTCAATTACGCCCCTTTGAGTGGAACGCCAATGGGGACATGTTGGGCAAGTAAGAAGATTGGCTAAAGTGTCCTTGTCAAGACTCAAACATAAGGGTGGAGCTAGGTGGACTATGTAGCGTATGTGGCGACGTGACAGTAGGGACCCTGCATAGTTTTAGCCTATAACTGTTGACACACATGCGCAACAAATATTTTTGAACCTATGATTGAGTGATAGTTATACTCATTGATTCGAACCCAAATCTGGATTACCTTTATTACTAATCGTTTTGCTTGTCAAGTTTCAGTTATTTACTTTCAGCAGTTTGCCAAAGGTGATAGTGATAGTTGCCTAAGGTTATAGTAGATAAATACTCAACACAACCTTTTTGTGCCCCGAACCAGAGATTATCACGAGCAACTCCCTGTGGGATCGACCCTGTACTTGCCAACTAGCTGTTCCTAGTGGTGGGCATAGGAGTGAAATACAAATTGTATTTTATTGCGGCTTAAACGACAGCTGTGTCAACAACCCACTGCAGCTCACTGTCTCCATCTCCAAAAAACCCTAAGAGACACTACCACTACAGGTAGTCTTAGAGCATCCATTATGGGGTCTCCGAGACCTAGGTATATCCTTGATTTTGGTGATTTAAGTGGGGTCCTAATAATTGAATAGATTTAGATAGAAAATTTAATAATGGGAGTTAATATAGACCTAGGTCTATCCAATGATTGACGATGATTGAATAATTTTATTTTATTTGTTTTTTTGTATATATAATAAATAATACTAATAAGAATACTTAAATAAAATAGAAAAAAAAATTAAAAACGAACAATTTTGTTGAATTAAAATAAAAAAATACTAGTTGAACGGACCGAAACATGTCCAAATTTCTTCAATCATATCGCCCATAAGACGGTCGTGGGCACGCGCATTCTGAAGGCGAGGTTGTCTTTCAATATATGCATTAAATATAGATGTTCCACCTTGAAGTATTGTTGTTGTGTCCACGTTGGCATCGTTCCGTGCACTCGATTCAGCACTGAATTGCGTTGCTTGGTGTCCTTCATCTTCAATGACTATGTTATGCAAAATGATGCAAACATACATGATGTCACATAAGTATTCTCGAAACCACAATCGAGCAGGGCTCTTTATTAGTGCCCAACGAGCTTGGAGGACACCGAAAGCCCTTTCAACGTCCTTACGAGCAGCTTCTTCCATTCGAGCAAATCGGCATCTCTTCGGATCTGTTGGCGCTGGTAGCGACTTCACGAAAGAGACCCACTTCGAATAGATGTCGTCGGCAATATAGTAGCCCATGTGGTGCTCGCGGCCATTTGCTTTGAAAGTAACTGACGGCGCTCTCACATTGAGGATGTCGCTAAAGATGGGGGATTGATTAAGCACATTGATGTCGTTGTTGGAGCCGGCGACACCTAAAAAAACATGTCAAATCCACATATGTCATTGTGGGATAACTCTTTTGTTGGGTTGTGTACATTTCTCTCAAAGACGTTGGACACTTCCATGCCCAATGCATACAGTCGATGCTTTCAAGCATACCGGAAAAGCCGTGTGTTCTCTCGTGCAATTTTGTGAGTCTGGTGAAGTCAACGACATTTGGCCTCCTCAAATAGATGTTGCCGAAAGCAGATCTGATGGTCCGATAGAAATTCTTGAGACATGTTGTGCCCGTTGCCGGTCCAACGTGCAGATATTCGTCGTATTGATCTGCAGATCCACCATTGGTGAGTTGCCTCAAAGCAACGGTGCACTTCACCCATGGGTGAAATCCCTTTCTTCTAGTTGCATCTAGGAGTTGTAGAAAAAAAAAGGCTCTTGAGCTTCCAAAGTTTCAGTTATCCTCAAGAACAACCCCTTGCTCATGCGAAACCGTTGGCGAAATACAACTTCACCCCATATAGGAGTGTCGGCAAAATAATCGCGTTTAAGGCATTGTTCGGCCTCCTCATGATTCTAGAGCACGTACGTCCTCGTCTGCAGCTCGTCGTCCCCCTCATCATCACCGTATGCTTCTTGGTAAAGCTCAATGGCTCGCCGACCGAACTCGATATTTTTTTGACGTTGCTCCTTGTCCTCATCTAAATTGAAAAATGAACCTCTAAAACTCATTAGTATTTTTTTAGCGAAAATTTAAGTGGAATTGAGATAGAAGAGAGTATAATTGAAGTAGAATTGAAATGTGAAATGAGGTGAATGTGAGTGTGGTATTTATAGGGAAATTTTTAAAATAAACCGTTGAGATTTTTTTTTAATTACAAAAAAAAGGATCAACGGGGACACGCCGCGTGTCCCCATCGCATGCGTCGACAGAGTCGAGAGGTGCGTCGAACCAATGACTCCCTCTTCGATCCTCTCTTTCGACTCACTCAACTATGGGGATCGACCCCGTCGAGGTAGATTGGGAGAGTCGATTGACTTCTTCGACCCCGGGGATCGACCCCCGTAGTGGGTGCTCTTAGTAAATTAGTTTTTTTTGAAAGTAATTACATAATTCTTATAAGGGGTTTTGAAGAATTAAATCATGAACTTTAGGGTGTTTTGCAATTTTAACTCGAACTTTCAATTTTGGCAAATTAAATCACGAACTTTTCAATTTTTGCAATTTTATCCCGAACTTTCAACTTTGACAAATTAAATCACGAACTTTTTAATTTTTGCAATTTTATCCTGAACTTTTAATTTGGCAAATTAAATCACGAACTTTTCAGTTTTTGCAAATTTATTCCGAACTTTCAACTTTGGCAAATTAAATCACAAACTTTTTAATTTTTGCAATTTTATCCCGAACTTTTAATTTGGCAAATTAAATCACGTACTTTTGAATTTTTGCAATTTTATCCACAACTTTTAACTTTGGCAAATTAAATCACGAACTTTTCAATTTTTGCAATTAAAACCTAATCAAACTTTATTGACATAAAATAATAAAAATATAACAAATAGTACAATATTATTTTATATATCTTTATCGATCATAAATAAATATAAATTAATTTAGCAGGGCAACAATAATGTTTCATATACACATATTGTTGGATAGAACAAGGCTAGGTAACAAGTGTGCTAGTTATTAATTGTTACATGAGAATAAATATTTTAATAAATAAATAATGCATGTATTGAGGTGTTACTAATATATATATATATTTGAGTAAACAATGTCTATATTGAGATGTTATGCTATGATATATATTTTAAATAAATAAAATACATCAAAATAACGTAAATTATGGTATAAATACCTCAAAATAACATAAATACTTCAAGAAAATAGTATAAATAAGTATTATGGTATGTTATATCTAGGGGTGGCTAAACGGTTGTGGGTTATCGGGTAATAATCGTCCGACCCATAAACCGTCGGTTAAACGGTACCCGATAACCGCAAATATCGGCTAACGGGTCGGTGTTCGAGTTAATATTTAAAAGAGATCGGTTATCGGTATAAAAATGCAACATACATATAAAAATGTACAAGGCTAACGGGTCAAGCTGCGGTTATTCCTATAATAGAAAACTTAGAGGCCCATAGATCATCAATGTACAAAACCCATACATATAAAAATGCAAGGCCCATAACAGATGGTGTGAAGGCCCAGTTCTTCCATATTTGCTTTTAATTGCCATCTCATTTTGATTTATACTCACATCCTCATTCTTCTCTTCTTTTCTCATCCGATGTAGGATGAAAAACTTCCCAAACTTCATGTAACATTGTCCCACATCGATTGTTGAAGGAAGATGAGTGGGAATGTAAGTCTATAAAATGAAGACAAACATCGGCAATATATAATCGATCATTTGGAATTAATAAATATGTTAGCTTTTCTTGAAATTTAATTTAATTAATTAAATTTTGAGAGAACTTCTTTACAATTTGATATTTTAAGTGAAAATTTGATAGTTAACTATTTTAAATCGGATAACCGTATACCGACTCGGTTAACCGAAATGGTTAACGGGTAAACCGAATCCCTCTTCGGGTCGGTATTCGGAAGTAGAATTTTGTCTTAGTCGGGTATTGGTATTTCGATTAGCGGCTCGGTTAGACCGTATCCTAACCGACGTCCACCCCTAGTTATATCTATTTTTTTATACTTTCAAATTAATTAATATTTATTTTCAATAAAGACATACTCCTTCCGTCCAAATTTACTCTACCTACTTACCCTAAAAAAAGTGTCCAAACTTACTCTACCTGTTTTGACAATTTGACCCATATACCTTTATTATTTTCGGTTTATTACTACCCTTTGCCACAATTAACCCATTACCATTTTAATTGACAAATTAAATAACTCAATTACATTTTCTTAATTACCCACCCTAATTAACCCAACCCAACACCCCATACCAGCCCAATTGTCTCTCTCAATTCTGCTGTCTCGACCTCTCTCTCTCTCTCTCTCTCATTTCTCTCGAAGCATCTCACTCTCTCTTCTCTGCAACCCTAGATCTACTCTCACTCTCTCCGCCGCGACAGCGCTTCCCTTCCGCTACTCTCACCAATCTCTCTGTATCTCCTCACAAATCTTCTCTTTTCGATCTCTTTCTCTGCAACCCTAGATCTACTCTCACTCTCTCTCCCCGCTGCCACGGCGTTTCTCTGAATACAGACTTCTCCCCTCTGAAACCCTAGCATCGATGAAGGATTTCAAGGCTTCACCAGGGTGGAGATCAACCCCTCCCTCCGATTCGTCGATACCACTCCCTCCCTCCCCCTCGTGGGTACCACCTCTCCCTTTTGATTCGCCAGATTTCCCGAAGGATCTGTGGATTCCACCAGGTTGGGAGCCCTTTCTAATTACCGAAGATCCGGAGATGCATCGGTCTGAGGTGGTGCCGAAATCTGTGTTCCCTGAGGTGGCGGAGGAGCCTGCCGTTGCCCCGGTACCGGAATCTGTGCTCCCCGTTGAATCGGAGGAGCCTGCCTTTGCGTTGGATGAATCTGAACAAAAACAGTCCATTCCTTCGAGTTTAGATCCATATCAGCTCTACTGCCATGATGGCAAGTATGATTATGAATTCGACTCTGATTCGGAAACTGAGATTATTTCTTTCTTAATACTCTACTCGTTTATTGGTGGGTGGTGATGGCTGGTGATGCCTTTTATTGTTAGGTTGTGGCTGGTGATGCCCTTATTTGCTGGTTTGTGGCTGTTGACTTTGCATGTCTGATTTATGCCTTGATTTGTTGCCTTAATTGATGCCTCTGATTTGATATATGATGCTGATATATGCAAGTTTCAAGCTATGCTTGATTGAGTCCCTGTATTTGTTGCCTTAGTTGATTAATGCAAATGATGTCATGATCATGCTGATGCTTGCTCTTTATGGTACTGATATTGCATTTGATTTTTGTTGGCTTTGATATATGCAATTTATGCAATCTATGATTGGCCTAGTCCCTGTATTTGTTGCCTTAGTTGATTGATGCAAATGATGTTATGATCATGTTGATGCTTGCTCTTTATGGAACTGATACTGCATTTGATCTTTGTTAGCTTTGATATATGCAGTCTATGCTTGATTGAGTCCTTGTATTTGTTGCCTTAGTTGATTGATGCAAATGATGCTCTGCCCCTGCTGATGCTTGATGTGCATGCTAATCTCATGCTTATATTGATGCAACTAATATGTCAGCTACTACCTAGTTTAGGAGGCTCAATATAAGCATGTGATGGAAACTGTATTTTTGACTAATGCTTGTATTGAATGAATCTTCTAATGCATTCTGTATCTACTGTGATGATGTTTGTGATATTGCATAAGCCAAACCAAAAACAATGTTACTGTTACAGCATCATAGTTTAGTTTACATTCGAAACAAGACAAAAAACAAAAACATTCACTTTGTTTGTCCCTGTAAACCAGCTCAAAACTACTGTAATTCCCTTCCATTCCTTCAGTTTTCTAGCCCCACAAGCAATGCCTCTGTTAATTCATCTAAGTTGTAGAATTTGTCTTCCCCCATGCCATGTAACTGTAAATAGTCCAAACTCTCTCTCACAAGCTGTACATCAATTTCAATACAGTCTGGTAACACCCCTTCTTTGATCATGCTATCTTTTTCCATATGTGGCATAGTGTAGTCATTACTCCCCTTCACTTTCATGATTTCTGCATAGCACATTTGCAATTGTAGGAAAATCTTGTTAATCTTCCAAGGTGGGTAATCTGCATAGGCCTCCTTGACATTTCTGAGCAACTCATTGGCATTTGATGCACCTTTCTTATCTTTTAGTGACTGTATGCTCCTAAAAACCCCCAAGTCGGTGTCTGGACTGTTTGCTGGTTGGTTTATCAGATGGATGTGGAATCCATCTGTGTGTGCAATAGCTTGAAAGTCTGGATCACTGTCCTTAATGTGTGGTTTGGCATTATCTTGTTGTATCCATATTTCTTTACCTAGACATTCTGGCCAGTTGCTTTTAATTGCTGGTACCATCTATATGTTCAATTCATGAGAAGTATGCATGATGCTATGATAAGAATGCAGATATTATACTTGATTCCTGATTGTGCAAATGATGTTATGCCACTGCTGATGCCATCTTTATGTGTATATCTATGATAAGAATGCAGATACTATACTTGATTCCTGATTGTGCAAATGATGCTATGCCCCTGCTGATGCCATCTTTCTGTGTATATCTATGATAAGAATTCAGATACTATACTTGATGAATTGATTGCATTGGTTACCTTAGTGAGTAGTTGTTGTTTGGCTACTTCTCTTGTAACTGACTGCATTGGTTTGAGCTCCATTGTGCTTTTGGTTCTGTTCTTTGAATGCTGACTGCTCCTCTTCTATTTATTGATGTTTGGTTGGGTTAGGCGAGGTTCAAATTTCCCTCCTTTGTTTTGGATCAAATCAAGGATCAAATCAATGTACTTTTACACTTATTAATTCAATGAAATTTCATGTTTTGACTCCAATTTTGCTGGGTTTTTCCTCTCATTTCTCTACTGCCTGATCAAGGATCATTTCAAGTTTTAATTTGTTGTTTGCTTTACTGCCATGATGGCAAGTCGGAAAAAAAAAACAGATTGGAATCACACACAAAAATAACGCATAAAGTTTTAATTTCAAGTTTTAATTTCTTGTTTTCTTGTTTTAATTATTGATGCAACACATAAAATAAATAACGTGTAAAATAAATATTGCAATCACACACAAAAATAAAATTATTTTCGATTTATGCATGAATAAAATTCACAATGTAGTTAAGGCATACACACAACCCTTCTCTCTCTCTCTCTCTCTCTCTCTCTCTCTCTTGTTTTTGTTAATCAAAAAATTAAGAAACTAATTGCACACTATCCCACTACCCCTCAAAGTCTTTTTTCTTTCACCAACTACACTTTATCAGCATTCCTTAAACTCCGTGTCAACACCCAAATGGATAGAATAAATTTGGACGGAAGGAGTGTAAAATAATATTGTACTATTATATTTTGGCAAAATTGGATTAAAATACCCGACTTTATACCAAAATTCATTTTTTTTGACAAACCTTTTTTTCATAGCAAAAAATATATAAACCTTACAATTTGTTGCAATTTCTCTCCGGGGACAATTTCCAGCTAAAATTATATCTGACGTGTCGCCTTCATCCGATTTGGCAAGATTTAGTTGCATTTGTGGCTTTAATTTTCCTTCGTGGCATGGTCTGTGTTGAAGAATTAAACGACGTCGTTTAGAGGCCGACCAAAATGACGTCGTTTAGTTCTCATGTTATTTGACTACCGCGACCAAATTCCAGACTTAGAATATTCACATTCATTCGCGAGCCCTACATTTACAGTAGTTTATTGTTGATTTTGTCGTCGTCTCGTCATTACCCGTTGCGGAGTGGTCCCAGCAGCACGAGGAGGAACATTGATTGCGAACGAAATGAGGAACAGGTAGGTCCCGAAATTCTTTTCTTATGAGTTATTTGGCAGTGTTTGGGAATCTTATGAGCTTTGTCATAAAAAAAATTGTTATTTGAAATTGGGTTGTTATTGTCTGTAGTCGAATCTAGAGTTTTTGGTGATTTCGTGTGTTTTTTTGGTTTTTTTCAGCTTTTTTTTTGCTCTTTACATTCATCACGCTGGTCGATTTATGCATCTCGAAACAATTGATGCTTATGTAAAGGGTGAATGTGAGGAAACGTTTCACCTAGATCCATATAGGTTTGGGTATTTTGATCTTGAAGAGCTAGTTCAGAAACTTGGTTATGTTTCTTGATCAAAACTGTGGTATCAAATTCCTAAGTTTCAATCGTTTAGAATCCTGCAAAATGATTCTCATGTTATGGGTATGTTGTCTTATCTAAAACCAGAGACAAGAAGTTTTACATGTTTATGTTGATGGTGGGATTATATCAAATGTTGAGGGTGAGGAGAAAGATGAGGGTGAGGGGAAGAATGTTGAGGCTGATGAGAAAGATGAGGGTGAGGGGAAGAATGTTGAGGCTGGGGAGGGGAAGAATGTTCAGGCTGATGAGAGGGAGGATGAGAAAATTGGGAGTGGTACTGTTAAGATTAAGAGAGTTGGGAGTAGTACTGTTAAGGGTAAGAGAGGGCAGAGTGTTGTTGTTTAGGCTGATGACAATGGAACAAGATGTGAGAGTGAGGATATGTTTGACTTAATTGATTCTTATTCACTGAATGATAATGGGGAGTTGGTTGAGAATGTTTTTACTAATGGTGAGGGAAAGGGTAAGGGAAAGGGTATAGGCCAAGAGAAAGGGAAATGGAAATGGAAAGGGAAAGGGAAGATGAAAGATAAACAAAAAGAGAAACAGAAAGAGAAAGAAAGTGAGGGCTATGTTGTTACTGATGATGAAGATTCAGATTTCTTACCCATGGATGGTGAATCATCAGATGATGAGTTAGGTGATGATGAACTTTTGGATGATGATGAGGAATATGTTACATCAAGGAAGAAAGTGAGGGCTAAGAGGAATATATTTGACTTAGTTGAGGAGGAGTCTGTAAAAGGGTTGGGGTTCAATCAAGTCTACGAAGTCTGATTATGCTAGTTCACGTGGTGAAATGTGCTCATATTCTATAGATGAGAAGTTAGAAGGTAAGAGAAATAAGAAATTCAAGTCTACCTATGATCCTAGGACAAAACCAAAGAAGCTAAAATTGGAGCTAGGCATGAGATTTGCAGATGGATTCCAATGCAGGGAAGCTCCGAGAGATAATGCAATAGCAAAGGGCAAGCACATCAGGTTTGGGAAAGTGTGCAAGACATCTTGTAGAGCCACATGCACACCACCCTGTAAATGGACAGTGTATGCTTCTCTAGTACAAGCTCATGATACTTTCATGATCAAGACTTATTACCCCAAACATACCTGTTGATGGTCCCGATACGAGTTCTGGTGTATGGGGGGAGGGGAATACACCAGATAAGACTTTTTAAAACAACCCCCTAAAAATTAACTCAACTGAGTAAAGCAGCTCAGTTGGAATCACAACCGAGTAAGAAACACTCGGTTGGAAGTGATGTGCTGTGCGGAATGTGGTGAAAATTAACTCGTATAAAATAACTCACGCTTTTATGCACGGTTGGTCAAAAACCAAGACAGTTGAGAAAGAATGCAGTTTGTATGCAGGTTAGATAGTCAGTTGAATATGCAATAATATAACTAAAAATAAACACAACACACAAAGATTTAACGTGGTTCGGAGAGAACTCCTACGTCCACGGGGAGTTGTGAGTCCACACAACTCAGTCCAAGTTCTTCTGGACAAACCACAAAGCTTACGCGGGCTTTGTAACCGTTAAGGATAAGTTTGCGGGTACTTATCAACCTTACAGTTTAGTTTTCGGGTACTAAACAACCTATCTACTCAGTTACGGGAAGAGTAGGGTCCTAAAACCTTTTCAGGTGAAAGAAAGGGGTTCCAACTAATAGCTCGAACAAGAAGTGAGCTATGATCTAACACTCTACGAACTCTCACAAAGTGATGTTCTCAAGGTTGGATCTAAAGACACAGAAACTAATTCTTAACACTCTAGAACTCTCAACAAGTGATGTTCTAAGAGGATAACTAGTTAAGCTTGAGTGCAGAATGAAGTTGTACTTTGCTTGAATATTTCTTCTCGCACTTGTTCGTCTCGTGTGTGTCTTATATATTTCTCTGAGAATGAAGGCCTCTATTTATAGGCGGAGAGAATCAACTAGCCGTTGGAGGAGCTGTTGATCTCTGTTCTTTGATAGCGATGGCTTGTCTCTCATCTCTGCAGACTTTTCGGATTTGGCAACTGCGTGCTTCTGCTTTCCATCTGAGACAGCCTTGTGTTGGGCCAAATGAGGTATTGACAGAGAGTCAAACCTTCACGTGACTTCCTTATTTGAAATTCAAATCTTAACATCAGACTTCCAACAAGGAGTGGTCGGTTAAGACTTTCGATCTTCAACTAACTTATTCTTCAGCTGATGTTCTATCTGAGTGCTAACAGTTGAACTCTCAGCTGACTTCAACTTCATGTTGTTGATCTTCTGGGTTGAGTTCTACAACTGATGTTCTGAAACTGAACGCTCAGTTGTTTTCCTTATGTCTTCCCCCTTTTTGAATTCACATGGAATGAACGCTCAGTTGTTTTCCTCACAACTGATGTTCTATCTCTTGAGTGTAACTTCCCCCTTTCTCAATGCTTCATCTGATGAACGCTCAGTTGATGTTCTATCCGAGTGAAGCCTTGTTGCCGTCTTCAGCTGGAGTCCTGTAAAGATAAAATCTTAACAATGCTCAAACAGCGAGCCTAACTGCTAACATTAGGATCTAACAACATCTACTCGGTTGGGGTCAGTTGGTTTTGGAATCAATCAAAACTTTAATAAATTTCCCAACACCTGTACAAGGAGAAGCAACAACAAGCTTATGAGTTCTAGATGGATAGCAACCAAGTACCAGAATGTTTTCAGGGTGTAGCCCAATTTGCCTATTAGGTTGTTAGGATAGGATATTAGGAACAAGCACAAGACAATTGTTGGTAGAGACAGACTGTACAGGGCTAGGTCTATTGCCCAAGAGATTATGAGAGGGTCTGTAGAAGGGCATTATGCATTGCTAAGAAGATATGTAGCTGAGCTACAAAGGGTGGATAAGGATGTCACTTATATATTGCTATTGGGAGATGATGGTCCCGATACGAGTTACTGGTGTATGGGGGGGGGGGGGGGAATACACCAGTTAGGATTTTAAAACTAAACTCTTGAAAAATACTTCAACCGAGTAAAAAGACTCAGTTGGAATCTCTCAGCTAAGTAAGCAACCTCAGCTGGAAGAGTGGTGTTGTGCGGAATGTGGTGGAAATTAAACTCGTAAAACAACTCACGCTTTTATGAACGGTTGGTCAAAAACCAAAACAGTTGAGAATGCACAAATGAGGTTTGTATGCTGGTTAGTCAGTCAGTTGAGAATGCAAGAAATAACTGAATAAAGAAAAACACAAGCACATAGAGAATTAACGTGGTTCGGAGATAACACTCCTACGTCCACGGGGAGTTGTGAGTCCACACAACTCTGTCCAAGTTCTTCTGGACAAACCACTCAGCTTACGCGGGCTGAGCAACCGTTAAGGATAAGTTTGCGGGTACTTATCAACCTTACAGTTTAGTTTCCAGGTACTAAACAACCTATCTACTCAGTTGCGGGAAGAGTAGGATCCTAAACCTTTTCAGGTGAAAGAAAATGGGGTTCCAACTAAAAGCTCGAACGTGAAATGAGCTATGATCTAACTCTCTACGAACTCTCACTAAGTGATGTTCTCAAGGTTCGATCTAAAGACACAAAAACTAACTAACTCTAGAACTCTCAACAAGTGATGTTCTAAGAGATTAAATTCAGTTCAGCTCGTGAAGAATATTGCTCTTTCTTTCGCTCTCTAGTTTCTTCTCGCGTGTGTGTCTTGTCGTCTTTTCGAATGAATGAAGGACTCTATTTATAGGCGGAGAGTATCAACTAGCCGTTGGAGGAGCTGTTGATCTCTGTTCTTTGAAAGCGATGGCTTGTCTCTCATCTCTGCAGATTTTCCCGATATGGCATCTGTGCTCATCTGCTTTCCATCTGAGATAGCCTTGTGTTGGGCCAAATGGGGTAATGACTGAACGGTCAAACCCTCACTTGACTTCCTTTTTGAAATTCAAATCTTAACAACAGACTTCCAACAAGGAGTGGTCGGTTAAGACTTTCGTTCTTCAACTAACTTGTTCTTCAGCCGATGTTCTTATCTGACAACTAACAGTTGAACTCTCAGCTAACTTCATCTTCAAAGTTGTTGATCTTCTTGGTTGAGTTCTACAACTGATGTTCTGAAACTGAACACTCAGTTGTCTTCCTTGTATCTGATCAGTTGGGTTCGAACGCTAAGATGGCTTTCTTTCATCTGATGTTCTCTTTCCCTTTACTGCTTCTCATCTGATGAACGCTCAGTTGTTTTCCTAACAACTGATGTTTTGTCCGAGTGATGCCATGTTGCCATCTTCAGCTAGAGACTTGTAAAGATAAAATCTTAACAATGCTCAAACAGTGAGCCTACCTACTAACATTAGGTTCTGGCAACATCTACTCGGTTGGGGTCAGTTGGTTTTGGAATTCATCAAAACTCTTACTAATAAATTTCCCAACAGGAGAGGAGACAGTCTTCAGGGGATTATATATTGGGCATAATGCACTGAGACATGGGTTTAAGATGAGCTGCAGGCCAATTATTGGATTGGATGGTTGCTTTCCCAAGACCTACTTGGGTGGAATTCTATTGGCTGCAGCTAGAAAGGTAACTTCTTGTTTTGTATCTTGTTTTGGCTTTGATGGATTGATTCTAATCTTCTTGTTTCTGTTTTTCTTTTGATTGTAGGATGGGAACAACCAAATGTTCCCAATTGCATGGGCTGTGGTTGAAGTAGAGAATGAAAGTTGCTGGACTTGGTTTCTGAAAATTCTGCTGAGAGATTTGGCTATAACAGATGGCAATGGATGGAGCTTTATTTCTGACCAACAAAAGGTAAAAACTATCAAATACTATGGCTGTTTAGAAGAATCATTTGGATTGTGTTTATTTATTATGGTTGAATCAAAATTGCTGGACTGGTAGAATCTAAGTGATATGCACCTACTGTTTTTTATTGTGTTTATTTATTAGGGATTGATGAATGTTGTTAGCAAACTGGCACCTCTGTCTAAGCATAGGAATTGTGCTAGACATGTGTACATGAACTGGAAAAAGCAACACAAAGGCACCAGTTTGAAGAACATATTCTGGAGCATTGTGAAGAGCACATATGTGCAAGAGTACAACTTGCATTTGGAAGAGCTGAAGGCAGAAAATCCAGCTGCATATGAGGATTTTGTCTTCAGATATGTGAACCGATTTTGTAAGTGCTTTGTTTCTTCAGATATATGTAGTGACATGATTGATAACAACATAGCAGAGACTTTCAATGAATACATACTAGCAGCTAGGGGCATGCATATTATACATATGTGTGAGCAGATTAGAAGGGATTTGATGGTGAGGCAAGTAGAAAAACTGAAAATGATGGCAATGGTGACTCATACTATTTGTCCTACTATAATGAGTGGGCTGGAAAAAACAAGAAGCAAGAGCATAACAACATATGTGTTTCCTAACATGCACAAGAAATGTGAAGTGAGTTTCAAAGGCAGGGGATTTGTTGTGGATGTGCCTGCAAGAAGCTGTACATGTAGGCAGTGGGATTTGATTGGCATCCCCTGTGTTCATGCATGCGTTGTTATACACTTTGAGGGTGAGGAGCCATCTTCATATGTACATCCATATTACAATGTAGAGAGGTATCTGGAAGCATACAAGTATGCCATAGAGCCTCTAGTTAGTGAGGAGATGTGGCCTAAGGCTGAGGGATACACTGTGAAGCCTCCATTTGTCATATTTCTTGTTCTCACTACTTTTCAATGTTTAAAATTTGAAATCAAGCTTTCATTATTCCATAAAGTGTGGGAAATGTAATCAATATATTTGACTTAGTGGAGATTATCTTTAGTAACTTTCTTGATTATACCTGCCATGATAAAGACTTTAAGGCAATTTGTCATCATCTCTTGTGAGCTAATAACAACAATAAAGTATACGAAACTTACCTATCAACATTAAACTATACCAAACTTCAACTAAACATCCATATCATTCAACTCACCTATCAACAACCAAACTTAAATTGCTACACTATTAGAGCAAAAAGCATTCAATTGCAATAAAGATTCAATAACCACATTCAATTGCCTTCATCTACCACAACAACTTCCCTAGCATTCTAAATACATTGGATAGCAGCAAATACACAACAAAAAAAACTTCCAATCCAGTCATTTCCAACTACATTCGGTACCATCAAATTACAAAAGAGAGCATAGGTTCAAACTGTGGAAAGGTACTACATTTCCACAACCATTCTGATCATCCTAATTCCAACTAAAAAAGACCAGTAGAGCCACAAAAGCGAATACCAAATACAGTAGCTTAATCCTTTGCTCCACACTCACCAATTTTTTCCCAAGACTCTTGTACTCATCATCAGTTTCAGAGGGTGGTATCTCTTCTTCAATGGGCTTGGTTTTTGCCTCTTCTTTTTTCCTCTCCCGAATGAGTTCCTCCAGCGCCAAGTCCCTTTCGATCTTGATCTTCAGTAAGCAATCCTTATAGTACGTCGATAGCTCGGGATCAACCCAATCCCAATACTTGCAATCACCACGCTACCTTACAAAAAAAAAGAATTAATCGATGAAATACCTACAACTAATCCTTCGAAATTTTGATGAAATTCTCACCCGACCACGACGACGACAATGGTAGTAGCGCCTCTCGGGGTTATGGACACTGTTTGAAGCGTGCCACATGCAAGGCTCCGGTTGTTCGCACGCACAGAGTCTCTGAGGTATGGGGTAAGTCATTGAGCTCACTTGTCCCGTTTGTGAGGAAGAAGCCATCACTGATTCGATTTTGGATGCAGATGTGGAATGGAAATTGGATGAATTTCAGCAAGAATTCTGTCGAGCCCTAAATGAAGAAAGATGGGAAGAAGAGATGTATAAAGCTCGTCATGCCCTAATCCTAATATATATTTCAATAACATGTATTTGGAGTTAGAACGACGTCGTTTTATGCATATGAAAACGACATCGTTTCATTTACCGGCATCATTTTCCATCTTGTAAAAATTGAAAAGTTTGTGATTTAATTTGCCAAATTAAAAGTTCGGGATAAAATTGCAAAAATTGAAAAATTCGTGATTTAATTTATCAAAATTGAAAATTCGGGTTAAAATCACAAAACACTCTAAAGTTCGCGGTTTAATTCGTCAAAACCCCTTCTAATAAAGAATACTCCAATAATAAATTTCCAATTATACCCTTTGGACAGAACGAGCGCCAAATTCCGACCTTCTCTGAACATCGATGGTATTTTGGTAACTTAATACAATCCGTACATCCAACTTCGGTCCTCGACCGGTTCACGTCGAAAAATCCGATACCCCCAAAATAACCCAACCACAAGCCCATCTTTACAACCCTAGAGAGAGAAAGCTCGAAGAAGAGGTGAAAATGGCGTCTGGATGGGGAATCACGGGCAACAAGGGCCGATGTTATGATTTCTGGGTCGATTTCAGCGAATGTATGTCTCGCTGCCGCGAGCCTAGGGATTGCGGGCTCCTTCGTGAAGATTACTTCGAGTGTCTCCACCACTCTAAAGAGGTATTCACCGTTATTACTTTTACTCATATTTTGCTTCTGAATTAATGTGTTTTTTCGATTCAATTGGGGTGAGAATGTATGTATTCCGCTGAGGAGCTGCAAATCTTGGGTCTAGTAATTGGGGGATATTGTTGATGATTATGTTGGGGTTTGTGATAGAATAGTGGTTTAAAGGATTTATAGCGTTCAAATAGTTTATGAGGAGCTTAGATTTTAGCTTCAGCGGTATTGGACGTGTAAAAATTTAAGGATTCAATTCTATTTGCAAGGATCAATATGAATTGTTAGTGTTCTTATAAGCTTCTCCATCTCTTTCTGCGTAATGGTTTTGGAACATCGAAGTAACGTTGATTTTATTTTGATCCAAACCAAAACGAGACGATGTGTCAAAGCTACACAAGGATTATGATTCGATCAGTTTGACTGAAATGATATAAAGGAAGAGTAGGAAATCTGGGAGAGAGAGACATTTTACTGATTCCACATTCAAGGGGTTATGATGTATGATTTGAAATGAATGTTGCTCGAGTGATTTGTTTTTTTTTATCTTTGTCTGGGTCTCGTTTGAGAAGCTATTGGAGCTAGCTTAAGAGTTTTGTAAACCAATGCAAGCAATCACTGTAGTTTCAGTTTAGTTTGCTAGATTGGCATTGTGTCTGCATTCTCAATCCCTGTAATATAAACATGTCTAAATATTTGACAGTGTCACTCTTTCTCCATCTTGAACCTTTGTACGAACAATTTCCTCCTTATCTATATCTTTTAGATACATCGCACACATGCCTTCCTTGGAATCCCATTTGCAAAACAGGTTGAGTGTTTGAGATCATTGCCTTTTCTTTTGCATTGATGTGTCACTTGTCATTTTTCATCAAAGCTTCTCCGTTACTTTAGATGGATTCATGAGGACCTGTTTATTTATGATAAAAAGGGGTCTTATGAAAGCTTCCAAGAATTGAGACCTAATGAAGCCTTCTAGATCTGAAATTTTTAGGATATATATCTAGCTCACATTTCTCTTATGATTGCAACCTATGAAGCATGAATACGTGTAAAAGGGTGACATACTAATTCCAATATGTATTTAATACGAATACGGAAAAAAATATGCCCAAATATGTATTTAATATGTATTATTTAATTCATTTATTGTTTAGTTATTTTTAAAAATAAAATACGTTTTTAATATGATCAAAATACGTATTTGAAAAGTCACATAGGTCAATACCCTATCTTTCTGCACTTTGTCGTTCTCTTTTGAAGAGATAACAGAAGTAAAGAACCTCGCTTTTGTAAAATTGACGTCGCCGTTGATTGTATTAACGCCTACGATGGAATCCACCTCCACCATTTCTTCTCTTCTTTCAGCCTTAGGTTTGATTTTGTCTTGTAGCGCATCAATTTCATCGATTTCTTGTCTGACAGAGAAAGAGAGAGAAGGGTGGGGGGTTGGGGGGGGGGGGGGTTTGGGGTTGAGGGTTGTACAGCGGCGTAAGATCTTAATAGGAAATTCGCATAAATAAAATTCTTATTATATCTTGATGCCCTAATTATCCATCTTATTGGGCTTGGGTGTTTAGGGTGGAAATTTTTAATTTTCTCTAGAAGGGCTGCAAACGAAAGTTAATGTTATGGGCCATGTCTTATCATTTTGTTTAACTTTGCTATTGATTTGTTTTATTTCCAAAATAAGTGTGTTTATATAATATTATTATTAATAAATATATAATATATTTTAAATAAATATAAACGTATTTTTAACGTATTCGTATCTTAATTTTTGAGAATATGTGTATTTTCGTATCGTATCGTATTCGTATTCGTACCCGTGCTTCTTAGATTGCAACAATATGCTAATTGTCTACATGATCGAAGTTCCCTAAGTAATCAATATTTGAAATTTTGTTCCTGCAGTTTAGATGGTCTACTTTTTTCTTTTTTTCATACTCTGCCCTTTCAGCTCTCATGGTGGCAACTAATATGATGTTATGGTATAGTACGTTAAATTATCAATATTATTGATTCTTGGGACAAATCCATCTTGTATGACTATTTGGTAAGTCAGTGTGTTTGTTTGTAATTTGGGGAAGAATTAGACATGGAGATTTATAAATTGACGCATAATTCAAAGATCATTTGAATCTGTCTGAAAATAATTCTGTACAAGTAAATATCAAACTGAAATATTGCTTTGTGAGGCCATGTCTATGTTTCTAAATATTGAACTCAGTATTCTCCTTTTTTAAACTGGCTTGGCAACCGAACTCCTTGTTTGATAGTATTGCATTTATTTCAGTTCCAACGGAGGAACCGAGTCTACAAGGAGGAGCAGCGTCAGATTAGAGCAGCTGCAGATAAGGCCAAGGGAGGAGGTGGAGGCGGAGATGGTGGCCATCACTGATAATTGCTTTTCAACAGAGCCAAATGAGGGATGGGAAGTAATTGATTTTTCTTCAAACTTTGTTGGAAATAAAAACATAAATAGTTGTATTTATGTGTTATCGGATGTTAAATACAAGGGAAACACTCAACATCTTTAAGTGGGAGTCTTGGTGCAGGAACAGGTGCAGGAACAGGTGCCGTATGTGTCGTTGCATATGTATTTCTTGCCATTTGCCTCCATCTGTGGGATGATTTTTTTGTTAAGCTCACTCCTGTCAACTTTGACTTTACTCTGTGTGTGTTCAATAGTTTGATAAAGTATTACTGCTTACATGCTGACACGGACTGTTTGTGTTTGTTTTGGAGAAATTCTTACATCAACTTCTCATCTTTTCGTTTAAGCAGAAATCATGTTTTTGCCAGACAGCTTCTACTTCAAATTCATCCAATGCTTTAAAATTGAATGGATTTTCCCCTTAAGAAAAGTGATTGAATTTAGTTATTGTTCAGAGGTTGCTTTGAATTATGGTTAATATTTTGAATAATTTGAAAAAGAAGCTGGAAATTTAGTTGTTGAAGTCGTTACTACACTTTCTAAGGATAAACTTCATTTTGTTTCTTCTCTAATTTGAACAAGGTTCTATATTTTTTCCTAGGCCACGGACATTTCTTTTCCCTATAATGTGAGATATGAGATTAGCTTGATATTGTTGAATTAAACATAATATTTAGAGTGTGTTTGGATGAGCTTAAAAGCTCATTAAAATAGCTTATGAGTTCCTAAATCCTTAGTAATGAACAACTTATAAGCTGCTTTAAGGAGCTTATAAGCTTAGCCAAACACCCTCTAAGACCTTAGAATCAATGAAATTTCATCTTCTAATTTGGAAGAACAAATATTGTTCAGTTTTGCTTCATATTTAAATGCATTTTTTAATTTTCGTATAAAATCAGAGTATTTTGTTCATTTTCTAATACATTGTTGAGGCATTTGTTTATCATTCCCAACTTCCATGTCCAAAATATACAATTGATACAAAAACTTAAAGCACTTTTCTTGATAAAATAAGTGTGCAAGAGAGATAGAACAAATGATCAGTGATTAATATATCTTTTAAAATTAAATAGGATATTTAATTTCATACAGTAAGTTGTCTTAGGCTCAGGCAGCGGCGAGCTCGCCATATGCGCTCGCTGCCCTTTTTGGTGGGCCCAACGTCCTCTCAAAATGTGGAGTGTAGTGGCGAGCTTCTAATTTGTGGAGCTCGCAAGTTCTTTTTTCTAACTAAAAAAGATGAAATGTTAAAAAAAATTCATTTCATCCAAAATAAAAATATTACACTAAACAAAAAAAAAAACTACATTGCAATAAAATTAAAATACTACATTAAACATAAAAAAAAAAAAACAAAACTACTCATCATCGGGCCACCCATAATTTTTTAAGCTTGGCGACATAGTCATCGTGGAACACCTTCTAGGCCGGTGCCATACCGACGGTGCTTTTCATGATGATATGATAGTCTTGCTGCTTAGTAAATTCTTCCATATGACGCAGCATTTTCTCGGCCGCTTGAACAAATTCCTCCCGTACACTTCCCGCTGTCGAATTGCTTCCCGAGCTCAATCCAGCCTTCCCCTTTCCTCCTGCCGCCTCCTTTACCTTGTCTCTACCCATCGGCCGGTCGAGCTGATTAGAGTACTCCGACCCAAATTCACTGCCAGAAAGTGGAGTGGTGGACTGTGGTGTGCTCCCGCTCAGATTGCTCCCCGCCGCCGAATCTTATGCCAAAGTGGTGTATAGCTCTCATCTTTGCTCGTCTTCGTTCTTTTTGGCGCCGTTTCGATTTGGTATGTAGTGGAGTAGACTGTGGCGAACTTCGGCGTGTCTCTTCCTACCCGCCACATCTCCAACTTGAAGGCAGTTTTGCGCGAGCTTCGCCATTCAATGAGAGCTTGGGCCAAAATGTCCTTGCTGCTCTCGCCACGTCGATTTGCCATCTCGCACTCTTTGTAAACTTTGTTGCTGACGATGGGGTCTTGGCTAATGTCGACCCAACACCAAGCCGTGATTTCGGTCTCGGCCTCCGTGTATCTCGCCGGCCCGTCGTCGCCTTCGGAAGATGAATCCACCAACTCCACCGCCGCAGTACCGCCTCCACGACGGCCACCATGGCTGCCACGACCGCCACCACGGCGACCACTGCCGGAGGTTGCCACTTTCTTCCACTTCCTCTTTGTCGGCGACGTGACTTGAACCTCGTAGCCATCCTCGGCCAAATTCACCGCCGAGTTGAAATCTTCGGGCGACGTTGCAGGGGGCATTGAGTAGCCGGTGTTCGCGAGGGCAGCGGCATTGGCGGCTCCAAACCCTAGAAATGGTGCAAAGGCACCCGACGGAACGTAGGCTCCCGCCGTGGAAAATCTCGTTGAGGTATTTGGGAATAAAAATTGTGTCGAGGGGATGGACGAGATAGGTTGGGCTATTTTGATTGACATCGTCGGCATATGGTCAATTGAAGTTGAAATTGGCGTTAGGATCTTTTTTTTTTTGAACAAAAAGATGACCGGTGAGGAGGGCTTGGCCGGAGAAGGTGACTGCCGGTTTTTGGAGGAAATTTGAGAGCGAAGAGTGTAGAGAGTGTAGTGTGTGATTTGTTGGGAGGGGGGAGGAAGATATATATAGTGTAAATTTGAAATTAATTTTTTTTTAATAATGACCGTTGGCGATCGCAACAGCTATGCCAGCAACAAACTAGCGGCCACCACATGGCATCGAGTTTGGGAGAGCGCGAGCTCTCTCCATCGAGCTTGAGCTCGCGAGCTCGCCCACCGCGCTCGCTGGGGCAGCGCGCGCCCCGCTGCCCGTAGCCTTAAAATTTGATTGTTAAAATTATTTTAAAATATATTAAAAATGTACTAAAATACTCATCCTTTTCATATGATGGCCTAATAACTGAAGAAAACTTTATTAGAGACTCATCACGCATCACCTACTAGTATTAGTAAGTAATAATACAAAATATAAAATTATTCCTAAAAAAGTTTATAATTAAAAAAGTTCTAATTAATTTATTAAACACAGACTTCAATATAAAAATCATTATATTATTAAAAGGAAAACGATTCTTACTTTGAAAAAATCCTACGTGGCACCCCTTATATTTCTTCATTCATATTTATCTAAATTCTTAAATTTTTAAATTTTTAAATGTAAAATAATAAATTTTAAATATCTATACTAAAATCTTGTGTCCCACATCGGTTTCTTAATGAAACTTCACCTATTGAAAAGCCTATAAATACCTAGATTCAATGTGTATTTTCTCATCTTTTACTCCACCAGTTTTATTTGGCCAATTTATTTATTAATCGGTCGAATAAATGACTATATTTTATAGTTTAATTTAATTTAATTTGGTCAATTTATTAATTGGCCGAATAGATAATTATTGTTGTACGAGTTTTATTTGGCCAATTTATTTATTAATCGGCCGAATAAATAACTACTATATTTTTATAGTTTAATTTAATTTAATTTGATCAATTTATTAATTGGCCGAATAGATAATTATTTTTATTAGGGAACCAATTTATTAGTTGACATAATAAATTGTTCCAAAATAGTTTGGATAATTTATTGGTTGATCGAATTAAATTTGGAAATAGTCTAATATTTTTTTATTTAATTTGATAAAAAATATTCCCTCCGTCCATTAATTATGTACCCACTTGCCCCATTTTATCTGTCCATTAATTATGTATTCATTTGTATAAAAGTACCCATCTACCCTTACTAATTCATGTTATTTTCTACCCTTTGCCACTTGGACCCACACCTTTATTCCACTAACTACCACTTTATCACTACCTTTTTCACTATGGGCCCACCACTAACAACCTTTATTCCACTAACTACTACTTTATCACTACCCCTCAAAAACAACTTTATCCCACCAACTCCACTTTATATTTTTAATGGACGGAGGAAGTACTAAGTAATTTCTAATTTGTCAATTAATTAGGTAGACGAGCCAATTCCCAACTGACGGGTATCTCAACTCGGGATCCCACGTGACACATTTTCATTCTTTATTCTTATTAATTTTAAAATTTTCATTTTATTATTTTTTTCATGTATTTTCTAAAATCTAGAATCGTCATAAATTATGCATTTATAAATCAAAATCGTGGTCAACGGGCCAATTCTGATCCGAAACCGTGGTGGTAGACAAGCCAATTCTAAACCGATGGTTACCTCAACTCGAGAAATTTTTTATTTTATGCTTTTTCCCAATGTATTTTCTAAAATCTATAATCGTCATCCATGAAATAATTTTTACGTTATTTGTAGTTGGGTTTCCAACTTTGCATAATCTTTAATTTTAATTAACAAATATTACTATACGATTAAGGACGATAACGAATAATACAATCATTATTTTTATTAAAATTTTGGATTTATATAAATTCTAAACAAATTTTATAAATTACGCACTTATAAATTAGAGTCGTGGTCAACGGGTCAGTTCCGACGCAGAACTGTGGCGGTAGACTAATATACGGATTTTTTTCAGAAAGGAATACAAATGACTAATTTTTTAATCGGATTTTAAACAAGTATGAGTATATAAATTTCAAACAAATTTGAATAATCCTAAACACATCATCTCAAATTGTTTAATTAATCGTCTCCGTTGAAAAATGTAGAATATGTAGGAAAATTGGCAGAAAAATTACTAACAATTTATCAATGAGCCAATTCCGACCAAGAATCGTGCGCGTAGATGGGCCAATTCAATACTTGCGGGACAACTTTTTTTTTTAATATATTATATAAGTTTGAACTGATAAAATTAAGGATATTTATGGTCAACTTTTATCTTATATCATTGACTAAATAATTTTATGAATTACAATCATTCCACATAAAATTTTGTAAAAAGGAAAATCTATCAAGTACATAGTTAAACAATTCTTGAAGTTCTACTCTCAGTTAAAAAAGTTATTTTCGAAGCTGGTAAAAAAGGAAACGAATGTCATCATTTATTTCTCTATGAATATATTCAGAAGATGATTATTTATATAATACTACAATTTATAATTAAATTTTTTTTATTAAACATTGTGTGAATATTTTTGGAATATAGTTATGTATATAATTAAATATTAATTTCAGGCAAATGTCATCATTAATTTTTTTGTGAATTTATTTGGAAAATGATTATTTATATAATTTAAAATCAGTATTGTAGTCAATAGGCCGGTTCCAGGTCGGAACAGTCGGGGTAGACGAGATGATTGTGAAGCGGTGGTTTAACATATTTTTTTTCTTAATCTTGTGTTGAATTCATAATGTGAGGTATTTAGGGTCACTTTCATCTTATAGAAAATCTTAACATTTATAGTATTATTCGCTATATATATATCTCTTCTCTCTCTCTCACTACCTGCTCATTCTCTTGCCTCTTTTTTTTCATAAAAAAGCTAAAAGATTCAGCATCTACGGGTTATACGAGCTAGTTAGTTAGTACTAATCCAAAATAATCAGACAACCTAAATTGCAATATCAGACGAACAAAATTTCAGCATAACACCCTTTTTATATTTTCCCAAATTGCCCCTGTTGCTTTCGATCTGCCGTGTTTAAAACCCTAATAATTTCTCTCACTCCTCTCTATCCGGACCGTCTCGCTGCACTCCGCTCTCAATCTATCGGTAAAACCCCCATTTCAGGCCTCCCACTAATATCTTATTATTGTTATTTACGCCGGTGATGTATTCAATCTCGTTGTGTTTTTGATGTATAATAATTTGTTTGATTTTTCAAGGTTACTTTTTTATGCCCAAATTGTTCATTTTTTTGTTAAATTCATCTTTTTTGATGCTATTGTTTTATGATTTTTTGTACTTTGAGTGCAATGATGATTGTTTTCGTTAAAATTATGTTCCAATTCTTGGTTTTTATATGATTGATTTTGTGAAATTACATTCGCGACTTTTTTTGGAGGTTACATGTGTATAAATCTGTCTGGATTACAATTGTTCTAATGTTTGCTCGTTTCTGTTGATCTTCTTTAGCAAGCATGAGTCGTTCTAGCAGAACTCTCTATGTTGGCAACCTCCCTGGGGACGTTCGTGAGCGTGAAGTCGAAGATCTTTTTTACAAGGTTTTTTCCATTATTTATTTTTGTCTGATGTTGCATTTCTGTTAATTCACTGTTTTATTGCCACGAGCTGTTTGTTCAGTAGTACGTATGTGAATTGAACATCTGATAGTTTTATGTCTTAGAAACTACTGTTACGATTTAAAGCAAATAAATGGTTAGCCTGAGAAATTTACTCTCTGAATAAACTATTCAACATAGGACACGCCTCTCGTGCAGGGAAAATGGCTTATGACACTTTCCATAGGATTAGTATTACTGTATTAGTTAAAGTTAGTATATGAAGCTTTTGAGTGATATATGAAGTCTACCTTTATTAAAGTCCTTTTCTTTAATCTCCTCTATATATATATTGTAGTTGCATCTTACTATCCATAATTTGTTATTTGATTTTACTGGCAGTATGGGGCAATTGTGCATATTGATCTCAAAATTCCTCCAAGACCTCCTGGCTATGCTTTTGTTGAGGTAAGTTTTGATTTACTTCTGTTTTTAATTCCTTGGAGCTTCTTTTTTTAATTTTTTTTTTGAAATTATTCATTGGAGCTTCTAAACGCTACTTTTCATGACAGTTTGAAGAGTCTCGTGATGCCGAAGCTGCCATACGGGGGCGTGATGGCTATGATTTTGATGGGCATCGCCTAAGGGTGGGTGTTATTTGATGCTGTCACATATTGCTGATATCTGTTGGCTTTATTAATATCTATGATATTCGGTTACGCAGGTTGAGCTAGCGCATGGTGGTCGAGGCAACTCTTCATCGACAGATCGTCATAATACTGGAAGTCGTGGTCCCCGCGGTGGAGTCTCTAGGCGCTCAGAATACAGAGGTGGATACATGAATTCATATTTGAATGTCATCTAATATTGAAGATTTTGACATTTCTTCATTTTTTAAACCTTTGGTCTTATTTTTCAGTTCTAGTCACCGGTCTACCTCATTCTGCTTCATGGCAAGATCTCAAGGTAAGCATACATTTTCTGGGTGGTAAACAGTGGCCAGAGTGCCATATTCACTCGTCATGTAACACCACTTAGCTGGTTGTTGGTCTTATTAGTTCTTATGATTTATAATCTAGGATCACATGCGTCGAGCTGGAGATGTGTGCTTCTCACAAGTTTTCCATGAGGGGAGTGGTAAGTTTATAACAATATGGTATTTAATCTTTGGCAGACAGATTGACCAATGCATATTGTTAGCTCATTATATTCTATTGTGTGTCCATATGTTCTGTAGGAGATTCGTCTTTTCTCTTTAGTTTTTTTTTGTTTTTTTTTTGTTTTTTTTTTTGTTATTATTATTATTTATTTTCATCTCTCTTGGCACGAATGGGGATAGATTTGAGATTTGGTTTAGGAGATTTCTTTTTTTTCCAGGCATTGATGATTTGACCTTTTTGGTATGTATGATATTACCATATATGATAGATTTGACCTTTTTGATATTACCATAATCTCCCTTGGATAGTTTAATTAACATACAAAAGTCATTTTTTTCCCCATCAACTGCCTTTTACTACATCTGGAGAAGAATGAGTATTCAAATTTGCCTGCATTCTGCAACATCTATTACAGGTCTTGATGTGCAGTTTTGTTTCTGAGGGATGTGCATCTTAAAAAAATTGGCTTAAGTTATAATGGCAGTTAAATGTTCAATCTTACCATGCTCACATGTGGCTATGTCCCTATTGCTGCCTTGTCAGAAATCATGGGGGTTTTGAAGAAGTTCACCATTATCTGATTTGAGGATTTTCCATTTTCCAGTTTAAGTAGGCATGCATTTCATTGTTTTGAATATGAATTTTCACAGCTTATTGCCTGGAACTTAAGACCCTGTTGAACTTGTTTCCATTTGGAACATGTTGTTTGAAAAAAACTAGAGTTTGTGTTTTCTTCTTTGAATGCTGCAATTATGGGATTTGCCTTTTCGAATTGCCATCAAAGTGATGGTACTCTTCCTCAGATCATTTTCTTCTTAAATTATAATTCTTTTTTAGAGAAGAATATATTATCCTATTCATGACATAATTATCCGCATTTTGCTCCTTCATTAGCTTCTTTCTTCTCTCTGGTAAATGCTGGCTGTCTGTACATGAATCTAAATGTTGGAACCTCTGTTTAATCTGCGGCATAGTATTCTTAATGTGAATGCAACTTATCTTCCTGCAGGAAAGACGGGGATAGTGGACTATACAAATTTTGATGACATGAAATATGCTGTGAGTCGAATGACTTCTGTCCATTTTTTTTTTTCTTGAAACTGAAACACTGATATGACTACTTTCTCTGTTGGCTTTCCTGCTCGAGTTATTTGAGCTCTCTTTTTACCTCCTATATATAATGATTTTCTTTTCTCTTTTGTAGATCAAGAAGCTGGACGGTTCCGAGTTTCGTAATGCTTTCTCACGGTCTAGAGTACATGTATGACTCAATATTTAAGCTCCTGCAGGTTTTCTTAAGAATATAGTTTAAGATCACACTATCATAATACTCATAACATCTGTTCATTTCTATTAGGTGAAAGAATATGATTCTAGCCGCTCTAGAAGTCCTCGCAGCCGTAGCCGCAGCCGCAGTCGCAGCCCTTCTTACTCGAAAGGAAGGAGCAATGGTCGAAGCAGGAGTAGAAGTCTAAGTAATAGCCGAAGCAGGAGCAGAAGGTTTGGATGTTGTTATGGGACTATTAATGTGTATTTGCTGGTTTATAAACATCCAATTCTGAGACTATTGTTACTTCAATTCCACTTGTAGCAAGTCGCCTAAAGGAAAGTCATCGCGCCGTTCAAGGTCTCGTTCAAGATCTGTATTTTCTCGGTCTCCTCCTGCATCAAAAGCACGTTCATTGTCAAGGTAAAGTGTTTTGTTCTTGATCTTATTGCTGAAGTATGTGTGTGTTCGCTTCTCTGTTTTTAGGCAGAGTAATATACAAATTTCAATATCTTATGGACTGGGCCCAGGCATTTTTCACATACTGTAGATAATGTGATTTCTACATTTTAATGTCACACTCATAGTAAGAAAGCTCTTTAATTTTTTATGTTGCTTTACTTAAAATACATCCAAAAATAGGAACATACTGTACTATGCAAATTAGACTGAAAGAGTTTCATTGCTAACCCCTTAGATAACCTACAAAATACTTGGGAGTTTTTTCATAGAGAAAGCTTGACCTAAAAAATTGAAGGTTTTTATTTTTTATTTTTTTAAATTTAATTTTAACATATTGGGCCTGATATTTTCCCAAATAATAGTTGAAACTCTGATGTAATATTTCTGTGAATCTGTTTTTGTTGTGTTCCGTTAAAGCCGTTTCACGAATTAAAACAATTGATAGTGATAAATGATACCCATATATGTATTTCTTCTGTATAGCCAACAGTTGATGCCAGTTATTATTTATTTGAACTGTTTTAAGTAAACAAAACATGGAATATTTTTCTTTATCCTTTTATCCTGGAATATTTGGTGCATTTTCAGTCGTTGCTGGAGTCTGCTTCTCTTTCACCCTGCCCTTGTCACCATTGTCCTTCCACTTGTGCATTATGCATTGCGTGGTTATGAACAATGTGTCAACTGTCAAAGGATCATTTTTCTTTATCCTTTGCAAACTTGGAATTACCTTCTTTCTTGTTTTTAGATATGGATATATGCGCGATCTGGGGATTGCATATTAGGATCTTGTTGGGTAAAATTGGTTCAGTTGGCTACAACTCTTTTGGTTGTGGAGGTACGATGTTTTCTAGATGGTAACTTTGGAATCCTTCTCGATGTCTCTGTTCTAATGAGCATCGCAAATGTCCAATGGGTGCTAGATTGGGAACATGAAGATCATGGATTACTATGGTGAAGCTGGATATTGGACTAATTGCCATATGAATAGGAGAACACCTTTTTGCAGTGGAAACGTTTAAACTATCTCCAATGGTGCTAAGCTATCAACTCTTTCTATCAGAGCATTTATTGATTCTTTTAATATTTTTGTTTATCACCTATTCCATCATAGCCCAAAGGTTGCGTTTCTTCTTTGATAGGTTAATTGCTTGGGTGAAATTAATATTTTTCATTTTTGGTTTTGTTTTCATGTGTATTCTAAATGTTTGTGAGTTTCCTCTTGCCAATATGGTCACGGTCACTATGAGTGGAAGTGGCAAACAAGGCTCTTGGATCAAAGTTGTTAAGAGGGACTAGTGGATATTAAATTGGGTTGTTTCTGGAACTTTTGCAGATCTCCTTCAAGATCCAAATCCCCGAAACCAGCTGTAAGTTTAATCCTATTGTGATCAATTTTTGCTCTGTTCTTTTCCACTGGATGAGTATAGATTGCTGTTATTTTGTCATTGTATCTAAATATGTACTGTCCCGTTATCCGTTATATCTTTATGTTGGTTTGACAATCATAACACCCAGAAACGTGTGAGTATGAGTCCAAGAAAACGTGACGCTAGTATGAGTCCAAGAAAACGCAATGTGAGTGTGAGTCCCAAAAAACGCAGTTTAAGCAGAAGTCGCAGTCGCAGCCGGAGCAAGAGCCCCAGCCAGAGCCGAAGCAGGAGCCGATCCAGGTTTTATTTCTTTCTGATCTGTATGTGTTATGTCCATAGGATTCTACTCCATTGATGTTAATTATCATTTCTGATCTCTATTAGGTGAATGATTCTTTTGATGTGGAACCGTGCCTGGCTAGTTAATCCTGCAGTTGAATTTGCAGTAAAACGAGAGATACTACAATGTGTTTCCGACTGATGGTCGAATTTCTATTTTTCTTTTGTTGTGTTATCTGGATAGAGAATTCTGTTTCTGCAAGACCTAATACGAATCCAGTATTTTTAAAATTGCAAAATGTAGCCATCGTCTATACTATTGATGACGACCTTAACTATAAACTACTCGCTCTTGGATATCCTTTAACTGTGTGCTCTTGTTCATAATATTTGGATCTAAGAGTATCACATGATATCTCTTGCATGTGGTCGATTTGATGCGACCAATGATAGCGAAGCTCGACTATTACTGTCCGTTGCTTTGCGAGGGCTTTTCAATGCTTCTTATCTTGTTGGGACAAGTGGTGAATGCTGGCACATGGGGATTCCTTGATGTTTTGATAGTGATTTATGGAGCGTTATTTTTTAGGGGGGCCCTAATTCATTGTGTGGATGGTAGAATTCTTCCCCTTGTCTTTATCAACTTGTGAGATCAAATAATTCGAGAAACCAAATTAGGTGAAAGATATTAGGTGAGTGGCTTTATTACAAAAATCTCAAACATCGTACAATAATGTTTAGGGCATGTATTATTTGTTGGGTAATTAATACGCAATGTTTCAATGATATAACGAGGCCTTTGGTAGTATGATTTGATGTTGAATAATTTACATGTCATGCTGGATCTGATGTGGAATTCTATATGGAATATTTTCATTTGATAGTTATTACGACGTTATGATATTATTGAGAAATATGAGCAAATTTGAGTTATCTCAAGGTGGGGGAAATGATAAGGACTGTTTTAGGGCTGGCTGATTTAGACAAATTTTATCACGTTTGAATAAAGATATTAAATTATTATAAATAACACAAGCAATTTGAAGAAGGAGCGAATAATACCATTTCTTCCTTCACTCAAGATACATACGCGTCGCAGAGTCTCCCTAAAAAGTTGGCGTCTTCCTCCATTTGTAACTTAAAAAAAATTAAATGAACGTAGAGACATTTCTAATAAGATGCCCACAACTTCGGTTCACCGTGAAAACTAATGAATCTAACCAATCATTATTCGCAGAAATAATTATTTACTCACAACATATATTGGTTTTTTTCTGGAAGAGTGAACATATTATTGGCTTCACTTTGTTTTGCAGTTTTTTATTCACTACGGCCATGGCCACAACTTTATTTATTTCAACTTTCAATCCCTAAAAAAATACTAGTAAATAATTCAATCCCATAAAATACCCGCCACATAAATTCCTGCACAAACTAATTTTTCAATGACAGTCCTTCAATTATGCCAAATTTACGAAACACACACCTGCCGCAAAACTAGAAAATCTCCAACTCCACTCTCATCCAACACCGCCACTCTCTCTCTCTCTCTCTCTCTCTCTCGCATTCCTCTTCATTTCTTTCCCCTCTCTATATTCTATCCTCTCGATCTCCATGACAATGTGTGAGAGCGTTTTCTCGAAGCTCTCCGACGACGTAACCCTCAACATACTCTACAAGCTCGACGACGATCCTCGGATTTGGGCTCGGATCGCCTGCGTCTCCACCAAATTCTCCGCCCTAATCAGAACCGTCTGCTGCAGAACCAAATGCTCGCAGTCGATCCCCTCCGTCGTCTCCGATCTCCAGCCGGCGGAGGCGGTTCCCGGCGCTTGGTCGTCGCTCTACAAGCTCGCCGTGTGCTGCCCCGGCCTCCTCCACTCCGGTGTCCTCCTCGAGAACTCGGATTTCGGCCTCGAGCGTGAAATCGGCCCCGACGAGAATTATCACGACCACAGATTGTCCAAAGCGGCGGAAACAGCCGGAGGAGCGGAAGCCGCTTCTTCGAGCAATCCCGAGCCGGTTGTTTCCGTTCCTGATTCCGTGTGGTCGTTGTACGATGATTTGCTCTACGATACGCTGTACAGCGAATCCGCGACGTTATCGGCCGAGGCAACGGCGGCGGCGGCTGAAAGGCCTGAAATCCAGCCCGAGGTGAGGGAAACGGAGGATCGGAAGGCCGACGTTCCCGCTTGTAAGAAGAGGAAGATCTCTAGGTCACACAGGTCGCATTTGGCGTCGGGGATTTGGAACCTGAGCCGTGAGCAGGGGAATAAGCTGCTCGCGAGCAGATTCAAGGGGGATAGCTTGTACATTTGCGATTGGCCGGGGTGCGTTCATGTCGAGGAGAAGAGGAATTACATGCTGTTTAGGGGGATCTTTAAGAATTTCAAGCAATCGCGGGTTTGGAGAACGATCAATGATGGGAGCAGGAGCAAGATTGATTTGAACTGTGCGTTTTGCTCGTCGAAACAGACGTGGGATTTGCATTCGTCGTTTTGCTTGAGGCGATACTTTGGATTCCATGACGACGGGGAGCCGGTGGTTCGAGCTTACGTCTGCGAAAACGGACATGTTTCGGGTGCGTGGACTGATTGGCCTTTGTACACTTGAACTTGGTTGATTTTTTATTTTCATTTACTTGAGCATTTGTTATCTGATGTAGTTATACAGTTGTTGTCAATGCTTGTTATCTTATGATTGTGTTTTGATAGATTTGTAAGTGTTGTTTATGTTTGCTCTATAGCAATTAGCTTGATTTGATTTCAATATTATGTCAGATTTTCATGGGAATAAGTTGGATTTTTGTCTGTGGAGTGATTTTCAGCTTGGTTTTACTAATTGGATGAACTTCCTAACATTTTTAGTTTCTTGATTTGCCTCTTGTTCGATGAACTTGTTTTTATTCGTAGGAATGTCGACTTATTTAAAATAATCTCGACTTTCTTATGTTTTGTTAAATCATTTAAATTTTGGTTCACCTGAATTGGGAAGCTATGAATCATCTTGACCTTGTGACTGCTTTAGAGTAGTCAGTATATGATAGAATTTGTTGATAGAACGTAGGAATTTTGAGTCGTTGAGATTGGAAAACTGTGAATCATCTTGACCTTGTGACTGCTTTAGAGTAGTCAGTATATGATAGAATTTGTTGATAGAACGTAGGAATTTTGAGTCGTTGAGATTGGAAAACTATGAATCATCTTGACCTTGTGCATCAGTCATCACACGACCTTCTTAGGTGCTATGTATGTTCTATATATGTTAGCCCCCTGCAAATATGCCCGAAACTCTGAAGATTCTACTCACCATTTTCGTTGCTGAACTGCCAAGAGACTCTGAATCATCTTATCTCATGACCTTCTTACCTTTTATATGTGTTTTGAATTGCATACTCTCTTTCTAAACGTTGAGGTTTTTGATTTCGTACTTGTCCAATGAATTTGTTGTCTAAAACATCAGTTTTAGTGAAATCGGCAGACTATAAATCATCTTGAGTTCTTGAGGTTTACATTTTTATTATTGGTGACAATCATTCTTTGCAAAATTTGGTTGATGAACTTGCTCTCCATCATGGAATTATCTGTTCAACAAAATGGGTGAACTTTAAAGTTCAAATCAATCAAATTGATTATCATATTGGTCTTAGTAGTTACTACATGAGAATCACTGATGCTTGAGTGGTTGAATGGTGTATGCTACATCGTATTCGCTAACTACTTTTTATTGTTTACTTTTTTTACAACTTTACAATGAAATTTAAATACCGTATCACGGTGAACTTGAGTCCGTACCCTTTATTCCGGATACTAACCACACTATCATTAAGCTAACACATTGGCTAACTATTTTTTGCCATAGCATAATTGCCTTACAACTTTTTCTTATCTTGTTGCCTGTTGGCACATCACATGTTGTTTCTGGTGAATTGGTGATGGTATGAGGCTATATGTGAGGGGCCCAAAATTTGATATTCCTAGTATAATTTAATAGATATAGGCTATAGTCCAATTTGGGTGCACTGGTAGTTGCACCACGTCTACTTATTACTAAGTTGATTCATTTATTGGATAGAGGCAGATGCTGTCAGCTCGAGAATTGGAAGCAATTTTCAATTTTCAAAATGATAGATTCCCTACTCTGCCAGAATATATCTTGGTTGCATCAACAATTCAAGTTAGTGACATAGTTATTTATGACCCGATTTTTTTTTTACCCGTTACTTACTTTATAATTTGATCTTTTCAAAATTACTATAAAAATTGTGTAATCTTTAGTGGTACGAGAGTAGAAAAGAGGTGATCAGATTCAATGTCAAATTGTCGGATTCATGTGTTAGGCCAAAAGAGAACAGGAAAGGGGTGATAATGAGGTTAGAAACATAATGCGAAAATGTCACGTATGAATCCGACAACAATGTGATGTAGAATTCAGTCATCGATTTTCTGCTCCCGTGCCATAATTCATAAATGGGTATAAAGGTTAAATGTGAGACCATTTTTATAAGGGTTAATTTTATGAAAATACACAAACTTTGGATCAACTTTCATTTTTCCCACGAACTTTCAGTTTTTTTGACAATACGCGAACTTTGAGTTAACTTTCAAATTCCCCACGAATTTTAACTTTTTGTGATAATGCACGAACTTTGAGTCAACTTTTATTATTCTCACGAACTCAAACTTTGGACTAATTTTGATTTTTCTCACGATAATTTTTGGCCAAAATTGTGGCGATCGAGAGTAAGTCTTTTCGTCAGTCGCCTAAATTAAACTACTACCATATTTTTAAATTTTCATACCCGATGTTTAATCCTAAAATTAATAAACCCATTTTATTATCTTGCAAGAGTTTAGGGTGATATATATTGGGACGAAAATTTCTCCATATTTCTCCTATAAAGACAAGAGTGTCATCTTCTTCAAAATTTCTTCATATTTTTTCTTAGTTTTTCAATTTTGCCATTAATCTTCTTGCCAAATAAAATTCATACGCTAATGTCTTTTTCTTTCCAAATGGCTTGATTGGATAAATAGGACAAATTATATCACCAAAAATCTTAACAAGACAATTAAATAGGTAAGGTAATTAGAGATTAAGAGAGTGTTTGAAGCTCAGTCAAACACCCTCTAAATGACAATGTACGAGATTAAAAAGAAGAGATCGTTTAATTTAATCGTCGGACGAAATGACTGCAAACTCTCGATTGCCACATAACCTGACTCAAAGTTGAACCAAAGTTGAAGTTCGTGAGAATAATGAAAATTGACACGAAGTTCGTGTATTGTCATAAAAAATTGAAAATTCGTGGGAAAATTGAAAGGTGACTCAAAGTTCGTGTATTGTCATAGAAAATTGAAAGTTCGTGGGAAAATGAAAGTTGGCTAGCAAAAGGATAAAAGATCATACCGTAAAACAGCTACATCCCTTCTGGCTATGTTATTCTCGTGAGGTTCAACAGTTAAGTGTCTTAGTCCCCTTCAACTTTTATACAGATTAAGAAAATGCATATTTTTTTTTGGAAAGCATAATTTATTTTGAATTGTTATATTTTTCTCTTATTTAATACTTCCTCAAGTCACCTGAAAGTTTGCATAACCCTCGGAAAATGATGCAAATATATTCCCGAAGTCGCTGTCTGCTCCATAATTGGTGTCTCGATTTACATTTATGTATTTGTTTGATGGTTGCATTGGTTGGAATGAATGCGCCTATGGGCGGTTCATCAATGTGAGCTTAATAAGTAATTAACAATAAATCTTAATTGAGGTTAATAAACTCTAATTGTGATTAATAAAATCTAACTAAAATTAGCAACTATAATTATTATCCCATAATCCCTTTAATTATCCGTTTTTTTTAGATAAAGGGCTGTTTGATTGCTAAACGAAGAAATCATGAGGCGGACGGAGAGTGACAACCACCTTCAAAGAAATCCCTTATCTCCATGGCTTCATTTTTATTTACTTATTTATTTATTTTTTCCTGAGCTATTCGGTTCTTCACCCTTAATTATTCGTAATTACGGTTGATGGAAGCTAAAATCCAAGTAGTGAAGGAGATATATCAGTTTTCTAGTTATAGCAGTAAATGTCATTCTTCTGTCTAGGTAATTAGAATTTTGGAATTGAACTCTTAAATCGCTGACAGTGAGTATTGAAATATAATTAAAAGTAAATTTCATCATTTATAAAAGCATGAAAACTTGTACATTTTGAAAAATGTTTTTGCTTGTTTTGTTCAAGTACAACAGTAGCTCTTCCCTGGTAAACAAATACAACTATTACTCCTCCCACCCACACCCACTCATATTATCATCTTTTCCTTAATTGGATGTCTTATTCATATTGTCATCTTCTAAATAAGGAAGTTTTAATCCTTCAAAATCATTCAAAAGTAATGAGACCTACCTACTTTCCATCTTTTTACCCTTAGTCTTAATCTCCGTGTCAAACAGTAACATGACAAATTTCAATGTCGGAGAGAGTATTATTCAAGATGTTAGAATAATAACCAAATTTTGAATTTCTAGAATGCAGTAATTTGTACCTTCTATGGTCCAAAACTTGGACATTATGATGATTGGAAGTGTCAAACTACCGGTCTGGCCCAGCCCATCGGGCCGAAAGGATATGATCAGGCTAGCAATTTTGGCTGTTTTATTCACACACATAATACAATCATACATTCATAACATACAAAGCAAATACTTGAATTCGTTACATATCCATGTACACAAAAATATCGATCAAACACAAAAAATAGTCACTGCATTATATTTAGTGCTTCGGCTTCTTCGGCTTCTTCACAATCATCACAGAGCAGTGAGCGTGATGAGCGCAATAGTCGCTCACACTTCCTAAAACAGCCCTACACCACCAATTATGCTTTCGTTTATTACTCGAAAAAACCAAGCAAAAGGGATGAATAATTAGGAAACAACTTAGTTTGCAATGGAGACAAAAAAGGGAAACCTACCTCTTGATAGCTCCATAACCATGGCTGCCAACAACCAGCACAGAGGCATTATACTTGTCCACTGCCTCACACAGAACGTTTCTCGGATCCCCTTCGACAGCCTCCACTATCACGTCATCAATCTGCATACAACCCGAATATCTACAAATTACTATCCGGTTGCTTTTTTTTTGGTTATTTGGGGGAAATGGGAGCATTAGGTACATTAAACACGCTACTTCTCCATTTACAGACAATATCTATTACATTTTGAAATGGGAGCATTATGTATTAAGAAGGTGAAAAAAAATGGGAAATGGGAGCATTATGCAAATGGGAAATGGGAGCATTTGGGGGAAATGGGAGCATTATGTATTAAGAAGGTGAAAAAAAATGCTAGAATGACATACATTTTGCAAAAGTTATAAACTTAAAAATACTCACATTTTGAATAGGAGAGTATTTATCTAGTTGCAGTTGAAGATATAAAATCGATTTATGATGTTCTGTCCTAATCTTGATATCAAAATTTCAAATGCTATACAAAATTAAAATGGTGAGTATTATACCGATTTAGCTGCACAAATTTGTTTAGACTTTTCCAGAACTCTTGCCGCAATTATCTTCAAATCCTTCTCAACGTAAGGTAGCACCTCAGCCGCACCTGAAAACAAAAAAATAACAAAAAAAAAAAAAATACATAAATAAATAACAAAGAGATTTGATCATCAACCGAAATATTTAATCAAACTGATCAATCATTTGGAGTATCTAATTATTTGAATCCGATTCTTTTCAAATGATCAACATTCCAAATTTTCAGAGTATCCGATTCTTCAAATTCTGATATCACAAAACTCTTCAACTTTGGAATTGATCGACGATTAATGATATAACAATAAACTCAAACTAGTATCTCCAATTTGTACCAAACTATAGATCGATCGCTGCCAAAAAAGGAAATTTACTCGAATTTCGAACCTAAAATCACACAATCGAGAGTAAACTAGGTTAACGGCGGAGATACCAGGCCCGGCGAGTCCGACGGCGGTGGCGGCAGAAGGCTTGGCGTGAACAATCACAAGTTTGAAAGGTGATTTTTCCGGCGCCGGCGAGAAGAAGTGTTCCAAAGTCCACTCCAAAGCGTGAAAACTGTGATCGCTTTCGTCGATTCCTACCACCATCACCGATTTCTCCATCTCTCCTCTGCGACGAATTCCCGCTGAAGTTTTCGAATATTTTTGGAAATAAGAGTTTTTTTCAGCTATTATCTGGTGCGGATTATTCCCGGGGGAGGGTACAATTAGGATTATTTATATATGAAAATGAAAATACGAAAAAAGAAAAAAAAAAAAAAAGAAAAAAAAAAAAGGGGATTTTCGAGAGGCCGCAGCAGCCAGTATTTTTGTTGCTTGTTTTTCCAATTGGCGTTGACAACTCGAAGTTGCGTTTCGTTTTTAGAGATCGTGTGACTGGGACCCACCACCTTCATGACGTGTCATCTCCTTTTTTCGGTGGTTTCAAATTTTTTTGAGAAAATGAAAAATTACTCCTTTAAGATTTGTGGGGCCCATTAGATTAAAATATTAATTTAAGTAAAAAATAATTAAAATAATATTTGTAATTTACTGTACAACCTCCATTCCATTTCCAAGGCATCCCAGCATGTAGACGTGTAATTAAGTTATTTATAACAAGCGAAAAATAAATAGTTTATAATAAAGTTGATAAGATAAATAATTTTTTTGTGGTATTTTTTTTATTAAATTAAGTAAGAGAAAAGAAGAGATTAAATTTTTGGCATTTGTTCTAAATAAAGAATTATATTAATGTGTTTGTTAGTATAAGTTTTTATCAAGTGATAAAAATGAAACGTTTGAAATATAGCGGAGACTTAGACTACCTGCAGTGGTAGTGTCTCTAAGGGGTGTCTATAAGAATTTTTTGGAGATAGAGACAGTGAGCTGCAGTGGGGCTGTCTCTAAGGGGTGTCTCTAAAGATTTTCTGAATTTCTATTTTGCATTATTTTTAATAAGAAAAATTGAAATTTTCATTAATTTAAACAGATAACTAGTACAATACATTAATTGAAATAAAACAAATAAAAACATTACATTAATTGAAATAAAAAAAATAAAAAACATTCTACTCGTCAACTGCTCCAAATCGGCTCTAAAGATGCTCGATCAAATCATTTGTGAGCCGATGGTGCCTCCTCACATCTCTTAATGCGGCGTCCCGTTTGATGAAATTCTTCCATGATTGCGGGTAGGGGACATGAATAACATTACTACTCGGCGTTGTTTCTGTGTCCTCTCTCCAGTTCTCGGCCTCCTCCCTCTCGTCTTCAATGATCATGTTGTGCAAAATAATCCACACAAACATGATGTTGCGGAGGTGCGGTACGTACCAGCCCCACGCCGGGTTCCGGATAATTCCCCAACGGGCCTGAAGAACACCAAATGCCCGTTCGATATCCTTCCTCGCCGCTTCCTGCATCTTCTTGAAGCGCGCCGCCTTGTCATCCGTTGCAATCGGAGGAGCCTTGATCAGAGCAGCCCAATCCGGGTAGATCCCATCGATTAAGTAGTAACCGCCGTCGTAGGACTTTCCGTTCACTGTGTACTTGCACGACGGAGCACGTTCTTCAAGCACGTCCGAAAATATGGGCGACTGATTGAGGACGTTGATATCGTTGTTGGAGCCGGCTACTCCAAAAAAGGCGTGCCAGATCCATAAGTCTTGAGACGCCACCGCCTCAAGAATCAAGGAAGGCACGCCTATATCTCCTCGAGTGTAGGCAGCCGACCACGCCTTCGGACAGTTCCTCCACGCCCAGTGCATGCAGTCCAGGCTACCGAGCATCCCCGGAAAGCCGTGCTGCTCCTCGTGCATCCGCAGCAGCCGAGTCGTGTCTTGTGCGTTTGGCCTCCTCAAATACACGTCACCGAATAGGTCGATGACACCTCGGCAGAACTTCCGGAGGCAAAGACGGCCGGTGTTATCGCCGATCTTCAAGTATTCGTCGAAAATATCCGGCGCTCCACCGGTGGCTAGTTGGCGAATGGCCATTGTGCACTTTTGCACCGACGTGAGGCCCCATTTGCCGGTTGCATCTTGCTTGTGCTGGAAATATCTCACATTCTGCTCCAACGCCTCGCAAATCCTCAAGAATTAGATGCTTGTGCATCCGAAAACGCCGGCGAAAAAAAGTTGGCCCGTACGTCGGGTTGTCGTTGAAATAGTCGGCTATCAACTGCTGCAGGGCCGCCTCCCGATCGCGGTTTACGACCGACCTCTTCGCCTTCTTTTTTTTCTTTTTGGCGATGAGCCGAGCCGCAGCAGCTTGGAGGTTGGTCACCATCGATATAACTTCGTCGTCGGTGCCATGGGAAGAGTAGCCGGTTGAGGAGTAGGACGACGAAGATATTTTTTTTTTTGCAAGAAATTTGAGCGAAAATTAGAGAGAAAAAGAGGAGGAAGATGAATTTGGTGTGGAATAATTTGTGCTATGGAGGTTGGTATTTATAGGGATGAATTGCAAAAAAAAAAAATTGGAAAATCGGCTATATAGCCGTTTGAATTTTTTGCCCTTTGGATATTACCGTTTCTGCCATTTTTTATTTTTATTTTTTTATTTTTGGCGCATGCAATGCACGCGCTTGTTAAAAAAAACAAATCGGAAACGCGTGAAGGCCACGCGCCATCTCGAGTCTGTCTCGAGCTCCGCCCTCCTGCATCGGGGTGTCTCGTCGGCCGGGGTGTCTCAAGACCGGCGACGAGACACCCGCTGTGGTCCGTCTTATAGATATTAAGCCCCAGGGGACTAGGGAATAGTTTTTTTTCTGTGTTTGTCAAGTGTTTTCAAATGAATATTTACTGCACCTTCCGTTCCAATAATATAGTCTCACTTTTTGGGCACGAGTATTAAAAAATAAGAGTAAATTGATGAAAAGTGGTGGGTCCTATAACTTTTGAAGAGTTAATTATTTCTATTTTTGGAATGAGACCTTACTATTTGGACAGCCCTAAAAGAAAATCTAGACCTTGCAATTGAGACGGAGGGAGTATTATTTAGGTAAAACTATGCTAGAATGTTCCAAAGTTTATCGAAATTTATAGAAAAATATCTTAATATTTGAGGAATATTATTTTGTACATAAGATATTGCAATTACATCGTTTCTATAATTAATATGTTTAAAACATTGAGTACTAGATTAGTTTGAAAGGCAAAATTCACAACATTTTTTTTCAAATCGGCATTTATTGTGATGACATAATAGCAATGTTCCTTGATTGTTAATGTTCAAACATTTGAGTACTAAATTAATGCTTTTATTAGATATTATGTTTAAAAATTTCTTCCAAAAAGAAATTACTCTTTCTGTCTTGTTGATCTTGTAACATTTATTTTCGATATGAGTATAAAGAAGAAGAGTATTAAGACTAAATGTGATGTTTAGAGCACCCACTACGGGGGGTCGATCCCCGAGGTCGAAGGAGTCAATCGACTCTCCCCATCGACCTCGACGGGGTCGATCCCCATAGTTGAGTGAGTCGATCATGGGGGTCGAAGGAAAAAGGTCGAGGAGGGAGTCGTTGCTTCGACACACCTCTCGACTCCGTCGACGCACGTGATGGGACACGCGGCGTGTCTCCATTGATCCATTTTATTTTTTTTTGTTTTTTATTTCTGTAACTAAAAAATAATCTCAACGGTTTATTTCAAAAAAATTCCCTATAAATACCACACTGACCTTCACCTCATTTCACACCTCAATTCTATTTCAATTTTACTCTTTTCTCTCTGTAGAGGCTAGATCTACAATTGATGATGACGTGAGACACATCTGGATCAATCGGGCACTAGCAACCGTCAACACAAAATACGTAAGAGCCCTAGGTTGAGCACTGGTGGGGTGTCGACCGTAGAGCCTCCGATGCTCAAGTTAGTAAACGATAACGAGTAAAAATTATAAATAAGACTATTGTAAGAGAAAGGTAGGTTGGAAGAAATGTCTATTCCAAGTTGCCAGCTGCGTTCGGATGGTGGAAACAGTGATAATGAGTAAGTAATAATGGCAAGCTGGTGGCGGAGTAACCCAAGTTGGCTAGATCCGGTGTGTGAGAGCGAGTTGGAAAGGCTGCAGAAATTGAGAGAATTCTTGAGAGAGTATGAGAGATTTGCGAGTCGGATTGAGCATAGACCGTAGACAACATGTGTGGTGTATGGATGGATAAAGATTGATCGTAGGCGGATGATGGAGGCAAACCAACCTGTGTGGTATATGGATGGATAAAATCTCCAGCCTGACTGTTAGTCCATGCTGGCTTGGAAGTGAAATATCCAACCTGTGTCAGTCCAGGTTGGTCTTGAATTAAAATCTCTAGCCTGATTGTTAATCCAAGCTGGCTTGAAAGTGAAATATCCAACTTGGGTCGGTCTAGGTTAGTCTTGATATGAAATTTCCATCCTGACTTATTGGGTTGGGCTTCTTCCGTAGCTTGTCGGGCTAGATGGACCGGTTGCTTGATTGATCGAACCAACTTTGAATGTTTATTGGGCTTGGGCCAAGTCGGCGGATTTTGACCACTACACTCTCTCAATTCCACTTTAATTTTCGCATAAAAAAATACTATGAGTTTCAGGGGTTCGTTTTTAAATTTAGATAAGGACGAGGAGCTACTTCAAAGAAATATCGAGTTGGGTCGGCGAGCCATTGAGATTTACCAAGAAGCATTCGGCGATGATGAAGAGGACGACGAGCCGCAGACGAGGACATACGTGTTCCGAAAATCGTTTTTAATTTTTTCTATTTTATTTAAGTATTCTTATTATTATTTATTAGGTTTATAAAAAAAATTTCAAAAACAAATTCAATTATTGTCAATCATTTGATAAACCTAGATCTATATCAAATTATCAAATTTTTTACCTAAGTCTATCCAATCATTGAAATCCCACCAAAATCAAGGATAGATCTAGGTCTCTAATGACCCTCATAATGGATGCTCTTACTGTTGTAAAGTGATAAAGTATTTTTAAAGTGGATAAAGTGATATAAAATATTTTTAATGTGAAATAAAATAATTTTAAAATGAAGAAAATGATTTTTAAATTATTTTCATAAAAAAATGTTACAAAATACCTCAGATATCCAAAAATAAATATACTATGTTACGAAATGATTGAGACGGAAATCTTTAAAATTTCGGCAAATATCATGACCTTTTCTTTTGAACCGGCAAATATCATGACATAGATAAGGTAACTTCTATTCCATTGAGGATGACTTAGTAATAAAAGTGAAGATTTAAGACTGAAAGGTCTTAAATTTAAATTTCATGAAATGTCTTTATAAATCGAGCCTGTTATATTTATACTTAAAAAATATGGTTTACCTGTCTGTATAATTTGCAGGTTAGTGTACAAGCAATGAAGGTTTATCCAATGCACACATAAGAGCAAGTTAGCAGCGGCAGATTCCCATAATATAAAAAAAAAGAAAAAACAAAAAAATAAGGAACTTCCACATCGATTAAAGTAAGAATTTTATATTACCATTTTATATATAAAGATTCAAACAACTCATCCAGTTGTGGTAAAGACAAAACGAAGAAAAATAAAAAACTGTTATTGGAAATTCCACCTTTCCTTTCTCTCTCCTCAAATCGTCAGCTGCTGCAGTGTCGAGTATCGACTGCGTTCTTTCTTTCTCCTAATCTTCAATTTTCAGAAGATAAATAAAAGAAATTGCTCAGTGTTTGTGTTTAGTTTAGTTTACTTGACGACTGATGAGAGAATGAAAATCGGATATTAAAGAGTTTAATGCTAAATTTAGGACAATGAAATTCTGTATTAAATACGAGGAGATGATGCAGGGGCTGGGGCAGAAGAAATTACCTCGGATTTGTTGTCGGAAGCTCAAGACTATGTTGGAAAACTGCAAAAAACAGCTCCATTCTCATCCTTCTGTTCATGAAGATCAAGATAATGCTGATGTGAATTCGACTGACTCACAACACTGTTCAGGTTTTTTTTGGAATTTAATCCTTTTAAATGTAATTTTAGTTGGTTTTGTTGATGATGAATCATGATTTTGCTCCTTTACATACAGTTGTTTTGTATAAGGTTGATGCTGTCTAAATTTCGAGTTTAGATTATTACGACCATTTCTGCTGCTGTTCAATCATGATAATGACTATGTTCTAATGAGATGTGACCTAGGGTTTGGGGATTTTTTGCCAAGGGAAATCTGGTGTAATTTTGTTTGATCCTACATTTTAGCTTTTTTTTTTTTTTAAGTTGTCGGATGTTCTAAAATTTAAAGATTTGTTGATACATTTGAAACTACATAAGGTAGTTGATTTTAGATGAATAACAGAATAAATGAATAAATCATCAAGCAATGAATGTATGAAAGTGTATTTCCTTTTCTTTTCATTAGAGTAGAAATTGAGGTTGCTTCTTCACGTAGTGTTATGTCTCAAGATATATATCTTATGTTCGAAAAAATCTATCTCATGTCTTAATTCCAATACAGTGGTGAAAATGAAATGCTAATGGCTTTGTTAGGATATACAACAAGTCTTATTTGGTTCGTGCGTTTGTTCCTTCTCGTTTCTTGATACAAATCTTGTTTGTGGTGTTTGTATTTGGTTCGAACCATTGTTAGTCACTTGATATGTATTTGGTTCGTGCATTTGTTTGTCACTTGATAAGATTTCTGGTTTTTGGTTTGTGCATTCATCTCTTGATACAAATCTTGTTTGTGGTGTTTGCTTTACAACGAGTGGTATTTGGTTCGTGCATTTCATCCTTCTCATTTCTTGATACAAATCGTGATGTGTTACTCAGTGTGTGAGGGAACATTTTTCCCTCTGCTTCTCAAGGAAATGTACGGAGTGGTAGAATTCTTCAATAGAAGAGCACAAAGATTGCTCGATCGTCACTTAGCATCGGGTTGCTACAAGTGCTTCATATGGTTGGGAGACAGAATATTAGGGAGTTATGTTGAGTTGATTCAAGAATGTGAGAATCTGATCGCATATGCTATCATTAATGCCATTGCTATGCGCAGAATTCTAAAGCAATATGACAAGGTACCTTCCAAAACTCAATGACAAGTGAAGATTTTGGTTTATTTTGATGGCAGTTACTTTTATCTCGATACAGATTCATTATTCGAAAGAAGGTCAAGCTTTCAAGTCGCGTGCTGTAAGTATGCAGATCGAGATCCTTCAGTCACCGTGGCTGTATGAACTCATGGCTTTTCACATAAACGTGAGAGAATCTACAAATGTGGGAACTGCTGCTGTACTGTTAGGTGGGTGCTCTCTCGTATTCGACAGTGAAAAGCCATCTCTCTCGTTTGAGCTCTTTGATTCATTCAAGCTTAACGTTGACTTGACTTGCTCGATTTGCTTGGTGAGCAAAACCAACTTAGATCCTATGTGCAATTCTTTTTAACATATAGTACCAATTATAGAAAGAGTTTCTTGATGGAAAATCCTAAATCTTTTTATTCTTCTTCATTTCCTGAGCCAATTTTAAATGATATAAGTTTTTTATGTCGTGCTTGTACACATTTTTGTCGTTTTTCGTTTTTCTTCAGGAGACGTTGTTTGATCCCGTATCTCTTGGCTGCGGTCATCTCTTTTGCTACATGTGTGCATGTAAAGCTAGTTCAGTGAGTGTAGTGGACGGGTTGACGGCAGCAAGCTCACGCAAAAAATGTCCAGTATGTCGAGAGGTATATTAGCACGAACCTCTCTCTCTCTCTCTCTCTCTCTCTGTGTGTGTGTGTGTGTGTGTGTGTGTGTGTGTGTCTGATACGGATTAATTAATTGATGTCAGGTAGGAGTATATGAATCTGCTGTGAATTTGGAAGAAGTGCACATGCTTTTAAAACGAAGGTAACATACATATAGCTTGAGCTCTAAATCCACATCTTGTTTCTTGATTTATTAGTTTCATGTCTTAAAATTTGGGACGGTTTGGATAGTTGTCGTGAGAACTGGGAAGAACGTTGTAAAGCAGAGAAAGCAGAGAGACTTGAGCAGGCGAAGCAGCATTGGCAGTCTCAGGCAGCGCGATTCATGGGTATTTGACTACGGACTCGCTCGCTCGCTCGCTCGCTCACTCACTCACTCACTCACTTCTCTCTCTCTCTTCCTCTCTTGTAATTATCATTTGTTAATTTCTTTTTGGAACTAAGAGCCTCAAGAAGGCATGTATATATTTTGGAAGAGATGAAAAATATGAATCCCATGATGATCATCATTTTTTTTTATTTTTATTTTTATCATGTGACATATGTTCTAAATTTCTAGTTACGTACACTATTCAAATCAAATAACACATCTCTAACTAGTTGAGACACTTGTTGATAACCTTTTCAGTGAACTAGTTTGAGACTTTGAAATTCGAGTGACCTAAGTCTAAAGTGTCATAACTGGTTTCAGTAATTTCAACACTCTGTCAAAATCTACTGAAAACAGTATTGAATGTCTGGCTCGTCACTAATTGTATCATCTGCACACGTTACTATAGTATGTTTTGCTCTTCAAATTATTAATTTCTATAATGTCGGTACATTTGAATGTCAAAGTATACACGCAGACGGCACTAGCTACGTGGGAATTATTAAAGATCAATTTGGCAACTTGGTTCTTAAGTGCTAAATTAGACTCCTTAAAATCCTTATATTCATAGATTGATTATGATGAGTATAAATATTCTAGAATCCCATAAATAGATTTACTAGAAGCAAAAAAAATAATAATAATAAATAAATAAAATGATGTAATGATTTGCAAGCTGGACTTTTCGTATTAGTGATATCATTTTATCGATTTGGCAAGTGAATGAAAGTTATTTCTCTCTAATAAAACAATGTCGTAATTTTATCATGTAAATTTTAAAAAAATTGAGACAGGTTCATTCGAAATTTCACACGGGATAACTGTATTAAGAATTGTTTTTTGCTACATGATAATTTAGCATGAAAAAAAGATGGTTTTGAAGCGGAATTTGTGCACAATTGGAATAAAGTGAGTGGTAGACAAACACTACTAGTCTATTAGTGGTCTTTGTAGATTCCTCTCGCACTATCAAGGGTTTCGCTCTAGCTAGCCACCTCTTTAAATTTGATAGATATTTTAAAATATATCATGAGTTAATCTAGTATTCTAGTTGGTGGAATAATAATACCATGCATAACTTTTTCCAGTAAAGTTCTCTTTAAAAAAATAAAATAAAATTGTGGAGTTTAGATATTTTATGTAGCGGATGTAAAATTGAATGTAAAGTCCTCTTGAGATAGGTCAAGTTTCAAAGGTTTCATGTTCGATTCTCAACAATCTATTATAGATCGAGTTTGTTGCAACTGATTTTACATATGTAATTTAAATATCTTATTTACGGAAGGAAGTGGGGATAATTATGAGTAGTTTCTCTTTATAATCATGGCATCACACTTTAGACATTGTGGTGAAAGGAAATATTTCTTGTGTTTGGTTGAAGTGTCCACTCATAAAAAAAGAAGAATACATGATTGTCATATTAGTCTATAATTTATGTCTTGGTGGAATGATCTTCAACAACCCAAAAGGCCAAAACCACTCATGATTAATAGAAATTTAGAATTTATGCATATCTTTATATTTACAATAATGTATTTTATATGATTATGCATTTTCTCTATTACAATAAAGCTGTATGTTTTGATGTATGATAGCTCGTACAAATATCATAAGGTGCAGATTGATCTCTAATTTTAACACGAGAAAGAATTTATATTTGACCACTCCCTTTTATATATATATATATATATATATATATATATGTGTGTGTGTGTGTGTGTGTGTGTGGGTGGGGGGGTGGGGGGGCGTAGATTATATTATATTTAATTAGTCATAACAAACACTGGGGAAGTTAACACATCCAAATCTTCAAAGACATCGTGAAGTTCAATCCAATTACAAAATCACAGACAATTTTTTGACTTGTTCTAATCTTTATTATTATTACTTTTATATTTTTTGCGTAATATGTTGCGACGATCTCTAGTCAAGTTGCCTTTATATAATCAAATATAAATAGAATAAAATTTAAAATTCAGCAGTCCAATGTTTAAGATAATGGAAGACATATATGTAGTGGAATTTGAAGTTTTTAACCAGTCAAGATTATCGTTGAAATAAATTATTAAACTCCTTCCAATAGTTGGGAGGCTTGAAGTCAATATGATTTCAGAGACAAATAAATTCATGTTCGTGAGTGCGAGCGAAAATATCTAATAAAGTATATCTATATCTATATTTATATTTTAAAATAATAATTAGAAATAAAATTATCTATAATGATTAAATTGGCATTTCTTAGCTCTAGCCATGCTTGAAGAATTTAGCACACCAAGTCACCAAAGATAATTTCTTTTGTCTTTTATGCAAATGACCTTTTCTCGATTAGTTAAGTTGCATGAAATAGCAAAATTAAATTAATTTAGGTATTTAATTATCAAAAATTTAGGTAAAGATAGGAAAAAACGAAAAATAGAAAATTAAGGAGATTTGATTTTTAAAAAGTCGCGAGATTATAAATCATGAGAAAGTTAATACTCCCTCTATTTTTTTATAAATGTTCCCTACTGTTAGAACACACACATATTAAGAAAATTGATTATTTACTCTATTTACCCAAATTAATAACAAAGAAATCTGACAAAACAATAACTGCAATAATAAGAAGGATAAAATGAAAAGTCCACATTATTTTACTATAGACTTTTGAAATAGGATAAGTGTTAGGGAATAGGCAAATAAGTTAAAAAGAACACATATTAAAAATGGAAAGAGTACATATAGATAGATACCTTTGATACTAATTAGCAGTATTTTCTTACGTGTACAAATTAATTTGATTCACACATATAATTCTATATATTGCTTGTGTGCATGACACCATGAGATGGCCCTACCCCTTGAAAATTTAAATTATTTTTAAAGATACAACTTAGTATTTCTCAAAAACATGCATATTTTCCCGTCCCGTAAAACTTGATTCGTTTTCTTTTTTAGCATCTAATTCAATTTGGCTTCTTTCCTTTTTTTTAGTAAAGATTAGACAATATTTTAGTGTTTAAATACTATGTGTATAGTGGTATGCTTTTATAAATAGTGAAAATGCACTCACAACTACTTTATCATCAACAATTAAATATTCTATATAAAATATTATTAAACACACTTATTACATCTAATCTCCTTATTCTTAATTTCGATGTCAAATAGAAATGAACCAAGTTAAACGGGATTGAGAGAGTATGTATTAATATGGCACAATTCTGATCTAATTGGTATTACGTGTGACAAAACACATATGTATAGCTGTATATTAATTTCGTCCAATATACAACTTTCATTACAACTTATTTTTAAATGCAACTTTCATTTTTATATTTTATTTACAATAAGAATTCCGGAACTACACGTAATTGAGAAAATCATATTACAGGCATACGGCATTTAACTAAATTTGCCAAAATTATTAGGCATTCTAATGTATTCAGAATTATGTAATAATTTCATTAAATGCAAGATAATCTTTGTGCCATAATCTCCATTCTTCCTTCAAATTAAGTAGTCACTCAACTATATGTAGACAGTTGATTTATTGAGACAATCTACTTATAGATAGTAGTTACCCAGGCAAAGTAAATTAATTAAACGAATCCTAATTTTTGTTTCCCTTAAATTAATTAGGCATTCTATACTAGTGATCAATCACGAACATAACAATAAAATAAACCTAAGAACAAAATTGAATCAAACCAAATTATGATACAACGTGAAGTTCGATAACCAATTGAGGAACTCATGCCATTTGGATTATGTATAATTAATTTATAGTTTTATTTAAATCTCGAGCCATTCCATTTGGAATAAATAAATAAGTCGTGAATTAGCAAATGAGTACTATGTTTGTTTAATTTTTTTTTTTAAACGTACACATCTTTGTTGGCTTGTCTCCCAAGAAATATTTTTTGGATACATTACAATTTACAGCTGTGGAAAGACGATATTCTCTTGATTTAATTTTGATATAAATGTGAATACATGAGAAATTCACAATTGTCTTCAATCCCACATTTATTTGGCTTCAGTTTGCGTGAACTTCTCAATCAGACCACAACAAAAATTTGACTTTTTCTTTCATTTTTATCCCTTAATCCACGTCATTAACCCGCACTTTACTGCTACCACGCGGATTTCACACTTCTGCTTTTGAGAGAGAGAGAGATTTTCTTGAAGCTATATATACATAGGGATTACTCATATTCATATCCTTTTCTTCTAGAGAGAGAGAGAGAAAGAGAAAGAGAGAGAGAGAGAGAAGGTTTTAGGAGGAAAGACGAAAAGGGTATTACGGTATAATTGTAACGTAGGAAATGAAAGATGAAGTTCTGTAAAACATACGAGGAATACATGAAAGCGCAGGGAAAGAAGAAAGTGCCACGTGTTGGTTTCAAGAAACTGAAGAAAATATTGAAAAGATGCAGAAAACAGCCACCCCATTTTGATGATACACTTATAATTAATAATAATCACAACAACAATGGCCGTAGTTATGGTTATGGCGATGGGATTTCTCATACAGCCATTTCCACTTGCCCACAGCATTGCCCAGGTATATATATATACTTATATTCCATTTTTAATCTTCACTTTTTTTATTTTCTTCAATTTTATTTTATGTTGATTGATTTCTCGATTTTCGTTTTTATATCATCAGTTTTTGTTCATGGATTTTCGGAAATTTTAGATTTGAAAAAATTAGATAAATTTTCTGGTATATTTTGGCTAAAGCTGGCAGGTTCTCTTCTTATATTTGTGTGTGTGTGTGTGTGTGTGAGTGTGTGTGTGTGTGTGTGTGTGTGTGTGTGTTGCTTCCCAGTTCCCAGTAATTCTTTCAGTGAAGAAATTAGTTATGTACTAGTTTTATATTATTATTCCTATTAACTAAATGAAACTTGAGAATAGAATTCAAGAAACTCCATTGATACACTAACTATGAAGCTATATAATCTTGTACTACGTATTAATCATAAAATAGATGCGACATTAGATGAAAAACATATCACGAGCAAAATATCTACTGTCTGTGTAAATGCAATCACATATTCACAAGATGTAGGTGAAATTGACCTTAGAAAAGCACATAGCTTTCTTCATAAGAAGGTAATTCATCAAAGCCTTTACATCAAGCTCTCTTCTCTCTCTCACAAAAACACACACACACACATCAAGACAAAGATAGAAAGTGAATGGATCTCTATTATGTATGTTGAAAGAGAATATTAATCTTACGCAAATACAATACACTTTCCAAATAGTCTCACTACATAAGTATTTGTACATATAAACGAGCTAGGAGTATTTGGTTTGTTAGCTCGGGATACTTATTTTCTTGATCAAATCTTGTTGTATTGTGTAGTATGTGATGGGACATTTTTCCCTTCACTTCTCGAGGAAATGTCTGCAGTAGTCGGGTTCTTCAACACGAGAGCCCGACGACTACTGCAGATACACCTATCATCTGGCTTGAGCAAGTGTGTCATTTGGTTGAAAGACAAGGTGAAAGGGAAACACATTGCACTCACTCAAGAAGGTCGGGACTTGGTCACCTACGCCATCATCAATGCCGTTGCAATGCGCAAAATACTCAAGAAATACGACAAGGTAAACTTCTAGAATCTCACATTGCCGAGAGAGGCTAAGTACGTATATATATAGACATCGTGAAGTGTTCGTGTTTGGTGTAGATACACTACTCTAAGCAAGGTCAAGCTTTCAAGTCTCATGCCCAAAGCAAGCACATTGAGATCCTTCAATCACCGTGGCTCTGTGAACTCATGGCTTTCCATATAAATTTGAGAAAATCGCGTCTCAGTCCAAGAAGCTCGACTCCATTGTTTGAGGGATGTTCTCTCATGATGAATGATGATGGGAAGCCGTCTCTGTCCTGTGAGCTCTTTGATTCGGTTAAGCTTGATATCGACTTGACTTGTTCCATATGCTTGGTGAGTTTCTTGCTCCATGGTTGTGTTTTCTACTCGAATGAAACTGTCTTCTTCTTGATTTCAAATTTGTCAAATTTCTTGGTTACACAGCCTGCTGAATGATTTGATGATGTTGATCTTTACAGGAGACGTTGTTTGATCCCGTCTCTCTTGCATGCGGTCACATGTTCTGCTACATGTGCGTGTGCAAAGCTGCTTCAGTGACCGTCGTGGATGGTCTCAAGGCAGCAAGCCGCAATCAGAAATGTGCAGTCTGTCGAGAGGTATCGTGCTTCTTCTGTTTCCAGAAATATGTACTAGAAATTTGATCATGCATTCCTGACTTAAATCTGCCAGAATTTTGCTTTAAGTTTTTGAGGAAATCTTCTGAAGACGTTGTGTTTAACTGATTTCAGGAAGGAGTATACGAAGCTTCAGTTCGTCTTGAAGAGCTGCATATTCTATTGAGCAGAAGGTAATCTTTTATTGTCTTCATTGATGGCTTATTCAATCAATCTAAGCTAAAGTAAAGTGCATATGCTTTCTTTGTTGATCAGTTGCCCAGAATATTGGGCAGAAAGACGAAAATCGGAAAAAATTGAGCGAGTAAAGCAGACGAAGGCACACTGGGAGTCCCAGTGCCGCCTATTCACAGGTATCTGAGTTGAAGATCGCTGCTCTCAACTGCCCCGTCACTCCGTCGCTAGAGCTTCATGGACTCGACTGTTTGAGGTTGTTCATTAGTTTTGTTTGAAAAATATATGAATACAGACACTCTTGTCAAGAAACTAGTTTGTATTGAAATACTCGAGTAGTTGGATTGTTCATTCAAATTAATGCATTTCCTGAAGTGAAGGATGAACAATAAACGAAGACCATTAACCTCTTTAAGTATTTGATCAGCAATATTTGATTACATAGAACACATTTCTAATTAATTGCACGGTATAAGACAGAAAGAGAGAGTGATCACAGGCCTGAAGCCAGCAACGAGCTATCTTGATCTTGGTCAATTTGATGTGCCCACGAGCATCGGGTTTCTATCTTTGTACGTATGGTACCGTTTGCATAGCTTCTCGAGTGTTGCCATCGAGTGCTGCATCTTGTTGAGTTTGGTATCCATGAACATGCTCTGCAGAAAAGAAACGCAATCAGAAAAAATAATCTAAAGCGCGGAAGTTAATTAACTGGCCCACTTGCTCTCACACACCTGATAGTCATCGCCATATTTCTTTACCAGTCGACTGATATGTAGACGTTGTATGGCTGTTAGTGGTTGAAGGGAATTGCTTTTTCCATCAGTCCGCTTCTTTCCCAATGCTGTCTTTAAATCTACAATGTTCGAATGAATCAGAAACACAATTCAAAAGCATGAAAACTGAGTTTCGTTGATCAATAGTTCAACATAATAGTTTGTGATTATTTAAAAAAAAACTTAAAGCATTCTAACAAAAATCCAAATAGGGGAGTGCAGATCTTCTTAAGCATCACTCACATGAGAAATACACAAACACTGATAGTAACTTAACTTAAACTGCTCAACTATGAGAACGAAAACGAAGCCATGAATTTTCACAGTGACAAGAAAAGTTCGAAAAATGACCAACTTCTAACAGCAGTAAAATATACCCCTACAGTGTCCTGATCTAATAAGTACCAACATGCCTCAAAATTGAAAGGTACATTAAACCAGACATGCGAGAATTCCTGTAGTTCTCAAGCAAAAGCTCCTTAGGTACAAGAAAATAGTACCTAATATAGTGGTGGTCATGAGCATCAATTTCTACATAAAAAGTGTAACAAACTGAAGACCATCTATATAAGCATCCCATAACAAACGTGATTTTCAGACAAATAGATCGATACACGTTTAACTATGTGTAGTTTACGCACCCCTTCTGTACAAGAAGAGCTCAAATATCTTGCACCCCTTGTAGATTGCGGGCCCAACAAAAGCCACAAAACTAATCCAAAAATCGCACTGCTCCATTAGATTTTTACAGTGTTATTACAAATTAGACTCTAAATTATTAAGCATCGTTGATTGACAAACGCAATATTATGCCTTAAGCTCAAACGAAGACCTACTGCTGCATCGAAGAGCTGAACTTTTCTGGCAAACAAAATATTCACAAATTGGGATAATTTTCAACTAGAGCTAATTTTTATCCATCAAAAACCAAATACTAATAAAGGAATTAAAAATTTACGAGCAAAGCAGCAAAATCACTCACCGTCTTCTTCGAGCTCACTGCCGCTGTCGATGGGCTCGAACTCCGACACAGCAACGTCGCCGTCAGTAGGCATCTGGAGATCATCACTCTCGACGATGTGTGACGTCCGCGACCGCACGCCGAGGTAATTAGGGTTCGAAACGACGCCGAACGACTTGTAATTCTCGATGACGCTACCCTTCTCGTCCCATTTCGAGAGGGGATCAAGCAGAGATTTCAATTTCGGCGGGAGATTGAACGCCGGCTTGAATATTTGGGGGTGTCGCTTCGGCAATCCCACTTGTACCTTCGCCCTCGATCGCTTGTACTTCCGCCGCGAACCGCCCATTGCTGAAGTTTTGGCAAATTAGGGGTTTGGAGAAGGGGGCTAGGGTTTAACAGTTTACTCAATTTACACTCTTTTCCATTTTAAAGAAGTCGCTAAGCAAAACTTAACGACTTTTGCAAATTTATATTTATATTAAATTATTTTTTGAATAAAATATCTTTTCGGCCAAATTCCCTTTGTTCATCATCATTACTCGGAAAATTCGGAGAGTTCATATAAAAACTATATCACTTTATTTCATTTATTAAATAAAAGGTTTAAGAATAATGTTATTTGACCAAACACACGGACAATTTAGAAAATTAAATCAATATTTTAATTAACAATAAAATTATTCAGTCACACGGTGGTCAGCCACACGCATAGAAAAAAAAAGTTAACTCTGAAAATGAAAATAATCATATTTCTTCCCTAATATTTATGCTTTCCAATTAAGGTATATTTCCATTTTCAAAAACTATATCTTTAGTTAATTATCATATTTATATATGGGTAATGATAAACGGACAATTGTTGTCCGGACAACTAATCGGTTTTAAACTTGAAAATTGGTCCAACCAATATTATTTAAAACCGCCGGTTTTTTTATTTTCTTGTTTTGCTATTGTATCTCTTAATTAAGTTCGAACGAAAGGTTATGCTAAAATCGATTAAAATATAATTTATAATTAATTAATAAAATTATTTATAAAAAAGAAAATGATGGGTGTAAGGAATTGGTTGGACCGATTTTCAAGAAAAAAAACGATAATTTTAAATAATATTAGTGGGATCGGTTTTCAAGCATAAAACCGATAGTTGTCCGGACAATAGTTATCCTTTTGTCATTATTGCTTATATATATATATATATATATATATATCCTTTGAAATGTTAAGCATTAATACACATTTATACTTTCAATTTAATTAATTTCTTAATTACATGATATAATTTCACAATAAAATATTTTTAACATACACAAATCGGAGGGTGGGGCGGGTAGATGGGTGGAATATTTTGAAGTCGTGGAGGGAAATTAATTTGCCATCAACTCTCACTAATTTGGAGACAAAAATGATTAAGGGCAAATGTCTGACTATGGGATTAACTAAAAAATCAGACCATGTTGAAATCAACCGTTTTTTTGGTTGAAACGCTTGTAGTCGAATACGATGTGTCAGAATAGAATTATTGAAACATTTATGTACTCCCTCTATTCCAGATTTAAAGCCTTGTTTGTCCTTTAAAAAGTGTCCCACATTTAAAGCCCTACTCTGCTTTTTGGACACATTTACCCTTCAACTTTATATAAAACAACTACCCCTTGCCACCACTTACCCCACCCCAACTTAATTAATTTTGCCCAAATTAATCACTAATCCTAAACCAAATAATAACCCCACCAAATAATAACCCCACCACTCTATGTCTGCTTCATATGCTCTCTCTCTCTCACTCGATCTAACCCTAATTTCTCTCCACCGCTCTTCTAGAAATTGGGCATTTCTCTCTCACCATTCTCTCTCTCTCTCTCACTCGACTCTGTCTGGTTCATATGCTCTCTCACTCTCACTCGATCTAAACCCTAATTTTTCAACGCAGCTCTTCCAAAAATTGGGCATTCCTCTCTCAATCATTCTCTCTCTGTCTCTCACTCGACTCTGTCTGGTTCATATGCTCTCTCTCTCTCACTCGATGTAAACCCTAGTTGTTGTCTCCGCCGCTCTTCCAGAAATTGGGCATTTCGATTTCCTCTCTCAATCTGTCTCTCTCTCTCTCTCTCGATCTAAACCCTAGATGTTGTCTCCGCCGCTCTTCCAGAAATTGGGCATTTCGATTTCCTCTCTCAATCTGTCTCTCTCTCTCTCTCTCTCGATCTAAACCCTAGATGAATTCTCCTACTAAACTTGGGCATTCCTCTGTGACGCCGGCCAACCTCGTAGCTTCTCCACCAGGTGGGTGGATCTTCGACACCGAGTGGTATAAAGCATGGTTGCCTTCATTCCTCGAAAGGAGGAAGGCCCGAGATGCGAAATTGGCCGCCGGAGAAGTCGTAGGTGGTTCATTGGTGCCGGAGAAGTCCATGGGTGAGGCTGATTCCGAGTCTGGTGCTCCGCCTCGATCTGAGGATGTGGTGGAATGGCTGCCACTCGATGACACGGAGCTGACGGTGGCGGACACCGAGTATGATGATGATTCCATCATCATGGTCCCTGAAACTCCATCCCCGCTGCCTGCTCTCGACCAATTTCTTGCGAATGAGGTGATTCTGTTCTAATTTGCTGCTTCTGTTCAATTTAATGCGAATGAGGGTGAGCTACCGTGCTTGAATTTGTTTCTGTTGTGATGGATTATGTGATGGGCTGGTGATGCCAAGATATGATTTTTGTTGTGATTTCTGATGCTTGATGATCTCCCTCTGTTGATGATGCATATTTACTTGATGATGATTTTTGTTGTGATCTCTGATGCTTGATGATCTTCCTGTGATGATGATGCATATGTACTTGATGATGATCTTCCTGTGATGAATGAAATTGATGTTGCATCTTCCATATTTACTTGATGATGATGCATCTCCCTGTGATGACAATGCTCTGAGGGAGTCTTGATGCCTTAATTATGCATGCTACTGTGACTGGATTTTGTGATTTGTTTATGTAATTGCCTTAATGATGCCACCACTAGATCATTCTAGTTTTGGAGGTTGAGTTAGGCATTTGAAGTTAATGATGCAAATCATAAAGCTGAGACAATTAAATCAATAAAATAAGTTTAAAACCAGTCCCAAATGAGCTAAGCATAAAGTCTGTACTGCATTCCTACTATAGTTGAGACTAGTTAGGCAAAAAACAGAGTTTACATTCCAAACATCCTCCTAGATGAGTCACATATGTTTGTTAATGTAAACTCCCACAAAAAACTGGTTCATATGTGAAGTCATTGTTGCAGTCTCACTTCTTGCAGCCCCTCCACTACATCATCCACACTGTATGCATTTGTCCCTTCACCACTTGTCCCTTCACCACTATTTCCTTCACCACTACAGTCTTCACTATCATCCTTCACAATTTCCTCTTCCACTTCAATCACTTCTGGCGGCAGCTCCATCCTTGCCAATCTGTCCTTACTCATATGAGGAATATTGTACTTGTTGTCCCCCTTATTCTTCAATATCTCTTTGCAGTAGCTCTGTAGAGTTAGGAAACAATAGTTGATCTTCTTTGGTTCATACTCTTCATAGGCAGTCTGTACATTCTGAATGAGCTCTTCCAGATTGTTTGTTTGCATTTTATCCTTCACAGATTGTATAGCTCTGAAGAAACCTAGGTCATTGACATTGGTGTCCGGAGAATTTGGTGGTTGACAGATTAGTGTGAAGTTGAATCTATCTGTATTTGCATTGGCTAGAAAGTCAGGGTCATCAGGTTTGATATGTGGCTTGGCATTATCTTGTTGAATGAAAATCTAATTGCCTAGTAGATGTGTTGGCCATTTAGCTTTAAAAGCAGGAAGCATCTGCATGAAATAACAGTCCCTTTAGCTACATGATGAATCTGTATGCAGATTCTGATAGCATAAACAAGTGCTAAAACACTTACCTGATGGATTAGACTGCCTTTGGTGACTACTTTTGTTATTGCTGGAATTGGTTTGACTTCTACTGTCCCTTTTGATCTATTCTTTGAGTTCGTCTTTGTTGGTTCATACGTGATGAATGGGAATATCCCAAACTTTCCATCAAACAAGACAGCTTCTGTTGCATCTATTACAGGCCATGATTTTGGGAATGTATCTCTTTGATTTACAGACCCTATGTGGTATAGCCTCTCCTGCCACAAGGTAGTATCTCTTCTTCTCTTTTGATAGATAGAACCACTTCTCATCAATGTGTATTGTGTTATACATGGATTGGAATTTGAATACACCATTTTCTGAAGTAGAACAGAGCTGATTGAGGTTCCACCTGAGTCTACATAGTTTGTTCTTCTTTGTTAAATATGGCCTGATAGCAGAGGTGTGTAGTTTGAGTTTCTCAACCTTTACATGTCTATAAACTGTAGACTTGCTAATGCCAAGGTTTTCTGCCATAATCCTAAGTGAAGTTCTCTGACACAAAGGCAAACTCTTAACTTTCTCTTCATCTAATGGTTACCTATTTTTGTATTGCTTACCTCTTCTTTTTAATTGCAAGTTGACAGGAACTCCAAGTGATATTTGAGCCAATGCTGCCTGCCAAACCCTCCATACAGTCTTCAAGTTGATGTGGAACTTGGCTGCAGCTTCTTGTTTTGCCCCATACTCAAGCTTCCCATCACAGCTATGTTGCAGTAACCATTGAGCAATGGTATTCTTGCCTTCATCTGTCAATTTTCTGATTTTTGCTGTAGAAACTGACATTGTAGCCCTTCTTTAATTTTCTCTAGTTGTGTAGTTGAGAGCATTGAATCTGCTCAGCATTCCTCTGTATTTATTGCTGCTGGTTTTAGTTAGGTAGTTTCAAATTTTCCTCCTAAGAATTCGATCAAATCATGGTGTACTTTTAACATTTGTTTATTAATGAAATTGATTTTTGGCTCCAAATGAACTGAAATTTGCCTTCAAAATTAATGCAGGATCACTTTGCATTAATTATAGCTCTTTTACAGCATTTTTTTATCCATGCATCAGATTTGTATTCCTTTGCATTACTGTTCAAATTTTCTGCTTGTCTTCATTGTATTGCGAATGAGATTCTGTCTTTGATGTAAATACCCCACCGAAAATGACAAAAAAAGGGAGAAAATTGAACTGAAAAGGTAGAGAAATCGAAAAACAAATTTAATTCAACAATTTATCGACAACAATTAATTTTATTGCGTGTAATTTATCGACAACAATTAATTAATTGCGTGTAATTTATTGCGTGTAGAGAAAATGACATTAATTTATTGCGTGTAATTTATCGACAACAATTAATTTTATTAATCGAGAAATGGTTCTTCCGAAATTGCATAAGAAGTCATGCAACACACTCTATTTATTTTATTCTAACACCCTTTTTCTCTCTCCCTAATTAACAAAAGTAATCACATGTCATTAATAATACCCTTTTTGTCTACCTACTACACTTTATCAGCTTTTATTGGTTTCCGTGACAGCACCCAACTGGGGCTTTAAATTTGGGACGGAGGGAGTATTAGTTATCTGCATTTTTAAATAGGCACGAGTATATGGCTGCACATATTTTCGATTTTGTCTGATTTTTCCACAACCATAATCTGTACATGAACAAGACATTGCTAAAAAATGTAATCGGTCGAACCATATTTCTAAAAATGTTAATCAATTACTAGTATCTTTGGAATTCAGACATACAATATTTTAAAATAATTATTATACAAGAACAATTACAATTGCCTTCTGCCCTTATTTTCCTCCATACTTGGGTTAATCTTGCAGCCAAAAATGTCAGCTAGGCATGAAATCCTGATAAAGGTTATGCCGTGGAACTACATACGACTATCTCCGAAGAAAACGACTGCGGATTCTCTAGTCACAGTTCTGCTGACCGGTTGGCATACTCCTGCACCAACGCACCAAACAGCGACTGCCTCTCGAGCAAGTGAACCGGGCTATCGAACTCTTTCACCCGCCCTATTTGGAGAAGGAAAAGGAAACATAACCCGCATTAAGATGTGGGTCGGGATGTCATGAATAAGGGAAACGAGAATAGAAGATGTAACACGAACCTGCATCCATGACTAGCACGCGGTCACAGTCCATCACCGTTGGAATTCTGTGCGCAATGCTTATGATAGTGCACGAGGCGAAGTCCTCCCGGATGATCTTCTGGATCACTCCGTCCGTCTGAGAATCGACGGACGCAGTTGCTTCGTCCATAAATAGAAGTCTGCTCTTTTTCAGCATCACTCTTCCTAAGCAGAGGAGCTGCCTCTGCCCGACGCTCCAGTTGTCGCCGCTGTCGACAACTGAGATAACGAGCAAAACGTTGTCAAAACTCATTGGACTACGACGAGTACGGATTGACAGGGATAAGAAGGTTGATTACCTGCCGAGTCGAGCTTTCCTGGTTTTGCAGATACGACGTCCTTGAGCTGGCAGCGTTCGAGGCTCTGCATAACAACCGTTTTCAGCACAGATATCATATTAACAAGAGACGAGCCGGATCCTTTACTGCAGCATTGTGCAACATCTCCTACTGCATACACGGGTGATCAACACGTGTCGAAAATATTTCCTTAAAATCTACCAAATTTTATTTATGGAAAAAATTCATGAAATAGGTAGATTTTTAGATTTCCTCGACCCGGTAATGCAATAGGAGATACTGCACAATGCAGATATTGTCGTTACGAGAACTAGAAAAGCTACCTTCCAAATTTCGTCGTCCGAGTAGAGCCCGGTTGGGTCAATATTGCTTCTCACGGTTCCTAAGAAAAGAACCGGTTCTTGCGGAATGATTCCGAACCGGGACCTGACATCATGAAGCCCTAATGCTGAAATATCAATGCCATCAATGATGATCTTCCCTGCAGATGGCTCAACCAATCTGAACAAAACTTGGATCAACGTTGATTTCCCGCCTCCCGTTCGCCCAACGACACCGATCTTCTCGCCCCCGGTGATGCTCAGAGTGATCCCCTTAAGCACTAGAGGGGTATCCGGACGGTACCTAACCTGTTCATCGAAAAATACAGCATTTCAACGATAACATCAAACGACCCTCGTTTCAATATCAAAAGCTTTCAATGATCACAGCAAACGACGAGGATGATAAATAACAGCTTACCTGCACGTTGTGGAGCTCGACATCTCCACGCGTAGGCCAGCTAGGCGGAGGGACGGTATCCTTCTTCTTCCATTCTGCTTCAGATGGTATGATACTGAACTGTTTTAGCCTCTCAACAGAAACCATCTTATTCTCGAGAAAGCAACTCATGTAGATTGCCCAAAACAACGTCGAATTCAGAGACAAACCATACGAGAGAGCTAAACCGACATTCTCTGCAATGATTTAGTCGAGTTAACAACACATTAAAGCAGTGATAAAAAGTACACAAGTAAAAGATTGAATTTGAATATCTCAAGACTGGAGTACTATTGTTGGGGTATCGTTAATGTAGTCGAAAATCGAGGCAATAAACGCACCTGGCGCGATAATGCTGCTAGGTAAGATTGTCATAAACAATGCAGACATGCAGAGGATGAAGCTTCCCATTAGTTCAAGACGGAATCCCAGCCACTCGTTGGATCCATTGTTGTGGAAATCCATGCGCAGATTGGCGTTCACACGATCCACATTCTCGTGGCAAAAGCTCTCCTGCTTCCTGAAGCAGCGGATCGTCATAACACCAGTTATGCTCTCCGAGAAATGATGGATGACAGGTGCTTTCGTGATGGAATCTAGTCGAGTCAATTCACGAGATGTGGAAAGGTAATAACCCTGAAATGAAAACGAGAAGACAAATGCTCAATTTAGGAAGAGAGTCCAACATTGATCAGAATAACGTACAATGAGGAAGAAGACCTACCCGATACCAGAAGTTTAACCAAGCAAGGGGGATGACGAGAATGATGGATGGCCAAGCGTACTGGCACGTGATGATAAGGATGCTCAGCAGAGTAACATACATCGCGAGGGTGATGCTCGTGAAGAAAGGGATCAGAATATCCACATTCGTTTGATCAGTCGACGCCTGCACAAGAAGTAAAATGATGAACATCGGTTTTCAAATGTACGAATCTCGAATTTTCTAAAACTTGTCTAAGTTCATGTCTTTACCCTAGTCAAGATTCTTCCAGAGGGCGTCGTGTCGAAGAACGACATAGGAGCGTGCAGGATGCTACGAAGAATTTGTCCGAAGAAAATCTGGGAAGTCTTCAACCCCATAAATGCAACTAACACACTTCGTAACAGAACTAACACGAAGGCAACCGCTCCAAAGATGCCGTATACTGATATGAACAGGGTCGGGCTGAATGTTTCTGCATTTGCATCTGAAGTTTCGTATGCCAACCAATAGTCACTCGACATCAAACTCCCCTGCCACGATAACGACAGTAACAACACAGCCACGACTCCCCACCATCCAAAGGACTCGGTGCAATATACCTTGTAAACAGCCAAGCTGACTTTACCCGTGGCTCGTTCTTCCTCCTTAATGAGCTTAGAAGTTCCCATACTTTTCTCAGTTTTCTCACTTTCACCATTTTCTTCTCCTAGGCTTAAAGATCTTTGAGTTGTTATCTTCACCTTGTCCTCGTTCTTCGTCTCCACATCAACGAGTTCCATGGAGGCATCGTGGGCCGAGACTAAAGCCTTGAAATCCAGTCCAGATTCCATTAAACTATCATACTTCCCAGCTTGAACTATGGAGCCTTCTCTCATGACCTAATTCAAGAATTCAAAAAAGTAGTTAAAAATTTCAGTAACGTCGTTTTCATAAGTTCGATATTTGCATATAAAAAGGTTTCGACACATACTATGATTTGATCAACATTATGCAAGAAATCCACTTGGTGTGTAACAAGTATAATAGTCTTCTCTCTAAGTGCTCCTCGAACACATTCCTGCAACGAGCCCAAAATGTTCGATTACTGCATCCAACACGTAGTCATAAGCAACATTATAGGAGATCACATACCTTGAATATATCTGATCCTGTATGAGCATCAACGGCACTAAACACATCATCAAGTAGATAAATATCACAATCTTGATAGACAGCTCGAGCGAGCTGAATCCGTTGCTTCTGGCCGCCACTCAGATTGATACCGCGCTCTCCAATCTCAGTTTGATCTCCAAACTCCATCATTTCCATGTCTTTCTCCAAGCAACAGACTCGGATAGCTTCCTTGTATTTCTCCCCGTTCATCGGTAAACCAAACAGTATATTTTCTTGAATCGTCCCGTTTTGGATCCACGCCGTCTGCGCAACATAGGCAGTGCTACCACATACTCTGACCTGTGTATAGAATAAGCAGTTTTTTGTTCATAAATAGACACATGATTGATGATTCTCCTTCTAAGAAATCAATATCAAAATAATAATACAGTATAATGTTAAAACTCAACAACAAATTAGATTCATAAATAAACATTCGACAAATAATCAGAGTAAAATTGTACCTTCCCAGATAATTTGTTCATCTCTCCAAGAATTGCTGCAAGAAGAGAAGACTTCCCTGATCCAACTGTGCCAACAACTGCAGCGAGTTCCCCTTTCCTAATCTCGAAATTCAAATTCCTCACGACCTCTTCCCCACTCTCGTCGTCCCAGCTAAAACTCCCGTCTTTCACTTCCACAGCAATGTCACCGTGGCACCCTTCAACGCGTTCCACTGTATTATCGACCAACTCCTTGCTCGTCAAGAATCTATCCAGCCTCTGAAGAGAGACGATGGCTTGTGAAAGTGAGATCATCGACTGAGGGAACGTCCTGATAGGCTCCTGCAACATCTTCAAGAGTGAGGTCGTTGTGAAGACAGTGCCAACGGTTAGAGGGAAGCCGAGGAGGAGAGCACTTCCAAACGTGATCGTTGAAATAACAGCCGGTGTGCTCCACAGCACGATGATATTAGCCGAAACAGAGTACATAAACTTCGACAGCCACTCGTATTCAGTCCCACGAAACGACTGAATCCTCTTGTTGAAGTGTTCCTCCCAAGCCTGAAACTTGATCACCCTCATGTAGCTCAGCATCTCGTTCGTCGCCTTCATTCTTAAATCGCGATTCTTCATGATCATACGCTGGTACATATTGTTCTTCTTGGTACGGACCAACACGAAAACAACAACCAAACCAAGCCCGGCCAATGCTGCCAGCGTGGCAGTGCCTAGATACTGGTACAGAATGACCAACGCCACCACAATCTGCAAGGGCATCAGCCACAACGCGTGCAGCTGCAACATCATATCCGAGAGCTGCTGAGCGTCCACAGCCATGTAGTTCACGATCTGCCCGATCCCATGAGCTTGTCTTGCTGATCCCGACAACCTCAACCCCTTCTTGTACAACGATGTAATAAGCGTGGAACGGATAAGCATCCCGAGCTTCTGCGTGTGGAAGTTAAACTGGTGTGAGCTCAAAACCTCGACAAATTTGGCAACTAGTAAAATGGATACGAGGTAGTATCCTTCGTAAGGGGAAGTGCCCTTCCCGGCTGTGAAATCGACGAATCCTTGGATCAATGTAGGTCCAATATACAACACAGACAGCCTCAAGAGTGCAAGAGAGGCAGTGAAGACAAGATGCTTCCAGAAGCAACGAACCAACGTCTTCACAACGGGGTGCTTCGAGTTCTCCTCTGGCTTAGGCCAGTTCTTTTGAAACAGCTTCGACATTCGTTCTGCTTTGTGCATTGGAGAAAGGGTAGGCACATCCTCAAGCTTGAGGGGTGCCTTGTAACCTTTCTTGAGAAGAGGATTCAACCAAATCCAGAATGTTTTCGAGATAATCGAAGCCGAATCATATCCAGTCACATTGGATTTATCCAAAATTTCTTCGTACTCAGTTTCTGAATCCAATCCAGACTGATCCCTCACCACTTCACTGACCCCCGTCGACCCTTTGATTCCGGCTACAAGAAGCACTATTGACAAAGGGAACACGGAAATCGAGCCAATGTCATCCAATCTCAACTCAGAGCCACTTTCTTGAAAAGATATCAAACGCGTGAGACCAGAACAAAAGAACAACGTTAGAACAACAAACTGCGCGATCCAATATGCTCGAAGAGTCAAAGGATGCGTAGTTGCTCGAAACCTCTTCTCATGAACAACAAGAACAGCAATAACTAAATATGTAATTGCTTGGAACAACCAATATAAGCCATCTATAGTCTTCCATGGCAGCTCAGCAGTACTGCTGAAACCAAGAATGCATAAAACAGTTGAGGCGACTGCTACTAGCAACGGCGCGAACAAGGTAACCTTAAACCATGTATTGGTTCTAACAAGAGCCTTCTCGCTGACGATCAAAGGGCTAACAATCTCAGCATTCGAATCCCGAGTAGTGGTGAATCTTGAATAGAGCTTTCGAATGGCAAAGATGAGCAAAACAAGCAAGAATAGGATGTTTATAGCAGATATAAGCTCTCTTTGAGGGCAGGGAGAGAGAAAGATGAATCTTAGCCATTGAATGGCTGCAGAAACTGAGCTGCTTGACGACTGCACCTCAGAGCTAGAGCAAGAAAGTGAAGTAATCCAAGCAGAAGATGACATTTTTATGGAGAATCAAGTCTCAAATTTTCAAGAAATTGTGTTTCATCACCAATCTCCCATCTTCTTAGCTCTGAGAAAAAAGCAGTGAGTTAGGCAAATTTGATTAAAATCCTGGCATAATTTAGCAGAAAAGATACTATCACAACTTATTATTCCGAAATTGTGATGCAACACTTAAAGCAAAAAATAGCCAGAATTATTTTATTCTCTTAGGTAATAAAGCAAACGGGTGATGAACACTACATGAATCATGATGCTTTTGAATTTTGGGAAAGAAAGTCCAAAAACATATAAAAAAGAAGACTTTATGATAAAAATTTACACCTCTTTGCTTACTGTTGTTTGTCAAAAGAAAAAAATAGCCTTTTCAGATCTTGTCCGAGAAAAGTTTGGGTTAAGATGAAGGAGACGACAAAATTCTTAACTCAAATTATAACTATTATTCAAAAAAAAATATGGCGAAAACACGAGAAGAAAATGGATGGCTACAAATTATTCGAAAATTCGAAACTAAAAACTTCAAATAATTCAACTAAAGAACTTCAAAACTGAGTTTGTAGCAAGCAAAGTAAAAGACTTAAACAAGATTCAGACATAACACCATGCAAGAAAAAGCTCGTAGCAGTACGAGGTTGCAAGAAAAGATTAAAAATCATGACCATATTTTGAAGAAGAAGAAAAATCATATCCAAATTTATTACCTTTGGTTTACTCCTGCTCTTTGGTTTTCGGGTAGCTCAAAAAAGTAAGTGAAAAAATTGATTTGAGTTCACAAATGGGAATTCAGTTGAAATTTCTGCCACCCATTTTATGCTAATTTATTTCTATTTATTTATTGTGATTTGTTCCGTAGAAAGAAATTTGCGAAAGCGAAATGAAGAATAAATATAAATATTGTTTTACGGAAACAGATGCATGGTGGAGAAGAGAGATTATCAAGTACTGGTCTTAAAATATTAATTAAAATAAAGAACAAACGAAACTATCGACGGCAGAATTCAACGACCGTATATTTTTGGATTTCGTCTTTGCTACTCCATTTTTATACATCTTCGTCTGTTCTGTTACTATTATGATACGTTTTTCCAAGTACAAAAAGATTTTCCATATTTTTTTTTTTTTCAGTTTCCCTCAGATTTTTTGGTTGGAAGGGCAACATCTTACTGTTTGAATTGTGATTCGTTGTCTATATCTTTGATGTATGTAAAGTATTTTTGTTATTATATTATTATTATCATGGATACATTATCGTGTTCTATTTTCTGTTTGATCGTATCGACAAATACAATTAGTACAAATATATTTTTGATGTATGTAAAGTATTTTTGTTATTACATTATTATTATTATAAATACATTATCGTGTCTTGTTTTCTGTTTGATCGTATCGACAAATATGAATATTAAATATTTAATTTTCTTTCAAAAAGATTATCAATAAAAATGTCAATCAACTAGTGGAGAACATGGAAATGTTTAGATTTCTTACTTTTACTTATTCTAATTCCCCAATTTTTGCAGAAAAAAAATATGAAATTATTATTTTTTGTCCTTTTTTTATTTGTCAAGTCGTTTTCAGAATCAAACTATGGTCATTTTTATCAGTAAAGAAACAATAGAAGCTTTTATCAATATAATCTTACAGTTGTATAGATAAATAATTAGGCCAAAAGTCTGAGATCCAATTTCTATAACTAGTAGTCGGTAGATGAGCTCAAAAATACCATCGAGCTTTTATTTCATTTTTATTGATTGTTTTTATTATTATTATTATTATTATTATTATTATTATTATTATTATTATTATTATTATTATTATTGTATTCGAGACAGCTGCATTAATTTCGTTTGTTTGTGCTGTTGTGCACGACTATTAAAAAATATATATATATATGAAATATGAAAAAGAAAATAAATGAAAGATTTACAGGGTGCATCAAATGTGTACATTGTTGGAATTTTATACGGAAAAATTTAGAAAGATTTAGTGTGTGATTAGGGGAAGCATATTAAATATAAATTTATACAGTACAATATTTCTCACGAGTTTTCTTTAAAAAAATATATTTCACATGACTTTTTAAATGATGCAATTACAATAGTACTATTTTTACAATAACAAATATCTCCATTTTTTTAATCAAATTATTGATTACCAACTTTATACGTAATTTTATGCTAAAAAATGCGGATGTTTTATTACGTACTTACTATTTTAATTTTTTTTTTATATATATATTGTACTTAACTAGGGTAACTCTGATCATTACAAAAGAACGTAAATAAAAGTATATGTTTAACTATTAACTTCTGAGTTACTAGAATAAACAAATTTGTGACATACATCTACAATGAAGATTATCTCTCGAATATATGATATGGCTTTTCTATCAACATATATTATAGCATCAATACCCTACTTAGTTATATTCTTTTTTTTTAGGAAACTTAATTATATTCTTCAGTTAACCATATAATTGTTTTAAAATTTTTGGGACTGATCATATAAAACATCGTTACAACCAAGCTCCCTAAAATAGTTATCGAATCAATGCATATCTACCATAAATATGTACCGACAGTTAATTCGTTAAATATGTACGTCCCACTTTTAGATTTACTAGCAGAAACGCACGTAAATTCAGATGATTATAATAAAAATTATACAATATGAATAATAAATTATTAAATTTATTTATGATTAGGAAATATTACATAATACTCAAGTTATCTAATTACTCAATTTTAATTCAATACTATATAATAGCTCTTAGAAAATTGATCAAAAGTTGGCTGAATTGGATTTTTCCTTTTTTCTGAAAGTTGGGCAAATTGTTACACGAATAATTTTTTTTTAATTCGTGAGAGCTTGCAACCGCTACCTTCAGTGCGCACTGGATAAACTCCCGTATAAAAAAAGAGTATAATTGTATAACTATTGCATTGGACTATATATATTTGGATTAAGTTAATAGCTTGCATAAGTTAATTGCATTAATTCTACTATATATTTGGATAAAATTTACCTCCTTAATACTACTCCTTTAAAAAAAATAGAATTTAGATATGTGTTGTTTGGAAAAGTGAGAAAAAGACATTTAATATGAGTTTTTAAAGATATATCTCGTACATTTCATAACAAAATAAAAACATTAATAATCATAGAGTTTAATTAGAATATAACTTGTTTAGATATTTACAATTGAATAGATTAGATTATGCATCATCGCTCTTCAAGGTTTCAGTTGATTTTTTTCTAAAGAATATATTAATTTATTTATTTTGATCTATTGATTGTATTTAGAAATAATTGGTAATTAACTAATATGTTGGCCAAATCTAACCTTATAGGGTTTGAATAGTCCTTTTTTTGCGTAAATTTGGTTTATTAATGTTTTTTTAGAGGGGTTTTATTAATATTCAATATTAATATTTTATAGCCATAATTGTTTATTGTTAAAAGCATGTTGCATTAGAAAATGAGAAGGACATATCATTAATATGAGTTTTTGTTTTCTTAAAAGTAAGATATACATCTGGTATGAGATTTTATTTATTGTCAATGAAAATATATATAATTATGATATATATACTACTATTATATATAACAAGGGTATTATAGGTAAGCCAAATTTTTTCAACAACACACTTTTTATATAGGTATAGAGTAGTACTAATCAATTATGAAACCACATTTGCTCTCAAAATAAACAAGCCATAACCCCAAAAATCTGAGCAATCAAATAAACAAATCAAGAAAAGAAACGCACTGTCACACCTAATGCAATAATAATAATAATAATAATAATAATAATAATAATAATAATAATAATAATAATAATAATAATAATAATAATGTTTTTTTAAAAGGGACTCTATGAAACATGATTGACTTAGGTTATCCATATCTTACTCTAAACTTTCTTTGGAGGGAAAATACAAAGCTGCCAATTCAATGAGCATTGCGAATAGGCTTAAGGTCCATCTTGATTCCATTGTGTCATTAAATCAAAGTGCTTTTATTCTTGGTCGGTACATAACAGATAACGCCATGATAGCTTTTGAAGTTTTTCATTCCTTAAAGAAAAAGAAAAAAGGTAGGGTGGGATATATGGCGTTAAAGCTAGATATGAGCAAGGCATATGATCGGGTGGAGTGGAATTTCTGGAGAGGGTGATGCAAAAGATGGGGTTTTCTTCTTCGTGGATTGGTTTAATTATGCGATGCGTTTGTTCAGTCTCTTATTGTATTTCTGTTAATGGCGTCGACTCGAATTATTTTCATCCGGCGAGGGGATTGAGACAAGGTGACCCCCTCTTGCCATATTTATTTATTCTTTGTGCAAATGTTTTCTCTGTTATGTTGCATTCGGCGGAGAGGGATCAGAGATTGCATGGTTTCAAGGTAGTAAGAACAGCACCTTCCGTCTCGCATTTATTTTTTGCGGATGATAGTATCTTGTTCTTTCAAGCAAGCCAACGTGAACTCTCAGAAGTCTTAAGCATTATCCATAGCTACGAAGTGGCTTCGGGACAGAGGATTAATATGGACAAATCACAAATTATGGTTGGTGGAAATGTGTCAGAAGAGCTCTTGACCGAACTGTGTGCACAGGCTGGAGTAAAATCAGATTCTAGCCAGCAAAGATATCTGGGCCTTCCTACTATAATCAGCCGATCAAAGAAGTTAATCTTTGCAGATATTCTTAGTCGGATCCAACAGAAATGTAAAGATTGGAAAGGAAAATCACTTACTAGAGCAGGGAAGGAGATTATGGTGAAGGCAGTACTTCAAGCTATTCCCACATATGTCATGAGCTGCTTCATCATCCCAAAAGAAATAATTCATGAAATTGAGATGACTATGGCACGATTCTTTTGGGGTGGTGAAGAAAAACAACCAATTTTTTGGGCGAGTTGGGAGAAACTCAAGATAAGGAAAGATGCAGGAGGACTGGGATTTAGAGACCTATATTGTTTCAACATGGCTTTGTTAGCTCGTCAAGTTTGGAATCTTATGCAGAAACCGGATTCAATTGTCTTTCGACTGTTGAAAGCCAAGTATTTTCCCAGGACAGAAATATGGGAAGCTGGTTTGGGTCATCAACCTAGCTACCTTTGGCGGAGCCTAATGCAAGCGAGACTGATAGTGGAAGAAAGAATGGCTTGGGTCATAGGAAATGGCACAAATATAAGGGCCCGTTCGGATAGATGGATTGGGAGTCCTTTCCCTACGCGTGTTGGTTTCAGAGCAAGACAAGTTAATGATGATTTGATGGTTTCTGATCTCATCAACGAGTCCACCAAAGTGTGGGACGAGGATAAAATACGACTTCTTTTCGATGAAGAGGCCGACTTGATTCTTGCGACTCCTCTTAATATGAGACTTCCACATGATAAACGAATTTGGGGCTTTACAAAGAATGGAAGATTCTCTGTCAGCTCTGCTTATCGGGTCGCAACTTTCCTGTTTGAATGTAAGGAAGCGCCAAAGACAGAACCTAGCACGCTTTCTACATGTTGGAAACAACTTTGGAGATTGAAGGTACTCCCTAAAATGCTACATTTTTCATGGCAAGCATGTAATGAAATACTTCCTACATGCGCAAACTTGCTAAAAAAAGGGATGGACCTTGACCCCATGTGTAGACTTTGTGGTGATGATGTGGAAACACAGACACATGTACTATTAAAATGCTCAGCAACAACTCAAGTGTGGAAGTTGTGCCCTCTTCGACTTTGTGATATTGAAAATGTCGAATCTTTTAGAAGTCTCGTGTGGGAATCACTTAAGAACTACCCGAGGGAGTATGTCGAGCTTCTGGTTATTGTTGCCTGGAACATCTGGTTGGGGCGTAACAAAGTCTATTTTGAGAATAAACAATGGAGGGTCGATGATATTCTTGCGAAAATTCAAAGGAGCTGGGCGGAAGTGGAAGAGAAACAACAACCAAGGAAAAGAGATCGGGTTGGGGCAGATTCTAATCCCAAGGCATGGCTACCATCGCCGCAAGGACAACTCAAATTGGACTCAGATGTGGCAGTGATGTCGAATTTACGAATTGGAATGGGTTTTATTCTTCGAGGAGAGGGCGGCGAATTTGTGCTAGCTGGGAAAGACGAGATAAGAGCAGTTGGTAGTAGCTTGATGTTGGAGGGATTGACAATGAAATATGCAATTAAGTCTGTGGCTGAGCGTGGCTTTAAGAATGTGGTCGTTGGCAGCGATAATCAAACCTTGATAAAGATTTTGAAGGGCCAAATGATACCAGGAGAATTCGAGGCGCAAATTATTGAAGATATTTTGATAATGGCAGTAGAAATGGGAGGACTAACCTTTGTGTATAATTGTAGAGAGTTAAATGTTGCAGCCCACATTTTGGCTAGAGGACCAGCAAGTATATTTTGTAATGAGATTTCTGAGCATATTGTCAAATATGTGTAACCTGACTTTTTTTATATGTATAAAAGTTATATCTTTTATTCTAAAAAAAAAAATAATTGATATTAGCCATTAGTATATTCACTTAGTTGGCCCAAAATAAAATTAGTTAAATATTTTGGATATAAGCATGATTTGATTTGGGTTGTGAACATCATTATCATTATTATGTCTGTAATGGTAATATCGGTGGCAAAATTCAAATTTGTGTAGCCCTATTACTATTAGGTGGACGAGAGAAGGACACGTGTCTGATAGTAAGAAAGACTATTTTTTGTGTGTTAAAGTGATCAATAATTGATACTGCTAGTATTAAATTTGTCGTATAACTATTTGTTTCTTATCTCCCAACTTTTATCCTCTTTTTGTGTAATTGCGCTGCAAGTTAAGGAGACATTTATCTAACTTTTAATAAGGGGATATTTTGTTTGAACTCAAAAATTAATTTGTGAATAGCTCAGAATCCTATAGATGTGATCGCTTATGGAATAAATAGATTTAATTATAAATTCACATCTTTTAACTATATATCGAATGCAATTTAATTCGTATAGCTTGTTATTATCTCTCAAAAACGAAAGTTGCATATCCGGAACGGAATGATAAAAACATGGGCAATGATATATCTACATTAAATAAACTTTTTGACCTATCATCAAAATTATAGTATCAATTTTTAAAACATTATTAATTGTATATATAACATGTCCCACTTGTATCTAAATTACTCAGATTGAATTTCCGACTTATTATGGCGCTACACATTATTTTAAATAAATAATAATTTTACTGTGAAATCCAAAAGTCGGTAGAAATTGAATTTTTGTCTTAAAAATAATATATACTAGTATAGTATTTTATAACGTAGGAAAGGCCATGTGCAAATGTATTTTTGATTGATTATCTGTTCTATTTTCGTAAAAAAAAAATAAATAATAATAATAAGCGATGAATCTGACCGCTTTCTAAAGAATGAAGGCTATCCTTTCCGATTTCGTTTTACACGAAAAGTTGGATGATGGTCTATTTATTACTCCCTTCGAGTAATGAGTACATATATTTGGTATAACATATCTTTGAATAAAGAACACTGCTATCACACGTATTTAGCCACAAAAAAATTTGATATGATAATGATAATGATATCAAGCATTGAAACACGTAAATTGTAGTATCCTCTTCGTTCCATGAATTTCACTCCCCTTCATTTTTCATGCTGATTAAGAAAATTATGCATTTACTTTGTATTGGAAAATGTAATTTATATACGTAATAGTTTTATTATACCCTTAATTTTTATCTTATTTTTGAAGAACAAACAACTTTCATTAATAATAATAAAAATAATAGCAACGATATTCTCAAGTTATAGATGTCAATTATTATGCCACAGCAAACTGAGCTTAACTCATACTAACATATATACAAAGTTAAAAACATTCATATCCTTATAAACCATAAATCAATAAAATAATCAGAGAAATATATTTTCAAACAATAATTGTGCAATATCAAATCATTAGCTCCATCAACATCATTTACTCTTTACAGAAAAATCAATATCTTGCCAAACTTCACAGAAATTACCAAAAATTGAAACTGAAATAAAACCAAACATGGTTGTTGACATTGAGCCCCACGTATTCGGAACCTTCGATATATATACCATTCAAACTAGGCCAATTAACAAAATTCATACACTAATGATAAATCTCTTCAAAAATCACTAATAATAAATAATAATAAAAAATACTCTATTTTGGCCCACGAAATTAATCCGTTATATTTGCAAGTCCCAGAACAGAATCCATTTTTTCTAATTGAAATTTTACTAAACCTTATTTTGCATAATAACCTTTGTCCAAAGAAATGTAAAAATGATGGATAAAAATATTCTCTCTGCTAAAAATGATAACATACTTTTTACCTACTTACGAGGCATTCTTTCATCTTTGTAGATGCAGAGAATATATATCTCTACTGCACAAGGGATGAGAGTTTACCCAGTGCGCATCGAAAATAGCGGCTGCGGGTTCCCACTATATCAAAAAAAGAGAGTATATATATCTAATTGAAAAAGGTATAAAAGATTACAAAAAGGTGAGAAAAATAGTCGCGTGAAAATGAAATTGAACATTATACCCTATATCTTCCAATATTAGTTACTTTTAGCATCACCTGAAATCGGGGACGGTACGTGCCCCCACATTTTTTAAATTTTTTTTTACTAATATATAGTATATATATATATTCTATATGTAATTAATTTGTGTAGCATGTATATTCTATATAATTTTAATATTTCTTTAATTCTTTTTTTAATGAAAATACTTGTTAAGGTTTTTTTTGTTGTCACTACTATAGTTGAAAGGGTATTTTTTGCAACAAAATTCATGTAAAATCATTTACGCAATCAAAAAGGCGATTAATGAATAAATGATAGTTTGATTGTATTGAGAAAGAGGTTTCTAGTAGTGTCGATAATGAGTCAATCATACAAATATTTAAATCAATGAAAACTCGTAGGTTTCAATTGTTATAAATTTCGATTATAATGTAGTAAAACCTGTTAACAAATTTTATCTTTATAATTATTTTGATTTGTGCCCCCAATAAGAAAATTCTGGATCCGTCACTGCCTGAAATAAACATACTCTATAACTTCCGGGACATTTTTCTTAAATTATGTAGTTTATTATTTTAATTGATACTATCAAATTTTCGTGGTAGTTCGTAAAAAAACAAAAAAAAAAACAAATAATTTGAAGTTAAAAATTATGTTTATCCTTGAAAAATGATCATTCATTTCATCATATTGATTCATGATTCGGACTCGTGTAAAGAGTAGAGCTGCAGCGCATTTGTACCGACGGAAGTGTGAGTGGTACCTCAAATTCGTCATTGATGACGTCGGAAGAATTTGGGTTTGACCCGGAAAAATGGGCAACAGTTTGACCATACTTATAGTATTTCTTTTAAATATATAAAAATGTTTTAGTATGTGGCGTCTGTCTTAAAAAGAGGTATAATATTATTAAAAAAATGAGATATAATATTATTTTACTTCCTTATATTTTGTTTGATTGTAATTTAAGAAAAATTTGGGCAGGAGGTATAAATTTTCGGGCCGTCCCTTTTATCTTATCCGGAGTATAAATTTATACCTCCAATACCTCTTATGTGTTGTAGATATTTTATCTTTTATCCATCAATTTCATTCCGTTATAAGTATTATGGTCCCTCCTTGAAATTATAAATAAGTATATTATTCCTCAAACCAAATAAAATATAAAACTTGTGGTCCTCATAATAAAGTATAAATGTATACCTCATAATATTATCTCTTCATTTAAAAGTATAAATTTATACTTATAAGTGAACACAGCCTATACGGATGCCAAAATTAAACAAAAAGCCATGCATTTGGTGGTGTCACGTTAAATCAAATGAGTAAATGACAAAATAGAAAGACAGTGGCTTAGGCAAACTCAATCAAATATACAATTTTTAAATAAGTAAAAGATTAATTTTATCGACATTGGAATTTAAAATTAAAACCTTGAGACAAACGCAATCCGAAGTACTACGACGATTTTAGAAAAATAATAAATCAATTCGAAGTATTACGATTTTAAAGTTAGATTAAAATATTTAGAACAAATACGAGTATCACTTAAGTTATTTCTCGATATTTAGTACTCCCTCCGTCCCGCTGAATACGGCCTAATTCATATGAGCACGGAGACTAACTAAAAGGGTATTAAGTATAAATAGAGTGTTTAGTGTAGTGTGAATGTAATATTTTATAATGCTAATAAAGTTATAGATTGGATGGTTGAGTGTGTATAGTGAGTAGGTTTAGAGTTTAGATGGGTTGGTGGGTCATGTATATATACTAATTGTTTCATTTAAAAGAAATAGGCCAAGTATAGTGGGACTAGGGTTGTAAACAAATCAAATATTTTTGTTCGGTTCGATATTCGATTCGATTATTTGATATTATGATTCGAATACGAATACGAATACAAATATTTTTTCCGATTTGATTAGTTTTCAAATACAAACTCAAAATCATGGTATTCGATTCGATATTCGAAAATATTCGATTCGATTTATATTTTTATTTATATTTATATGGAATATATGTAAAATGAATTTTGAATGTATATATAAATATACAATGTGTATGGGCGAATGACATGACTTAATACAATATACATATATACATGACTTAAAAGGCAAAATTAAATTTGTGACTTGTGAGTATATTTATTATGATTTGTGAATCGTGAGTTGATTTATTATGATTTGGATCTATAATTTATTATTAAGTTGTGTATTTAATTATTTATTAGGTAAAATATTGGTTTAAATATTGCGAATCGAATATATTCGAATCGAATTGAATTGTGTAAAATTAGGGAAATTTCGAATCGAATTGAATGTTAAATACACTTTTAAAAAATCGAATTGAACCGAATATTTGCGAATATCTTATCCAATCGAATACGAATCAAAAAAAATATTCGAAATCGAATCGAATACCGAACAATTTTTTCGAATCGAATCGAATACCTAAACATTTGATCCGATTCAATTCGTTTATATCCCTAAGTGAGACGTTCCAAAATGAAAAACAGATCATATTCAGTGAGACAGAAGGAATAGTTCTTTTTAAAGGGTTAATTGTTGATAGTTTTACTACTAACTCATTTTGTTACATGCAATGTTTTGAAAAGAATCATAAAAATTGTTGTACAACGTGTCACGGTAGAATATGATGATAAATCGTCTTTTATCATCGTATTATATATACATATATATATATATATAGAGAGAGAGAGAGGAGATTATATGTAAATCTATTTTTCCGTAAGATATGAGAAGCGATCTGGACCATTGATCTTTATAGCTTTATGGTTGAGATTGATCGATGCATTATAATTGAACACGGAATGCATTATCATAACATTGCATTGTAGTAATTCAAAAATGTATTATTATGAGAATGCATTGTAATAATACACAAAATATAGTATTTTAATATATAAAATGCATTATTTTTATTTTTTAAGAGAAAAGTGCTTTGTACGTGAACCAATATATATATGGGTAATGATATTCGGCCACCCTGTGGCCAGCCACACGCGTAAAAAAAGGAAAGTTGACTGGAAAAATAGAAATAATCACATTTTCCTCTTAGGGTTTATGCATCCCAATTAGGATATATTTTTATTTTCAAAACTTATATTACCATTTTAAGTTTATGTGGTCGGCCACACTGTGGCCGAACATCATTACCCTATATATATATATATATATATATATATATATATATAAAATACTATAAGCCTAAAATATGCTAGCGGTTTGAGTTTTGATATGGAGATAAATACTACTCCCTCCGTCCACGAAAAAAAATATCTATTTGGGTACTGACACGGAGATTAAGAAAGCTAGTAAAGTTGTTGTGAGTGGAATTGAGGTCCCACTTGTTGAGAGTGGTAAAATTGGATTGGAATTAAAATTATTGTGAGTGGAATGAGAGTCCCATTTATTGTGAGGGAAAAAGTTAAAGTTGTTGTGAGTGGAATAAGAGATCCACTTATAGTGAGTGAAAAGGTAAAATGAAAGTGGAAGTAGTTGTGAATAGAGTAAGGTCCCACTTGATTTGATTGTATAAAGTGTTGATTTGATTGTAAAATGTAAAGTAGATATTTTCTTTGTGGACAATTTTTTGTGGTAAGTTGGTATTTTTTTCGTGGGCGGAGGAAGTACTATAATTAATACTCTATTGGTCACATTTATCTTGACGCGTATTTTTTTTCTGCGTCATCACACTCATGTTTGACACTTTTTTTATGGAAATTATAAAAAAATTACTGTATTCATTTTATTCACTTTAAAAATACTTTGTTCACTTCAAATTAATTTTATATCACTTTATTCACTTCAAATAAACGTTATAATATCATTTTAATCACTTCAAATGAACGTTATATCACTTTATTTACTACACTAAACACCAATTTTATATTTAATATATTTTTTTAATATTCGTATTGAAAAGAAACGCGTTAAAATTAACGGGAGGGTACTAAAATGTTGGATTTTCTTCGAACAACCAAACTTGGTACGTTACCCAAATATTATTAATAGTACTAATATATTTTAATGAGATTTGCGTGCGTTGGTGCTAGTGTGATAATATTACTCATATGCTAAAAATAACTGTTCAATGTCTATATGTGTCAATGTGGCTAAATGGGGAAACTCAATAATTTAAGTTCTCGAATTTTTTTTTTTACTATGATGGAAAATAAAATACCCCAAATTAAAATAGTAGTACTACAAATTATGGCCTGCAGCAAAGCCACGTGACATTACAGAGGCCCATTCAAAATGTCGAGTATGCATTAGTTTTGTGCTAAAAATAAGAAACTATATTATGAGTTCCTTTTTTGATACTTTAATTATGAGATACTTAAAGTAAGAAAATACATCAATGATTATAAGTTCCATAATTAAAGTATCAATCACGTCTATAAATGCAATAAATTTGTGAACCAATTCGATTCGTAGCCTTCTCCGACTCATTATTGTATTTCGTACCCAGTTGCATAATATATCATGTGGTATTCCAACATTCGATAATGAAATTTTAAAATAAAAATAAAATAAATTTTAGATGTGTTAATACTATTTTAAATTTGTAATTGCAGTAAAATAGAAAGGAATGAAATAAATAATTATGAATTTGAAACTTTTGTCCTGTCTTAACTTAAGGTGGTATGTTGTGTATATAATTACACATATATAGCGTGACTCATCAATTATTTCTGACGTGTATGGAAAATGTACAAAATATCAATTCGTGATAAGTTGAATTTTATGTATGAAAATATAGTTCCAATTTGCATGTCTAACGTTTCTGCTCACAAATATATATATATATATATATATATATATATATATATATATATATATATTAAACGTTAGTACAATTTATCTACTCTCCTACAAATAGCTACAATAACACAATTGACTTTTCCCGAGAGAGAAAAAACAAAAGAATCGACAAATCGTTGTACTCGCTCCATCACATTTAATGTCACTTTTGAACGACTAAAAATAAACGTAAAAAGTATAGAAAGCGAGTAAATTTTACTTCCTCCGTCCACAAATTAAATATTTATTTGGGTTCCGACACGGAGATTAGAAAACTGATAAAGTTATTTTGAGTGGGATTGAAAAAGGCGTGATTCATTAAGTGAAAGACGTTAATGGCACTCTAGATCCTGCTTTAAGTTAGAATGTAGGGGTAGTAGAATAATGACAAAAAAACAGTGATATTGACAAAAAAATGGTAGTATTGACTAAAAAGTAGGAATAAAATTGTTATGATGATAAAAAAGTAGGAATAAAATTGTTATGATGATAAAAAAGTAGAAATAAAATTATTATATTTTCACACGGTTCAACGGTTCCAACATTCCCGAACCGGGCCCGTGAACAACTCTAATTGTGAGGCCATAATTATTGGCATTGGGGTTGTGGCACTTCATTTATCATAAAATTTACGAATATTTTTCTTCTTAAGGTTGGTATACCAAAAATTCTTACAAAAATAAAAATGGATCACGTGCAAGACTATAACAAAATGTTGGGTGTGACAATTTTAAGTTCAACATACTTTTCTCTAGTGGATATGGTCGTTTTTCGTCGTGTAACATGGATGTCGGACAACGTGTCAATTTTTCGTCAAATTAAATGAAGCAATGTTTGTTTATTTACGGGGTCGACCTAAATCACAATCAATAATGAAATTAATTTAATTAACCTTTGTCGGTGCCTCGACGGTAAATGATGTGACGTACATTATTATAGAGTAGTTTTTATTTATTCATTGAGAAGAAAAACACTTCATTAATTAAGTCAAATCGGCACGACAAATATCAAGAAATCACGATGAAAAGTTCGACTTCCATATTTTTACACCATAATGCTCGAAAGCATGACTAATTAAACTATAGGCCGCCCATTGCCTTCTCGACGAGCTTGAAAAAACTCAACAATTATTTTCAGTCTCGTTACTTCTTTGTTAGTGGGATAACTTAATGCATTTAGGTTTAAGCCAATTTTGAAATTTTACGTTTAAACAGTCAAACCTGAAATTTGCATTGCAATTGTGCTAACTAAAAAATAAGATCGCGTTAAATTTAGAAGTAGAAAAAGTATTTCCGGCTTTTTTGGCATTTATATGAAATTAATTTATTTATTTATATTATAAGATTATAAACTCGGATACAAATTCCAATCCTCACATTTTCTAACTAGAAATATTTCATAGGGATGCAATAAACTTTACCCTACATTATGTTATTTAATATTTCCATTTGTTAAAGATAATCACTGATCAATCCCATTCAAACCTCCTTTCCTCGAAATTTTAGTTTACTTTTCTCATACTTAATCTTCTTTAAATAAAAAATATGTGCCATGTCAATGAATAAATATGGATACGAAAAAAAATTAGTAATACTTGTCCTTCTTATTTTCTAAATCTTATTAAATAATTAGTAGTGCTATATTTTTATCGCGTGAAAGGGGAATGGACTAGGGAGATTACTCAAAGATCTTAGAGCCCCTTAAATGAGAAAATGAGAGGTCGACAGAATTAAATTGTTTTTCTGCCAGTGGTTGAAGATTTTTCTTTTAGATACAAAAACTGTTACTATTATATTCGTACCCACAAGACTTCTCATCAAAATATAGTGGATATATTCATTAAATGAATTTGATAATATATATGAGAATGTGGTCTTGTTAATTTATTCTGGAAAACAAAAATTATCTTAAAATATTCCATTTTATAACAGACAACTGAATTCCGAAATTGATGATATTTTTTTTTTTTTTGGATTTACACAAGTAATTTTTTTTTTCAATTATAAACCACTACTAGGGTAAGATATTTATTTCACATGTTGTACACAACGAATTTAAGTGTTCCAAAAATTGTACTAAAAATAAAATAAAATATTATCCTATTATTTATTTTATTTTATTTCTCTATGAAGTAACCGTAGAGGGTTGGGTGCAACCGTGTAAATTATTGGTAGCTGGGCGATTGCATTTTGGTAGGTAACATGCACAACTTGTTAAGAGAACTTATAAAATTGACATACAAACTAACTCAAAATATTAAGATATTTTTTTTAGCGCAAATACTCATATGCGGCAGATCACACCCCATGCGACCGCGTGTGGTATAAACATGCCTGCCTTTTTTTTCGATTTTTTTATTATTTTTTTTGACTTATTATGACACTTTTCAGAAGTGTCATAATAAGTGTTTTTTAGTGTTTTTGTTTGTATCACAATATCTAATTATTTTTTAATTATTTTTTCATTTTTTTTATTTCCAGATTTTTTGTTTCCCTTTTTTTTGCATCTTATATTTTTTTTTGCTACTTCTTCTTTGGTCAAGATTTTTAGTAAGGAGAGCCGAAGAAGTCCAAATTGTTGCCCGGCGATTATTCTTATATTAGTAATAGGAGCCGAAGAAGGAGCCGGAAAAAAAAAACTGAAATTAAAAAAAATCGAAAAAAAATAAAAATTATTTTGATCGGGTCAACGGGTCAGACACAGATTGATCGGGTCAATCTGTCCCGGATCCGATCGCATGGCTGTGGCGGGTCGCAGGGAGCGTTGCTCTTTTTGTAGATATGCAGAATCATTTTATAAGTCATACTCATACATCACCAAACAAACGAGTGAAGACGTAATAAGAATACGGGGAAAGTCATATGGATTTTGAGGGCTGACTTCGTAAGTTATGCCGAGCCACTAACTGAGATATATAGTGATTAAAATATTACAACAATTAATTATTTATGGATGTCGACTCAAATAAATTACTCATATATAATTTGAGCAAGATTCCAAATGGGTACAGCAAACTGCATTATGGGATATTCATTGCGACCTCGCGTATAATATTCTATTACTACTACGTAATTGAATTGAATGGAAAATAAATGAATGGATATCAATATCAATAATAATTTTGTTGTGAGGCACCATGCGTAACATTGTCGGGCTTAATTAATGTTTGCATGTGTCCCCGACATATTATTGTTTTTAATTAAATAAAAGATATATAGTAGTAGTATATATATATATTATTTTAATATTTTACTTACGTAACATGCAATTAATCAGAACCAACCACACGATAAGAGATAATCTAACCTTTCTTATACATATAGTTAAAACGGTTCAATCTCGTCGTTATAGTTTGATGTCACATGAAAATATGAATACGATCCCCGTGAGAAGAGATAATCTAACTTGTTTCGTAAATGTGCTTAGATGGTTTAATTTTGTCGTTATATTTTGATGTGTGACATGAAAATATGAATACGAAGCGCGTGATAAAGATAATCTAACTTGTTTCATAAATGTGGTTAGGAATAGGATGGTTCAATTTTGTCGCTATAGTTTTGATGTTACATTTCATGTAACAATATACTATATATATAGGTGCACATAATTTGCAGTTCTATAATACTAGTATCTAACACGATGACATAAAAATGCACGTATACTATGTGTTGACTGATAATAAAGAAACTCGAAACAGAATATATTAAAATATAAATGGTGTGTTATTTACACACAAAAATTGTTAAGCAATTATAACTAAATTGATCTTTTTTAGGTGTAAATTGATGAACTGAAATATGAAGTCAAATAAATATATAGGAAATCTTTTAGCCCACAGATCCCCATACTGGGCCACTGGACGGCTGGGTCAATGAATAATGAGCTGGGCCGGATTCAGTATTCCAAATAAATACTTGTATATTAATTAATACTTAGTATATTTTATCTGTATATTTTTTAAAGGGATTATTACAGGTATTTATCTCATTTTGATGGTTCAAACACTGGAAAGAAAAGAATACAGATACAGAATGAAGAAATTATAACAAGATTACTACAATAGAAAATAAAAAGTTACAAGATCGAATAAAATTAAGTTGATGGGTAAAGTGACCATCATTAGATAAAATTTTCAGAGCGTGCATTTTTCCATTAAAATAAACAAATAAACTTCACTTAAATACGTATGAAAGTAATGTGATAATTTTAGGTACTCTTCGGAAGACTAGAGCTTTTAATGGGCTTTAAATAGACACATAATCGACTCTAATTTTTTTACTGGGCCTCTCATTTGGCTACTTAAAATAATAGTATTAGATTACACATTTTGTTTTGAAGGAATATATTAACATTTTCAAAAATCGGTGTCGTCCCTAGAAAAATTTGCGAATCAATAAGGATATATTATCACTTACTGTATAAGAATAAGAAGAAATTAAAATCTAGAAATTGATAGAAATAGTATGAATTTGCCTTTATCTGCAATATTTTCTAGCAATAAGACCGTTGTATCCAGAGAGGGATAAAAAAGAACTCTGTAAACCATTCGGCCAAGAAGGGTAGATCCGTCAATATGATTTTGGTTCGAGCAGTATCGCGACCCTTCTAGAAATTGTTTTCCCGGCAAATTTTGGCGATTCCTCGCTCCTTCTTTAATGTACAATCATCCTGCCTCTCACGCTCACTTGTATTTCTCTCTCTCTCTCTCTCTCTCTCTCTCTCTCTCCAAGTTTCACAACTCTAGGTAGCTCTGCTCCAATTTGAGTGTTGAAATGAGGTACAACTTTTTATCTAAGCAGGATTGTTTTTGCTCTACCGTTTTTTTATTCTTCTGTTTCTATCGTAGTTATTGAAATGCAGTCCAATTTCGGTCTTTTTTATTTTCAAAATTCAAGAGGGTCACGCCTTCTAAATTGTTACTAATCTGCTTTAGTTCGTTAGGATTTTGTTGCAATGTTAAATTGATTTTCATATGAATGAATGTACTCGGATGGTGATATTATTTAGTAAAAGCTTAAGAAAATATTGAGCTGAAACTGACAAAATTTTGCTATGTTTTAAACGAATTTTTATCCTTTCTCGATAGAAGCAGTCTAGTTTAATTTGCTCTTTCTAGATCTGATTCCTGAGTTGCTGCTGGACCTTTTGAATTTGTCGTTTCATAGATGGATATCTGTTTGCTACTTATTTTGCTCTTCCCTGCTGAATTCTTTTGCGTGCTTCAATGGCGTGATTTCAAATGATATTGAATATTTGTGTTTGCTTTTGAATGAAAAAATATGTTAACGTTTGTTTATAGATGAAAATTTGTATTTACTTCAAAGTAATTATCGGAGAAATCACAGTGGCTTGGTTGTAGGGTGCTGCATATTCTGATCTTTGGTAATATCTATTAATTCCTATCAAATTATAGCATGCTTGTTTGTAGACTGCATATTCTGATATTTGGTAATATCTATTAATTCCTAGTATTAAATTATAGCATTTTTTTTTTGGTTTCATTTTCTTTGCAGCGACTTGTAAATTTTCTAGGCCTACCGGGATAGTTAGGACTAATATTATTTCTATTATGACATTGAGATGATACCCACTATGTTTTGCGCAGCCGACACCCGGACGTGAAGTGGGCTGAACGGGAGGACAAGGTGTTTCTCACTGTTGTGCTTCCAGATGCTAAGAATCCTAAGGTCAATGTTGACCCGAATGGAACATTCACATTTTCTGCCACCGCTGGGACAGATAACAATCCTTATGAACTCAAGCTAGACCTTCTTGATAAAATCAATGTAGAGGTGAGTTTTACTATTGTGTTCCTTTGTTGATGAGTTCTTGCTGTCTCCGTTTGGATACTTTGAATCGAGTTGACACCCTAGGATAGTTTAAGCTATGATATTTGAAGTGGATGTATCTATTATGTTCCTGCCTGTTGCTTCAAGATTAGGAAATGAAAACATAATGTGCCTTAAGTGTGAGACTTTAGTATACTTAAAAACAAAAAGTATAATGCCCTGGCAATTTAGTAAGCTAATAAGATGGGAAAGCCTCCTTAATGGCCAAAACACTGTTGTACCCTTTTGCTTTAGGTTAGGTATTTGAGGGCATTAACTGTGCTGCCTAGAGTGGGATTGATTTGATTCCTTTGTTTTTCTCTTTTATCTAAAATCGTTCTGCATGTGTGTTAATCCAATCTGTAGTTCTTGTTTATCTAAGAAGTTAAATTTTTCAGGAGAGCAAAATAAACATTGGTGTGAGGAATATATTCTGTGTCTTGGAGAAAGCCGAAAGCAAATGGTGGAAGAAGCTATTACGTGGAGATGAAAAGTTACATTACGTGAAAGTAGACTGGGATAAATGGGTTGATGAAGATGATGAGACTGGTATGAGTATTTTCTTTTGTTTGGGTATTTTATATGTTCAACTAGATAGTGACTATATTCTTGTAACTTGATCAGGAGGACTTGGCGATCTTGATTTGGGTGGAATGGATTTCTCGGTAGGGTTTATCAACATTTTGGTTTTGTTTGAGTATTTATTCTCAGAAGCTCGGATGCACATTAATTTGGTCTTGTTCTACAGAAATTCGGTGACATGGGTGGCCTTGATGGTGATGCCATGGGGGATGACATTGATGAGAATGATGATGAAGGTACTGATTGAAATATGATGATATTCAAAATGAGGAAAGTCGCATATTAGTTGAAATCCTTGTTTTAGGCGTAGGACTTCAAACGGCTTGATATGCAGGTCTGCCAGCATCACTCTAAATATATAGTTCAAAATATTGATGGATATTAGGTGAAATTGAAATTAGACAACCAACAGTGCATTTTTTATCATAGATTCTTGATTTGTCCTCATTCCTCATGCAAGCTGGACTTTTGCTATTGCGAGTTTATTAAACTCTCTGCACATACATAAGTGCATGATGCTGCATTTGCATCGATTTGGCTTGGTTTACCATGAGAAATCCTATGTTGTTTTGCAGATGTCAAGAAGCCGGAATAAAAGATTGGTGGTGCAGCTTCAGGGGAATCGTCAGAGAGCAGAGCATGAACCGATGAAAGTTCAGGAGGTAGTTAGGGATATGTGTTTTTGGTTGACTAATGATGGTCTTTCCTCTGAGAATTTGAATTTGTACTATTGTGCGATTATGATGTATGTGTTGTAGCTTATGTTAGAATGTAGAAATGGTATGTAGAAATGGACAGTATTTTGAGTTATGTTTGAATCCTATGTTGAACTTGCAGGGAATTTACATTTGAGTTTTGTTACGTGACATGTTTGAATGGTTTGAGCATTTTTATCTACTTTGGCATTTCCATCTACTTGTGTAGACTTTCAATTTCGCCTTGAAAAGCATGTGACGTTATTGTATAGGGGTGAACGGACAGGCTTGTTTGGTAGATTTGTCCGAATTAACATATCCCCGGTTAAGGCTACGGGCTGCAAAGAAAAACGTCGATTCCCAAATTCTCTATTGGTTGGAGATGTAACTCAACTCCAATCTCGAGACGTACTAACTAATGCTGCACACTGGAGCCTGCCAATCCTTTTCTTGATTGAGAAAGACTTTCAAGATCCATTAGAATACGTTCTTGACTGAGAAAGCCAACTTCATTAACATAGCCCTTTTAGAAACGACACACATTACTAGAAAGTTCATCAATCTTTAGATCAATAAAAAATTTTACTTTTCTTTTTTTCTTTTTTTTTTGAGATAGAAGAAAACCACATACTTCCTTCCAAAAGAAAGAAAACAAAAATACTCAGGATGAGTACAGACAACTCAGAATTGAACACAGTAAAATCAAACTCCAATAGTTTCTACAAACAAAATACTACTAGTTAATAAATATAGTAACATTGATGGATATTGATAGGGCAGGTTTACTATCCATAACAGCTCGTTCAAGAAATTCAAGATGGAAGAACACAACACAAATGTCCCGTCATAGAGTAGTAGCAGCAAGTGGTCTTGAAAAAAATAATATGACCACGCCTCGAGACTAAAGTCGATCTGGGTGGTTCTGGATACTTCATCGGCCTCGACCAGCACCTGTTGCAAAATAACCAAGAAATCAGCAACAACATTCGAGGCTCAACAAATAATTCTTTCATCATAAAAGGAAGAAGAAGAAAATAGATAAACAGACAGCTCGACAGCTTAAAAGAGAGTTAAAGACAGACCTCTATTTCCAGCAGCCCTACCTCCAGGTCCGCCCCTGCCTCGACCACCACCTGCACCTCGGGCACCTCCATCCTCCAGACCGCGGCCAACACCTTTAGCTTTAGAGCCTTCTTCTCTTCCTCCTCTTCCTCTTCCACGCCCTACTCCAGGTGGCCTTCTGTCTGTGAAATAGAGAACGGCATGTAGATTAAGTATTATCTCTAGGTTTGAGTGAGAAAAATTGAGTGAAATTGTTTGATGGTATCATTTCACATGCAAAATAGCAAGCCAGAGAAATCATAGCTACTTCATGTCTTGGGCAATTCTAATCAAAGATGACTGTTTTCTTATAATTTAAATAAAAGCTGAATCACATTGAATTACCATTACGGCTTTTTGTCTCTTCTTGAACTTTATCAATCACCTGCAAATGAGTCAAATCAAAAGTTATTGTTATCCACAAAAACATACGAATATTTATATCATATGTGATGTGTTGCCTGGGGGGGGGGGGGGGGGTGTTAATGAGTGATATTTAGCCACTCTATTTTGTTGGGCTTGCATATGCATGGATCTGTCTACTGGTTTTTCCGGTTACTCCCATAAGATATATCATCAATAACCATGAAAAAGTGAGGAAGAATTGAACTCCCAAATAAACACCAGCTGGTAAAAAGTTGTTCAGAGGTTCCCAACTAAATAAAAGATTGACATTGACATCATGGGAAGCAGTTCGAAAAAATTATAATAGCCCCATGGATAGCATTAGTGGAAATGGCGATCAACAGCTGCTAGAAAACATGATTTACGATAGAAACAATAAATTGAAAGAATACCTCATCCGGAACTCTGAGATACTTGATTGTGTTACCCCTGACATAGCACTCTGGCATTCGCCAAAACCTATCTCCATCCTACATATGATCAAAACCATTCAAATGCATAATTAGAATAATTATTATGAAACAATGCACACCAAAACAACATGGAAACACAATTTCAAGTAATTCAAGGAGCATGTACAAAAGACACGTACCTTCGAGGTGCAGATAACTTCACGAAGATGGATGTTCATCCAAGTGTCGCAGTTAACCAAGTGACCATTGTACGTCTCCCCATTTTTTAGCTCCACCAGCTGTTACACGTATTAGAAACCAATACTTAGTCCACCTTCGTTTCCATAATGTTTGCTGTCTTATTTGAAGAAAATGAATATGATAGCATAGTTCACAAAACACACACACACACACACACACACATGAAATGTGGCTATGAACAGTGGCAAAAAACAGAGTTGCATCAAATTGGAATAAAAACCATATTATCACAACAATTCAAGAAACTGACTGAAGAGAGATAGTTACACAACACGGCAGGGAAAAACTGAAATTGATCTAGTAATTAAAAGGAAAATAAATACAGAATAAAATTGAGATTTAGGGCAAAAATTGTACCATAGGGTGTCCTTGTGCAGTCTTGAGCAACGAAAGCGGAAGCTGCAAAAATATCAAAACAAATCAACGATCAACAAAAAAAAAATACCCAAACCAACATAAACCCTAAATCTGCAGCGGCGACTAAAAACTTACCATCTTCTTTCTCTCTCGCAGTGATAAATATAACTGCAAAACAAAAGATACAACGGCGCCATTAGAAGGTGATCCACATTCTTAAAAATTCTCGAACAAATCGCAGAGCAAAAAAAAATAAAAAAAATAATTGTTGATAGAATTCAAAATTACCACTAGTTAGTCGCAAAAATAAATCAAAGCTACAAGCGATCGCGAGCCTCTATAGAAATGACAGAGTAGAATAACAGATCCTTTAAAACCCTCTCTCTCTAGATTATTTATTTCTCGCTCCTCCCCTCTCCTCTCTTCTGTGTGTGACAAGTATGGTGAAGGAGGAAGAAGTAATGGACTCCAGCAAGCCGCCCTCTTTTTCCTGGTGACTTTCAAATTCTAGACCTATTATTATTATTATTATTATTACTCTTTAGTAAATTAATTAGTTCTTTTTTTTTTTTGAAAAGTAATAGTAGTAAATTAGTTTTCATAATAATAAAAAAACAATTTAGTAAAGAATTGTACCATTGAGTAGGTTTTGCTACCAATTATTACAGTATAAAATTGGCGAGTTAATGCATAATTTTTTTTTGAGGAAATTAAATGTATTTAAACTTTACTAGTAATGGCAAATTGTGGGGACTAGGCCTGATACGAACCATTTTTTTAGAAAAATAAAATAAAATTCTTCTTAGGAAAAAAAAAAAAAAATCCGAAGATTGTTGTGGTTATTCGCTATTTTTAGGACTAAAATTTAATATATTTCTTTTTTAGAACTAAAATTGGTTTGAATTAAATTATTTACAAGATTGTTTTTTTCTTTTTTGGCTATCGAGTCAAGATCAAATTTCAGATAAAATGAGTTTAACGATTTTATAGTGTAACTTACTCTTTATAGATACATATTATCGGCTCAAAATTGATCATAACATGTTTCTAAAATGACTTGTTTTGTCGCTTAAAAAATTGAGGTTACTGTAAACAAAAAAAAAAAAAAATTTATTAAACTGTAATTGCATCATTCTAAAGGTCATGTTGTAATATAGAAAAAAAGACTTACTAATCCCTAATTCCACTATATTAAAGTTGGAAGCCCGGCGCCGCATCCTGATAAAAAGAGTAGTCTTTTTATGCTTAAGTTTGAGGGTGAGGCAAGACATTTATAAGAATTTAAGGTTTATACATACATTCAACTATACAAATTGCTGAGAGAATATTGATATGTATGTAACAACTTTTCAAACAATTAAATATTCTTATTGCTTCATGCCATTACACAGAACAATCTTAAACTAGTGTGCACCAAAAATAGTAATTACGGCCCCGTATTAAAAAAAATCTTACTGCCAACATGCCCTTATTTTGCTAATATAATTCTCCTCCATTCGAAGAAGTCAAACTCCTTGAGGTGCAGTTAAGTACTATCACATATATAAAAATATATAAATGACGTATGCACACATGCAATTTAACCCCACCAGAAATAAGAATCATTTCTTTATATCATTAATTTAAAAATTTCATATAATTTCTATAAAGTAACAATTTTTATTTTTTTGTTAATTAAAAGTCCCGTTTCCAATGTCTCGAACTAGAGTATATTATATTGCCAGTAATACTCGCTCCACATATGACATTGTTCCCTAATAGACATCTTTGAACAAGCAAATTCATCAATCAAATTTCTCCAAATTCAGGTCTGAAAATGGCGATCAAGGTTCACGGCAGCCCCCTCTCCACTTCGACTCTCAGAGTTCTTGCTTGCCTCAACGAGAAGTCGGTCGACTGTGACTTGGTCACCGTCGACTTGCTCTCCGGCGAGCATAAGAAACACCCTTTTCTTCACCTCAATGTACAACTTCAAATTATTATTATTACTGTTTGTTTTTGTTTCAAGATTTTATTTCTAACTATTTTATTAGTAACTAACATATCATCTCTTGCTTTTTTGCTTCTTGAAGCCATTCGGCCAAATACCGGCCTTCGAAGATGGAGACCTCAAGCTCTTCGGTTCTCTCTCTCTCTCTCTCTCTCTCTCTCTCATGACGAGCAATCAATTTGTGTAACTTGTAATGCAGAATCGAGGGCCATAACTCGGTACATAGCGCATGCATACGCCGGAAAAGGGACTCCGTTAGTAAGCACGGAGGCGAAGAAGGCGGCGGTGGTGGAGGTATGGGCGGAGGTGGAGGCTCAGAAATACGACCCTCCGGCCTCAAAGCTAACGTGGGAGCTCGCTATCAAGCCCATTTTGGGAATGGTTACGGATGAAGCAGTTGTGGAGGAGAGAGAAGCAGAGCTGGGTAAGGTTCTTGATGTGTACGAAGGCCGCCTCGCACAGTCAAAATACTTGGGAGGCGACGCCTTCACTCTGGCAGACCTCCACCATCTCCCCACCATCAATTATTTGATGGCGACGCGAGCTAAAGCAGTATTCGACGCTCGCCCTCGCGTCGCTGCCTGGGCCGCAGAGATCACGGCCAGGCCATCTTGGCAGAATGCCTTAAAGAAATAGGTCGCTTGACGAGATTTGAACACAAGACCTTTCAGTTGTGAGGTGGTTGTTACTTAGTTAAAAGCGTTATGCCCTCAAATCTCTGTAAACCAGATTTCATCTAGAAAACACCAGTACTCAAGTTTTTATTTCTACGAATGACTTATGATATAAATATAGATCGATAAATTGGGAAACCACGAGATTTACCCTCAAAAATATATCGACGTTCTTGTCTTCCACGTCTTCCGTAGTTGACTGATGGGAAGAAGAGTGTGTGCTGTTCTGTAGACCGCTATTCACAAGTTAAAAGGGCTAACGATTTACAAACAACTAACCAAACTGACTAACTGCAACATATATAGACAAAATGGGGAACAAGTGCAGTAAGCTGTCAAAACCGCCATTACCAGTCAATAATTTACACATAGAGCGAGCTCGTCTGCCTGCAGAAGATTCAAAGCAGCTTCTGGGACTGTCACAGCTCCTCCATCTCTTCGTCGTCTGTTCTTCTACGGACAGTTTTTAAGGCGACCAAGTGACGCATCGTTGGTCTGCCGTGTGGACAGTTCCAAGGCGATTTGAGGAATGCCAGATGTTCCAAGATCTGCAGAAAGATCGAATGCAGCAGTTTTTAAGTAGGGCATCAAAACTTATTTTTCCGTGTTGGAAAGGTAAATATATGGATTGGTATATTGAAGGTGAGACGATTTCTTGAATACCTTCTGCATGTCGTTCCTCCTGAGTGAATCTCCGATCATAACAGATGACCTGCAAGCACGTGAAGCGAGCATTGCACGTACTCTGGGCGGGCAAACTGAATCAGCGCTGTCTGATCGGTAACTGCCAATCATGGAGCATTCTCCATGACTATCAGAGAGGGTAGAAATAAGATCCTTGATATCTGTACAGAAGCAAAGGAGAATATTTAAGGAAGGGTCATCCTTGTTATTTGTTAATGCACATTTACTTACCAAATTATGGTTTTTCATGATTACCATGAAATGAAATGACTTAATCAATCGTTAAAATCTTGTTTTGTCTGGCAAAGCAGTCCATCTCATGAAAACAATTTGTCACCTATTCAGGTTGCAATGTGAATACAAGGAATTGCAACTTATGGGACCTACAATTTTGAAACTTATTTCTATTCAGAAATTATGTAGTTGAATTGGAGAACTCTATCCTTTTCTCATGGTTACCTACCCCTGCTTTCCAGACCACTAGGAAACAAATAACAAAGAGGACGAGTCGAATAAAAGCAAAAAAAAAACTGTGAAATTTCCGCTCCTCCCAAACCTGTTAAAAAAGGAACCCACTATCCCCACATGCAATCAAAAGGCTACAGAAGAATGCAACTATTACCTGCAATCCCAAACATTATATTTTTGCTAAAGGGAACTGATTTTAGAACAAAACGACGCCCACAAGGAGCCTGATCATCCTCCTCCAATGAGAAACCATTTTTCCTGATATTGAGAAGTCTAATTAACAGAAAGCCATATAAGATATTTACTACTGCAAGAAGCAAATCGGTCAAGCGAGAAGATATAATTAGGAATAAAAGAACCCGAATGGGAATGTGGACCACTAATAGTTGGCCAAAAAAAGAAAATGGAGCCTAACATGCTAGTGACATGGAATTTTGAAAAAAGAAATAAGCAAATAAAATATTGAACAAGAAGATAAAAGAAACTCACTAAGGCTATTAGATCTTTATTCACTTACAGCAGTAAGAACACAAGAAAATCAGCTCTGCTGTTTTAGATGTTGGTAAACCACAAACATCTCTAAAATGCTATACATGCAAAGTTTGGCCCATAATCTATGAGCTAAAGAACCCAAAAAAGAACGCAAAGCAAGGCAGAGTAAGTAGAGAACTAGCACCTGAAGATATCCATGTGCATGGAGATGACTATCTCTTCTGCAGGAGCTAACTCCATTCTTAAGGGCCTGATAGGACAAGAAATGAGAACCTCCCTTATAATGTCATAAGAAAGTGATAGGCATTGCACAAATCACATTTACTAAAATAACTCAAAGAACACGAGTTCTAGATAGCACCATAGCGGCAGTCAGATGAGCTGATACAAGAAGAAAACGAAAAAGCAAATAAAGGAAGCTGAGGAAAAGCAGAACATGACTAGTATTGCGATCAGAACATCATCTATCAAACTCAAACAGAAAGGGTAGACTTCTTGGCATGTTATTCATGGTATAATATTTCAGACAGTTATTTTCAATAACTTAAAATCTAAAAAATGTCTTAATGGGGGTGATACTGAGGCAAATCGAATCGATGCATGCAGTTATATTTTCAGATTATTGACCAAATGCCTTACCGGAGCAAAGGTTGTTGATTCAAAATGGTTGTTTGTGACAGGCGCTCGTAGTTGTACTTTTCATCTGCAGCATGCTGATCCAAAAGCACAATAAATCAAACAACCTTGATTGTATCAAATAAGCAATCGCACTTGTTTATTGAGTCATTCTTATAGAGAAGAAATTTACCTGATCCACTATGAAAAGGTCCTGATGTATTTTTCCAATAATAAATCCAAGGTTGAATTGTCCAATCACCTGCAGGTGAAGATTGAAATTAGCAAGACGAAAAACATATATATTTTCTGGCTGGTATTGAATCAAGTGAAGCTCAAACAAGATGTTAGTAAATGCGATTGGATCATTCATGTAAAGACCTTCATTTGTTTAAAGTCTTCTTTCTTAAATAGTCTTTCCAGCTCGCTGGTAGCAGCAGCTAAGGCTTGGGCCTTCCCCTCCTCATTAATTCCTTCTGCGAGCTCCAATGAAGCTGCAGCAAAACCCCTAGAGAGAGAGAGAAAGAAAATTAACTGCAGAATGTCCAATTATAGTTTTCATTGTTGAATGTTACATGAATTAACTTTCTAGATACCCTTTTAAATTTATACTTCCAGATGTACGTCTGATATTGAGTCTTGACAGCCTCTTATTCCTCCTTGACGTCAAATCTTCAAAAGCAAACTGCACTGTGAAACCAATCTTTGAACCAGAACAAACCACTGGAGCATCTGTTGATACACCTGAGAAATGTAATGGAGTAGCTGCATCTGGAAGGTCATGAGGTATAGGTTGAGAATTTGCACTAGCTGAGGCAGCTAGTACAGAACCATCATCGAGAGCTCTCACTTGAGCTTTCTGCTCCTGCAATTCCATTTATACAATATAAAGAATAACTGATTTTTAAATACTAGAAAGCTTATTCAGAACATGAATCCTCTTTATCCAAAAACATGTTCAACATTATTACCCCAGTTCTTCAACATATTCAGCAAAACATGTTTAATTTGAGAAACTATGCAGAGCAAGGATTCTCATTATGCGTAAATAATGCAATGTACATAACCTTAACCTTATAAGAAAATCACCACCACATATTTATCAGAAAGGAAAGTAGATGATTATGTACCTCACTAGCTCTATTATGTGTGTTCTCTGAACAAACCAACAGAACACTTGCGCCGTCACCATTATTTCTAACCACACTTTGCTTTCTGTTTCCACAGGGAAGTAGAATCCTCATATCTGGTTCTTCAGAGACACAATCAATACTTGAAATTTTGACTGGCGGAGTTTCATTTTTATTATTGGAGTCATCAATTTCAATGCAATTTTCTCGAGAGCTTGTAGATGGGATACGGTTCAAAGAGCTGCTCAATCTTAGTCTACCTGTATGAGGTTCGCTTCTAAGTAGCGGGATTTCAGATAACACAGTCTCAACACTTTCATGCTTCCGCTTATTTACAGATACAAACTTGTCGAGTGACCTCTGTACAATACTCGAGCGTCCAAGCAACTTTTCACTGCAATCACTACCTTTTTGGGTTGATGCGGACTGCACAAAAGTATGTTTGTCTATTCTATCAGCTACAAAATCCATAATTTGCTTATCAGGTGTCACAGATAAGTTGCTCTTCTGATTGTCGTGTACTCTGGATGGTATCCCTCCACTAGTCTGTTTCATCTCCTCGCTGGACGATTCTCTTATGTTATCTGTAACTGTTGGTGGGACACTGCCACTATTTGCACATGCTTCATCTCCTTTATCCTCAGGAACCACCCCACTGTCAGAAAATAATTGCTTTGAAAGCGTCTGCAATCCCTCATGCATAGAATGACCCTTAATGGTAAGGTTGCTCTTATAAAGTTCGTCCACCCTATTAACTGAAAAACTTGCCTCATTCGAGGAATAAATCTTCTCCAAAGCTTCTCTTAAGGATTGCAATATGGGAGTTTCATCAGCGAAAAATATTTTCCTTTTATCAGGAGTAACATTTACATCATATGCTCGAGTGGGCACAGAAAAGTTCAAAATGGCAATAGGATATTGTCTAGAATTTGCACCTCTATATAACTCATTAACAAGCTTGCCAACTTTGGGCATATCAACTGGACGACCATTAACAAAGAAGAATTGCCGATCCCCTATATTCCTCCCGCTTCCATATCCAGGCTTGGAAACAAAACCCTCAACCATGCAACTATCTGATATGCTAAGTGTCAGAGGCTGTAGACAAGCAAAAGTACTTGTGCCAAACACCATAATGATATTCTCTTTTAGGGACCCGTCGCCCTGGGTTTTCAGCACTACAGACCTCGCGTTTTTCCCAGTGGTATTGGTGCAAACCAATCGAACTCCTTTAGCAATGAGAGCATAGCCCTGGAAACCAAATCTCATCAATCAGGGGGGCATTTGAGAAGCAGGAGATATTCCATTTCACGCAAACAGAAAATGACGAAAAAATTGAGGACTCTCCTCCCTAACAGATACAAATGTACAGGAAGAAGTTCACCAATGAAACAAACGCTACTCAATTATATCACTTAAAATAATAATGGACCAAAGAATAGATATATGAGCAAAAGGACTCACATTAAGCAAGCTGATCAATTTGCCATATTCCTTTCGAATATTTCTACGAAATTCTTTACTCCTCACAGGAAGATCGGAGAACAACTTCTTGACAGTAATCGTCGTACCTACTTGACGAGCAGTTTTCCTCTCAGCTGTCACAACACCCATGCGGTCATATGTCAGGTGTGTAGCAACTACATCATCAATCGTCCGAGTCTCAACGGTCAATTCTCCCAATGCACAAAGAGAACTCAATGCCTCCCCTCGAAATCCAAACGTCGTTAATGATTGGAGGTCTGGAAAATCCAAGAGCTTGGACGTGTGGTGCTTCAGTGCCAGGACCTACCAATAACAATTCAAAGAAGAAATCAACTCGAGACTCCGTTTGAAGTTGAGGTTTCAATGAGGAAATCAGCTCAAAGAAAAATGCAAAGAAATCAGCACACACACACATAAATTGGCTTATGTTTCCTAAATCTGAAAAAACATTTAAGAACATTACTAGCTCCATTTTGTTGATTAGAATTAATCTTATGAAATACTTTAAGAACAATCATCAGACATCCGTGGAAACATTTCTCGGCACAAAATAAAATATATACCCCAAACAATGTCAAAGGATTTAAGACTTTTTTTTTTTTTTTTTTTTTTCTAGGAAAGCAAAATCCAGTGCAAAATCGACTTGCTTTGAAATTCTGCGAGGAGATGCCGGAGCCGTTGTCGATGACTTGGAAGGACTCGAGGCCGTACTCTTTCAGCGCAATCTCGACGCTGGTGGCGCCGGCGTCGAGGCTGTTCTCGACGAGCTCCTTCACGGCGGAGGAGAGGTCTAGGATCACTTGTCCGGCGCAGATTCGGTGGATGACGCCTTTGTTAATCGGCCTGATTACCTGCGACTTTGAGGTTCCGACTTCCATGGGCGTTTTCGCCGGAAAATCCCGACTACATGGAGATACGTGCGCCTGATTCTCGCTCCCGCCAACTGTTCGCTGTGTGGTGTGGAGCAGTCGGAGCTAGTAGCATTGCGCGAAATTTGGGGGATTTCAGCACGAGAAAAACCCTAGGCGGAGGCGGAGGAGAGCGTGGATGTTGAAGCTTTTGCCGCCAAAATTGCCCACATTTCACTTGATGGTCGGAGCTCAGGCTCGCGCTGGGATATGGGAAGTTAATTTTAGCTTCATATCAATCGGTTTCGTGGTGTAGTTGGTTATCACGTCAGTCTAACACACTGAAGGTCTCCGGTTCGAACCCGGGCGAAGCCATTTATTTCTTTTTTACTAGTGAAATTTCTCTATATATGTATTTCAATTCTGGCATATTGTACTTCTGTATTTTGTTTCAAAAAGGTATTGTACTTCTGTATTTTCTCTACTTTACAGATTCATTGATGGTACCCAATTTTTCACATTTATATACAATATTCATTCATCCTTTAAGAAGGAGCATCTTTATTTTTATTTCCCCTCCGAGATTTGGTCTAGAACCAAAAACACTGGCATTTTTGGAGCACTGCATAAATTGCCCAAACAAAATGGATACTTTGCAATTAAAAAGTTTATACAAGGAATTGTTACATGAAATCTAGTGTGTTATGGACAATTTGTAAAGCAATATGATTATAGTATAATTTAGACAAATCATCGACAACATTTGTATACTTTTGAGAAGTCTCGTGCTTTGTGTGTTATATCATCCGATCCGATGAGTCTCAATCGAAATGTGAACACCGTTTGACAATCCCGACCCGCCAGCCCATCCATCTCATGTATTTTTGTTTTTTTCCGTGTTTTCTGCTAGTTCTAGATTTTGGTTGGATCAGTTGTAAGATGACGTAACACCTATATTAATTATACTAATACTATCTTGCTAACTTGTTAAGATAAAATGACAGTTGTGTTTTTCCCAAAAACAAATGATGAACCAAACAAATCTCAATGATTGATACGTCTCAGAAAGAACCAAACAAAACCATATAAATAAGAGAGACACTCCTGTGCATACTTATGCACCATTTGCACACAACCCGCCCCGCCCACGACCCGCCACGCGCCGACCCGCACCGCACGTGGGCCCCACGCGCCAGTTTTTTTTTTTTTTTTTTGTTTTATATAATTCCAGTATTTTTTTTTAATTTCCAGATTTTTTTGTCCCCGTCGGAGCCGAAGGCTCCGATTTTACGGCTCCGCCTTCGCTCCGATTACTAAAATAAGGATAATCGGCGGGCAACATTTTGGACTTTTACGGCTCGCTCCGAGGCCTTCGGCTCCCGTCGCTCGCGTCTTGACCATAGAAGAAGCGGCAAACAAAAATAAATTAAAAAAAAAAAACTGGTCAAAGAAGGTTTGACCGGGTCAAACTCGGGTCAAACAGGTCGGGTCAGGGGCGGGTCGGGTCGGGTCAATGGGCGGGTGTTCTACGGTGGAACAGTTGCACCCAAGTTTTTGTCTATAAATAAACTAAATTTGTGATTGACCAAGTATAATAATACATTTATACATCTGGGGGAAATAAAATTTAAGACGCAGCAGATGAGAACATAAACAACAACTTGATAAATCTCGAAGCATCCGACTTAGCCTGATGACAATTAAGGTATATACTAAGAATAAGCAGAGAAATAGAAAAATGGATCAATATATAATGATAGAGACAGATAACCAGAGGTAATATGCAGTTTTGTGAGATCAAATAGCACCAACCAGTTCACATCTTTTTGAGGGATATAGTCCAAAGGAGATCAGCATCAGATTGTACGGTCACGATTTCGTCTTTTACCAAGTTCGATGTACTGATGAGACCGCCAAATCTCATTTCCGTACCAGCTGAAACACAAGAGCAATAGAGATGAATCAGGCTCGACCTTGGCACACAACACGTGAGTAGAGCACTCGTTCTTTTATTGTTTACATGACTGACTGACTGACTGGACCATCCACAAGAAGCAAAATACACTCTCACACATACACACACATATATGTAGGCAAACCCAATCACTCTAAATATGCATTGAATAACTACATTATGCCCATTGGTAAAGGGAACGACATGATATTTCGACTAAATATCCTACAATGTGAAAAGAGTAGGATGTGTTTATTGATACTTACAGACATTCCATTGAAGCCCCGTCGTGGTGCTACTTTTTGAAGGCCCACTGATGGGTACGAGGCCACAGTGTGGTCCCTCGATGGTAGGCTGAATACGGATCTCATGATGATGACTACTTGGAAGAAGTTGGATGAGGCAGTCATCAGACAGAAGAACTATCCGTGTGCTTGAGAAAAAGCATAAAACATTGATGTTGCCAACCTCGTGATCAAATCTTCCACCTAGTGCTCCAGCAACAAGGATGCAAGTCTGGTGGAAATAGGCATTGTTGGTGTGAAAAACTTCAGAGAATTTCAAATCATATTACCAACAAGATTACTGAATAGTAAACAAACAACAAACATGCAATATATACCAGACTGTCGGATTTGATGTCTTATACTGTAACCTTGTCGTTTAGTGGCGACGCTATAAATAGAGCCATTACAGATATCCACAGAGATAATTAAGAACAAAAGCATTAGACATACATTTTGGTTCTTCAGACTAGGTAAATCTCGAACATACACAACGCATTTATGCAAATCTGTGGTGTCCTGATCATGTGAAGCATCAACTACCTCGGTTCCCTGCATTTAAAATCAAGTCAGTAATGATTATACAACTCTCACGAAATGCAGAAAAATCACACATATATCAATGTACTGCACACCAAAAGCTTATTTGGAACAATTTCATTGCATTTAAGTGAATTTTCGAGACCATTAACGGTATTCATCACCATAACTTCTAAATAAACTGGTATCCTCTAAGTTCAGCAGCCACATTATAGCTATATTATTGGTCTTAAATAAATCATTTAATAAACTACGAGTTGCAAAATTCTGCGACATCGTAAACGTACAAGAAAATTTTGGAAAACCAACAAACACGCCATGATTATAATCGAGATCTAACTGCATCCAACTTGCTACGAATCTTAGCTTGGGCAGTCATATAAACATTCCAATTTACCAGGGGTATATACATCACGCATACTCAGCAAGCAAAGAACCAATAAAGAAGCAGATGTTTAAATCACTTAAATGGTTTGCATATTGTGACAAAGAGCCAATAAACAGAAATAAACTTACTAAATCTTTGTAGAATCCTAAAACTTCTTTTCTAACGGAATCCATGTCTCCTTTTATTAAGTCTGGCTTGTACCTGCATCAGACAAATAACATGTGAGTACTAAATAAGAAACAGGCATCTCCTCTTTGCCAGCAATCTCAAGAGTTTCATTCTCTATTTTATTACCCTACAACAATAAGAAGCACGCCTCTCGCAGCTTGTGCTTGAAACATATATATGTTGCCCAATGATTCCTTCATTTTGCAGAAAAAGGTAACCATTTTGTTTCAAAACAACAACAATAAAAACTCAAGTTTCACCACCGACATGAGAATTGAACTATATATGAAACACGGAGAAAATGTTCCAGAATTAATTTCAGTTCCTGAAAATAAATTGAAACTGAAAGCTCATCCCCGAAAGAGACAGGATCCAGATTCTAATTCATCTGTTTCTAATGTATAACGCTCATTACCCCCAAATTTCATATCAAATGATAATTTCCCATAGCAAGTAAAAATAAATATTAAAAAAAATAACTGTCCAACACTGCATATTTGCTAAACCGTTAAACTTCTACCAAAATAAATCACTAGAACACAACCTGCTCACAACGTCTAGAACAGAAATAAACATTGAGATATTTCAATAACCTTTCACGAACAGCTGAAGCGTCTTCTTCAGGGAACAACAGCGGCAATTCGTCATACAATCTGTTCGCGCCACCGTCAGCACAGATTCGAATTTGTGCTGCTCTACAAAATACACCAAAAACTTAAATAAAAACCACCTTCGAAATCAAGCAAACAAATCAAAAAACAACAACTACGAGCTCGATAATTCACCGTTCTTCCACAGAAGCGGAGTGAATCGCGGCAAGTTTCGGTTGAGGACGACGAGCACGTACGCACGCGCCGCGCCGCCGTCTGCAGCGGCGGCGGCCGACGGATTGGAGAGGAGGAAGGAAGAGGAATGAGTCATTATCTCCATAACTCTCACGATCGATCAGTTTGCAAATGATTTTGGAGAAAGAGAGAATCTCGAAACATATTGAGAGGGTGGAGAGATATAAATATGTGAAGTGGAATTATTGTAGGCGGTCAACCAAAGCTAATTATTTATAGAGAGGTGCAGAATTATTTTTCTTTTTGACTTTTTTTTTCTCTCTATTTCTCTCTCTATTCTAATGTCGTTAAATTCCACTAATATATTTCTAAATTGGAATACTTTACTGACTTATTACGACAAAAGTAATATTTTAGTTCAATATATGTATCTTCTTATGAGAAAAAAAGTATGAAAGTAATGTGTGTATAAAGTTGAGCATTGTTTCGATCTTAGTTGACTACTGATTAATCAAATTAAAAAAAAAAATTATTCATACCCAGAAAAACGCGCGATATCTGAATGATATTAGGGTATTAAACAATAGATACTCTTTCTGTCCACTACTAGGAGATAAAGTCAAAATTGAAGTAAGTCGTTATGATTCAACCAAAGGACGTATAATTTATCGACTCTAAATTCGTCCACGAAATTATTGTCATTTACATACATAGTAATAGGGCCTACATATATAATACATTATATTAAATTTTTTTCTTACTACTTCACTCATATTATTGTAGAACCTTTACTCTATTTACAACTATATCCACTATTATCCACTAATATCATCATTTTCTTAAAATTCGTGTCGTCACAATATGGCAAGCATTTCATGGATGGAGGAAGTAAAATATATAGTTCTATCACGTGTGAAGAATAAACCACAATAAGAAATTATATATGCGATAAATTTTATGCAGAATATTGATTGAGATTTGAAACCTTGACAAATGGAGACTTTTGGTAAAATTATTAATCTTGCTTAACTTTGTAGATTTGTAGTTACTTTTTGATGTCATTTTGTACGTGTTAGAACTTGCGAACTTCTATTAAAAATATTGATCGATCACTTTTGTTGGGTTGTTCGGTGGTGACACACGTTTATTTGTCGCAAAACTTGAAAACCTACAATATTAACTGAAAAGTAATTCTAGTCAAAAGGTAATTATAATGAGAGAATGTGGATAGCTTCACCGCTTCGCATCTACTATTCAAATTAAAAATACTTTTTCCATTTATTATTGTTGGTTAACCTTCGTTGGCCGTTACTTTTGCTTCATACTGAATAAACTTTTGCCCCTTTATACTAGCCTGCAAATTACAACAGTTATCTTATCTTTAATGTACATTAGATAAATTCTTCGTCCATTATAATTTATAAATAGTGATGAATCCAAAAAAAATTTATTGGAGGTATAAAATAATGTTAAGAATTTCTTTTATTACGGTTATTATAATTGAAACTTACAAGATCTTTTGCAATTAAAAGCGTCCCTATTTGATTTGGCACTATCATCATTTTTTTCAATAACAATTGATGGTTCTAATGCTTTTTTTAGAAAATTTTCTATAGCTACAAAATAAATTAAAATATCATACTTTCTAAGTTTCTAGCTACAAAATAATATACACAATCTTTAAAAAAAAATAAACCAAAAATCCAAATATACACAGTTCAATCTCTTATTCCTAAAATCAAAATCATACAATCCAATAAACTCGAATGGAATCCCTACTGGCTTAATTGCTGAAGTTATGAGTGAATAGAAGCCCTGAAATAATCAATCCAATTAATTGATATTACAATATAAACTACATAATCAAACCTAAAAATTTGGCATAAAATGAAAATTCCAAGTTAAAGCTTAATAATAGATGAATCTAAGACGTGCATGTATTGAGATTTCACATATAAAAGTGTGAGTTGAGAGTATTAATGTCTATGAGGTTTACACTTTAAAGTTTATTTATTTTATTATATAATTTAATTAAATATATATAAAATACATAAATATATATATACTAGATAAAAAAAATTAAAAAAAGTTACGGGGGCACGTGATTAAGTAATACTTTTGGGACTGCAGAAAAATATGATAAAACGGGAGGTTATTCCTAATAGAGTTCGAAGAAGAATTTTTTCACTTTACCACTAGACCACTTCCAAGGGGCAAAAAAAATAAGAAAAATAAAAATTATCTTTTAAATTAAAAATAATTTTAGACAAAGTGATCAAATTCAAAATTATATATTTATATTAAGAAAAATCGAAGTTAAAAATATTCGATTGTTACCTAAAAAAACGAAAAATATTCGATTGTTAGAAATTCTATTAAGTTATAAGACCGTGCTCATTAATACTAGTATAATTAGGACTTTGACAAAGATAATCATAAAACTCAATATACTCATGCATCGACGGGTGTAGTAATTCCTAGAAAAAAAAAATTATTCCAAGACTCTTGTGTTAAATTCTCCTACTAATACATTAAAGACCCGAAGTGAATAATTCTCCCACTATTACGGAATAAGTATCTCCAACTGCTAAATTCATATAGTATTAAGATCGTGAGCAAAATTATTATTTAAAAATTTGAAAATGTATTTTTTCGCATTTAGTGAAAAGGTAAATCCCGCAATTTTTGAATAAATTTTACAGTAATCTATACTCATTACAAAACTAACATGTAGTACACCACCTCGCATGATAATTATGATATTAAAATATTATCATGTGAAAGATGAATTTAGTACATGTACACCCACATAAAAATTTCTATTCAAAATCGGAAAGTAACTCATCATGCTTTTGTACTCATCATCATGCACATGCTTTCACAGGAGTAATAACAACTCATAATGCTTTCTTTTGTATGTTTGTACAGAGGGAGTAATAAAATATCATGCTTTTCTATGATCACATAATACTACTGAATTTATATTCACCAAAAAACATTTGAGGACAAAGCCACAGTCGGTGAGTCGATGGCAATACCAGCACAAAGAAAGAAAATACACCCACAAAAGTTTTGGACCATTAGAAGAGATCAATAATTTTATTACTACTAGAGAGAGAGAGAGAGAGAGAGAGATCTCAATAATACAGATGAAACCAGCTATGAGTAAGACGTAAATAGTGATGCTTTTCCTTATATACACAATAGCGAAGATAAAATTTCAAAAACATTTCACTAGTTAGGGAGATTAACTTAGCATGTACGTGCAATGAAAATATTGAAAGATAATTGATTAGAATAGAGTTAAAATTGGATATACATATGAGAAGAAGAAGAGGGGAAGAGAGAGAGAGGAAATAAATAGAATATTAGATGCTAGATACCTGTAGTGTAGACTAAGTATGGCAGAAATAGCCAGTTTAACAGAAGAAAAAAGAGAAGAAAAGGACTTAAATGGGGAGGGAACCTGAAGTTGGATTTCTACAAGCACAGGTCCCGAATCACCTCTCGTCGAAGAAGAATAAATAACCCCTCTAACCGAAACATTGTACATCTCTAGAAACTCCTCTACATGAAATAGCTTAGTGATTTCTTCTTTCTCGATCCTCCCTCTCCATAAAGCTCGTTCCATTGGACAAGCTCGTTCATATTGTGCGAGTCTGAAGACACACTTGCACATACCTGCATTTTGATGAGGAACTACACTTTCAGAGGTGTCCAAATTCCTCATGAAACGTCAGAATTAACTTCACATAGCATGCGTTTCCCGGGAACTTGCTTCCAAGTGAGACGTGCATCATCATGTTCATTACGGTAACAAGTTTGTTACTCAAGAATAAAGTTATTTGTGAACATAATGAAGATAGAGAAGATTCAATACAATAAACAGATCATTTCCCTTAAAAAAAAAGAAAAAGAAACGGATTCAAGTGAATGAATGAGACATAAAGATTCAGATTAATCGATAAACCTGTTCATGTGCATATTTGAAGTCCTCCATACTCAAGGAGCGAACGTCTGCACTGCTGTGCAATGCCGGCAATGGTCTACTTTCTGCCAGCGCCAAAGCTTTCTCCTACAAATATATATTAATGTGTAAGGTCGCTTGACAGCAAAAGCTAACAAACAAATTCTACTAATAACAGAAGTCCAATGAGCTAAAATACATACCTTTTTCTCCTTCTCCAAAATTTCTCTAATAGGGCAATGTGCAGCAGTTACACAGAGATTCTGAAAACAGAAAAAGAATTTAAATAAGAAAAATCCGGATCGAAGGAGTCCCCAACAAAAACACACACACGCACCCAAAACAATCGAGGAAACAAGTAAAATTTAAGAGATAAAAAACCTTTAGATCACTTCCTGAATACCCATCTGTCATATTAGCAACAGCTTCAAGATCAACATTTGGTGCAAATTCTTCCTTGGCTAAAACAACCTTCAATATTTTCTCCCTGTTCTGAGCATCCGGCAAGTTGACCATCAATCTGCACCAGTCGACACAATATAAGATGACTGGTAAGGGTCCTCTTAGCCAAATAAAGTCAAAACACTTCCCTCTTAGCCAAATAAAGTCAAAACACTTCATTCTTTTTCCTTCAAACAAGTATTAGGTGACACACCTCCGAGGAAGCCTCCTTATTACAGCCTCATCAAGATCGAAAGGCCTATTCGTGGCTGCAAGCACCAATACACGTTCCTTATCCTTAGTACGCAAACCATCCCAATTCACCATGAATTCATTCTTCATTTTGCGCATCGCTTCATGTTCTCCAGGGTTTTCCCGTCTCCCTAACATGCTGTCAACCTACAAAAGTAGAGATTTAAGTAAAGACAAAAGAGTCTAAGAATGATAAAGCGAAACGCCAAAATACTGAACAAACCTCATCAACAAAAACAACACTAGGAGCTATCTTGCTGGCCAAAGAGAAGACTGCTTTCACATATTTCTCTCCTTCACCAAACCACTGGATGATGAAAAAGAATGATGATGAAACGAAAAAAGATTGGACCTTCGAGAATAATATGGAATTGTGACTGAGCGTATTGAAGGTCTGAGAAGTACTATACTTTAGATGTGATGCTGGACATAGATATGTTGATAAAGTTTGCACCAGCTTCCGTAGCAACAGCTTTTGCAAGCATAGTTTTACCGGTACCAGGAGGCCCGAACAGCAATATTCCTTTACAAGGCTGCGAGAATGACATAGTCAGTAGATGCGATACTTCATAGCATGTCCAAAACTTTCTGACAAGCTCCAAAATTTTTAACATCTCTACCTTAGTTAGCTGTCCTTTGCTGAACAATTCTGGCCTTTGTAGAGGTAGCATCACCAATTCTTTCAAAGTTTCTTTGACATTTTCCAATGCTCCAATATCTTCAAAAGTGACTCCAATATCACCAGGTGGAATAACCTCAGAGAGGAGCTTTTTCTCAAACTCATTTTCAGTAACCACGTCCTGAAACTCAGGCAGTCCTCCGATTAATGACACATGAAATGATATGGCAAACACCACCCAAATTAATAATAAAGACTTAATTTAGAAGCTGAATTATGCACCTTGAGAGATTTCTTCGAACTCTTATTCTCATTTTGAATGCCTTGTAGAATAGTGAGACCATAGTTGATACTACAATACACACCCAGAAAAAGAAACAGTAAGAACCACCACACCCAGCTAGTCATCTTCCATTTTCAGCATTGTTCACTGCTTAAGGAAAAACTTCAAAATAGTTACCTTTCACTTGAAATGGCAAGTTTGGACTCCTTCATGCCTTCAGAACGATGCATAAAATGATGGCTCAAAGCCCAGCCAATAATTTTTTCAATGCCTATAAACATATTATAACAAAAAATTGAAAGATTACCCAAAATAGAAGCAGACAACAATTAATTTGAACACCATTAAGTTGTGCAAACTGCAAAATCAACTTACTGTCATTAGTCAAAGCTTGGTCTTTAATGCATAGTGATTCGAGATCGGGACAGTCGAGACGAATTCGATTGAGGACCTGGAATTCATGGGAAATGAGAACAGAAATTAGACACCACTCAGTCAAGATTTAGGACAGCCAAAATAAAGGAAAGAAGATAACTTGTGGTCAGCAATGTCTAGATGACAGTGAAGTGAGCCATCACAAAAACTATATCCACATTAAGAACCAAGTAAAAGTGATCTCATTAAGAAAAACACCCCAAATATACATGTGACAGAGTAGAACTATAAATGTTATAACAAAAGCCACCAAAAACCAGCAAAACAAGCAATTAACATTTGTTCTGGACATGTTCTTATCATTTTCCTTCTTAATTTCTTCTATGCAAACACCAAACAAATTTAAGTTTTTCAATGCATTTTCTTTGTACCAGCCCAAAAATACACCCACGGGTTTCATCTCAAGTTGCAAAGATATGTTTAATCCGTGTGACTTGTACCAAAAGCTTAAAGCTCAACAAGAAAGAATTTCAGAATTTAATCCCATGTTAATTTATCGAATAGACGTGTATATCAGTAATCAGATAACTGCCAGGAATCAGATAACTGTGAGTAGTAGACATGAATGGAACGCCACAGTATAAGTTCTTTTATATGGATAAGTCGTCTACCTAAAGCAAACTCCAGGGAAAAACCAAAGAGTGCTAGCTCACATTAAATTCATCTCAAATAGAATCAGGCAGTGAGATAATGGTGGTGCAAAGTTGATAGAAGTTACAAACCGTGCGAATGCCAGCAATATTTGACTGTGATTTCATTGTTTCAATGTCCCGATCCAACTGCTGTTTCCAGTCAGCTAGAACTGCCTCATCCTGCCATATAGAAAATAAGATCTTTGGCATGCTTCTAACCTTTACGATAGAAACATCATAGAGCAGCAAAACGTTGATTACCTGGGGACTCTGTACGGTCACTTTGTTTGGAAAAAGACGGCTGAGCTGCTTCAAAATCTTTGGAGTTTCTTTATTTCTATCATGTAATCTACCAAAATTATCCTGTAAAGAAACATCTCTAGGCTTCAACGAGGAACACATTCAATAAAGAAAGGATGAAATGCTTGAAATGTTTTCTCATAGTTTTCAGTAGGTGTTCACATTTGACAAGCTTTTAGAGCATTTGAGTTCTAAGAAACTGCTCATGCGTGAAAGTTTAAAGGCAAAAAAAAAAAAAAAGAAGAAGAAGAAGAAGAAGAAGAAGATGCAACAATATTTGGTGAACTAAAACAGTTAACAACAACAGGCTGATTTACAAAGTCTCTAATTTAAATGAGCATACCGGGAAAGCAAGGTCAAGCAATGCTGTTTGGTTGCTTCCAAATTTTGTGAAAAGCAATCCGCCTGGATGAGACTGCGTTCAACAACATATAAAAGATGAGAGGTTTCATTCATTCATTTAAGAAGAAATGCAGAGATGGTTGGGTGATATAAAGAATAACTGTAAACAACAGACTGAAACTCACTTTCTCCTTCCTGTTGTCTGTCTGAGTATGTGAAGCTATCACGACAACATTTTCTGGTAATGCTTCAAGCTTAACTTTAAAGGCTGCATAAGCCTCAGAATTTCCAACCATGGACTTCTCTACATCTTTCAGTAACAAGATTAACGGACTAGTTTTACATTCTGCGGAAGCCACCTACAGAATGGATTTTATGTTTAGGAATTTATTGGCAAGCACATAATATGCAATTAAAAAGAAAACCACTTGCAAATTATCGAAACATGTATTACAATGAAATATACCTCAAAAAGTTCATTAATGGCAAGCTTGTCAATGTCATCAGCACTGGAGCTCTCAAGACGGAGAAAGTCGGCTGCATAGAGTGAAAATAGTCAACAACATAACTGGCTAGATTTCTTGATACAATATAGGTTAAAAGGTCAGAGGAATTACCTGCACAGAAGAAACCATGATCTTCTTCACAGAGGCCGCCAAGATCATTACCTTCTGGAATTATTCTATCAAATCTAACTCCGATTTTGGAAGAGCCATTATCCTCAAAAGCAAGCAACACCTTGCCCCTGAACCCGTAGGTTGGACCCCTTCACAAATTTATGAAAAGGACACCACAGGTTAGAGAACATAATCTACCCAATCAGATGGTGCAATTCCTAAACTAGTAGCTGAGTTACAGTTGAACACGAACAAATCTCAAGTAAATGGCATCATGGAAATGTCATCAGTAAAAAGTGTGAATATGTATATTATATCAATCTCCAGATTTTAACTGGTAATTAGTTCGTCCAGACTGATACGGCAAAGACGCATACCTACCATATGTCCCATGCATTTGGATAAACCATGGAATATCAATATGTAAGGCACTTTAAAGTTTCTCAGAGGATGCTCACTCCACCTAATGTAAATTCTCATTTAGAATTCTCTTAGAATTGTAACGTGAACAGTGGTTAAACAACTTCATGGTGAATGATCCACACAAAGTAAGCCATTCAACCAAAACTAGAATGCCCGCCACCATCAATGATCAATTCCCACAAATTAGTTTGGGATGTTGCAACTTTTGATTCCATCAAATAATTCCACAAGTAGATGGCAAACATTCAGGTAGATCCCACAATTAACCGGAGTTCGTTCCAGTTCTAATCAGAACCACCATGCTAAAAGTAAACTTTGTCGATTAATAAGATTAGGACACTCCAAAGGTGTGTGCTTTGTACAAGAAAGAACATTGTGAATATCAATACAGTATAATTCGAGTCCAAGTATGAAAGCCTACTGTACATCGAGAGAGTGAACCCTTAGATATACATACAAAATGGCCATCCAGTTAGTTTGACTTAAATTTGCAGCATAATTACCTTATTGAAGTTTGAGCGGCAGAAAAGCCCGTCGGCAAAGGACCCACATACTTCACTCTATCACCTAGCAAAACAAAAACAAAACAAAAAATCAATTCAATGACAATTTGTTCATAAGTTAAACTAAGATAAGGGTAAAAAATCCTTTGCCCGTGTTACCCTTTTTGAAGGTATGGGTTTTAGATGAAGCCGTAGATGCTTCCTGTTTGGGTTGAGCCTGAGAACTTATAGTAGAACCTCCAGTAATATCAGCTTCCACACTTGAGGCTGGTTTTTTTAGATGTAGATTCCGTCTAGAATATACAATTGCTCGGTCAAGCTTTGCACTTTCTTTCACCGAATCAGCTTCTTTTATTACCGGTCCCTATATAAATAAAAACTGTAATGCATCACATAGAAGTAAACATGTCTATGGGACAGCTAATGACGATATATAAATTTGAACTCTGATCACATAGAAGCTTACACCAGGTAAAAGAATAGAGTCAACAGTAAGAAGTGAAGCACCAAAATGTTTAGCAAGTGCCTTGGTCAATGTTTCCTGGTATATCTCCGAACCTATGAAGATAAGAACATACAAACACCATCAAGATTAATTGGGAACAGTTAAGTACTTGAACAGATAAGACGAAAACATGAATTTGCATTACCTGCAGGACCTGACAGCAAAATTCTAGGGCACACAGTAGGGAGGTCTGAAGCAAACTTCACAAATTTATTACACTTCAAATGTATGTATGTAGAAGCGATGAGAACGTTTTTTGTGTTTTCACTGTCAGAAAGAAAAAGAAAATTTATTATATGGAAAACAAAAGTAACTCTCTAAAAAATGACTCTGGCTCAGGAAATAACAAAGCGTTTTAACTTATAAATATAATCAGGAAGACATAACAATGAACTAAGTTCACAGACAAGCAATTAAAAAAGTAAACAATGCAAGTAGCAAAGCATGTCAACGAAGCATCCAAACCAAGAGATATGAGCAAGCGTGACTAATCTGAGTAATGGAGACATAAAAAGAATAAATATGCAACTACAGATGGAACAGTATCAATTTTCAATTAAATATCAGATGTTATGGAACAAAAGCAGTAAAAAATAATGAAAAGGCTCGTTTAATATATAACTTATGGATCAATCTCCATAAATCAGCACAATAGAATAACAGGTGAGCAACCATCAACTCTGTCCACGAAAATATAATGGGACAAGAAGTATTGACAAGAAAGGAGCGACACTTACCTCAGATAATAAGGGAAGTCCTGAAATGAAACATCAATGTTATCACAGCGCAACAGTGCTTTACGCAAAGCATCTTTGTAGGCTTCACGCCTCGCTGATATTGAAATGGGAGTACCAGAATCCTTGCCATGATCTCTAATTGCCCTGTGCTCATCAAGAATTTTGGATAGAGTGCCACTGATATTAAATTTGGAAGCTATTGCAATCGGAAAAGGAGGTCCCAAATCATTGTTTTGTGGAAGATTTTTCCCGTTCTCGACAGCAACATTGAAGTTCTTAATGGAGATATTAGGAGATAAAGGACCATCTTTCTCAACAATTGATGCAGTAGCGCCATCATTATGGTCAGAAGCATCTTTGTTTCCAGAATCTGACATTCCACAAGCAGAAGGTATAGGAGGTATCTCAGAAACATGTTCACCATTCTGAGATGAAGAAGGAAGGAGAGATAATTCTTCGGTATGATTTGTTACTGATTCCAGTGGTGATGCAACGGAAACAGCAGAAGGGTCTCCTGATCTTGCCTCAATGTGCAATCCTTTTATGGATCCATCATGAGCTTCTAGCATGCTAACCGAAGCTGAGTCATCCATAACAGATGCACTTTCATCGGTGAGTTGTTGGAAGACCTAATAGTATGTCAAGGACATATAGAGAAGACATGTATATTTGTGTGCCGATACATAGCAAATCATATAATGAACATGGTAAGGAACCAAAAATATTGATAAAGAAAGGATACATAAGACCGTTTGTCAGACGAGCTGAACACCACCTCATCTCCCGCATGTAGAGGAATCGTGGTATCCTTGTAGTAGTTCTTCCCATTCACTTGTACAGATCCTTTTTTCCCAGTAATTTCAAGAAGCGTAGATGATTCTCCTACCTGGATCAGACAAGGAACCAGCAAACATATGAACATGGAATCAGTGCCATGATGAAAAACGATAGGCTACTTATTAACTCCCAACAAAAAGTAACTCCACTATAACAGTTCACCTCAGACTCCATGCGCTTCAGTTTGCACAAAGATTTACTGATTGTTGAATCTCTCACACACAAATCACATTGACGTCCTTGACCAACAGTGAAAGTTGGGCGATGCAGGACAACATGTGGATTCTGAGAGGAAAATCATCACACCAGTAAAGTTATGGCCGTGCACCATTTAATGGTGAGAAGTAAGGATATGCTAGTTCAACACAAGCATGAGCATGAAATCCCCCCACCCCCACCCAAAGAAAACGAAACTGAAAGTGCAGACAAAAAAAGTCTTAAAGGGGGGATCTGATAAGTAACAAATGCTGGTTGCTAATTGCTTTTGGTTATCATCACATAAAAGTTCCACTCTACAATCCCAGATCACGGATAAGCAAACCTAGAAAACAGGCGAATCTATTCTCTCGACATTGTGCTTCTTTGTACTGGAGAAACCAGAAGAGGAAGCTGGCCTATTTCCTGATTAATTTAAATATAAAAAGAGGTGTGCCATTACCTAGAACATCAACCAGGGCTGAGCTAGATAGCTAATGTTGGCACCAATTAGTTTTTTCTTTTCCATAGGGAGACTATATCAATGTCTAAATAGTAAAATTAACATATAAAGAAGGGTTCTTTGAACCTTCAGAGACTAAACTAAAGCCCCTAAAAGTTATAAGGAGGTTCACTCTTGCTCCAAAACGAAGTTCTGAATGGCGATATAACCTAAACAGGAGAACCAATAAGGCAATACAAGGAATTTTGAAAAGCAGAACCTTGCACTTTAAAGTTTCCCAATGGCAATGCTCCTGATACATTCTACTAGGATAGTGATCCAGTGGAGAATAGACGCTAAACCATTTAAACTTAAAACCTTTAAAATGAAACAACTGCCTCCACACCCGCACCGCTAAAAAAAAAAAAAAAAAAAAACTAAAACCCTGCTAACCAAAACGTTAGTGTAGAATAGTTTCCCAACCTAAAGCTGAGGTAGACACTACGCTTCTCCAAATAATTTAATCTCATTGTATTTCTCAAAACTGGTAGCTTCATAAATAAAATGATTAAAGATTAAAAAAAAAAAATTATAGTTAGTGAAATGCAATCGCACCCGCCAGAAAATTTGTAAATTGTGATAGTCAATAACAATATTGGTAGGACAGTGTATTTTCGCTACTGATATCGAATTTTAAACTCAAAGCAATATGGAAAATACAATTTTTAGTTGAAAGAGTAGCCTACCGGTGGACACTGGGATATAAGTTTCCCCCATGCAACCCCAGCATTAGTTTTCAGTTGCCGCTTCTTGCCGCGGTTCACAGGTGGCTCACTAGACTTCCCTTTATCTACATCAGTGATGGAATCACCTGCATCGACCGCCAGTAAGAAAAAGAAACATTTTGTAAAATACAAAAAAAAAATAATAATAACAAATAACAAATAAAGATTGCATTTTGATTATTTGGAGAATTCAAGAAGCAAGAGTACTGAAATTAACACCGAAATTCAATCGTGAATAGCACATGCAGCGCATAATACTACACCTACAGTCACGAGAGGGTCAAAACCTCACCTGCCGCCACGGCCTCGGGCGATTTCTCCGCCGCCGCATCCTCCGATTGCTTCTCGGCGCCACCGTTATCTAGATCAGCCGATCCGGAGTCCAACTCCTTCGCCGCCACCGCGCCAACGACTTCCTCCGAAGACGGCGATTCATTCAGAGAAGAAGAAGACGCCTCGGCTCCCCCCTGCATGAACTCAAAAACCCGAAATTGAATACGCCACCGAAAACGCCCAATTCAAGATAGAAAATTCAAATTCACTATGAAACAAAACCCTAACCTTGGATCGTTTACGATTTGGCATGGATGATGAAGGTGAAGAAAGGGGGCGCTTGGAGGAAGAAGAACTCCGCCTCGTTTCAACCATTTTCTCTGATCTAATAACCTAAAATTACCAAAAAAGAACCTAAATTTTGATCCCAGAATTTGATTTTCACAACTGAAAATCAAGGGATGTTTCAAAGAGATGGATTGTTATGTACATATATATATTTGCATTTATCTATAATTTTAATACACAGCTCTAAGAGTGAGAAGGAGAGAGAAAAGAAGTTGATTATTGCGAAATATCGGTTTATATATCCCAAAACGTTTTAGCCTTTTTACCTTTTGTATGGTCAATATTTATTATTTCTTAACTTTCTCTTTGTGTTTAAATAGATAAATAGATTATTCTGGAGAAACTGGGTGATTTTAGTCGGTTTGACAAAAAAAAAAAGAAATCTAGTTATTAGGATAAAAATTATCAATACTGGCTGATGAAAATGAATTTACAAATTTTGATGAATTTTCTAAATTAGAATTCAAATTTAATGGATCCGGAATTTATTAATTTCACTATCTTCATGTAAATTTTCATAAATTCACAAATTACATTTTTCAAATTTATAAAATAGTTATGATGAATATTACGATTCACGAAATTGTTGTTCGTAAATTTGCATATTTAAAGGCTTATCAAATAATTTGGGGGGTTTTCTTGTATCTTATCCTTTTACATTATACACAAATTAATTAGGTGTCTACCATTTTCACATTTTTTACATAATATATGCAGTTAATAATTTACCCTCGTTTCGTTCAACTAAAATTCATCTTAGACTTTTGGATTTGGACTGTTAGTTTTTTTTTTCCCCCTCTTCTTCTTCTTCTTTAACAATTTGGACTGTTAGTTTATAAATTATTATATACTATGTGCGTTTCTTCAAAGATAATTATGCTTTAAAAGCTAACCCGACATCATATTCAATGGAAAGTGGGTGTGGCTTTTTAATTGATTTTGTAAACCTACAATATAATTTTTTAATATAACGTGTCGGTTTATACTTTATAACTTGTGAGAATTTCACAACAAAAAGTTCACTGAGTAGACTATAATTTTGGACGAATAATATTTGGATGAAGTAATTAGTGGTGAAAAAAAAAGACTCTAGAAAATAAATAAAAATAAAAATCCTTTTTTTGCACCCAAAATCCATGCTATAAAACTCATTTCTTAATTCTTGTCATTAAATATGATCAATGAATTAGTATCATTACGTTACAGAAACTCGTCATTTCCTTGTATAACTTCGCAATTAGTCTTTGGAATTGGGTGAAGTATATTGTGGTTGCATATTTACTTTCAAACTTGCAACTTCTCAAACGCTATAAAGTATTGTGTTTCATTAAATTTAGTATTGAAATAGGTGATTTGTTTAGTTTTACATTCCATTAAGACACTTGTTTTTATACATCCGTTTTATTAGTGTATGTTGTCTTTTAGTGTTTTGTCTTTAGCGTTTTTTTTTCCTTTTTTTTATATCCAGCTTTTTCGGTTTTTTTCTTTTCTTTTTTTTTTAATTTTCAGTTTTTTTTTTCTTCTTCTTTTTTAATTTTTCAGTTTATTTTTCTTTTTTTTCAGATTTCTTTTTTTTTTCTTTTTTCTTTTCTGTCCACATTTATTTATTTTTTTCCATTTTTTTCTGATTTTTATTTATTTTCAGTTTTTTTTTCTTTTTTCCAGATTTCTTTTTATTTTCTGTTTTCTTTTTTCATTTTGCATATTTGTTTTCATTTATTAATTTTCCATTTTTTTCATTTTTCTTTTTTTTCCAAATTTTTTTCGCCTCTTTTTTTTGTTTGCATCTTCATTTTTTTTTTTTTTGCCGCTTCTTCTCTGGTCAAAATTCGAGCGAAAGGAGCCGAAGGCCTCGGAGCGAGTCGAATAAATCCAAATTGTTTCCTAACAATTATCCTTATATTAGTAATCGAAGCGAAGGCTGAGCCGTAAAATCGAAGCCGAAGGCGGAGCCGTAAAATCAAAGTAATATAACTTGTTATGACAAAATGTAATGATTGTGAAACTTTACGTTTTTTAATGACAATGTTTACTAAAAATTTTAGAAAAAAAAAAGCTGGAAAAAAAATTGAAAAATAAAATCTGTAATAAAAAAAATTGCTAAACAGAATTCTGGAAAGAAAATAAAAGAAAAGAAAAAAAAATAGAAAAAAAAGTAAATAAATAAACTGACGCGTGCATCACACGCACCGATTCATGCGCCACGCGCGCAGTGGTACGGTATATAACCAATTCACAAGAACACGTCTCGTCCATAAAACGGCTACATCGCTTATGATACCCAAAATTTCATTCCTTCTGGTAATGTGGAGTAACTTTTACAAGACCTTAGCAAATTTACCAAAAACAAAAACCTGGAATAATTTGTTTTTTCCCTTTAGCTTTTAGAAGTAGATAACGAGGTCCCCTTGAGAATGATCTAGTGGTAAAAAGTGAGCGCTTGAGACTGAGAAGTCTTAAGTTCGAACCTCATTAAACGCCTCTATAGATCGAGTCTATCATACCTGTACTTGGAAAGTGTGGTTTACCTGCCCTGTGTGGTTTGCAGGCTACTGCATAAGGGACGGGATTTTACCCAGTACGCACCGAAAATAGCAGTTGCGGGTTCCCACGATATAAAAAAAAAGTATATTTCACACTAATGTTAGGTATTGCAATTATTTTTAGTGTGACTTAATGACTTTTTTTTTTTAGGATCGTGATTTTGAGCCAGAGTGGCTAAGCCATAATAAGGTCTCTTAGGTGAAATTACTCAATTAGATTTTCCATCAAATAATTAATTTTACCTTAATTATATATATACAATTTTACCCTTGCACAATTTTAGGAAAAATATTAGGGAAATATTTGATCTCAAAATATTAAGAAAAGATTTGATCTCAGAATTTAAAACTCAAGCATATTTGTTACTATAATTAGATGAGGTTTATATTGCCATAAATAACTTGGATCAATCTCATCCTAAAACGAAGCAAATAATTGAAATATTATAATCATTGGTACCGTATACTATTATTATCATTATTATCATCAGAGGTGAATTAGGGTCCAATTAAAATGGTAATCAAGCTCACTTTACATCTTTCATCATATTTTTTTCTTTATTTTTTGTGTCATGCATTATTCACTCTCTCATTATTTACTTTATTTCACTATTTGTATTTACTTTATTTCACTATTCACTCTAGACTCATTTTATTTTACTTTAATAATTCCACTAAACACACCCTTTACTCTTAATTGTTTTCTCATTAATACATGTGCCCAAAAAAATCAGACAAGTCTAATGGGACAGAGAAAGTATTACTTAATCTCTTAATAGATCATAATGATCGTCTTATTTAGTTCATTAATTGAAGAAGAAATTGATATGAATTATCTAACTAATTGTAGAGAACCCAAAATCACAACACTTCACTGAACCCAATTGAAGTGTATTATAGTAGTATAACTCAGTCATTGTGATAAAAAGGTTATTTCCCCTGTTTTTCATAACGACAGCGATAAATAGTATCAAACAAATCAGAAAATAATTAAAAAATCACTATCTGAATCAGGCTTCATCAACATATTTTAATGTAAATCTTGAAAGTATCTATCTATAATATACACATGCTTTCTCATATCTCATATTTTGGTTGAATGTATAACTAGACGCGGGGAGCACTTTATATTTTTGTCTTTTTTATATAAAAAAAAATTTAAAAGTAAAAATACAATATAAATGATACTCTCTCTGTCACTATAATAAAATCATTAGAATATATAGTAGGCTTCATTATTTTTAAGCCCCGTTTGATAGCCAAGATGAGATAAGGGGAGATTAATAAACTTGAGATAAATAGTACGAAATATATAAGATTATGTATCTATACATAAGTTTGGTAGGTAAGATTGAAAAACCAGATAACATAAATGATTGTTTGGTAGCATAGTGTAAATTCAAGATTAAAATGTGAAATGACTAAAATACCCTCGATTGAAAAAAAATTACATCCATGTCCTGTTTCATTGCAATCTCTGAAAATAGATGAAATCTTCAAATTCGAGCAATAAGTGAATTCAGATCAACTAAACCAATTCTTCCAGAAACCAATTCTCCAACAAATCAATTCTCCACAAATCAATTAAAACAATTCTTCCAACAATGACAAATTGTCTTGATCTACAGAACCTGATCTTCCAACAATGGGGTGAGCTTCTTTTTCTTCTTCTTCTCCTTCTTCTTTTCCTCCTCTTCTTCTTCTTACACTACAATTTCACACAATGTACAATCAAGAGTATATATATATATATATAACTTGCTACATAAATCAATCAAAATTAAACTCAAACTGGAAAAGGCATAAAGGTGTAAAGTACATCATAAATTTCAGCCATGAAAAATTTCGTGATTTCCACTATAAATTACCGTTAATATAACTTGGTTGAAGTGGCCTCGAATCCATTAAAATCCACAATAAAACTCTCACATCAAACCTGTTGGAACCGATTGAAGATCTCATGTGCCAGGAATATTAGGATATTAATTTAATTTAATTATTCACCGATTAATAACATGCAAAGCCACGTAATTCAATTTATGAGATTGCGGAACCATAAATCGAATATACCTTTGTGAAGAACGAAACGAATCTGAGTTGAGGATGATCCACGCACTAATCTCTGCACACGAGATTAGCTCTTGTATTGATAGATGATTCGACCCACGAATCTTCTAAGATAAACCCTCCTAGATTTGACTATCGATTGGACGATATTCCGTCAAACCTTAAACACACAACCTCACGCCTTTCACTAGCTTTTCTACAATATTTTAATCAAATATTGTTCCAAGAAATCAAGTAATAGGCGCCACTTTTTGTGGTTTTATTTATAGGATTATTTAGGTTATCTTAGGGACTCCTAGGAGGATTAGAACTGGGCCTCCATATTTAATTTAATTCAAGTGTTTAAACCCAAACACTTTTAAATTAAATAAAATATTAATTCACTTCATTAAAGAATTAATATTGAACTACCCGTTCAATCCGATTTACGAATCGGGCTCCTTTACAATTATTTAGTTCCCGTGTTTAAGATAACGCATGTCCATTAATTAATTTAAGCTATTGACAGCTTTCTAATTAATTAACATCTTATCCAAGAGTAGTACAGCTCAACCTTATTATTATATCGGAAATTAATCCACTTGCAATGTTTAATATAATAATCATTTTGAGCTCCTCAAGGGGACATCATCAACTCGGTAAACCGAGACACGATTTCTAGCTATAATAATAACTATCATATAAATAATATTATCACCCAAAATATCGAGAATATTGAGTTTCAACAACTAACTCTCGCTCATTGATAAATCAAAGCAATAACTATTATAAATATATAATTAAATATTATACAACTAGAATTAAGAAATAATAATTAACCGAGATCTTTAATCATCCACTTAGGTCAATATAGGTAGGGATGGCAACGGGTCGGATATGGATCGGATCTTGTTGATTTCAGATCCAGATCCATTTTTTTTGTTGAGATCCATATCCGTCCCAAATCCATCGGATCCAAAAATTTGTAATCCAGATTCAAATCCATCGGATTTGCGGTTCTGCGGATCCGATCCACGGATCTGTTCTTTTATTTAAATTAAAGTTTAAAATAAGACACAATCAAAACAACACAATAATACGTACCAAAACAAGTCACCAAGTCGTCCATAACAACACAATAATAAGTACCAAAACATCACACAAACATATCTAAAGTCACATGTCATAGAAAAATAAGTAATGCGATCAATTAATCTTGAGAATATGGGAACAAGTCGTTCATGCTACAGCTGCTTTCAACATCATTGACGTCCTAAAAAAATAAAGAAAGAAAAACCATGAGCAATACAAATTGTAATTATAATATAATTAAATATATATTATATATAATTATAATATATATATATATATATATATATATATAAGATCCTCAGTTCGGATCTAGGACGGATCCGGATCTAAAAATATAAATACCAGATCCACTGCAAAAAATATTAAATAAATTCAGATCCGTTCCATATCCGTCGGATCCAAAAATTTTAGCTCCAGATCCTAAAAAATGGATCTGGATCTGTGGATCTAGAGCAAATCTAAGATCCATTGTCATCCCTAAATATAAGATAATTAATCTCACCGTTGATCCAGTTCAATGTATACAAAATACACTAACATAAGCTAATAGTCAAGACCAACTACTTCAAGCTTATATTACAATCTCTCAAATAATTGTCCATTAATTACTTAGATTGTGAACTCATTTATTACTTTATAAGCATTACAATAATATGATCTTCCGTGTGCACTACACACCATATTATTTATAATATAAAGTAACTGGACTATATTTGTATAACCATAACACGAATAAATATGCAAATCATGTGGCAATAATATTCTCATTAAATAGGAAATAATAGTCAATATACAAAGTATCAATTAAAGCATGCTTTTCAGTATATAAATAAATAAATATATAAGAAGCCCAAAATAAGTGTGCTAAATAAAGAGGAGTAAGGAATCAAGGGCAATGTGTTGCTCGAGAACCTAGTTCTTGACTTAGCCAGTTTCCATATTATCCTGCCTTTTGTCATAAGCCACATTACAACCCAATGAAGACCTAAGGATAAGTAGTTTGAATTTGTTCGAAGAAGTAGAGATGTAGAGGGCAGGCAAGCCTATGGAAAAACTTTGTTGATCATGGTCAAGAGCGTAAATACTTAACCTTATACACTTGAGAGATGAGTGCTGGTGAGGATGTCCTTGTTGCCCAATAACTCTATCTTGACCTGTTTGATGGCACTATCTGTTATATATTCTGTTTTGACTGACATGTGAGATGCTGATTTATTTTGAGTATGTGTTTTCTGTTTTGTCTTTCCTGTGTTTGAGTCTTGGGCAAAGTCGCAGCCATACACTTGAGGGCAAGTGTAATTCAAGTGTGTGGGTGTGATGAACCCATATTTGTGTCCATCTTTTCTTGTGTTTTTCTTGTGTTTTTCTTGTGTTTTTAGTCTTTATCGAGTCATTATGTGTCTGGGAGGACACGCAAGTCGAGAGATAGTGTGCAGGGGAAGAACAGGTGGATGCTGGGCAAATCCGATGGAAAATCTGTTGTTGAGATGGCGATACGATGCAAATGGGCATAGGGCTGGAAGCTTGTAGCTGGGCAACATCGAAACATCCTTTCTACAAGTCAGGAAGCACCTCCCCATATCCTTAAGCCAACAGACAGAGTACTCAGAGGAGCCAGGATCGTGGTCAACACTGGGAGCAAAGCAGGATGCAGACGATGAAGGGCAAGATGAGAGTCGAGCAACAGCAGGTTTCTTTTCCTTCAAGGAAGAGGATAAGGATCAGATGTTTCCTTCCTTATCCTAGCCGAGCCAAATCATGGAATAAATCTACCACACAAGGGAAGAAGGAACGTGCATGCGAAGGAAAGAGAGAGAGGCGGAGGTTATGATATGCATGGGAAGAATCCTTATTCAACAAGGAATCCTTATTCAACAAGGAAACTTCCCTTCAACCTTAGAATCTCATCGCCTATATATATGGCCGACTCTATCATGTAAATGAGCTATTCGGATTCAGTAATTTAGATTAGTTTGCATCCTAGTTTGAGAGAAAGTGAGGAAGAAACAAGTCCTACGGGAAATTACAATTTATTTCGCTTGTTTATATTTTACTGCTTTAGTTTTAGTTGTTGGCGTGAAGCCAAGACCCTGGTTGCTGACTACGCTTTTGGGCAGCAACCCCTTTCCAGATTTATGCTAAGTATGTTTTTCTTTATTTACTTTGTGTTCTTATTTAAAATTATGTCTAGCTAAGTTTATTGTTTGGGTTGGATGTAGATGAAGTGATTCTAAGTTACTCGTTCAAACTTGTGAGGTCTAATTGTGTTAGTTCGTTAATTGATTTTGTTCCCGAAATACTTAGGATTAATTCTAGACTTAATTGATATTGAAGTTGATTGATCACCATCTAGATATTGAGATTAAGTCATCAACAGAAATTGGGAATAACACGAGAGTGTCTTTCGTGCCCAAGAAGGTAAAGGGTGTTGGAGAGCAGTCGGTATTGACCTACCTCTTGGCTGTCTTGGGTCTACTTATTCTTAATGCTTCTTGGGCAGCATCGTTACTGAAGTGTCTTTGTGATGTTGTTGATCAAGAAAGGAGATCTTGCCTTCTGGTCAAGATCTGTAAAATTGATTAGACATAGGTTAAGTGTGTTAGCATCGTGACTTCGTGACCTTAGGGTGTTAACTAATCTTTGCCTTAAACCAAGTGATAGAATTAGTTAATTGAATATTTCTGCACCGATGAACGAGTAAATAGTAATTAGGATCATGGATTCGAAACCCAATCCAAACTCTTTTGTTATTTGATATTGTTATTTGTTGAGTACAAGTTATTTAGATACTTTGTGACCAAAACCCTTTTGTTGAGCAACATCTGAAGAACAAATTACGCCGAGTCCCTTGGGTACAATCCCGCTTGCCGCTGACTACTACCTTGTTAGGCAAGAGGTATTTTATAAATATTATTTGTACGAAGTGTGTGACGACAGCGCTCCGTCAATGTTCGACTAATAGCGTACATGGCGTACCTTGATCGTTCTTCTTTATAAGAAGACTTGCTGATTTATCACATGCCCTTTCCGACTGCTTTTAACAATCAGGACAATATTCAAATTTTATTTTCAATCAACAAGAAAAACAATAATTTTATTTTCTTTGAGAATAACAAGCAGGTTGAAAGATATAATGTAATAACTTGAGAATAAAATATATAAACACAGTCACATACTTTCGATGCTAATTATATTGCAAAAACCTTAAAACAATATAATGCATCCCCAAACACCTCGAAAAAACCATATATATAAGCCGCGATAGTGTGGACGTTTATATATACATTCTTCAAGTAGGTTTTAACGCCTTTAATTTTATTATCTAGCCAACTTATACCTTATGGCTAATAAAATTAATAGTCAGTACACACACGACCATATAAAAATATTAATCACCATTCCGATGGGGAAAAAATTAATAAATTTATATTTAAGTGAAACCCATAATTTAACATCAAAATTATTATTTTATAAAGAATAAGCTTACAGATAGAGAGATCATACCGATATAAAGTAAAATTTTACAGTTATCTAAATGAAGTTTAATTCTATGAACCATAACTGGCATATCCGATAGGGAGGAAGACGCATGTCAACGCGCAGCCAATTATTTCATAATTAAACCAATCATGGAGGCCAAATAAATCGATTTCCATTTATACGAAATAAATAAATTGATTAAACCACTTAATATTTTAAATAAGGTTTTTAATATTTTCATATATTTCAAGTGAATATCCATAACTTAACACCAAAAATTATTAATTTATAAGAATAAGCCTACAAAAGAGAGGACATAACGATATAAAATATAATTTTATTGTTATCAATAAAAAGTTTAATACTATGACCAATAATCAGCATATCCGATGTGGAGGGAGACGCATGTCAACGCGTAGCTAATTACTTCAAAATTAAACTAATTATGGAATGAAAACAAATCGATTTCCATTTAATAGAATAAATAAATCGATTACACCACTTAATATATGAAACCATATTTTAACAATTCTCATATAGCACAAATAATCACATATTATCGCGAATAATAAAATTAATGTGCCATCCACGAGAAAAAAAACATAATAATAATTTTAAACAAATTAAAATCCAATTATCATGATCTTCATCTCGTCTGGATTGAGAAATCTCCAAAACACGCCAAACGAGTGTGAAATAGCTGGAAAACGGGTTTGTCAACGGTCCGATCGCTGAAATCCGGCCCAAGCCCGAACTGCAACCTGGCCCACAGACTGACCCGGATACTAGTCCAGCCCAAGTTTGACCCGACCCAGATCCGCTAGGGTTTGGAAACCCAAGCATGCTGCAGCCGCGTTCTGCTCTAACCACGCCGTCGCTGGTGCTACTGGAGGGTGCCGCCAAGGATTCTGGAGGTCTGCTGGATGTCGCCGCACCGTCACCATGACCGGGAAGCTGCCGGAGCAGTCGCTACGCAATACCGCAATGAGCACTGCTGCTCGTAGCCGCATAACACGACTGCAGCGCTGCTGCTGGTTACTGCTGGCGAGGTCGGTCTGCTGCTCTTATTCCCCGTCATCCAGGAGGTTGTAGCGCCGTCACCGTCGCCTGGAAAACAGCCGTGACAGAGGTGATGCAAGAGCCGTTGTGAGCAACCATGCAAGTACATCTACAGCACTTGCCGCTCGCTTCCACCCCTCTGCTGTTCTCCACTGCCCTTGGTGACTTTTGGGAGGTTGCCTTGCTGTCACCGTGGACGGAAAGCCGCCGAAGCAAAGCTGCAAAGCAGCGCCGCCACGAGCACCGCCGCGAGCAACCGCACGAGGCGACTACATCGTTGCTGCCCGTTTCAGCTGCTCCCACTCAACTTCTACTCCTATTCGCATCGCTTGGAGGGTGCCGGCGTTCATGGAGAACACCGGCAGAGTCTGCTCTTGCAACAGATTTTCGACGCGGCGCCGACACGACCGCTAGGACGGAGTCCAAGCTCGCGCCGCCGTTTCTTTTTCCTCCCTCCCACTTCTCCCACTGTTGCTACACACCTCCTTTAATTACAAGAAAAAAATTGGGAGATTAGTGCCTCATGATGGTCCCGATACGAGTTACTGGTGTATGGTGGGGGGGGGGGGGAATACACCAGTTAGGATTTTTCAACTTTCGAAAAACTTAACACTTGAAATCAACTTCAACTGAGTGAGAGGACTCAGTTGGGATCTCACAGCTGAGTAAGCAACCTTAGCTGGAAGATTGGTGCTGTGTGGAATGTGGTGGAAAATAAACTCGTAAAATCAAACTCACGCTTTTATGCACGGTTGGTCAAAACCAAAACTGTTGTTGTGAAAGTATGCAGATTGTATGCGGTTAGATTGTCAGTTGAGATATGCAAAATAATGATTGAACACAAAACAACACGACACACAAGATTTACGTGGTTCGGAGAGAACTCCTACGTCCACGGGGAGATGTGAGTCCACACACCTCAGTCCAAGTTCTTCTGGACAGTTCCACTCAACTTACGCGGGCTGAGCAACCGTTACAGTTTAGTTTGCGGGCACTAAACAGCCTAAGTCAAGTTTGCGGGTACTTGACGACCTAACTACTCAATTACAGGAAGAGTAAGGTCCTAGCACACTTTTTAGGGTGTGAGAAATGGTAGGATTTCCAACTACAGCTCGATCAATAATGAGAGCTGGATCTAAGGCTTGAACGAATAAACACTCAACCTAAGATCAAAAACGGTTTCGAATTCTAAGAACCCTCAGCTACTAATGTTCTCTCAAATTGGAACTCTCAGCTGCTGATGCTCTTAGATGATGATGTTGCAGATTTGCTTTGATTACTCTTGAGAAAGCTCTTGAATTTTTCGTCGTCTATGTGTCTATCTGCATATCTATTCTTCTCGAATAAGAGGATGCCTCTATTTATAGGCGGAGAGAATCAACTAGCCGTTGGAGGAGCAGTTGATCTCTGATCGGTTGAAAGCGATGGCTTGTCTCTCATCGCTGCAGACTTTCCCGATATGGCATCTGTGCTCTTCTGCTTTCCATCTGAGATAGCCTTGTGTTGGGCCAGATGGGGTAATGACTGAACGGTCAAACCCTCATGTGACTTCCTTTTGAAATTCAAATCTTTGACAGTCAACTTCGGTTTGTCGGTTGAACGTCTTGACCTTCATCTGAGTGATCTTCAGCTGATGTTCCGATCTGTCGAGTTCTCAGCTGACTTTGAACTTCAAAAGAGTTGAACTCCTTGTTCAGATTCTATAACTGAGGTTCTGAAACTGAACCCTCAGTTGTCTTCCACTTCTTTACTCAGTTGGGTTTGAACCCTCAGATGATTTCCTTTTCATCTGATGTTCTCTTCCTCTCAACTGTTTCTCATAACGCTCAGTTGGTTTCCTTCAACTGATGTTCTGAAGACTTCCCCTTGTTTGCATCTGAACAAATGAACTCTCAGTTGTCTTTCTTCACAACTGATGTTCTGTCTGAGTGACGCCTTGTTGCCATCTTCAGCTGGAGACCTGTAAAGATAGAATCTTAACTTTGCTCAAACAGCGAGCCTAAATTCTAACATTAGGTTCTGGCAACATCTACTTGGTTGGGGTCAACCGGTTTTGGAATTCATCAAAACTTATACTAATAAATTTCCCAACAATTTCCCTCTTTTTGATGATGCCAAAACCACTTACAACTTGAAACCACTACTGATCTAAACCTCACTAACTTATCTAAAATCTCAGCTGAAATTCTAGACAGTCTATAAGATAAAACATCAAAGGGTTAGCACAGTTATAACATGAAATTGAAAGACTTTGTGATTCAGAGCTTGGACAATGAGGAATTGTTCATCAAGGTGAATCGTATTATATACTTTGAAGTTTTTGTTACAACTGAAGGTTACAAAGTTAGGCGCAAAACATAGAAAGATACAACAGTTGCTTCAAAAACTACAACATCCAAAAACATTATCAGCTCAAAAACTTTGACAGCTCAGAAATACTGTTGACCGTACTTGTTGAAGATACGGTTGAAAATCTCCTTCTTCGCTTCCGACTCAATCCCAGAGTTGACGCCGTGTTCCTTGCATACTTGCCTCGCCTCAGCCAAGATCGTATTTCTATTTGGCGTGCTTGTGCCTTTGATCATCGGAGGGCGGTATATGCACTTCTTTGGAACTGGAACAGTGTTGGGATCAAGCTGAGCATTCAGCATAGCTCGCTTGAACTGACTAAACATTCCAGGGTCTCCAAATCTGAGTTCCCACAGGGCTTCTTTGAAGGCTAGACTTGGGTCTTCAGTCGAGTAGACTTTCCTGTAATAGAAGTCATTGACGAACTCATGCTTGAACTGTTCCCAGTCATCGTTCCACTCCGCATTCATCCACTTGTCAACATGTGGGTATCGAGACGGGAGCGGAGCGTTCTTCTGCAGCTGATGCGTCGACTTTCTAGCCTCAGCCTTCATCTGGTGCTTGTTGATTCTTCGCACACTCCGGCTGGCTTTGTTTCTGTCGACGTTCTTCTCCACCTTGGCGAGCTCCTTCTCGAACTTGGCCACCTTCTTGGCCTGATCGGCAACGAACTTCTTGATCCAAGAGGGATTCAAGTACTTCTCCTTAGGCACCTCCATAGCTTTGGCAGCTTCGATACAGTCTTCAACGGATATCCCGTCAAGTTCTGCATCGAGCTCGGCTGAGAGCTCGGCTACGAGGTCGTGGGAGACTTCCAGTTCGGGCTGCGACCCTTCAGCTTCAGCTGGCACTCCTTCTCCTTGCTGGAGAACAGCTTTCCCTTGACCATCCCCAGCTGCCGGCTCCTTGTCTTCCCCCTTTTTGGCATCATCCAAAAGGGTGGCAACAGTGCCATCCACAGAGGTCAACTTGGCTTCAGCTTGTTGAATGCGGGAAAACAGCTCATCAACAGCGTCCTTCTCTTCCACCTTCTTCGCCAACTCCAAGTCTTGGCGCTCCTGCTCAGCTCGCTGCACAGCTGCAAAGGTCGCAGAGACCTCTTTGTGGAGGGAGACGAACTCAGCTCGGAAAGAGGCGAACTGAGCCATCCACTCCTGGTCCTGAGTCTGCTGGGACTTTGCGAGGTCAGATTCAGCAACGGTCTTGAACACGTTGAAATCCGAGCTGAGGCTCTGAACGGCCTTCCTTAGAGCCGAGACCTCCGAGCTGGAAGAAGTGGAGAGATCTTCGAGCTTGTGCTGCAGAGAAGAGGAGAGGTGATCTAGCTGATTCTTCAGGCTGGCATTTTCTGCCATCAGCTGCTGCATCCTGTCAGCTTCTTCCTCCTTGCCCAGCTGGATCTTGGACAGCATCTCCGTCCTCAGCTGGTTGACTCTCTCCGAGATTAGCTCGCAGATGACGTCGGTTGAGAGAGCTGGCTGATCGGAGGGTCCGGGCAGGAGCGGTGGTTATGGCTGGGCAGCAGACTCCAGGACAACCATGGCAGATCGGCTGGCGAGGTAGGCCTTGAGCTTGTCTTCTTCTCTCTTGGCCGCCTCATCAGCTGCGTCGACGTCGTCCATGCAGGAAGCATTTTTGGCGAGCATGTCATCAAGAAAGTGAACAGCTTCAGGGTTGTTGCACAGCTCCCTGGTGTCTGTTCCTTCTTGGATACTTTTGTCCAGACGTCGTCGGAGCACAGCCACCTTTTGGTTGTAAGCCACCTCCAGGCTCTGGTAGTCGAAGTACTCCCTCAGGTTGGACTCTTCGACCTTTAACTTGTCCCAGCCATGGATCCTGAGGGTCTCCTCCTTCACGTACCAGTAGCTGAATATGACACTGAATTGGTATAGAAGCTCCGTCCCGAGAACAGAGAAAATGGGCATCGATGTTGCCTCGGGGAACATACCAATCAACTTGCGGAAGCAGTAGCTGAGTCTTCCTTCATATTCAGCCAGGATCGCCTGATGGTTGGCTTCTTCATCGATCTGAGGGGGGTCGATATCGAAGGTTAAGGGTTCGATGGTTTCATCAACGTTGGCCGAAGAAGTGGTCACAACGTTGGCATCGAGCGAGAGGCTCGGAATATCTGACTGAGGACCAGTTGAGAGAACCGGATCCTCTTTGGATGGAGAGTTGGCTGGCTGGAGGATTTCTTCAGTCACAGGTGGGTTAACCTGGCTGGCATCAGCTCTAGACCGACTGTCGTGGGACTCCTCAAATGAAGAAGAGTCATCTGAGGAGGAGCTGGCATCCACCACTTGGATCTCCACGTCTCCACCTGCCTCCTTAGCCACGTCCTCCTAGCGAGGTTGAAGAATAAACCCAGCTGGGTCAACCGATTGACTGGATTCGGTTGACTCCTTCGCCTCAGCCGGCTTGACCACCACTGGACTTGTTGTGGATGGTTGAGCCGCTGGCTGGATGATTCTTATCCTTGGCCTCTTCTGCAGAGGTTCCTTCTCTTCCTCCTCTTCGTCTTCTTCCTCCTCAACTACCTCTTCCAGCTGGCGCTTCGCCGACTTAGTCCTCGAAGGACGACGAGCAGCTGCCTCCACAGCTGGCTTGGGGACACCCTTGGGGGTGTAGACAGCTTCTACAACATCCCTGGCCTTCTTGGCTGAGGGGAACAGTGACAGCTTGCTGACTGGAGTGTCCTCACTCCCTTCCCATGTCAGCGGCAGACCCTTTGTGGCTTGGAGGATGAGGGCTGATATCTTTGTCCCGAAGTTGAGAGTCCCCTTGACACTCAACAGAACATCCTCGGACTCAGCTGTCGTCTCGGATATCTTCTGCTTCTCCGACACCAGCTGGCTCTCTATATATCCTAACCAGTCGACCTGGTGCATCTTTTCCAGGGCCTTCTGCTGCTTGAGCTTAGGATGGCTGATGTCCCCGAAGGCTCCACCATATGCGAAGATGCATTTGGAGATTACATCGAAAAGAAGTCGGTGCTCCGGCTTCAGCTTTGTCCTTTGCATGCTCCCCTTCAATGGTTCGGGAACAAGAAGAATGGTTTGAAGGAAGGCATCAGCTTCCTTGTCAGAAAAGTTCCCCACCACGTCTGTGGCTTCACGGTTTCTGGGGATGAGCTTCTCCAGCTCCTTCGACACCTTTATCTCCACAACGGAGTCTTCTACTGTTCGGGAGGTTCTGTGGCGTTGCTTGCACGGGATGATCGTGACAAGCCCGTCATTTGCGACTCGTTGCAGATTCCGGTAGAAATGTACGATCTGCTTCCTGAGCAACAGGGCCGGAGAGAGGGTGGCCCAATCAAGCAGATGGTGGTCGGAGAGGATGGTGGCGATTGGAGCGAGCTCAGGCGATGAGAGAGCCGCTTTGGATAGAATTTGTTCGAAATGAATCTTCGACATCACCATGTCGAATGATTCCTGGAACGTTGCAGGCTCTGAGGAAACCATCTTTTTAGAAGCTTTTGACTTGGGCGCCATCTCGAGGAGATATATATGCAAAGAAAGAGTGAAAGACTTTACTGGAAATGGCGAAACAAGATTTGAGAAGATGATGAATAGTGAGTAAAGATATGCACGAAAAGAGAAGGTAAGGATCACTTCCTGATTTGCCGTATTATATAATCTTTGACTCGGATAAAATCAACGGCTGGGGTTAAATCGCGCAAATCTATTAACGGCTGTGATTTCGCGACTGTTGAGTAATTTTGACTGATATACCACGCGCGCGAGTGAGAAGGTGAATAGTTTGATAGCTATAAAGTTTCTAATTTTTATTTTTTAAAGTTATAAAAACAGAAAGCTCACTTTTGTTTTAATATTGATATAGATATAAATTCCATATACGGTGTATATATGTGATCGTGTGTTTTGCTAGTAAAAAAAGGACCGGCAGTTAGTTGCGTACATTTTAAATCCCAAACCTACTAAAATATAGATCTATTTATGTTGTGCTAGTAGGATTTTTTTTTTTCAGAAATTATTAGAATTTTAAGAATTGTTGTATGTTACATTTCGATACATATAGGTATATCAATTACTTATACCCGCTTATCTATTTATTAATTGAATTGGGACATTCTCGAATTTCATTTTTACTAAACTGCCTGGAATTTATATATTTTTAAATAAATGAATACTTTTTAAAATGTCGAAATTTAAAGAGTGGCTAATTTTAGATCAATCTTTTTCATTAACTTTGTTTTGGAAAAGGAAAAGCAGTGGAATTTGAACCTCACTACTTGCTAATTAAAGTTTGCAACGATTGGACATTCCCATAGTGACTAAATCACATATTTTTTTCTTTAACATATGAATCGAAAATGTTGTGAAAGTCTTTTTTTTTTTTTTATAAAATACTACAATACTACAATCAGTACCACATAGAAATAAAGTGAATAAATTCCCATAAACACATTTGGTAATTCTTTTTTCCTATGTTCCATGAGAAAACATTCATTTTTCTTTTTGGAACAACTTTTTCGCTCACAATAGGGTAGGACGGTTTTTTCAAGTAGAGTATAATCTTTTAAACATGTGCCCAAGTACTGTGAACGTTTTTACGGGATGGAAAGAGTACTACTCCTTTCCCGTCACGAAGAATATGCATATTTTGGGATGATATGTATATTAAGAAAATTTTCGAAATTAAAACATGAGTCGAGAAAGAGTAGATGTTGAGTAGAGAAAAGGTGAAAAAAAAAAAAGTAGAATTAAAGAAAAAAAAATGATAGAAAATGTGGTAGATAGTGTAAATATATAAAAATTATAAGGATAATAAATGAGAACGTTATTTTCTAAAATGAACTATGCATATTATTGGAGGACAGACGAAAAAGGAAAATTATGCATATTCTTCGTAAATGGGGAATATATTTTATAGTTTCAAAATTCAATCTTAAAATAGGAGAGAAAATGACTTACCAATGGATAGTTGTGCTCAATTAAAGGCAAATATTTGGGTGAGATTGGGTCGGACCCCGAATCAACACGTTTAACCAGTTGATTTTTCAATTTTATTTTTGTTTTTGATTTTCTTTTTACGGTCAAATGATATGCACCACCATGTGTAGTGAGATGTATTACGTTGTGCAATGAGATGCATCATTTTTTTAATCTTATTAATATTATCTTTCACCTTTTTTTAGATGCACCTCCATGCATTTTGAGATACACCGTATAATGTATAAAATGTACCACTATATACTTAGATGCATCACAACATGGTAAATGCATCACACTATTTTTATTTTTATCGTCTCATCTTGGAGAATGTGTTTGGATTTTAATTCTTGCAATGTAATAATATTAAATTAGCGTATGGAATCAATCTAATTTAAGAAACTGTGGAGATTTATCGAGATCCGGATCAGTGGGGATATTTTGGGGGTAATTAATAAAAATGAATACATATTTTATCTGAATTATCCTTATTAAGAGTTTGGTATCTATCTATAAATTATTAAAATCAATGTTGATTCAAGTTCTTTTCTTAATTTTAGGTCTTACATGGCGCAATCACAATTCGATATTTCTATTTATCTTTAAATCTAATTTTAATTATTTTTTATTCATAATTATATATTTAATTACTTTGAGTCGTGTGAGCCTTAATAATTTCTTTCTATATACATGAGGGAGGAATGAAAAGGAAATATTATATTCTTTCTTTATTTAATTTTTTCCATAAAATCGAATGTATGCGTGCGTAATCGTATGTAGTGGTGATTAGATAAGCAATTGAGAAAATTTATATTCCTTATTCCAGTATATCTACTTTGAATTTTTCATCCCACATCCTTTTTTAATAAGACTCGATGCTTGAAGGACTAATATAAATATCCAAATCAAAGTTTATTTTTCATCCTGCAATTGTTTTGCACTACCAATTATATTAGGCCGATTAATAAATTGGCTAAACAAATAATTTTCTTTTGTTAAAAAAAAAACTAATTTGATCAATTAATCAATTCACCAAATAAATAATTTGATCTTTGTTACAAATTAATTTGATCAATTATTAAGTTGTTAATATTGATTTGCTTAATTTGTCAAATTATTGATTTGGCGAAAATCAAAGAAAATAAAAAATTGTATTTTCTAATTTTCTTTTTTCATATTTAAGCAAATAAATAGACTTTTTTCTTAATTTGTTGTCCTGCATGGTTCTTTCTCCATCCACTATTTATATTTATCTTTAATCTCTATTTTGAGATTTTTATTCTTATATTCTATTATTTATTTAATATTCGCAAAAGTTCCATAACTATATGGAATGAGAATATGTTCAGAATGAAAAGTTTTTTCAACACGTAAATAATTTTTAATGAAATAAGACAAGTCTCTTTATTTTGATCAATTAATATCTATTTTGTCAAATAAATTTATTTTTATTGAAAAATTTAATTTTAGCAATTATTGATTTATCACTATTAATTATTAATTCAATAAATTATTAAATTGACTAAATATAAGAAAATATATAATTGTTTTTTCTTAAATATTTGAGCAAATAATAGAGATTATTTGTCAAATTGTTGTAAAATGTATATTTCTAAAATTTAAACTCCGTCAATAACTTGACTGCACCAACGAGATGATCTCTCACAACTATAATATCAAATGAATAGGAATGGAGTGATTTGGGGGTGGTGCCACATATAATATTTTGTAAGGTAGAATCGTTTTCTTTTTAATAATATAATATTCTATAATTTTCTAATTATTTTTTAATGAAATAAGACAAATCTTAATTTATTTTGATCAATTAATATCTATTTTTTCAAATAAATTTATGTTTATTGAAAAATTTAATTTGACCAAGTATTAACTTAATTTTCAGTATCAATTTGTTAATCTGATAAATTATTAAATTGTCCTAAATATAAGAAAATATATCATAGTGTTTTTTTTTAAATATTTGAGTAAATAATAGAGAATATTTGTCAAATTGTTTTAAAATGTGTATTTCAAAAAATTTAAACTCCATCAATAATTTGGCTCCACTAACGAAATGATCCTTCACAACCACAATATAAAATGAATATGAATGAAGTGATTTGAGGGGTGGTGCCACATAGAATTTTTTGGAAGGTATGCACACATATACTAACTTATTAGTCAATCAATATCTACAAAAAAAAACATAGAGAAAAATAAGTAACAAAAGAAACTAAAAATTTCCAAAAATTTCCATTTATAAATTAAACTACAACATAACATAAATTTCCATCGAGAACTTATATAAATTATCTTTGCTAAATGGAGAACTTATAAAATCATCAAATATATATTTTCTTAGCCAACATAATTTTTAATTTTAATTTGATAGAATAAATATGCTTATCAAATAAATAGTCAATTAGTCATGTAGTAAAATTTATTTTTAATCGATATTGAGATACGTTAAAATATATATAACGACCTTCTTGATCTATTTAGTATAAAGGTAATCGATTTTGTATAAAAGGAATTGAATTGTTGCATATTTTACAACATAGTGTGATTCCCCGTCGATTTTCGACGGGTTATACGCTAGTCATTACTTAAAACAAAGTTGGTATCATCTTAAACTTTCAAATTTGAGCCACTAAGCATTTAAGAAAATCATCAAACATTTTGTACTCTAACTTTTTTATAATGTATTAATATATTATGATTTCCTATATGTATATCGTATTTGAGATTAAGAGTTGAATAAAGAAATGAACAAGAAGTTTGGAGACAAAAAGAAGAAGACATGTTTCAAGAAATTTAAACAATTAAAAGATCAATTAAATTGAATATATTATGAAAACTGAATTAAGGCTTGGAAATGATATTGTATAAGTCAATCCCTAATATAGCGAAAAATGTGAGATTAATAATTAGGTGCCCAATTTTCCTAAATATCACCGTGTATAATAAAATTAGTATTTTTAATTCGAATCAAATTGATCAACACAAAACACACATCTTTACATAAAAATCCAGTAAAACAAAAAACAACTCGCATAATAGGACGCGTCAATTGAACTTAGTTCGATTTTTATAATCAATATTTTATTATTCGAGTTTCTTCTCTAAATACAACTACATGAATTGGGTTAGTGGCTTGTAAATTACCAAACTTTTTTCAAATTCATGAATTGCAACCAATAGTTCAATTTTGTCCAATTAAATATTATATTTTCAATTTGTTTCAATGTACAATCGAAATAGGGTTCCGGCGACTTCAAATTGGGGATTTTTCCACCGTGGCAAAAAATGACCAGGTTGCCACTTACATGGCATCCCTCTGGCTAAATAAAGTAAACGGCGTTGTTTTTATGTAGCAAAAACGTCGTCGTTTCACTAATTGAACAAAAACGCCGTCGTTTCATTATAGCAGGAGAACTAATCCTATTATTGTATACTTAGCGCGATTCTTCACACATGGAATCTAGAAAAAACCCTACATCCAATCCAGAAAATCCTAGTATTCTTAATTCTTGTTCTTCTTCATTGATTCTTGTCGATTTTTTTGTTGCGAATCTTCGATTCTTGTCGGGGATGGGATTACAAGTTTTGGTGTTGTCTATATCTACTCGTTGGCGATAGTGCTTCGGTGGTCCAGAGGTGTCACTTTATGTTGGTGTAATGGGGAAAATGTAGGTCCATCTCTTTTATTCATTCTTCTTTTCATTGTATAGTCAATATCGATACAGTTAGGGTTAAGGTTTGTATTGAAGCTTTGTTTTTTATTTATTCTGCTTGAATTTGAATTTTTTAATTTATTTTCTGCAGTAAATATTTTTCCCTAAATATTTATTATGATGGTGAGTTTCGATTGAAAGAGTTTAAAAGACAGTATATAGGTGGTGATTTTGTGGTAAAAATAAGGGCAAATCGTGATAGGTTTGGTTATTTTGACCTTGTTGACTATATTAAGGAGTTAGGGTTTCTGATATGGGACAAGTTTTGGTTTAAGTTACCTAGAAATCACGCATATGAAGAGATGTATGATGATAAAGGGGTAATGAACTTGTTGTCTTATGTAGAAGATGGTAAGACTCTTGTGGATGTAGCTGAAAAGAACTGGCTAATGAGAGACATGGTCATGGTGAGGGTCAGGGTCAAGGTGAGGGTCAGGGTCAGGGTACATGTGAAAACTCGGATGACAATTATGATATTATACTTCACAGTGATCATAATGATAATGTATGGACAAGAGATTGGGGCTGAGATGATGATTCTGACCAAGATAATGTTGCTAATGAGGGTGGGGCTGAGAGGATTAATAGTGAGAGCATACATGCTTAGTGAGAGTGAGTTATCTAATGTTAGTCTAGTTGATCTTGATTACATTTCTGATGAGGAAAATGTCAGACTTAGAAGAAAACTGAAAGATGTGGTCAATTGTTATTAATGAACCTGATGGGTTTGAGAATGAGTTTGATGAAGAAAATGTGTATTGACTATGAAGATAATGAGAGAGTGGAATACTGAAGAAATTGATGAAGAGTGTTATGTTAGAATGAGAGCAAAGAAGGTAGTATATGATCCCAAATGTGATCATAAAAGTTTAGAGCTTGTGCTTGGGATGTATTTTGCTAATGTTTTTCAGTGTAAATAAGCTTTAATTAGCTACTCTATTGAAAATCAAAGATTTATTAGGTTTAAAGTTGTCTAAAAAAATAAGTGTTTAGCTAAGTGCAGTCCTCCATGTCCTAGGGAGATTTATGCTAGTTTTGTGAATTCAAATGGAACATTCATGCTCAAATCATATGGTGGTGACCATGATTGTATGATGACCATGAACAACAAGCTTCTAAGCTTCAAGTGGCTAGCTAAAAGATATTTGAACAGGTTCATTTAATGTTGAAATACAAGAATGGGTTGTAGATATTTGCCAAAGATTTGGGACTAGGAATCCTAAGAACAGGCTCTACAAAACAAGAAGAATAGCCCAGCTCATGGTGAGAGTTTCAGTGGATGCTCATTATGCCATGATGAGAAGATATATAGTTAAGCTTAGGTTGGTTGATCATGAGGGCAGGTTTGAACTTATACTGCGAGATGAAAATGTTTTCCAATCACTCTACATAGGCTTGAGTTCATTAAAGAAAGACTTCTTGTGTAGCTGCAGGCTTGTAGTTAGCATAGATGGTTGCTTTTTAAAAACTTATGTGGGTGAATTTTTATTGTGTGCAACCGGAAAAGATGGAAACAATAACATGTTTCCAATTGCATGGGCTGTTGTGGAGGGTGAGGGTAGACTTTCATCAGTGATCAGCACAAGGTATAAGTTTGTGTAAATTCTGAATTTCTTATTTTTTTTGCTTCTACTAACTTGAAGTTATCATCGCAGGGACTGATAAATGTTGTTGCAGAATTGACACCACAAGCAGAGCATAGGAATTGTTGAAGACATATTTACATGAATTGGAAGAAGAAACACAAGGGTGAAACTTTGCAGAGGAAATTCTTTGCTACTACATATGCTACATACGAGCAACAACTCAAAGAATGCGTTCAAGAGTTGAGGCTGAAAATGAGAAAGCTTTTGATGATTTCATGGCAAAGGATACTACCAAATTCTTTAAGGCTTTTATCCCTGCTACTCCATTAAGTGATAGTGTTGATAATAATATCAGTGAAACATTCAATGGTTGGATATTGAAGACAAGAGGTAAACATTGTATTCATATGTTAGAAGAGATTAGGAGTTCTCTTATGGTGAGACAGTTTGAGAAATACAATGAACTTAGGAGGGTTAGAGGAGCACAAAAGGTTGAGTGTACATTGCAAAGCTATTCCTGACATGTATGAAACATTTGAGGTTTACTGTGATGGGAAGAAGTTTATTTGTCTTGTGAAAACTAGAAACAATGACATCAATTCATGTAGCTGTAGGGCATGAGACTTAACTGGAATTTCATGTAAGCATGCAATTTCTTGCATGAGATATATGGAGAGAGACCCCATTGACTATGTTTCTGATTATTATACAGTTGAGAGATATTTATCTGCTTATGAGTTTGAAATCCCATCAACTCTTGGAGAGAAAAGTTGGCCTGAAGTTGCAGGTGATATTGTAAGGCCGCTTCATAAAGTGAAAATGTCAGATAGACCAAGGAAGAAGAGAATTAGAGCTCCAGATGAGAGAGATGGGAGAATGACAAAACATGGGATTACAATCAAGCGTGACAAGTGCAAGCAGGAATGTCACAACAAAACATCTTATAAGAATCCAGCTGTTATCTTGGAACTCGTTGAAAAGGTATTTGATGTTAACTAAAATAAATTTTATTTCCTTATTCAGTGTTGATGATTGTTTGCTTATATGTTATTAAATAGATAAAGAGAGGAGACTTGCCAAACCAGCAGCTCAAGTGCAGAAAAAAGACAAGCAACCAACAACCAAGAACTCAGATTTCTTTAGAGATAGAGCAATTGCCATGAAGGGAGGTAGTGTGTACATCAATGAGAACACTGAAAATAGTTTTTTTCAGAGTAAGGATCAATCTTCTTTTGGAAATTCTTAACATTTGATAGACTTTGGAATAACTTTTGCATATTCTTTATTTTTATTTTGGTAGTCTTCTTTGAACAACAAGGTCTGTATGAATTTGACCAAGGGAAACAAATACAAAAGGCCAAGACAGGTTGGAGAAGGAACATCTTCAAGCAGGCAAAGTGGATTGACTGATATCCCTATAACACAGGAGAGTGGGACTGGATGAGTGTAGAAACCCGAAAATTCGAGCCTAAAAATTTCGTTTTAATATATAAAAATTTAATTAGAATTAAATGGATAATAGAACGGTCACTTATTCCTGACAAATTTTATACGTCTAAATCATAAAAATAATTTTAGATGTCATATGCATTGCATAGCACGAGCATTCATATTGTATTATTCGAGTGAAATATGTCGATATTATTATTGCCTATGCAATAATGTGATTAATTAGAAATAATTAATAAAAAGATAAATTATATATATATATAATATAATTATGAAGCGTTTGTTTATTTGATTTTGTAAAAGAGTTAATTTATAGAATAATATGGATATTGGTCTCATTAAGATCGAAATAATTAGTTCTACGTATATGCTCGATCGAAACTTTGATCGGATGAATGAATGTCGTATTATGAAACGAAAATTGAAATACTATATAAAAGGAAAATATGTAATATAATAATATATATTAATATATATGTAAGTGTGTGTTCGGCGTGTGTGTACGCGTGAGTATATGTGTGCGTGTGTTAGGAGTATAATTAGGATAGGTTTAATCTATTAACAATAAAAATAAATAAGTTAATTAACTAAATAGGGATTGGAGAAAGAGAGAAAAGATTTGAAGCAGATTATATCTAAGAATAATTATTACGCTTTTTCTTCTCCCAAAATCACTTTCCATAAACCCCAATCATAATGAATTAGAGGTAATAATTCCTAGTTGCCTACAGATTCTCCCTCCCCCTCATTCACGTTAAGTCTGCAGATGAAATCAATTCTTCACCATCTACAAATCATCTCTCCTCAAACCCTAACCCCTTATTCATCTACCACCACCCATAACCACCACCGCCGGCCACCACCGGAGAAGAGGAGGTGACCGGAATCTCGTGAGGAAGAGGGCCAAGAGTTGAGAAGTAGGTTGGGAGAGGAGGAAACGTGAGAGAGAAGGAGAAGAAGGAAGCTAGGTATAAATCTTCATCTAGTTCTTTTACTTTTCTTTCTTTTATGAACATGTTAGGTTAGTAATGAACAAGTTATAAGGGCTGTAAATCTAGTTAAAATGATGCTAATCACGTTTATATGGGATATGAGGGTGTTCTATGTGTTAGAATCTAGGTTATGAATGTGTATGTATGAAGAAGATGTTTGGCAGTTCGTATGGCTGCACATATGTGTTAATAAACGACCCATAACTCTCAATCTACTTCATGAAAATGTGTGAAATCACTTTCAAATGAAAGCCTGGTATGTTGACTACTATTTATGTAAAAATGAGCCCTTGATTTCAAGTATAAAGGTGTCAAAGCATTTGAGTTTGTAACTTGCTCGAATCTGTCAAAAAACTGACTAAGTGTGAAAGACTTGTTAATATCTTGAAAACGACTAATATATTGACAACATGGCTTGTTGTATTGTATTCTAGGCTTCTTGTAGATTTTAGAATGATAAGACTCATTATTATAGGATGAAAACTCTATTTTATATGGATTTTACAATAAATCACTATGTGTTGTCAAGTTCTTAAAGTATGATAATGAGTATGAAAGGTGTGATGTTTGTGCATAAGGTTTGAAATCCTTCTTGGTGTGTTGCATGTGTGTAAATTATAGGCTATGTTTAGTTATGATCTTGATAAGAATTTTATGAGTTTTTGAATGTGCTAAAAGTACTCATAATAATTTAAAGATAGAGATGTTAGGAGTATGCTGAAAAACTTCATTAGTTAATCTGCCACCTTGTAAGAACCGATTTATTTAGGATATTTGAAGCTATGAAATCAGTGTCTTGCTAATGGATTATGAATCTAGAAGTCCTCTAGTATTTATGATTTTAATATCATAATTTTCTTATGAAGATAAGAACCCTCAAAAGATTTTATAAGAAAATTCAGTGACAAATTTCAGCTTTCGTATAGATGTTGTGAAATCGGTTGTGAAATTTTTAATATAAAGAATTTGGATGAATGGCTTTTTGTATATGAAAATAGACTTATTGAGGTTTCTGGAATGATAAGAAAATCATAATTTGATTAAGAAATCAAGCCTAGGTGAATTAATCTTATAGGCCCTTGTGCAGTCCAAATTTAAGAACTCCAGATTTTGTCATAAAGTATGGATTAAGTTGGGAAGCTTATGTGTGTGATAGTTCGATGTTAGTATTTTTAAAATGAAGTTTAAGATGTTAATTTTGTTCAGTTAAAATTTCACGTAGTCCATAAGAAGTGTCTAACTATTTTAATAAAATCGTGTATGGGTACACTGCTGTTATAACAGAAATTTCGAATTTGGGCTTTAGTATGGACACTTAATTAATTTCAGTTGGGCTTGGAATAAAAAGGATTTGGACTTGTAATTTAAATCCGAGTGGGCCTAATATTTGATAGGTTGGGCTCATTCATTTATTTATTATACTTGTTTGATAATAAAATGTTTGGGCTTATGTGATTGAACTTAATCTTGTATTGGATTAATTAATCATAATAGTCCAATATGACTTATTTATGTGTGATATGGACCTTTAGTCCATATCTATTTGAGATTTAATGTTAAATCCAATTTATATTATATGGTTGATAATAGTATTATTATATTATTAATGTTTATTATTATTTTATGATTAATTATTCATTATTTATTATTAATAATTAATTAAATAATTAATTATTTAATAATTTATTAATTAAAACTTAATTTGTTAATTAAAATTCTTTCATAATTAATTAATTATTAATTAATTAATGACTTAATTAATTAATTAATTATTAATTAATCATATGTCTTTAATAATTAATTATTAAGTAATTAATTATATGCCTTTAATAATTATTTATTTATTAATCAATTATATCCTTTTTAATTAATTAATTCTTATTAATTAATTATATGTCTTTAATAATTAATTAATTCTTTATTAATTAATTATATGTCCTTAAGTAATTAATTGATTCTTAGTTAATCAATTAAAATGATCTAAGTCAATTAAATAATTGTTATATATTCAATAGTCAAGTATGGATGTATTACATGTCTTAAAGTATGATCTTATGACATGAGATATGTGTACTTAGAGCGCATGCATATGGTAGGATACGATGTAAAACATATAGTATGCATAAGACATCTAGGTGACTCATATGACATAACATGCATGGCATACATGTTATAACTCGGTAATAAGTTTGACCTAGGATGCTAAGACCTTAGACAACTTTATGCTCGTGAACCTAAGTGTCTAAGACAACTCTTGTAGGATCGAGCAACTCTTCAATTCCAAGGACTAGTCAAGAAAACCTGAACCAAGGTGGGTTTCTATTTTCAAACTGTGGGATTACAAACTCCCACTGAGGTAACTTTAGGGTTATTAAACCCAATGCTTTCAAAGTGTGATATGCATGCTAAATGTTTTATGCTCAATTGCTTGTGGTTTACCTATGTTGAAGTTTTATAATACGATCGGCCTTGTGCTCCGTACAAGCCAAGGTAGTGTACACATGAAGTTATGACGGTTCGGTTGGAGGGAGTGGCTCCCCTCTAATTGAACCGGGTGGTAACCCAAGAATGTGAGATGTTCTATGGTTCGAACCGTTAACTGTTTTAAAAACTTATGTGAAGGATATTTTTACCAAAGTAACCCCTTTCCATAAGAATGAAGCATGCTATATCTTTTGAAAAATTGTTATCAAAATGGGGCACGGAATCCACTGAGTGCTTTTGTACTCAGCCCCCTGCATTGTTTTCCCTAATGTAGGTTGATCAATGTGGAGGCGAAGGAAGGGGATGTCGATGTCGCTACTGTCCGTTGTTCATTTTCAAGTACTTGTCGTGTCAGTCCTTACGACCATTGTTGTGTCTTCAATAAGGCTTATGCCACCAAACTCATGTTACCTCTTATGTTCTAATCATCTACTTGTAGATGGTTATCTTTTGAAATGCTTCCGCAGTGCGGGGCCGGTGTCCTCATACATCGACCCCAGTTATGTTATGCTAGGGCATCGATTTGGAACAATTACCTACCTTTCCTTTATTATCTCAAACACTTGTCATTTCGACTTTTCAATAAATAACTATTTGTTATCATTTATAAAATAATGATTATATGGTTTCACCCTACCCCCTGCGTGGCGGCTCGGACGGATCCGCATAAACCGGGTCGCGGGTCGCCACAATGAGGGCCTGGGGAGAGTTAGAAAGATATCCTTTTTTGATATTTTGTGATGATAAGTACATGTGCATGAGCAACAAGCAAAATAGTTAAACTGAATGTGTATTTTGATGATGGTTTTAGACTTTCATCTATTTATGCTATTATGGTATTCATACTTCCATTTATTTGTGTACTTAGATGTTCTAAATTATATTAAATTCGTTTGCAAACTTTTACAGTTGTGTGCAGGCAGTTTTGATGTCAATCCATTACATAAGTAGATGAGAAAACAAACTACTTAACACCAACTACTACTTCATTACTTACAAACTATTACTTCAAATTTGAGTTACAAATACAGACAGTTAGTACACAACATACACCAACTAACACTTACTACAAGAAACTACAAATAACACAACAAACCACAGTGATGAATAATATCACTTCAATTACTTCGTACTAAATAGACATGAAATGATGATCACCAACAAGCAAAGTAAAATCTTGAAAACCCTAATCTTCATTTTGTGAGCATCCCCAGTAGCTTCTAGGTTGTGAATTTTGGATTGTAAATCTGCAATGGTGCAATCCAGATCTTCAAGGTTGCGTTGCATCTCTACAATCCTGTTATTGGCTTCATTACACTCATTCCTTAGTGGTTGCACCTGCTTCGAATTAAATTCCTCTCTCAGCAAGGCATGACGGAGTTGCTCTTGTGCGAGTTACGCTCATTTGTTATCTTGTTGATGTAACCTCTATAATTATCTGTGAGTGCATCATCAATCCAATCCCAAAAATCGCAGCCACTAATTTTTTGTATTAATTCAAAAATTATAGCAGTGTTAATTCATAAGAACGGTATTCTTTGAAAAAAAAATTGATTACAAACTCACCCCTCTAAGGCGGCAACAGTAGAATTTTCTACCAGTATTATTGGTTGTGCGCGACGTCCGTAGCAGAGTCATCCCATGCGTGCAAAATGGAGGCGCCCGACGCACGAGATAGCGCGACACATTCACCATACGAGGGAAAAATTCATCAGACGTCGCCGGAGATCCACTTGAGCTTCCCATTTGCATGTGTTAGCTTCGTCGCCAGATTTACACCAGGTGGTTCTTCGCCTTCAATGTCTAGGGTTTAGGGTTCGTCTGCTTCGTTGCCGTTTTCAAATTCTGGAGTTGTTGATTTGGGGAAAATGAAGGGGTTAAATAGGATGTAATTGATTCAAGATATAAACGACGTCGTTTTGGTTAAGAAGGGAGGTCGTTTTAATTAGCCAAAACAACGTCGTTTTGGTTAATGGTCCGACATGTCCACGCTGGATTTTTCGGCCTCCATGTCATCATCGACGTCATTGGAACCCTATTTCGATTGCACATTGAAACAAATTAAAAATATGGTATTTAATTGGACAAAATTGATCTATCGGTTATAATTCGGGAATTTGGAAAAAAAATTGGTAAATTACAGGCTAATAACCCTTATAAATTTTATTGAAATTGATTTGGTTTGGGAGTGTTTTTGTAAAAAATAATATTTACTTTCTTTGCGTCCTACATTGTTAAATCCACCAGACATATATTTCAAAGTTTTCCACTCTTAATTTATAAAATTATTTTTTCTTATAGCTAAATCTCAATCAATTGAAATATCAAGAGGTTAGCTAGCAAGTAGCATTAGGGATGGCAATGGATCGGGGTTTTGCGGGTACTCGCACCTTCAAAATTTTGATGGGACGGGTTTGAGAAATATTAAATGGTTTTCGGACGGGTTTGGGTAGAAACATGTAAACCCGCGATGAGTTTGGGTCAAGTTTGGGCCATTACCTTCGGGTACCCACTATCCAAACTCATTTATATATATAAGATAAAAAAAAATTATATGTATAACTTATAGTAGATTTATAAATATTAATTTTTTAATAGTTTATTCAAATATTGCATGAGATATTGACTTTTTAATCATTTTTGTTGTTTTAGGATCTCATTCAACTGGAAATTTTAGTACTTTACATATGATGGAAGAATATGTTGATTGACGTCGCTCGGGCAGTCGTGCACCCTCCCTCGAGTACTCCTCTGCGCCTTGCCATTACCTCACCAAGGAAACCGCTACGAAGAATACTTCATCCTTTGACCAAGTCTTTAAGGAGAAAGTTAGAGAGCTAGTTCGCGAGGCGACAATCGGCGTAGCTGTTGCCACAAACGAGAAGAGTGACCCAGAGGAGCCTAGTGAGGATGAGGACGAGAGCTGCCACTACTAGTTGCCTGGATTAATGACATTTTGACTATATTTTTCTCTTATGAGACATGTTTTATGATGACTATGATGCCTGTTTTGGCAAAGTTGCTGATTTGATGACATTTATGTTCTTCTTTGTGACTTTGACTATGTTTTTATGAACATTTTGATTATGACTATGATTATGAACATGATGCTCTAGTGCACCTTATGATATATGTATGATGATGATGTATGATAATGATTATGATGATGTATGTCTAAGGCCTTACGAGCAAGAAAGTACAATGATGATGTTATAAAGTGTGTCTTGACCCACAAGGAAGTCACTTAAGTAAAGTAAGAATAGTCTTAGAAATAGGTCGATGAGTAAAGTGTGGACTTCTTACTGGCCTCACGCCACAAAAAATAAAAATAAAAATTTTACCTTTTAGATTTACACTATTCACCTAGCGCACCTTCGTAGATTTTGTTACTAAGTAATACTTTGTTTTGAAATTTATTTTAGAATTTTTTATTTATACTTATGTTTTAAAATTTTGTTAGTACGTAGTACTTTGCTTTGAGATTAATTTTGGTGAAATTTTCTATTGATATTTATGTTTTAATTCTATTTATAATATTGTGTGATTTGATATTCACTTTTTAATATTCGTAATTTTAGCGGGTATTAAACAGGTATTACCCAACGGATTTGGGTCGGGTACGGATTTTAAAACTATTTTTAATCGGATTTGGGTGTAAAAAAAATTCGTGGTTTAGGTTTGACAAATGCTTAATGAGTGGGTACCCGACCCACATCCTTAAGTAGCATGCATGCAGCTAATTTAAAAGAAATTTGAATAAGCATAATCACACCATCTGTTTGATAAAATACTTTTGCAACTCCAAATCTGTAACGACAAGTCCGACGTCTTTCTAACCGTATAATAGGTACTTCAGTTTGATTTGGTTCGTGTCGGATCGCGTCGGGTTGGGCTGGATCGCATTGTTTACCAACTCGAATTCTCGGTAGTACAAAAGCAAAATTGTGCTCAAATGTAAGACGATGCCTTTCATTGTTGTAACCTGAAAGGATAAAATTGATATTTGTTGTTATTAATAAATTCGATATTTCTAAAGTGTTGGTTTAAAGAAATTTGAATGTTTGTAAATCAATGAGTTATTCACATTTTGCTAAACAAATCATAGCCCATAATGGTAGGTTTTTATGTTGATGAATCATTATTAATACAGTTGGCGGCTATGTGATAGAGACGACAATATTCTTAGTTTAGTACGATGCAATACACCTAATTATAGGTTGTTGCTTTCAATTTTAGCCTCACAACTTAGGTGGTGATTGATAAGATAGAATGAAGGGTGGAATGGAATGATCATTTCTACTTTTATTTTATTCATTTGCTCGGTATATTTTACGATCAGAAATCGTCGTTTCATCCGGAATGATCGTTCCATTCGTCAAGGGATTATCCATTTCTTACTCAAGCCATGGTATTACATTCCTAATATACCTATTTTTATATTTTGACTAATTTATCATCATATATTTTATAATTTGTCAATTTTATCCAAAAAAAAAAATTCAAAAAATTATTCCATCAATTCTAACTTATATACACACACTACACACAAACATAGACACAATTTACACACATATAGATATGCACACATTGGACGCACACACACCACACACACAACACACTGCACACACACACATATATATATACACACACTGCACACACACACAAAGATATATATATATATATATATATATATATATATACACACACTGTACACAAACATAGACACCATTTACACACATATAGATATGCACACACTGGACGAACACACACACCACACACACAACACACTGCACACACACACAAAGATATATATATATATATATATATATATATACACTGCACACACATATAGATAATGCATAAAAAAATCTCGATTTCATTTCTTTTATTATTTCTTGTGCATACCAAGCATATGAAGCAACTTACTCATTTCATTCCATTCCGTGCTCCATTCTATTCAGTGCACAAGATTACTCAGTTAAACTTTAAGAAATACTCCTATATTTTTAGCCACTGTTGTTATTAAAAGTCGTATGTACCATTAGTTTCTGGAGATAGTTGCCATGCATGTTATGGGGTAAGAAATTATTCAACCTTTTTTTCTGGCGATGAGTAATCTGTATGTATATCGTGTGTTTTGATATTTTGATATAACATTATAGTATAACACTTGCCAACTAAAATTTATATTTTTTACTCTTTGAAGATAAATGAAATAGAAACTAGTTCAATTGGGGATGACCAAAAGTTAAAAGCGGGCGTCTAAAATTGAAAGATCTCAAGTTCGAATTTCATGAACGCACCAAAAGTAACGGTTACGAGACCTCATGACATTAAAAAAAAAAAGGAAATAGAAACTGAGAAAAATGGGGAGGTTGTAGACATGTAAGGAAAGAAGAACCAAACCAATAAAAAGCCCAAACCCCAACTAATGGACTTCAAAGTTTATATAAAAAATGCCATTAAAAAAATTAACTAACTATTACCGTAAATAACATGATACATATATGAATTTGTTAAGACTTACGAACGACTATTAAAAATTACAATTACAATGTTATACTAACTTGACAAAAACTTGGGTGCAACATTTACATCGTGCAACACCCGTCCGACCCGACCCGTTTGACATGGGTTTGACCCGGGTTAACCCCTCTTTGATAATTTTTTTTTCTAGTTTTTTTTTATTGTTTACCGCTTCTTCTATAGTCAAGATTCGAGCGAAGGGAGTCGAAGGTCTCGGAGCGAGCCGAAAAAGTTCAAATTGTTGCCAACCGATTATCCTTACTTTAGTAATCGGAACGAAGACGGAGCCGAAGGCTCCGCCAGGGAGAAAATTCTGAAAAAGGGGGGAGGGGTGTGAGACCCACGCGCGGGTCGGGGCTGGAGCATGGCGGGTCGGGTTCTGTGCAGCTTTAATGCATAAGTTTGCGCCCAAGTCCTTCTCTACTAACTTTTATAATTACATCACAACTTATTTCTTTGGTTAGTGTTATTCTAGCTAGCGATATGTATTCGACAAATTTCATCAGACAAAGCGAAGATTAGAGACGAGTGTTAGATTGTTGTGATTAAAAAATAATGATATTATAAAATATCTACGTGGAAGATAAAGTATTTTCTCCCCTTGAAAACATTCTAATTTCTTTTTTTATTTTGTGAGAACATTCTAAACTCTTAATAGTGAATAAAATCGTAAATATATATAGGGGGGCAAAAAGGGATATTGGAGATAATATTACATTCTGAACATATAAAATGCCAAAATGTCTCGATCTCCATTCTTAATATTTGTCAGTAATTTCCTTTTTCCCCTCTAAATATTTTGTGGCCATCCATTAAAGATAAAAAATGGGAAAAACGAACAAAATAAAACCCAATCCGAATATTTTCATTATCACCAATACAGAACGAGACAAATTTTTGGTAATACATGATTATATTTTTCAAGTTGGTTCTGTAAAACATATGGGAAGTTATTACATGTAGATTAAAAACAAAAACTATGTGCACTAAATTATTTTTGTTTTATATTTCACTATAAATTGTACAATTACCTATTTGTTTGGACCTATTAAGTGTTTCTTTTTGTAAGCGAAAAATATGATTGATAACTTTTTAAAAACCTTTTAAAGAATGATCTCCCTCGTTCGAATTGGAGGTCGAAAAAATGTTTCACCCTTACATTATCAGCTTTCAAATGATAACAATTTCAAATGATATCAGCCTAGCATTTTATCATAATAAAATTTTCGATCGTAAGTTCATACGCTCAAAATAACTCTCAGTCTAGAATTTGAAAAAGTATAATAATTCAAAAATATGTTTCGTATTCAACATATAGCTTTCATATCTCAAAATTGCGGATGCAGAAATATCATCACTTGTATACAAAAACAATAGTAGTATTTTTTCTCTAAACGCAACTAAAATGTCAATTTCCAAACTATATATTTCCCAAGTTTTCCAACCAAAAATCCGCCTATCTTCAATTTAAGTACTATATTTTATATCAGTAAGACAGTAACCTATATAATTTTGTTTTAGGTTACGTAATTAAAGAAAAGGTTTAGTATGAAAGAACAAACCATATCACGTGTCACGTTGCCCACCTTTTTTTTTTTTTTAAATTTGTTTGGGAAAATTTATTATGGCAGAAAATTAATATCCGAACAGGTGGTGCCAATGTGTCATGAACCAAAATTTATCCGGCTAAATTAAATACCAATATTTTCAGCTTAAACGCACCACTTATTAAATAATTAAATTTTTGATTGGCGAGAAAACGAAAATCAATTCACTCGGTTAAATACATTTCTTTCAATTTATAGATCGGAGATTCGAGCTGTATTGTATTGTAAAACTAAAAACAAAGTGTTTGTGCAGTAAACAATAAAGAAGTTAAAAAATATGTACTCTAGAAAATGGTATACATGATAATATCACTATTTCTTTTTTAGTCCGTATCATTGATAATATTTTTTTTTATAAATAGAAATATTTAAATCTTTAAAATATGAGGTTTATCATTTTCCTTTCACCCTTACTCGTTAAAAGCCGTGCGCAAGAAGTAGGAGACATTATTAATGGGTCGGAATTCGGAATGAGTAGTATTCAAGGTATAATCATATGATAATATCGACGTAGTAGAATTAGGGTCAAACTAACTACAAATTAAGTAATAGTATTTCTTATTTCACCTTTAAAAAAGATATTTCTTATTTCACATAAAAATTATACAAAATATATATGTACAAATTTTTTTAAAAGGGAAAGTTACATAAAATCACGAACTTCATTTATTTTAGAATTATATAATACATGCTCTGAAACTTTGCAATTAAATGCGCACAAACGTTCGATTTTAAAATTTGAGCTCATGCTTTGTTTTAGGGGCATATTGGATTGAGAATTTGAAGAATTTTTTAGGAGTTGAACCCCATAAAATTGAAATTCATGGAATTGAAATTTATAGGATTTGAGTGGAGTTTGTAGGAGTTGGGGGTAGAGTTGATGGGAATTTGGGATAGATTTTTAAGGAGTTCGGTCGACTTGAAATCCACATCCCCGCGATTGCGTGTCTTTCTCGGTCGCTGACGGCCTCCCCGCGATCGCGGGAAATACGCGGTCTCTACCTATCCTTCCACCCGAATAACGCCAAACGGGTACTCGACCGTCAAACACAGACCGAATAGCCGAAGTCGAACAACAGCGATAGGCAAGTACAAAGAAAGAAGATGATGGATATTCATCTGCACATCCATTCCCAGTTTCTCGTTCTCAACTCCACTCTCTCTCACACTAGAAGGTCCATACAACTGGGGTTCATGATCCGAAAGCAACGCGCTAGCCAATAGAGCTGCCCCAACTGCGAGTCCCCCATGTGCTGACCGTCGCCGGCTCTGATTCCAGCGCCGGTGTCGGAATCCAAGCTGACTTGAAAACTTGCGCCGCCCGCGGTGTTTATTGCTCCACCGTTATCACCGCCGTCACGGCTCAAAACACTGCTAGAGTTCGGGTTTATTCTTTCATCGCATCGAGGGCTACGAATTATAATACACTCATTTACTTATTTCGGAGGAGAGGATGGGAGTGGAGAGAGAGTGGTCCTCTACCGCCATAACTGAGGATGGAAGGTAGAGAGGGAAGGACAATGGAGCTGTTAAATTGGGATTGCGATCGCGACCAAGATGATAATACCAGCGATCGCAAGTGGATTTCAAAATCAGCGATCGCGGCCTGTGCACGTCCGCTGAAGTTACACAACGCTACCGATCGCGTGTCATCAGTGCTCGAGGATATCAACTTCATCGAATTCTGATGTCCAGAGCTCGGATTTCATCCTTTATATTTTTTCGGATGAAATACGTCGAAATCCATCAAAATCGAGTTAAGGTTGAATACCGAGAGAATTTGATGGAGTTTGAAATTCATCAATCCAATACCTCATAAATTTGAAGAAGTTTGAAATCCTTCAAACCAATACTTAAGATCTTAATGAAGTTTGAAATCCATCAATCCAAAATACACCTGAATTTCAAATTTTATTAAAATCCTCCAAACTCCACAATCCAATACACCCCTTTAGTTGTGGAAATTTTTTTACACGATTGGATTTAACTTAAGCATGAAATTTGTTAAACAGCTATCGATTTCATTCCGGCCACGTCAAGCTTTCCCGAACATACTTATTTGTGAAAAACTAAACACTTCATTTATTATTTGTAATATTTTGAAATATATAATATAAATATAAAATAAGGCATTGTGATTTAATTTCATTTTTTTCTTTAATGTGTAATAAAATTTTGTACCATTATACAAGCTCATTTCCAATTTTACCCCTAAGCCTGTGCGCAGTGCCCACCAATAGTTGTTGCGGTTGCACGGCCAATAGGGTCATCGCCAAGTAATTAAATACCATTAATTAATTTCGAAGATAAATAAATCTTTATTTCAAATAATGACAGCAGCAGTATTATTTATCTATTTATAAATTATAAATCTAACAGAAAATATATCTTCCGATAAACGCAGCAAATTTCCTCAGCGGCTGCAGAAAAACTCAGTGAACCCAAAACACCAAAAACCTTATCACAATTCACAATCCCGCTCCACCCCCTCTCTCTCTATCTCTCTCCCTCTCCTCCTTATCCATAAACCCTGAAGTTCTCAAAACCCTCTTCTATCCGAATTTCCTAATTCAAATTGCTATTTCAACGATGGAGTCGAAGGAGGATGCGGTGTTGGATTCCGCAGCCGAAGTTTCACCAGGTTCAATCGCATATTCTTCATCTCCGATTAATAATGATGTTATATTAAGTAAAACAATTGCTTTGAACGAAAATGATGACGAAAACAGTAGAATTGATAGTAAGGTTGTGGTGTCCGAGGATGAGGGTTACGTGAGTGGTTATGAGGAGTTCGAGCCGGCAATGGATAAGATTGAGGGAGGGGAGGTTGAGGAGGTGGATTCTGGTGCTTCGGAGAAGGTTGAGAATGGCGGCGGTGACGTCGAGGTAGGGGATAAGGTTGTTGAAGGAGATGGTTTAGATGCAGAAGGTGGTAGTAGGGAGGGTGTGGTTGAGGGTATCGATGGGAAGGTGGAATTTTCTGATTCAGTTGAGGAATTGGGCGTGAATTCCGATGAGGGTGGCGGCCAGGTTGTTGATGGGGAAGGGGGGAAGAAGGTGGTTGAGGAAGTAGAGGTGGAAGGGAAGGTGTCGGAGGAGGAGGTCGGAAAGGGGGAAAAGGTGAGTGAACCTGAGGTTGAAGAGGTTTTTGAGGCGGCTGTTGAGGAGGGAGAATTGGAGGTTACTAATTCGGGTGATGGTGAATCCATGCCTGAAGGGGATTCAGTAGTTGACTCTATTAAGGTTGATGTTGCTGCCCCTGGGGTTGTCGTTATTGGGGAGCAGGAAGAAAACAAAGATGTAGTGAGTAAACCAGAGGAGGAAGTGGATGTGGTTGAATCAGAAAGACCGGAGGTGGTTGTTCCTGGTGATGTGAGCCTCACAGAAGCGGGGGATTCTGTAGTTGATGAGAGTGAGGTTGGTGTGCCTGCTCCAGGGGTATCTGTTGTGGCGACAAAAGAAAACGGAGCCGAGTCTAATGTGTTAGAGCAAAAGGAGGTTGCTGAAGTGGCAGTCACACCTGAGGGTGATTCCATCATTGATACCATTAAGGTTGATGTTAATGTGGTAGATCCAGGAGTGGCTGTTGTTGGAGAGCCGAAAGAAAATGGTGGTGGAAAGATTGTAGAAGAGGAGATTCCACTTGAATCAGTTGGTGATGTTACTGAAAATGGTGCTGGTATTCAGAAAGAAGTCAGTAATAGGGAAATTGAAGTGGATCTGCAAGACTCTGAACCGGCACCTGTGAATGGAGATGATGTCTCGGAGCCAAAGTCAATTCAGCCTGAAAAGCATGCAGTTGGCAATGAAAAGGATGAGGCTTTAGATGTTGGAGATGCTTCCCTTTTGGAGAATGGATTTAGCAGTGCTCCTGTGGAGAATGGTAATACAGATGAAGATGTGCAAAACAAAGATGTTCATGCACAGGAAAATGGATTAGCTGATGAAATATCCGAGGAATCAACAAAAGTAGAATCTGATGAGCCTAAAGCAGTAACCGATCTCCAAGAAATTAGAGAAGTTGAGGATGAAATGGATGATGTTAACCCTGAAGATGCTATGTCAGATGAGGAAACAGATGGCATGATCTTTGGGAGCTCCGAAGCTGCCAAAAAGTTTATTGAGGAATTGGAACGAGAATCTGGTGGGGATTCTCATACGGGCCTCGACAGTTCACTCGAGCAGTCTCAGAGGATTGATGGTCAGATTGTGACTGATTCAGAAGAAGAAGGTGAAACTGATGATGAGGGAGATGGAAAGGAATTGTTCGATTCTGCTGCTCTGGCTGCCCTTCTGAAGGCTGCAACAGGTGCTGATTCTGGTGGTGGAAATATCACTTTCACCTCTCCAGATGGATCTAGGCTTTTCTCTATGGAGCGTCCTGCTGGTTTGGGATCTTCCCTTCAGTCCTTAAGGCCTGCTCCTCGACCAAACCGCCCCAACCTTTTTGGCAATTTGGCTCCTTCCGGTGGGGTAGAATCGGAGGAGAATTTGAGTGAAGAGGAGAAGAAGAAACTGGAGAAGTTGCAAGAGATCAGAGTGAAATTTTTGAGGCTCGTTCACAGATTAGGTCTCTCTCCAGAGGAATCTGTGGCAGCTCAAGTTTTATACCGGCTGGCACTTCTTGGTGGGAGGCAAGGGACTCAAACTTTTAACTTGGATGCTGCCAAGAGGACTGCGTTACAGCTTGAAGAGGCAGGGAGGGATGATTTGGACTTCTCCATAAACATATTGGTTCTTGGAAAATCTGGAGTAGGGAAGAGTGCCACCATAAATTCATTATTTGGAGAAGAGAAGGCTAAGATTGATGCATTTGAAACTGGGACAGCTTCTGCTAGAGAGATCACGGGTTCCATTGATGGAGTCAAAATTCGGGTTATCGACACACCCGGTCTCAAATCCTCTGTCATGGAGCAGGGAACCAACCGTAGCACCTTGTCTTCTGTAAAGAAGTACACAAAGAAGAGTGGCCCCGATGTTGTTCTTTATGTGGATCGGTTGGATGCACAAACTAGAGATCTTAATGACTTGCCACTCCTGAAGACTGTTACTGGTACTCTTGGCTCATCAATTTGGCGAAGTGCCATAGTCACCCTTACTCATGCTGCATCTGCGCCCCCGGATGGCCCTTCTGGTACCCCACTTAGTTACGAGGTGTTCGTTTCTCAGAGGTCTCATGTTGTCCAGCAGTCGATTGGGCATGCTGTCGGGGATTTAAGAATGATGAGCCCGAGTCTGATGAACCCTGTTTCTCTTGTCGAAAACCACCCCTCTTGCCGGAAGAACAGAGATGGACAGAACATTCTTCCTAATGGTCAGAGCTGGAGGCCTCAGTTACTGCTACTATGCTACTCGATGAAGATTTTGTCAGAAGCGAGTTCAATCTCAAAGCCTCAAGATCCATTCGATCATAGGAAGCTCTTTGGTTTGCGTTCACGCCCTCCGCCGCTTCCGTATATGCTGTCATCCATGTTGCAGACCCGTCCGCACCCCAAGCTCCCCTCTGATCAGGGTGGCGATAGTGTCGATTCTGATGTTGATTTGGATGACTTTTCGGATTCTGATGAAGAAGCGGAAGATGAGTACGACCAGCTCCCTCCGTTCCGGCCTCTCAGAAAAGCCCAGATAGCCAAGCTGAGCAGAGAACAGAAGAAGGCCTATTTTGAAGAGTATGATTACAGGGTGAAACTGCTTCAGAAAAAGCAGTGGAGGGAGGAGTTGAAAAGAATGCGAGAAATCAAGAAAAGAGGAAAGGATGCTGCAATTGATTATGGTTTTACAGAGGATGATGCTGAAGGTGGAGGTGCAGCTCCGGTGGCCGTTCCCCTACCGGACATGGCGCTCCCGCCGTCTTTTGATGGTGATAACCCTGCATTCCGGTACCGGTTCTTGGAGCCCACTTCACAGTTTCTTGCAAGGCCAGTTTTGGACAGCCATGGTTGGGACCATGACTGCGGCTATGACGGTGTCAACCTCGAACACAGCCTAGCCATTGCCAATCGCTTGGCAGCAGCATACACTATCCAAATAACAAAGGACAAGAAGGATTTCAGCATCAGTCTTGATTCCTCAGTTTCAGCTAAGACAGGAGAGAATATGTCGAGCATGGCCGGCTTCGACATCCAGAGCATCGGAAAGCAGCTCGCCTACATTGTCCGAGCCGAGACCAAAATTAAGCATCTGCGGAAGAACAACGCAACTGGTGGGTTATCCTTCACATTCTTAGGTGACAACATCGTCCCAGGTGTGAAGATTGAAGATCAGATCACGTTAGGCAAGCAGTATGCGCTCGTGGGCAGTGCGGGGGCTGTGAGGTCCCAGCACGACACCGCCTACGGAGCCAACTTCGAGCTGCAGAGGAGGGAGCTCGACTATCCGATCGGGCAGGTTCAATCCACATTGAGCATGTCGATCATCAAATGGAGAGGAGATTTGGCGCTAGGATTCAACAGCCTCGCACAGTTCTCTATCGGGCGCAACTCGAAGGTCGCTGTTCGTGCTGGGATCAACAACAAGCTTAGCGGTCAGATCACGGTGAGGACGAGCAGCTCCGACCATCTTTCGCTGGCGCTTGCTGCTGTTATTCCGGCGGCTCTTTCCGTCTACAAGAAACTCTATCCGGGCGCTGGGGAGAAGTACTCAATCTACTAGTTTGTTTTCATTTGCTTTATTGCTGCAATTTGTTTTTTGTCATTTTACAGGGAGCGAACCTTTAATTTTCGGCTGCTTTTGAATAATATTTTTGGTGTTCCATTCGCTATTTCTTGATTTTGCTCGAACTCTTTTTGGCCCTATAGAGTGTTGATGAAATGCAGAGTTATACAAGAGTTGATTTATGTATTACTTCATATTTCTCTTATAAGCTGAGTTTTTGAGTAAGTGCCTTTTTGTTATGCCATGCTTTATCTACTTAATCCAACAAACTGGATATGGAATCTGCCATTTCAATATTTATGTTACCTCTACGAAAATAGAAGATGAAACATTACGGTGGTGATGAGAATATAAGATGGAATATTGTCGATGTTTTAATTTATTTTTATTTGTATATATAATCAAACCATCTAAAAACAACAATTTGGAAGTTGGAACCACCCTTTAGCTTTTTATTTTTTCTTCTTCACTTCTTTATTTAATTTTGATATTGTATTTTGGGATTAATCATATCCCATTATAATAGGTACTCTGTATTTTATCATTTAATCATTGATTATTTAGGAATTAGGATTGATTATTTCATCATCATGGTACGTAATTTTTATATTATTACTAGTGTGCAACCCGTCGAAAATCGACGGGATATTATTAGACGCAATTTTCTTGGTAGTTATAGAAATTTATTTAGAAAGTGAAAATCATTTTTCTTCTAATTAAATTCAAGAAAATTATTCCTCAATTCTCTCGTCTTCATTTACTACTTTTGATCGTTTTAGTTCAATTTAATTGTCATACTTTAGTAAGATTATTAATATTATTAGCTGCAATTTATTTGATTGCTATAAAAATTTATTTTGAAAGTGAAATATTTAATTTCTAATTAAATTTAAGAAAATTGCTATGCGATTCTCCCGTCTTCATTTACTATTTTTCTTCTTTAGCCACAATTCACTTGGTAGTTATAAAAAAATATTTTGAAAGTGAAAGTCTTTAGTATGTTTCCGCAATTTTTCCGTCTTCATTTACTATTTTTTTAATCATTTTTTAGTTCATATTAATTCTCATACTTCAGTAAGATTATTAAGATTATTAGCTGCAATTTGTTTGATTGCTATAAAAATTTATTTTGAAAGTGAATATTTAATTTCTAATTAAATTTAGGAAAATTGCTATGCGATTCTCCCGTCTTCATTTACTATTTTTCTTCATTAGCCAGAATTCACTTGGTAGTTATAAAAAATTATTTTGAAAGTGAAAATCTTTATTATCTAATTAAATTTAAGAAAATTGTTATGCGATTCTCCCATCTTCATTTACTATTTTTTATCCTTTTAGTTCAAATTAATCTATATGCGCTTCAATAAAATTCAAGAAAATTATTGTGCAATTCTCTCGTCTTCATTTACTATTTTTATCTTTTTTAGTTCAATTTTATTCTACATATTTCATTCAAATTATTAAACTATTATCCAAAATTTATTTTGTAATTATATTTAATAATGTTAAAATTTGGAAAATTTAAATAAATAGAAATGGAAGAATTAGGGTGCGCGGTATCGAAGAAAAGCAAGGTATAATCATTTTCATTAAAATAGTATAGAATTTAGGATATGAGAATTGATAATTGGTGATTATGATGATGATCTATGTTAAACCTACATTATTAATTGGTTGATTAGTAATAAAAAATGAAACAATTTCTTTGTCAATACAACAATCAAATATTTTTAGATGTGTATATACTTTAACAATTAACAATTTCGTATGTATTTTATAATATCTCGTGTTACAAAATTGAAAAAGAAAATTATAAATATTTGACAATTTAGTAATTAGTCAAAAATTTATTTCAATTATTTCAATAAAAATAAAATAATTTATTTAGCCAACTAATTATTAAGTGCATTATTTATGAAACTCGTTTAGAATTTATACATACCCAAAATTTAATTAAAATAAATTGATTGTACTATTCATTCTCTTCCTTAACTGTACAGTAATATTCACTAATTATAATTATAAATTATGTAAAGTTAGAAACTCAACTACAAATAATGTAAAACTATCTTTGCCATATATTCGACACATATTGGCATCAATAAATCATATAATTTTTATATTCTTTAATTAGTTAATTTTTGCTTTTATTTAAATTAATAAAATTATTTATTTGGCCAATTGATTAATTGACCAAATTAATTTTTTGTAATAAAAATAGAACTTTTTATTTAGCCAATTTACTAATTGGCCAAATCAAATTGGTGATGCAAAATAATTGCAGAATGAAAAATATACTGTGATTTACATATTTATATAAGTTCTCCAAGCATTGAATCTTATTAAAAAACGATGTGGGACGAAAAATTAAAGTATATATATTGGAATAGAGAAAATTAGATTTCTCAATTGCATATTTAACCTCACGATTGCATACAATACACATACACACATATATTTGATTTTATCGAAATTAAGAAATCAAATAAATAAATAATATAATATTTCCTTTTTGTTTCCCCCTTAATATACATCAATTTTTTCCATAACTAAATTCAATTGCTAGCCGTACGTCATTCCAAATATGAGAGAAAAAAATATACTACCTTGTTTATAGATATCATCCCAAATTTTGAGATATTTAATATTAATAGAATTTATAAATTAAAAATACATAAAACGAAGATTTAAGATAAATAAGAATATTGAATGAAGAACGCGCCACATAGGACCTATAATTAAGGGAAGGACTTGAATCAACATTAATTTTAATAATATATAGATAGATACTTCCTTAGAAATAGCTTCTTATTATATATGACGATATCCTATTTAATTGAAAAGATTTTATGATTTTGAATAAAAATTTATTCAATTAACCCCTCATCTGTCGCTCGCGTTTCAAACAACGCTTTTAAAATGTAAAAGCTTTCTTTGTACATTTCTATCCTTGAATGCCGTTGGGAAATCGGCGAGATAAAGAAACAGCGGGAAATGGCGGCGGAGGAGGATGTGAAAGCGATTCTTAGGGAAGCTTTCGGCGATTCATCGTCCGAAAGCGACGGCGAACCGTCATGTGGTCGCCGGAGACGAGCTGGAATCAGCGATTCGAGCGGCGAAATCGCGAGGCCGGTCTCAATTTTTGGGGATAGCCACACTTGGGAGCAGATCAGTGAAATCAACGGCCTCTGGATATGCAGGGATTTTCTTTCCGCCGATCAGCAGTCTTCGCTGCTATCTTCTCTCGAACAAGGTGATTCCAACATTATTATGCACTTTTGTATCGAAAACAAACGAGCGTAGAGCTTATATGGTCGTGGAAGAATTTACGCTTCGTTTTATTGGATGCAGATGGATATTTAGCTGAAGTCTCGCAGAATCAGGTAGTGGATAACACTTCATTTAGATCTTATATCCGGTTTCATTTTAGTTTTGATAAGTTTTGGAATAGAGTAATTAGTTTTCCCCATGAGCTCTTGTTAGTTGTTAGTGATATGATATCATATTCATATATGTTAATTGGAGTTATGTTGGTAGAAATGTAGCACGAGCATTGTAGTTTAGTCATATTACTCGGATTTGTCGAAGAATTTATCGTATCTTCATGACGAGTTTCTGCATTAGCTGTAGTTGCCATTCAAAGACTGTTGCATACTATATTGCTCATGTATGTCAAGGCATTAATCCATAATGAAGATTGATTCTGAGCACTAGATGAACACTGAATCTATGCACCGCGTAGCAAACAGTTAGTTTTTAGTTTTGATCATTTTTGGAATCGAGTGGTTCTCTTCCCCCATGAGCTCTTGTTAATGATTTTTTTCTAAGAAACTCAGGTTTGAATGTCTTCTTTTGCTCTATTCTACTGTATAACTAGTAGTAATCTGCATTAACTGGAGTGATATTGGTAGCAATGTAGCATGGGGCCCGTAGCTTAGTTGTATTCCTCTACTTCATATAGATCCCATGAACACAGCTTACAACTTCCATCCACCCGCTTTCCAACGAGCAACTCTGGCTCAGGATCTCGCTTCAACCTCGTTTCCCTTATTTTTCTCATTGAAGAACTTAACATATCTGCGTATTCAGTTTCTAAATTAGCTGTAGTTTCCATTCAAAGACTGCTCAAAAATACCATTTTGTTCATATATGTTGAGACTGAATGTGTAACAAATTATGTAATTATCCCAAAGGTAGTATGCTTCGAAACTCTTAGCCTAATGCATCTCTCTCTCTCTCTCTCTCTCTCTCTCTCTCTCTCCCCCCCTCCCACAGGCTATGAGGTTTGGAGATCTCCCTCCTTGGGCCCTTGAACTTTCCTGCATTGTACGCGAGAATATTTTGTTTAGTACTTCTTTTCTTGAATCAGGGGATTCAATGGCTAGCAAGAACAAGGAAGAATGTCTGTTTCCATCAAAATTGTTGTGGAGGGAACCACTTTTCAACCAACTCATAGTTAACATATACCAGCCAGGTGAGGTGCGTTCTGATTCTTGAATGATAATGCGGACTACACTTTTTTGGTTCATAATGTCAGATCGTATTCTTTCATGATTCTTCACACCTATTGCGAGCCATATGTGTTGGTATTTCTTCAACTTTGACATCCTTAAAAACAATCCTACCACTCATTTCCATTTTATCTTTTGCTTAAGAAAGTCATTTATGCGTTTCTTGAAATGTGAAATTGTTAAGAGCTGTCAAGATTGGTTTTCTTCTGGAATCACCTCCCCAAGCTTCAAGCATAAGATCATCTTCCCTGTTATTCTACCAAGACATTGTCAAGATTGGTTTTTTACCCTCCTAGATTTTCACAAAGAAAGTAATACGTTGGGTGTCAAGTGCAGGGGATTCAAGCTCATGTTGATCTTATGCGTTTTGAAGATGGAATCACAATAGTCTCCTTGGAGTCGCCGTGCGTGATGCACTTCAGCCCCGTCGATGCAGAAGCCCATCGTGTCGAGGAGTCGAAGATTCCGGTGCTCCTGACACCGGGATCGCTCGTGTTGATGTGGGGAGAGGCACGCTACCTGTGGAAGCACGAAATTAATCGTAATCCCGGATTCCAAATATGGCAAGGGGAAGAAATTTGCCAGAAGAGAAGAACTTCTATCACCCTCAGAAGGCTGTGTCAAGCACAACAACACTAGTATCTTTAAATTATCAACAATCAAGATACACAATTTGATATTGATTACGCGATAAACTATGAAAGCAAAAGAAAATACACGAGAATTGTTTACGCCAAAACATTTGAGTAGAAAATAAAAATTGCTAAGTGATTCTGGCATTCTGCACGAAAATTATTTACCCAGTACATTATCTGAATAATTCTTAAGACGGCCCGAAACGAGTTGAGACACCTTAGTAAAAAATTAAAATTGCTCGTGATTGTGCAATGATGTTCAGTACTTTTAACACCCGTGCATACGCAATATAATGATCATCTAATTAATGCAAAATGGAAATAAAAATGGAAAGATTGAAGGTCAAAGTAGAAACATAAGTTAATAATCGCAACTTTTTTTGATCATATGTTTACATGTACATAACAACGTACCCTAAGACGAACATCCCTCATATCATCACAAGTCTCACAACATCGATGATTGGGAATCATCAAAATCATCATCAGTGATACACAAGCCTTACGTTGGCGACGGCGAGCAGCAGCGCCCACGCCACGCACGGCTTAACCAAATCCCCGGCGATCGGGTTCATGCTCCGAAACGCCCGCGCGCAGCCCACCAGCACCCCGAACAGCGCGGCGCACAGCACGAGCCCCACGCGAATCGCACCCGCCCCGAACACGACCGGGTACCACACGAGGGACAGCACGAGCTGCAGCAGGTAGAGGCCGAGCGCGGCGGGGTGGCGGTGGAAGCCGCCCTCGGCCCAGACGAGCCACGCCGAGACGCCGGAGAGGAAGGCGGTGGTGAGGCAGGAGAGGTGGAGGGCCCACAGCGGGGGGAAGTAGAAGGGCTTCTCGAGGCTGCGGGAGCCGAAGAGGAAGATGTCGAGGAGGGTGAGCGAGAGGGGCAGGGCCACGGCGACGCTCAGCGAGCGGAGGCCGCGGCGGGCGGCGGCGTTCTTCGGCTTGCGGTGGTGGTTCATGTCGTCGTCGGCGGTGAGTGGGGTGGTTTGTTCTTGTTGGTTTTGTTGGAGGGGGCGGTGTTTGAGGTCGGGGGAAGCCATGGTGGGAGGAGAGGGAGAGGGAGAGGTGAGGGGAGGAGAGGGAGAGGTGGCGGAGATTATGTAGAGGTTGAGCGTGTTTATCTCATAGATTTGCATGGGGAGGGCGGCCACGCGGCGGGGGAGAGGTGGCGGAGGGGCTGCCCTTCTGCCGACACGTGGCGGCTTTGCGAGTGGTGACTGGCTAACTCTTGCTCGCGCTGACCGTTGACCACCATTTGTTGATCGATTTTCCTGTGGGAGTGGGAATAATAATTGGTTTAATTCATCGCGTTGGATTTTCTGATGTCATTGTTTAATTACGTTAACATAAATTCTCTGTGCTTTTTTTTTTATGAGAGTCTCGTTTTAATTTTGTTCTTATTTTCTAATAAATGTCAATTTCAAAATATTATAGTGAAATAGTGAGTAATTCTCTTTTTACACTTATTTAATAATATCAAAAGCTAGAAATTAGTTGTATGTATATGCGTCAATAAATGTGCCTCAAGAAAATAATTAAAAGTAAAAAGGTGTAGTATTATACTTTTTGATAAAGAAAGTTCGTAATCCCCCATAATAATGAACTCCAAATGTGTATAAATCTCAATCAACCGCACATGAAGTTTTATTTGTGTATCAAGAATTTTTGGTGCAAAATTATCATTAGTAAAATATTGTTGAGATTTAAATATTCCATCTCCTTTTAGTTGATAATTCATAGACATAGTTAGGGCTGCTTATTCGGACCCGATTAACCGTGAATTCACAACACCAGTTATTTAGTCAGTTAATCGGTTACCCGGCTAATCGAACCGACCGGTTAGTGGGTAACCGAACATGTACTTCGGGTCGGTTCCGGTCACAGGATTTCGCCAATTTCGGGTTCAGTTAACCGAAAATTCGGGTCGGTTACCCGACGGTTAACTGAATAAGCAGCCCTAGACATAGTTTACAGGATGAGGTCAACTGCAAACAATAGTTAAGTAGACATTTTTAGAGAGCTACACCTTTTCTTATCATATAATTATATAAGAACTTCAACTTTCTTTGACTATAGATTATTGATAGATCTAGGGTTTGTAGAGATAGCAGAAAATAACAATAATGCGACGACACAAGGATTTACGTGGTTCGATCGATGTGATCTACGTCCACGGGAGAGAATATAGAGAGCTTTTATTATACTTGAGAGTACAATGAGTATTTGAACGTATCTAAACCTCTAATCTAGCATCTATTTATAAGCCTTGAATTGAACCCTAATCTTTCTAGGATTTGGATTCCTTATACATATCTTGTTTCCTAGTACATGCATATCTGATTCCCGTTCATAATAGGATTCTATCTTCTCCCAAAGTAGGGCTTCGTGACTTGGTCTTCAAGGTAGGCGTTGACTGTAACTGGGCCGAGCTCTATGGGCCGAGCTTGAATGTATAGGCCCACCTGGATTGGGCCTTAGGTCAGGCCCAAGGAGAGGCCGGTACTATCACATCCCCCCCCCCCCCCCCCCCAAAAAAAAGAGGTAAGAAGACGTGTAGACGTAGACTACGAGGTCGAATTGCCGAGGTGATTGATCGCGCAAATCACCGCTACGAGTTGAATTATCGAGCTGATCTTCCGAGCTCATCCTCCGAGCTCGAGGTGGTAGTGGAGAAATACCAACCTGAGTGCTGGCCACTTTACTGTGCTGGATGTGGCCCATGTCCGAACTTAAAGGGAGGGAAAAAGTAATGGGCCATTTGAATTGGGTTGAGGGACGGTTCATATTCCAAGAATATCGGGCCCACGTTTACACGCGTTGATGTGGCACGGCGGGATTCAAATGTATATCCTTTGGATACAAAACGTTTCCCCCTTTTCATTTTCACATCCGCCATTTTTAGCAGAAAAAGCTTTTGCCCAGAAAATTTTCCTTCTCCCTTGAAATCCTCGAATTTCCATTTCCATTCCGCCGGCGTTTATTCCGTTGGGGTTTCCGTTCACAGTCGCCTTGCACAGTTCCAGACGCGCTCACAAGTAAGTATGGCTTCCCCCTCTCAGACTAGCAGTAGCAGTAGCGAATCCCCTATGCCAGTCAGTGTCAATAGTAGCTTTAAATATAAGGTTTTCACTCTAGGATCGTCGGAACCCACATTTGAAACCCTAGTAGTGCCCCCTCGTGTGAATAAGGGGAAGGTAAATGATTACGCCTCATCCTTGGGTGAGACTAGGTATAGGTTTCTCGCTCAAGCGTACAATTTTCCTTCTGACGCTGGGTTAATAGAACCCCGCCTAGAGGATAGGGCGTGTGCCCCCCCGACGGGTTTTGTTACGATTTATGAGGATAGTCTGCACGCGGGTCTTCAAGTGCCCCTGCCTGAAGCCTATTCCGAGCTCCAACGGAAACTTGGCCTGGCGTTAGGGCAGATAACCCCAAACTCATTTAGGCAATTCACCGATTTGGGTGTGGCCGCCGCTAATGAGGGTTACCGGATATCCGCCGAGCTCATTCACGAGCTCTTCCTCTTCAAAAATAATGCGGGCTGGTACTATGCCTCATCCCGAGCTGAATTCAAGGGGCGAACTCAGAATAAGGTAGATAAGTGGCATTCGAAATTTTTCTTCTGCCGTCACAGTAGTTTTGTGGACCTGGTGTGGAGGGTAGAGAAACCTTATGAGTGGGTAATAAGCGAGGTGGATAGGGATTTGGCGACTGTTGTAAAAGCGATGAAGGACCTCGGGTCTTTTGAGGGGAAATACACCGAAGACTCGCTAGCAGAAGCGGGGTTGAGCCCGTATGAGCCCCATCGTATGGCGGATCCTTCGACGGGTGAGGCCCCGCTTTAGCTGTTAGGATTGCCTTTTTTTTTTTTTTTGGTTCATCATTCTCACCTTTTTCTTGCTTTGATTCGCAGTGAAGAACTTTGGAAAAATTAAGGAGGTCGGTGCCAAGGCTACTAAAGCCAAGGAGGTCGGTGCCAAGGCTTCGGGCAAGAGGCCGAGGTCGTCGGGGCGATCTGCATCCTCGCCTGACCCGGGGCAGGTCGGAGGGCCTTCTGACCCCCTTCAAGGAGCCAAAGGGGTGGAGTCTGCTGTTGCGGATGCGAGCCCTCCTACCGTGAAAGCTGCTTTTTCCCCTTCTCCTCCTCAGAAACGGGCTAGGATCATTGAGAACATCATCGACATGACAGGCGATGATACAAGCCCGGTAGCTCCCTCGAACAGGCTGGGGGACTTGCCTTTCCCCGAGGTGAGTATGATTGCGTTTTTTTTTTTTTTTTTGCAATTCTGTAATTCTTATCCATGTAGCTTACTATATTCCTTTGATAGGGTCTTGATGTGTTTGTGGACTGGCTGAGGAGCAACGTCGGGCTGATGTCTGCTCGGCACGAGGACGAGAAGAGCCGGTACTCTGAGAAGCTGATATCTGCCAATGCCCGGACGAAGAGAGCTAAGGCCGCGCTGATCAAGGCCGCCGAGGAGGTGAAGGCTGCCAAGTCCGAGCTGGCCGTTCAGCTCGCAAGGGCCGCGAGTGAGGCTGAGAGAGCTCGGGCTGAGGCAGAAAGGGCCCGGACTGAGGCGGAAAGAGCTCGGAAGCTGGAGTCCGAGCTGGCCGCGGCAAGGGATAGGGAGGCCCAGCTTGCAGCTAGCCAAGGTGAGGTTCTCCGAGCCTATACTAAGAGGCTTCTGCTGTCGGAGGGCTTTGCCGGCTTGGCCAATGACTTGGCCAACCTCATTAACAGCAACTTCGCCGTGGCCGCTCTGGAGAAGGCTGCCCAGGACTTCCCCAACCTGGACGTGGCGAAGTTCGGCTTTGAGCGTCTTGGGGATGATGCTCTGCCTTCCCGGTATGCAAGGGTGTTCCGGGATCACCTCGCTCAGCTGCCTGTCTTGGAGTGTCTTGCTAGTTCGTCGGAGTTGCTAACTGCCGAACAGGTTGCTAACTGTTCGGTAGATCGGGATTCCGAGCTGGACACAGTCTTCGAGTCTCTTCAGGATGAAGAAGAAGAAGAAGAAGAAGAAGAAGAGGAAGACGCTGAAGATATGGGAGAGGAGCGGGAGGCTCAAGGTGATGCTGAGCAGGTCCCTCCCGAGGGTCCCCGAGCCACTAATGCTGAGAATCCGAGCTCCGAGCTGCCACCTTCTGAGACTGAGAAGGTCGGCGATTCTTAGTACTTAGTTTTTTTTTTTTTTAACATTGTATTTGTATCCTTGTACTGAACTTTTTGAATGAATGAATGAAATTTATTTTTCTTTTCTTGTGTGTAGACCTCGATTCCTGTCGATGTTTCTACTTTACGCAAACAGGTGGATCTTCTTTCTCACGACCTGCGTGAGCAGCGATCCTTTGCTCAACAATGGATGAATAAGTGTCGTCGAGCTGAAGAGCTTTTTGCCGAGAAGTGTTCTTTGTTGAAATCAACTGAAGCCGAGCTGAAGGAATGGCGAATGAAGTTCGAGGCGCTTGGCGTGGAGGCCGAGGTCAAGCGGATCGCTGCTCAAAAGTATGCTGATTTGCTTCAAGCCAGGCTTCTTCAGACCGAGGAAGAACTGGAAGCTGCCCAAGGTCGGGCTGACCCTGTTTCTGAGGATCACAAGAGGATCGCCGAGGAGCACGCCGAGTACGAAGATATTATCCGACGTGCTGGTGGTATCACCATTTCCGAGGCGGAGCTAAAGACGAAAGAAGACTTGGTGACGTATATCGATCTAAAAGAAGCAGTTGGTCCCGAGTCTCCTTTGCTCCAAGGTGCCTTTGACATGCTCAAAGAGAGTGCGAGCAGGTATAAGTGTATTCTAGAGCGCCGGCCAAAATTACGTGCGCTGCTGGCCAATGGTGCGGGTGCCGACCTCCCGTCTTCTTCTCGAACGGTGCCTGCTCGCGAGGTAAAGACAGCTTCGCAGGGTCGTCAGGTCGGCCCGAGCCGAGGTGGCCGAGCTGCGAGGCCAAGGTCGGCGACTTCGCGAGGTCGGGGTCCTTCCTTTGGAAGCGGTCGAGGTCGAGGTCGAGGTCGAGGTCGGGTTTCAATTGATGACATTCTGGGAATCACTTCATTCAAAGATCGGTGGCTTAACTTTAGCAAGAAACCTCCTTCTTCGTAGACTAGCTCATTTTTGCCTGTAACTTATGTACATACGAATATTTCTAAATAGTTAGAAATAAATAAATATAGATTGAGTTCGTTGAACTTCCTGTTCGTCGTGAAGATAGCTTTCTTAGTTTATTTGCATGTTGCATTTATGAGGGAGTAGAACTCGGACCTCTTTTGTTTACAAGGAAACCTTAGTTCGGACCTCGTATTGTGATTCTGTCGGGGGAACTTGGTTCTGACCCCGATTGAAATCCTTTATCCTGCATGAGGGAGTTTGACTCTGACCTCGTAGGATCTTCCTTTTTGGAGGGAGACGAGCTCGGACCTCGAAAGGGTGTTCTTTGCGCATTGGATACTTCGTATAAGCAAACTAAAAGACACAAGAATATGCAAGACGAAAAGAAACTTTATTAATAAAAGAGAGACCAAAACAAAAAGGAGAGTTTTGACGAGCTCGCTAAAAACAAAACACTGACTCAAAGAAAATAAAAGGAAAAAGAAAAACTTAAAGACTCTATATGCAGGACTTTGTTGCTCATACGAAGAATCTCTTTAGGTGGGCGATGTGCCACGTTCTGGGTATTAGCTCGCCTGAAAGATAGGCGATTTTGTAGGCTCCTTTGCCGAGTACTTCGTGCACTCTGTATGGTCCTTCCCACGTGGCCTCGAGCTTGCCGAGCTTCTCTGAATGACTTATCTCATTATTTCTAAGCACAAGGTCACCGACCTGGAACTGCTGGGGTTTGACCCTTTGATTATAATATCGGGTCATCTGCTGTTTATACCGAGCTTCCTTTATGCTGGCTAGTTCCCGCTTCTCCTCAAGTAAATCCAGGTCGGTTCGGCGCTGCTCTTCATTGGCTTCCGCTGAGAAGTTGATAGTGCGGGGGCTTGGTGCCCCGACCTGTACTGGTATTACCGCTTCTGTTCCGTATACTAAACGGTATGGGGTTTCTCCCGTTGGAGTTCTGGGTGTAGTCCTGTATGACCACAGGACGTTTTGGAGGTTGTAGATCCATTCCGTTTTGTCCTTCTCTAAGCGGGCCTTGAGTCCGTTCACTATTGTTCTGTTGGTGACTTCGGTCTGGCCATTAGTTTGAGGTCGGTTGATCGAGGTGAAATTTTGCTGGATATTGAGTCCTTCGCAAAATTCTTGGAATGCTCTGCTCGTGAATTGCGTCCCGTTGTCCGAGATGAGGACTCTTGGAACTCCAAACCGGCACACGATGTTCTTCCAAACGAAGTCGATGGCCTTCTCACTTGTGACTTTTGTGGAAGGTTCAACTTCGACCCACTTGGTAAAGTAGTCGACGGCGACTATTAAGAATCGTTTTTGCTTTGGGGCCGGGTAGAACGGACCCACGATGTCAATGCCCCACTCTACAAATGGCCACGGGCTTTGTATAGTGGAGAGGTCGGTCTGGGGTACCCTCGTCACCTTGGCATGCAGCTGGCATTTCAGGCATTTTTTCACGAATTCTTCCGCGTCTTTTACCATTGTTGGCCAATAGTAACCCCACCGCATGATTTTCTGTGCTAGCATCCGAGCTCCGATGTGGCTTCCGCATGACCCGGAGTGCACTTCTTTCAGTGCGTAGTCCGCTTCCCTTGGTCCCACACACTTTAGGAGAGGCTGTAGGTATGACTTTCGATAAAGGATTCCTCCTTCGAGGACGTACTGCGTGGATTTAGCCAGGATTTTTCTGGCTTCCATTTTGTCTTCAGGAATCTCCCCGCTCTCTAAATATTTCTTCAGGGGGGTCATCCAGTTCGGGTCGTTTTCCTGGATTGCGTTGACTTCCGCCTCTTCTATACTTCGATTCCGAACTTCTTCTATTAGAGTTGAGCCGGTTGAGTTCACCAGCTTACTTAGCTCGTCAGCTCGGGTGTTTTGGCTCCGAGGAATGCGAACTATCCGGAAGAACTGGAAGGATTGTTCTAGGAGCTTGACTTTCTCCAGGTATTTCTTCAGCTTCTCACTCCTTGCTTCATACTTTCCAAGCACATGGTTGACCACTACTTGGGAATCACAATAAGTTTGGATAGCTCGTACCTGGAGTGTTTGGGCAAGACGCAGTTCGGCAATGAGGGCTTCATATTCCACTTCGTTGTTCGTAGTGGGGAACTCGAATCGCAGCGAGTATGTTAACTCCTTTTTTTCCGGGCTGATCAGGAGTATGCCAGCTCCGCTTCCTTTCTTCCCCGAGGCTCCATCCACGTACATCTCCCAGCAGTCTGGGGGAGTCTTCTCTGGTATTTCTTGGAGTTTTGCTTTGGCCTCAGATTCTTTTGGTTTATTCACGACGTTGTACCGAGCTTCTACGAGAAAGTCTGCTAAAGCTTGGCCTTTTATAGCTCGGAGAGGAACGAATGATATGGAATGCTCTCCGAGCTCGATTGCCCATATTGTGATCCTTCCTGAAGCTTCCGGTTTAGTGAGGACTTGCCGGAGTGGTAGGTCGGTCAAAACTTGTATTGGGTGAGCTTGGAAATAAGGTTTTAGGCGCCGAGCTGCATTTACCAAGGCTAGAGCGAACTTCTCGAGGGGCTGATATCTTGTCTCTGGATCTTTCAGGACTCTGCTGACGAAGTACACCGGCAGCTGCCGATCTCTTTCATCTCGGACCAATACTGCGTTAATTGCTTCCTCCGACGCTGCGAGGTATAGGGATAGGGGTTCTTCCTTTTTGGGGACCGACAGAGTTGGTAAGTCTCTTAGATGGCGCTTTAGCTCATCGAAGGCTAGTTCGTGCTCTGGTCCCCATCCAAACTCCGGTGCCTTCTTGAGGATTTTGAAGAACGGAAGTTGTTTCTCGGCAGCTTTCGAGAGGAAACAACTTAGCGCGGTTATGCAGCCTGTCAACTTATGTACGTCGCGAATAGTTCGGGGTACCTTCATTTCCTGGACGGCTTTAATTTTCAACGGGTTGGCTTTGAGTCCCTCCGGCGAGATCCAGCACCCTAGGAATTTCCCAGATTGCACGTTGAAAGTGCACTTCTTGGGGTTCAGCTTGAGGTTGGCTTGCCTTAGCACGTCGAGTGTCGTTCGTAGATCAACCATCGCTGAAGCTTTTTCCTTGCTTTTGACGACAATGTCATCTACATATACTTCGACGATCTCGCCAATGTGATCTCGGAAGAGAAAGTCGACCATTTGTTGGTAAGTTGCTCCGGCGTTCTTCAACCCGAAGGGCATGTATTTGAACGCGAAGACCCCAAAGCTCGTGGCGAAAACTGTCATGATCGCATCTTCCTTATCCATCAGGACTTGATAGTACCCCTTGTAAAGGTCAAGAAAGCTGAATACCTCGTATCCCACTAAGGCTTCGATCTTCTCGTCGATGTTGGGGAGGGGGTAGCAGTCCTTTGGACAAGCTTTATTGAGGTCGGTATAATCCACACACATCCTCTCCCCTCCTTCTTTCTTGACCACCACCGGGTTAGATAGCCAAATTGGGTATTTGACCTCGAATAGCAGCCCTACTTTCAGCCATTGCTGCACCTCGTCATAGATGACCTGGTTCTGCTCGGCAGCAAATGTTCTTCTCTTCTGCTTCACTGGGGTGGAGCTCGGGTCGATGTTGAGCTTATGTGTAATGATGTCCGATGACACCCCCGTCATGTCCGTTGGCGACCAAGCAAAGACGTCGTGATATTCCCTAAGGAGCTGGATTATCTGAAGGCGGGTTTGGGCCCCCCCTGCAAAGCCGACCTTGACAAATTTGGTAGGGTCTTCTTAGGATAAGGGGACTTGTTCCGCCGAAGCGTCAGAAATCGTTGTTGCCTCTTCCCACTCTTCGGGATACTTTGATTGCTATGCTTGCGGTTGACCTCGAAGGGCAACTTGCATGCACTCCTTGGCCTTTTTCTGGTCGCCGCGGATAGTCAGGATTCCACCCGAGGTCGGGATCTTTAGTAACAAGTGATATGGCGAGATAATGGCTCGGACCGCATTCAGCCAATCCCGATCCAATATGATGTTGTACGAGGAGTTCGCCTTGACCACGTAGAAGTGGATTAGCTTATTGACGCTGGTCGGCGGGCTGCCGATGGCGACGTCGAGCGCGATGATCCCTTCAGGCCGCGTTTCATGCTGCGTGAAACTTTTGAGGGGCAGGGGCGCTGAGTTTACCCGAGCTGGGTCGAGTCCCATCCTATCCAAGCAATGTTGGAAGATGATACTGACGCTGGCCCCACTATCAACAAATATGCGGTGGACAATCTTATTGGCCACTCCGACCTGTATTACCAGGGCATCATTATGGGGTGTTGTTGTAGGTACAGGATCGTCCTCGGAAAAGGTGACTGTTTCGCCTTTCTTGAACCTCTTTTTCGTCTGTTCCTCTTCCGATGGAATTGGTGGTCTGCGAGCTTCAGACCTCAACTTAGTTTTTGTTGTGCCCGGGGTTAGCCCGGAGATGGTTGACACCACCCCGTCGTACTGTGGCACGCCGTTCTGAGGATCGTCATCTTCCTCATCATGACTGGTTTTAGCCCGCTTATTATCGGGAGCGCAGCGGCCCTGTCCGCCCTTTCGCTTCCCCCTTCTGTTCTTCTTTCCCCCGACCTCGTACTTCTTCAGAGCTCCTTCTTGGGCTAACCTCTCTATTTCCACCGCGAGGTCGCGGCAGTCTTCTGTGTAGTGCCCGTGGTCGTCATGGAAAGAGCAGTATTTGTTTTTATCCCGAGGTTTCGACCCCGACATAGGGCGTGGTCGTGTGAACCAGTCCTCATGAAGTGCGAAGATCTCCGCATTTGTTTTCACAAAGGGAGGTCGCTGAGGGGGCTCCGACCCCGGCCGTGGACCGAGCCGGGACTGGATGGGTCCAGGTCCGAGCCGGGATTGGATTGGACCCCGCTGAAGGCGCTCGTGGGCACTTCTCCGATCACGATCATTCCGGCCCCGATCACCTTCAGGCCTCTTCTTCTCTGTTTCCTCCCGCTTCAACCGGTCCGCATCTTGACCGTCTGCGAACTGGTACATGATTCTCCACATCTCCTGGGCCGTCTCGGGTTTCTGCTTAGCGAGCTCCTGGTTCAGGGACCCAGGAGCGACCCCGTTTCGGAAAGCCAAGATGAGGAAAACATCGTCGATTTTATCGACCTTCAAGCTTTCCTGCATAAATCGGGAGGCGTACTCCCTTATGGTCTCTCTGTCCTTTTGCTTTACGGACAGGAGGTAGGCCGTGTCTCGGCGAGCTTGGACTTTCATAAGGAATCTTTGTTTAAAGATTACTTCGAGGTAGGCCCAAGATCCTACGCTGCCAGTCGGCAGGCCGTCGAACCAAGCTCGGGTGTAGTCGACCAACATCTCTGGGAACAGCTTGCACATGTGCTCTTCTGTGAGGCCCTGATTGTGCATGCTGTATTTGAACCGCGTCAAGAAATTGAGGGGGTCCTCCAACCCATTATAGGGTGGTATGTTGGGCAACTTGTACGTCGCGGGAAGCCTAGCATCGAGCAGCTCATCGGTGAACGGGCTGACGAGTCGGGCTGATTTTACTTCCCGTCGGTGCCGGTTTACCTTGGGGCTATAACTTCTAGAATAGCTCGGACTTCGGTCCCTGCCTGGGCTACGATGTCGCCTCGGGAGATGGTGCTGCTTGGGACTCCGTTGCGGGCTGGAGCTCCGGCGGCGGAGTGGGCTTCGCCGAGTATCGTGCTTTCTTTTCAGCTCAGGCTCCTGCGTTTTGGGATGATGTGAAGTTTTGGGCATAGACTTCCGTGTGGAACTCTCCCTAGCTTCGGATATTGATGGCATCCTAGTTATTGTGAGGAAGCGCTTGAAACTCTCCCTATTCGCTCTTGCGAATTCAGTCGCGGCGTATGCAGTGGCGAGGTCGAAGTCGTCGAGAAAATCCTCTCCTTTCGATCCGGACTTCTGTGGACCCTTCTGAGGGTTGCCCTCTAGCGCGGGCATCCCTTTGAAAGGGTCCTCTTCCATGGGGTTATTGCCGTGCCCCTCCTTTGGGACCGAGTTGTCTTTCTGGTGATTGCCCCTGTTCGTAGGGCGACTTTCTGCTTCGTCGGGGTTCCCACGTTGGCTTTGGTCTCCCCGCACGTTTTGTGATCGCGTTACCGTCATAGTTCTGCTACCAAAGAACCGTCGATCGTCTTGTTCCCACAGACGGCGCCAATGATAGATCTAGGGTTTGTAGAGATAGCAGAAAATAACAATAATGCGACGACACACGGATTTATGTGGTTCGATCGATGTGATCTACGTCCACGAGAGAGAATATAGAGAGCTTTTATTATACTTGAGAGTACAATGAGTATTTGAACGTATCTAAACCTCTAATCTAGCATCTATTTATAAGCCTTGAATTGAGCCCTAATCTTTCTAGGATTTGGATTCCTTATACATATCTTGTTTCCTAGTACATGCATATCTGATTCCCGTTCATAATAGGATTCTATCTTCTCCCAAAGTAGGGCTTCGTGACTTGGTCTTCAAGGTAGGCGTTGACTGTAACTGGGCCGAGCTTTATGGGCCGAGCTTGAATGTATAGGCCCACCTGGATTGGGCCTTAGGTCAGGCCCAAGGAGAGGCCGGTACTATCAATTATACCATTATTTTTAAAAAGACTGTTTCTTCAAAGAATTAGAAACTTTCCAATACTTGAATAGTAAAGCCAAACTAATGATAATTTCATGAAGTAGCATTTGGTAATTTTATTTATCGATTCATATTTTTGAAGTATTAGCTAATTTTTAAATGTTAATTTCAATTTGTAAACAGTGAGATCTTGTATTTCTTCCACATTAATTTTTTTTTTTTGTTTCAAAAGTAAAATACATGCTATAACTAAATTTTTAAAATCAACTAATGAGTTATCATCACCAGCATCATCATTATTTAACTAAACCCCATCTCTAAAATGTCAAACCCGTATTCTCAAAAAACAGTAAAAATAAAAATAAAATGTCAAATCCGGCCTAACATCTGACCCCAAACGCAGCGTTTCACTCAAATCGTTGAGCTTCAGAGTGGAAAACCGCGCAACCAGTCTCGGCCGGCGTCGAACGCCTTCCTCCGATGCCGCGACAACCCTCCGCCGCTCGATCCGCCCCAGCCGCCGTCGGATCGAAGGCGGCGGTAAAACACACCTCTTTCATTCAAAAAGCAATCAAAAACCCCAAGTTATCCTCCGCCGTCGCCGTGCTCTTAGCGGACGCCGTCCTGGTCTCTCTCATAATCGCATATGTTCCATGTACGGAAAAATTCATTCGCATTTTTCGCAATTGCGTTAGCCTTTGTCTGTTTGTATTTCTTAATCTTTGATTTCGCTCGTGTGTTTCAGATACGAAGATTGATTGGGATGCTTACATGTCTCAGGTGAATATTTGATGTATTTTCCTCCTTCATTTGTTTTGTCTTTCAATTTGATTACTATAGAATTATTGATGTCTACTTCCATTAACGTCCGTGAAAAAAAGATTGGAACAAAAGATGAAAAACTGTTCATATTTTTTTCTACCTTCATTTGAATCTAAATTCGATTTCTGATTTTTTAATTCCTAGAAGATTCATGGTGCACATGATTTTTGATAGGTTAGTGGTTTTCTGGGAGGTGAAAGAGATTACAGCAAACTGAAAGGCGATACAGGGCCTCTGGTATATCCAGCTGGATTTCTGTATATATACTCTGCTATTCAGTATGTTACTGGTGGTGAGGTTTATCCTGCTCAGGTAAATTTGCATTTTGTTCGATTTCTTTTGAGAAATATTTTCGGTTTGTGCAAATTGGATGAGCTTCTCATTTTTAAGCATAACTTTTCAAGTTTCTCATTGTCAAACTGCTTCTATTGATTTCTCTATTCCATGGCTATTGCTTTGTCCAACTGTTTCCAGTCATCTATCAGTAGGTTTTGTTGTTGACATACTAATGATGAATATATAGCAATTTTGTCGTTGATACTATATTTTATTTATTCTATCCTTGTTTGATCATGATCTTTGGATCTTTTGAAAATCTAAAACATGCATCTCCTGATTGCATCAATGAGTTTGTGATTAATTTTCGTGAAAATCATCTCCCCGGTCTAACTATTTTGAAAAATTAGGTCCCTGTTGCTACCACATCCAGTCAATAAATTAGAATATCATTCTTGAAATCTATCCTTGTTTGATCATGATCGTTGGATCTTTTGAAAATCTTAAAAATGCATCTCCTGATTGCAACAATGAGTTTGTGCGCTACCATATCCAGTCAATGAATTAGATTATCATTCTTGAAAAATAAAGTTACATGAGTGTGTAACTGACTGCATACAGTATAAATTGGCGGCATGAAACTTATGCTATCTTGTTCTTTCATCCCGAACCTCGTTCCTTTGTTGATGTGTATACTGAGTTGTCATAATCTGTTGCTCTGTTGATTGCAGATTTTATTTGGCATGCTTTATATTGTGAATCTTGGGATGGTTCTATTCATTTATTTGAAGACGGACGTGGTATGGAACTTGACCACTTCTTCTGGCATTATGAGCTGCTTTCAGTCTGAAAGTTGAAAAATATATCATTGCACTTGTTGAGGTTTTCTGGTTGGAATTAAAATGGTTTCATGTTGGGAACCTTCCTTTGTGGCCTGGCTATGAACAACTAGTTGTTGAAGGAAAATCATTCTCTTTGTTATTGTCCTTCAATCCGGACATTTCCTATGAGATTGCTAACACTGTTCTGTTTCTATAATTATCTAGCGAACAATTAGTAACTGTAGCAGAGGTTTTTAATTTCAGATTGCCTGTCTTGCAGCTACCGTGGTGGGCTCTTTGCTTGCTTTCTCTGTCAAAGAGATTGCACTCAATCTTTGTGCTCCGCTTGTTCAATGACTGCTTTGCCACAACACTCTTCCATGCAGCACTGATTTCATTTCTCTATCAGAAGTGGCATCTAGGTTTGATCATTTTCAGGTAGCATACTCAGATTGAATTGATTTTATTTTCATTTAGTTGTTAATAATTAATGCAAATGCCAGTAAAACTATTATTCTTTATTGGTGAATATATTTATTGACTAAAGGTGTGCTAGACGTTCTTCCTGTTAGCACAGTGGTGCTGTCTCGGTGAAGATGAATGTTCTTCTTTTTGCACCTCCCTTGTTACTCCTCTTGGTGAAGGTAAGCTGATTCTGATTACTCACATTTTTCTATAAATCTTGCGATGAAATTTACATCTTAAGAAGCTTCTAACTCTTGGTGAGAACATGAAAAATAGGCTATGGATGTTTTTGGGGTTATATCTGCTGGTGCAGGTGCGGCTGTAGTACAGGTGATTGCTCTTAGATTCTTCTTGATAATAAGTCAGTGTTACGTAATGAGTCACCATGATCTTACATGCAATTTACCATGTCATTTTCTATATACATTGTTTTGTGTTGAATAAAATTGTACTTTTGTAACTTTATGTTAGTTGGTTCGTTCTATACTTTATTTACTTTATTTGCTATAAAGAAATTTATTGAGTCAGTTATCAATGTAAGCATGTTATGCTGTGGCATTTTCTGATAAACTCTTTACCTCCTACACTGTCTCTGGGGGGACGATTATGCAGATTCTCTTGGGTTTACCTTTCATATTATCTCACCCAGGCGCATATATCTCAAGAGCTTTCAATCTTGGCCGTGTGTTCGTCCACTTTTGGTACTTCCATTGATTCCGATAATTTTACTATGCTCGATACTTGTTGCCCATTGATTCCGATAATTTTACTATGCTCGATACTTGTTGCCCATTGATTCCGATAATTTTACTATGCTCGATACTTGTTGCCTATTGAGTATTAATACGTTGCATGCATTCTTTATCGGCTGTTGACTTTTATGCCAGGTTTTAAAAAATATTTTATTCTGATTTTATCATTTGAAATTATTCTCCAGGTCTGTTAATTTTAAATTTGTCCCGGAACCAGTTTTTGTTTCAAAAGGATTTGCACTGCTTCTACTGGCTGCTCATCTTATTCTGCTTGCGGTCTTTGCTCATTATAGATGGTGCAGGTAAGAATTATGACCATACACTGCCGCTAAAGGCTTTTAAGCTGGTCTTTTCTGTTAAATTGTCATCAATTTCTTATTTGATTCGCTTTTATGTTCAGTAAAGTTCAATTGTTTGTCGATCTCATAATCCAACGTTAAGTATAGATAATTCTTTTTAATGATAATTTATCAGCTGGAGTATGCATTATTCTATTTGATGCTAACTCAGCTTTTATAATTTTTTTGGGGGTTGGTGCAGGCACGAAGGAGGTTTATTGTCGTTATTGCATTCTAAACTGGCTCAAATGAAGCTCAAATTTTCGAATCCGGTTTCTTCCCTAATGAGGGGTCCCAATGGGCAAACTTCCAATTCGAGGGTGCTTAAAACAGAGCGTAAGTAATAGCTACTAAATTCTCATATCCTCTTCTTACATTTGATGACTTCGTTGCATCTTCTATTTGTCAGATATTGCAACAACTCTATTTGTTGGGAACTTCGTTGGAGTCGTGTGTGCTCGATCTCTCCATTATCAGTTCTACTCTTGGTACGTGCTCATGGACATCTTTTAATCGGATTGGCGTTCATTTGCGCCAAGACAGTTGTTATTTAACTCTCTAACAAGGACCATAATCTTTATTTTTTTAGACATTATCAATAATCTTTGCACGAACCACTGTAGAAAATAAAGATCCAAGACTGGAAAAATAGGTCTCCTCTTGCCGCAGTAACCTCTTTTCTTATGATATAATTCTGTATATGCTTGCAGGTACTTCTATTCTCTACCCTATCTATTGTGGCGAACACCATTTCCTACTTGGCTCCGGTAAGTTCCTGATATCCTCTCGTCCATTTACTTCGAGGCTGTCCCCTTCGATAACCCAAAAGGTATTTTTGTGCAGTTTAATTTTGTTTGCAACGGTGGAGTTATGTTGGAATATCTTCCCTTCTAATGTCTACTCATCAACACTGCTGCTCGGCGCCCACTTGATTATCTTAGGAGGTCTGTGGATGGCACCACCCGAGTATCCATTCGCTGACGACAAAAACCGTGAACCAGCAAACACGAAAAAGGCCAGCTGAAGAGTAATTTTCAATTTTTCATACTTATGTCAATCAGATTTTTGTGTTCTCTCTTCTTTATTTTTGTGCAAAATTTTAAAGAAGATTTTTTGAACTCCGATCTTCGTGAAAACTATAGTTTGCTGATGATGCCACATTTTTCCTTTAGGATATTCGATCCTGGGTTGTGAGGCAATTCTGGAATCTGTTTTACATTTCCTTACAAGAAAGATATGAATTGAATTGTACCTCTCTCTCTCTCTCTCTCTCTCTCTCTCTCTCTCTCTCTCTCTCTCTCTCATCTCGTGTGCTTCAGGTCTCATTCGCTGGCATTTCCTCTACAGCTACTTCAATGATTTATTGTAAAATGATTACGTCAACGCATACGCAAGTCGGAAGCTGCTCTCATTATTTGTGATTTTAATGAAACTTCCTTCCTTATAAAGGGTGTTGCTGTGCTTTTCTGATGACATCAACATGAACTTCTTGTTTAATTACTACCAATGGCAATGCTACACATGAGATTTTCTATTTATCGTATTATTCACATTGGTAACTTATTAAGGAAATAATTTGGAGAAAATTAAGTGATGTTTTTATATCACACAAGTATTGGGTGGCTGGTTGTCTTATGTGACTTTTAGAAAATAGTAAGAGGTGGTGGGATCACTCTTGTTCTCTAAATCATTTTTAATTAGAGATGGTTTTGCCTCTTTGACTTTTTCCTTGTGACAATACAGTAGTATTACTATTGTTATTAATTTTATTTGTTTTTTTGCCTGACAAAATCAGCGACCGGCTTCTAGTTGGTCAGACACAACAAGGTTCATGAATTTGAGATTTTATCTACCTAAGAAAATAATACTTAAAAGTGGGGTTGTACATTTTTCTTTCTTTGACAACCAGAAATATATAGCATCACTATAAAGGTAAAATCTCTATACCATATTAATGTGGAATTACTATATTATCATGGAGAGTGGGACTACTATACAATCATATAAGGCGAGAGATTTACAATGCATGTAGGTGAGATTAAATTCAAAATCTCTTGCTATGAATAGTTTTATCTGCCTCAAGTGGGTAAGTTTCATTGATGGGATTGTACAAAATTGTGTCACTTGATTTTTGCTACTAAGTTACATTATATTTTTTGGACAGACCACCGATTTATAGAAAAAATATGAAGAAATGAATCCGACATAGCAAAAAAGAAAAGACTCTTGGAATTTGATACTATTATCTTTTAAGTAATTGAAAGGATATAACACCAAATTGTGCTTCCCTACCTACCATCAAAAGAATAAACAGAATTTATTGAGCTTTATAAAAATCTAAACACCAAGAAATCCCAACCCATTTCTTCCGAGTTTGAATTCTTGAATTTAGACCATTATTAATCTTCTATAAATATACAAACTCATGCACCGACTGCGGCGGATTAATTATCCTCGTTAAAAGAAATTGAAAATTTCATTAGCCTAATACGTTACAGATAATTTTTGTACTACTATCATTTAGTGATTAATCTTCTATTACAGTAATGTATTACTACTATAAAATAAATATACATAATATTCTAGAAAGTTTAGGTGGAACTTAGTTTTAGCCGATTGTCGGGCCGGAGAGAGATGAATAGATTCTTCCAACTTCAAATTTAATTAAACACTTTATTTTCCCACCAAACATTAAATAATAATTTTCTGTATTTTGCACAGTTTCCTCCTTTAGATCTATGTGTCGCAAATCCAAGAAATTTGGATATAAAATTAGAGTTTTCTCTTCGTTTCATCCATTGATTTTCGCGATCAAATTAATCAAATGAATATCTTTTTTTTTGGCAGCTCGAATTTCTATATATTATCACGAATTATTCAAAAAATATATACAACCAGGCACCAAAAAAAAAAAGATAAAACTAATCAGAAAACAGTTTTTTTATCAATAAAACCTTCAGCTTTCAATAATTCAATCCACGCTCCTAACTATGTTTTATACCAGCAACGAAAATAGTGGGTAAAAAACCGAAAACAAATTCAGGAAAATAAAAAAACGGAAAGAGATATACGTAGAGTGTACAAAGAGATCTTTCAAATGCGAAAAATCGATTATTACATCAATCTTTACCCTTTTATAAACATATATGTGAAAAAACGCGGCACAAATTAGGCAAAAACAAAAATTAAGAAAATAAAGAGAATTAATTAAACTAACTCCGGCACTGTGTGGCGGCGGTGCATGATCGCGAGTAGGGATTGGCCTCGGCGCCGGGCTGGCAGTTGTAGTACGACGCGCCGCGCCGCGAGCAAGGCACATTGTTCGCCTGCAGCGCACCGTAGCTGATGTACTTGGTGGTGGCTAATATGCGCCGGTTGGACTCGGAGTCCATCTCGAACTCGCCGCCGCTGCCTTCCGCCATGCACTCCGCGATCGATCCTTGGCAGGTCGACGGCGTGCTCATCGGAATCCAGCTGAAGTCTCCGCCGGCCTCGGCTGTGCTGAGGAGGAGCGCCGCCACTGCTGCGGCAGCGATGAGGAGGCGGAGAAGGTGAATTTTCGCCATTTCGTGGTTTTTGGGTTTTTGTTTAATTGAGAGAGCGGGCTGGCAGGCCATTTTAAGTAGTTGGAAGGTTAGGAATTTGGTTATGATATTCTTTTTATTCACCAAATTGCCACTCCACTTGCTAATTGATTGTCTCCTTTAGGAAAAAAAACACGATATACACAGTAGTTAAAAATTTAAAATACAGTAAAACCTGTTTAAGTTTACATTCAATAATTAATAATCACTTTACAACTTCAAGAGATTGGCTGAGGTACTATAAATTTCTACTTAGTGAAAGATTTTGTGTTCAATCCGCCGGCATGTGGTGTAGTATATTTTCATCATGTATGGTGGTGTGTTGTCCCACCTACATGCAATGTAGAGATCTCACTAATTAATATGGTGGGTGGTAAATCGCTTTATTCAATAATATATATATATATATATCTTATAATTCTCTAAAAAAACAAAACAAGCTTGCATAATTTATCACTTTTTATTTTTATAGATTAAATTTGAAATATTTTGTAATAATAGGAAGATAGGAGAGGGCAATGTTATGTCAATTCTATCAAGTAAAGTCAATTACTAACACAACTATTCCAATTAGAATTTGACTACACTTGATTTTGATTGTTGGAGATTACAGCAATTCAACTTAATGGGAGGATTCCAACTTGGAACCGTGAGGATAGATGGACCGATTCCAAACCGACAATTCAACTTTTTCAAAATTGTGGTCGATAGAAGGATTCCGAACCGTGGGGGAAGATGATTAGATTCCAAATTGGCCCACAAAACTCACACAACAAAGAGTTTACGACAAGTATAAACTCAAAAATAATTAATGAACAATATTTTTATTATAATTTTATTAAATAATAATTTTCCGTCGATGCTCGACGGGCTACACGCTAGTTCAATATAAAAACAAATAGGTACGGTTTGATCACCAACCTTCATTTTCTAAAACTCATTTTTGTAGACTTAGTTTCCAGAAATTATAATTTAACTTGTAAATTATGAGGTTGAGAGTTAAAATATAATTTTAGTATCTGTTTGTTTTTTTTTTTCCCCTCATTTAAGACTATTATGTAGCTGCATTGACATAATTAAACTTTTTTCTCATAAAAATAGGTGAATAAAGACAAGTCGAACTGTTGTCAGATCATATTATTCGATTTTCCATTTTCTTGTTTCTTTTTTGGAGGAAAACTACTAATCTTAAGTCTATTTATTAGCTATATTAATTAAAATTTATATGGGGTACGCGGCGTGGACTAGGGTTTTTGTAGTTGGAAACACGTTTTTGTGTGCACTTAAATTAAAAAGAAAATAAACACAGCTGTGTTATAATTTGCCTAAGTGGAGATATACAATAGATTTTTGTTTTTTTATTGACTAATTGACATCTCATTAAAAAAAAGACCTGATACTAAATTTGATTGTGTACCATTTTAATTTTCTTTTTTTGTATGATGAGAGGACCACTACTGCTATTCGAGGTGCGTAAACCTCTTTAATTTTCTCTATTACTAATTATTTATCACATTTTAGTAATTCAGAATATTATTAGAATTTCTTAAAGTGTAAACTTGCATTATACATGCAATGTGTATAACAGACTTAATAGTATATGTAATAAAAATTCTACCAAAAAAGAAGTCTGGTGTAGCTACTTTTGGCCCTTTTTCTTTTCTTTCTTCTCCAATATAACTTATACTTTTGAGTAATTAAAGTAATGCTAGCTGTTTCTGATGTTTAATTAATATAGTGCTTAATAAAGAATAGGCCAAATCAAAAGTAAGATCAGAAAATAAGACAAAGATGATCATAAGAAAATAAAAAGGATTCCCAAATCTAGTTGTCAGTGATGATTGATATAATCAGACTATGTTATCTTTTTATTAGTAAACTTTCGATCATTCAAATTTCTGCCTTTCAATTTAAATAGCATCTAGATGTACCTGTACCATGAAAAAGAAAAAATAAAGTAATACTATAATTATCTATTGAAATTATCAACCGAAGGTTGATTATTAATTGATTTTAAACTTAGTGGCTCAAATATTAACGCAATCTCTCTTCGTGAGTCGTGACATCGAAAATTCAGTTTGGATAATAGTTGGATCGAAAATTTATTTTAACTTTTACCCGGTTGCCGTACCCAATATATATATAGAGCTCGATATCATTTAAATTAATCCAAACGATAATTATCTTTAATTCAACTTCTCACATAAGTGGTCAAATGCCTTAAGTGATGAATGGTTTGAAGTTTTTGCTACTGCGCGGAAGAATATGGTGGTTATTTCACGTTAGACATGAAACAAATAAGGTAGTGGATTCTCGATATTGTACCGTTCTGATTTGATTTAGTAAAGTTGTTATTTTCTCAAACAAAAAAAAAATCAACTTCTCACATAAAAATATAAAGAAAAACGTAGGATTTGTCTTGTCTAGTGTGATTTACAGACAATTTTATACATGACCATTTAATTTATCTAAGATACACAAAGATGCTCGAATTTTCTCATTATTAGAAAAAAAGGTCCCTTTCAAGATATATACATTACCAACTGAAATAATCCAAAAAAAATGAATAATTTGTTATCGGTGAGCTAATCGTGATTAGGTTTGAACTCTTCAAAAAGGATGGATGTTATAATGCACTTAGTCAAATCAGGATATACCCAACAATAATCAACAACACTTGAATTGTCCAAATCTTAGTTTATTGAAATAAATTACAGATTAAACCTACCCACGAAGAGTAAGTTGAAAAAAAAAAAAAAGGAAATAATTGTGATTGGCGGCCGGCGGTGGTGATATATAAATAAATATAAATAAAAAAAATATTTTGACGTTTGGATTGTTTGAGTTGAGCGGTTCAATCTCTTCTTCATTGTTGTCGAGAAGTTGGATCCCTCAAAACTCATGAACCTTTCAATACCTAACCCCTTAGAAAATGATGTCAATATGTTTTCTCCAACTTCTTATTAATTCAAAACTTTACCCTCCCATGTGCCTAGAGAGAGAGAGAGAGAGAGAAAGAGTAAATGAGTAGTATTACCACTGTAAAAAGCAAATGGGAAAAAAGAAAGTAACTACCTTAGGATGTTCTAGATAGTACTAGTATAAAACAATTTCAAGCATTCTGAATTGATATTATTCATGTACATTTAAACTCCGGTCCGAGGCCATGGGATGAAGGGAGGATTCTAGACCCGAAGAAGTGCTCGATGATGCAAAAATCTATTCTATAAATCCGACTGAAGGGGGGAAATTTTGATTTGGCCTAAAAAGTGTGGTAGGGGCCTGTCTAAAATGGGAAACAGATTTGGGATGCCTACGGGCCAAGCGGCTATTTTTTGGCCGGAAATTCTGATATACTAAAACTTACATTCCGGACTGCTTTTCATAGCTCTAAATTTAGATGTTACATATGAAGAAAAAATCAAGTAGACAATCCATCATGAGACACCATCTATTCTCAAACAAGCATATACACACTTTACCATCATCCATCCACTTTGATGCATGTCGATACCATTTGGGGCAAATAGTAACTTTAGTTACCAAAATGGAATACAATCGATCTACACTACACTATTGATAGATCAATATAAAAAGCAAATAGACAAAAAGAATTTCATAAGAAACTCCATATATGCATATAACAACATCATACAATTACCAGAAATTGAGAAATTAAGGTCAACTAGATATGTTTAATTTGCTCCTTCAACACATAAAAGAATTGGAACGTGCATTTTATCGTTCTAGCTTGCTCAAGAAATCTTCCATAGGGGGGACCTCCTTTACAATTTCTTGCCAATCAGGCATTCCCTGGAAAGCAAAGGGTTACTATGTCGACGTGAAAACCAAATAAATAAAGGTTATGTATCTGAGTTAACAGCAATGGAGACGATTGTCCACAAGAAATAGCAAATGCTTTGAGTATTTTCAGAATAATATGAATGGCAAAAAAATGCTCCATAAAGTAATCAGATACTAAAAGTTGATACTACAATTTATGGCAACCTTCATTTCCTAGTGGGAGATTCTGATCTTTGATGGTTGGTGATCTTCTAGAGAGAGAATCAAGTTCACTAGTGCTTTAGTGAATCAGAGGCTCTTTTTATGGTGGGGAAAAGTATATTTGATTTTCAGAAACTGGCATGCTTAATCTTCACATTTAAGCCATCAAAAAGCTAAACATTGAATCGCGGTTTAAAAGAAGTATCAATGTTTCACAATCCTGTCCAGCAAGTTTGTCTAGAATTATATTTAGTAATGACTGATGTAACGAAAAAGGGTCAAGTAGAAAAGCGAGAATATAGTGCTTTCCCAGAAAAGGGTTCATTAGAAAGCTTGTGACAATATGTTCATTGATTGTATGAGGATGATAAAATGCTTATGTGTGTTTATGGTTTAATGATCATAATCAGCAAAGTATCACTTACTCGCCCTGATTTTCGAACACGACCATCTAGACGGAGAATTATGTACACATCTTCGCCAGGAGTTATGCCTTCAGCCTTTTGTTGATCCTTAATCCACCTGAAAGGAGAAAGGCAAAGGCCATATGTGGTTTAAAAGCTTTAAGTAGTTCAGAGATCTTGCATATAATTAATAAACAAATCTCTGTAACTTCAAACTTTGTATCTTTCGAAGTATGCACACAGTGGTATATTAAGTACCAACCTTTCCCATTCAGCAGATGATACCACCTCTGCTCGGAATCGAATCTCTGCTTTGATTTTTGAATTTGCAACAATTGACTGAGTTCGCTTATCAAATTCTTCCTAGAAAAATGTAAGTAGACCAGATCAATCAACACATACATTGATAGATATTCATCATGGAAAGGCATAACAATAAGCAGACACGAACAAGAACTTGATAAAACTATGTCTAAGGTGTAACATCATCAACGCTATGCGAGTTTAACAGGATGTGACAAAGACAAACAGTTCAGACCATGTCAAAAGTGTCTAAACTCTTACCCCAATAGATGGAAGAGAAGAAGCTGCTTTTGGAGAAAGACCAAAGCCTTTTTTCTCTGCTTTTGGTGCTCTCCTTTCACCCCATACAACAGGGACCAGTATAACTCCTCTTCGGAGAAGCTCTGCTCGGAACCTCTCTGCTTTTCGCATGGCTGAATCAACCGTCTCTTTATTACCAGCCAAAATAACCTACAGCTGGTAGCAGCTTTAATACCATATGATGGAAGGATATAAGAAAATGTGGTACACATTTAACTATCAACCTTTAATAGCGTCAAAAGATCACAGGCACTACAACATAACATGAGGAAACCTCATTTCTAATATGTAAAAGAGGAAACTAAGATAACTTGAAAACTTAAGAATTAAATCAAGAAATTTTTGGTAACATTACAAGAAACTATGGTAGTAAACGCTTGAGGTGACGTTTAAACAAGGAACTGTCTAGCTAAGATAAAAGATGCCAAATAGAGTTGCCACAGGAGTTTCTTCTAAATAACAACTTAATCCTCTCAACAAATGTAACTGAATTAGAGCAGAAAGATGAGAGAAGAAGGGTCACTAACAGGTCTTGATGTGTCCCGCAGCTGGACAAGTTCAACAACCCTGTTTGTTGAAAGGCGCAGAGGAAGCCGTGATAGTGTTTCATTCCTTGTAATTTGAGCAAGCTGTTCCTCCTCTTTCTTGTTGTCCCAAAAGTATAAAGCCACAAAAACAATAATACCTGCACCATACTGAGTCAAAAGCTTAATTAATTTCTAAAAACACGTCTGTTTTTTAGCACAAAACTTTTATCTCATGCATACATTATATATGAAGCTCATAATTATTTACCTCCAATATTTATTCCAGCATTTTTAGATGTCTCTAATAGGTCGGGTGCACCATCACCTCCTTTGATTGCAATGAAAAGCCTAGGTATGGTAAGAAACAATGAGATTCCCGCAGCAGCTGTGAATGCCACATAGAAAAATCTGCGAACTCCACGGAATGGTGCCTGGACCTCACTAATAAGCTTTAAATCCCTCCGAAAGCCATACCCTATATCTTCTCCACCCAGTCTGGCCTGTTGATGACAGTAAGAATATTGCATTGTTGGTTATAATAATAATAATAATAATAATAATAATAATAATAATAATAATAATAATAATAATAATAATAATAATAATAATAATAATAATAATAATAATGCCTGGTTGAAGGGTGCACAAGTCCACAATGTGAACAATGACAGTTGAAATATTGACACATTTTAATAATCAGAACAAATGAAGAAGAAAAAGGTGGCCATAATTGAGCAGCTAACCTCTTCTTGCAATTCCTTGAATTCAGGCATAGCTCTAAATGAGGCCAAATCAGGATCATTTAGAATTGTTCCAAACTTAAGGTCATACTCTTTCAAAGCTTTGCGTAAACAGTCAGCAGCTTTCTTTCCTTCCTCCCTTCCACATACATCAGAAGGAAAAAAAGATTCCCCATCAGTACAGAATAATCAAATATATAGTTGAAGCTGATCCAAAAGTCTACATCGGCATAGTATAGCAGCCTCTAAATTGTCCACCGGAAATAAAGTCTGACGAGATCAACTTTGTCTTGGATCCTATCTATGCTAACAAGAGTTCAACAAAGACCACAAAATTTACCTGTAGGCATGACAGCAAGCTTTGTTATACAGAGCAGCTTGAGCCTCCACAGGGTTAGGATCCAAAGTCAAAGCAGTGTCAAACTGTGCAAGAGCATCCTTAACCTGGATCAAAAATCGAAGAAATTCAGCCTGTAACTGGAGCAATCTTGATATTCATTAAGAAAAAAGATGCTAAACATTTAGAATCTCTTTGACAAATTATTCGGTTCTTACTCTAGTGTTCTCAAGAAGAAACATAGATTGCTAAAATTAAACCATAGTGCACACTATATGTGTGTACAATGCAGGAAATTCCGTATATGAGATTCAAATGTTATCTGAAACTTCAATTAACTTATTAAATTAGCTCACGTCACACAAACTTCGATCCAGATAAAATTAACTCTGTTAAGCTCAGACAATTCAAAACATAAACTGATTTCCTCCACAATAGAAGAAAACCAGAAATTAACGATCAAATTCGAGCGTCGTATCACTTGATTCACATCACAATACCAGGAAGAGGAGCACTAATTCTTCCTAGTAAAATCAATGAAAAATAAAAATTACAACTCTACAACCTATAATTCTGCTCAAATTCGTCGAATCTTCCACACTCCTCATACTCTAATTTGCAACAAGCTCCATATTATTCCAAATTATATGCAAGTCACAACCAACTAAAAATTTCCTTAAAAAAATGCTAAACCGGAGATAAAATAAGCTGAAAATACCCGTCCTTTGGCGAAAAGCGACAGTCCTAAATTAACACATGACTCAGCCGTTGCGGCGCTAACTTCCGGTGAAGCAGAAGACGGCGACGGGGAGCAATTAGCTAGCTGTCCATGAGTGATTTTCGCGTGCTCAATTGAGGCACAAAACGAATAAGAGTGCGACAATTTTCTGCTAAGTAACCATGTCTTTGATATCAACAATGAGCTCGAATTTGGCGGCGAGCAATGCGACGGGAAGCGGCGGAGGCCGTGGTGGCGTGGTGGCGCAAAATTTGCCGCGGCCATTGAAAATAATTCATGAGCAAAATCTATCGGTTTATCCAAAATTCCAAATTGCAACGGTTGCCATCCGATTTTTTATATTTTGTTTTTCTAATAATTTTTTCATTAGACCACAATTTTCTAATTTCACTTGGTTATCTTTAATGGGCCGGATCTTCTTTAAGCCCATTTAATTGGAGTTTCGTGGGTTGGAATCTTAATAAACGGCCCATTAAGTAAGATCCATTATCTCAACTAACTTTTACATTCATAATTAGGGTTAGGCGTATTCAAAGTTTGGTTTAAACCGTAAATTTAAATTAAATCATAATTTACGGTTTAGTTTGTTTATGTGGTTTCAAAAATATGATTTGGTTAAGATTTTTAAAAGTTACAAAATACTTACGAGATACCGTTACAATTTGTTTAATAATAAAATTACATGGAAATTTTAATAAAACTATAATGTAATTGATTAGATATTTAATAAAGTAAAATTATTGATATTGACAGTATAAATGATCACATGATTACAACTTTATTTTGTACTTATTAGTAAAATATATGAGACGTGTTACACGCTTAGATCAAGCTAACTCTTGAGCTTACGAGCTGAGTACTAACAAACGATTACGACTCAGAGGCTCACGAGTTGAGCTTTATTGAGTGGCTAGCTTGCGAGTTATCTCAACTCACTTAGATTATCTGATGATATCATACTTGAACTCAAAGAAGGCTCGAGTAAAGTATCGAGTTGGAGCTTGCAAGCCTGTCATAGGTTTGAGTAAGTTTTGAATTTAAATTATTATAGAGTTGCTATATTTTCATAAACACTAATCAACATTATATACTCTGATTATGATATCTTTAATTAGTATTTCATATTTAATTTATCTATAAAGAGAAAAAAAAAACATTATGATGAAGAATAAATAAAACTAAAGACACTATAAGTCTATATATAATATTGTTGTTGCATGTATACATGGATATGCATTTGCAGAATATTTTCTCATTTTTATGCAATATGAGAGGTAGTGAATTGTGACAGTTTCTTCACTTTCAATAAATTGGAAGGAAAAGTAAGCTACTTTCCAAGCTAAAGAAGGGTATTATTATTGCCTTTGATGTGCCACGTTTTGGTTTGTCACATTCTTGGTAAAGACTGCTTCCAATTACAATCCAAAGTAAAATTAATTCTTTTATTATTTATTATTATTTTTTACATGACCGGTATAGTAAGTATTAAGTAAGCAATAAATAAAGATCATGTAGTATTTTTTTTTTACATGGAAAGGGGAGTGATGGGGTTTGAACTCGAATTTCATTTCATACCGACTGCAGCACAATTTGATACACATATATACATAATATTACATGAAGAAATTAGTAGATGAAATTTTAGATCCGACCCGATTTCAATTCTTGAAAATTTTGATCCGTTTCTCCCCATGAATTGATCGATCATATAATTGGGAAGAAAAAATAAGGGCTTTTTTTTAGATATATAATTATATAATAAATGGCTTATTGCTCTGTCAGTGAGCACATAACATTGTCGAAAGGACGTGACAGATTTTTGTACAAAACTAATCTTATGAAGACACCCCATCCAAGCAAAAAAATTATTTATAGTTTTCATTCTTTGAGAGACAGGGTAATAATTTTCTGTAATTCAATTTGGTGATATATGTTTTGCACAAATTTCATACAGAATGATGACAATATGATGATGGACATGGAGGTGGAATCCTTTTACCATGATGAAAATTTTGATTTTGTTGGTCGGTATTGCTATCCATTTGGGAGAGCAATAGTAATAGACATAAATAATTGATATATAAAGCAACTTGCAATAAGTAATTTCAAGTACAATATTTGTCATCATGCATGTACACCATAGCTCACATCATTTCATTGATTAATTAAACTACCGTACGGATCAATAATTTTTATATGAATGAGTTTGCATATTGATATAAATAGTAAGTACATTCATTTATTTATTTATTTGCTTTTTTATTTATTTAAAGGAATATTCCACATGTTTTATGTGGATTAGATTCAATTATTTTTTTTTTTTCCTTCACCAACAATCGTAGCTGTTTCCGAATTCACAATTACAAAATGGCATCGAGGAGCTCCTCTATTTGGGTACTATTATTTCCAATGGTGGAAAGTGTGTGTTTGTGTGTGTGTGTGTGTTAGGGGGGGGGGGGGGGGGGGGGTGACGGTTTATAATGAAAAGCGATGTAGAGTAAAATGAGAGGGTAATTTTTTTTTAAGTGTTTTTAGTTAGAGGATGCATGGTGTAAATTTAATCGATCATTGGGATATTACAAGTTACGTGATATTTAAATAGAGATTGAACGGACAAGATAAGTAGGGAACGAGAGGGGAAGATGCAGAAAAAAAAAAAAAAAAACTTGATGCGAGTTGCGTTTTCGAAATTTTAAGTTCAAACTTTTGAAAAAAATAATATTTCAACAATTTTATTTAGTAGAGGAGCTTCAAAGCAATTTGCCTAGAATACTGATAATTTGATAATTAACGAAAAAATAAAATTAGTTGGTGGGAGCCTAAGCCCTCATTTGGCCCTTTAAGGTAGGAAACTCCAAATCATTTATAGTACTGTAGTTGATTAATGTTGCATGTGTGTTGTACTAATAAATAAAACACCCCTAACTATATTTAAAAATCAATCTTTCAAAAATTAAAATCAATTCATATATCAAAATTACAAACAAAAGTGAATTAATGACACCTTGTTCATAATAATAAACTGCACACTTCAACGTCGCAAATTTTCCAAGTATTAGTTCAAATTATTTGATTCACTATTTAGATATATATGACATGATGAAGAGCTATCCAATATTACAGTGTTAGTACAGTCGTATCCATCGAGATTAAAAAGATGGATGGGAAATTAAAGATATGAATTGAAGCCCCAAGAATTAAAGATGCATGGTAGGTTTGATGATAATGGAAGACAACATTATTTAGACAAGGGCACGCCAAATGTTGTCTCAATCTAGTCATAGAAAACAAGCACGCCAAAAAGATGGCTTTCTTTCTTCTGCATTAAAGAGGAGAGAGAGAGAGAGAGAGAGAGAGAGAGAGAGAGAGAGAGAGAGAGAGAGAGAGAGAGAGAGAGAGAGAGAGAGAAAATGCATCTAAAAACATATAACTGTTGGTTTGAAATTATATATCTAAAGGGAAATTTCACACACATCACCAATACATTGTGTCCCTCACTTGTTGTGGAAAAGGCAAAAACATTACTGGCTTGGGGAACATGGGCTTATGTCATTTGATGAAAGGGAGATGGAAACATTGAGTTTCTTTCTTTCCTTCTTCCCTTATTATTTCTTTCCCTCTTTGTCATCAATTTTTATCCTCAAGAATTAATTTATTTATTTTGTTGTTGGAATATTAGGGTTAGACACTCTTTTAATTACATGATGTATATAATTCTTGTGAAATCAAGGTAAAATTTAATAGATTTTTTGTTATTTGAATTCAAGATTTATCTACGAGGATTCGTGAACTCGATTTGAACTCAAGATTTATTTATAGTGGGGTTTTATTTATTTTTTTTTTCTTTTTTCACACATGCCATTGTTACGCACCATTTATCTACGACTCTACCAGTGAAAGTACTTTTGAAAAAAATATTTTGACAATTGATCATTACGTTTCTATTTGATTATTTATCTCTCTATGTATGTATACGTACTATTAATACATGAATATATATATATATATAGATAGTCGAACCTGAATGATGTCACTATAAAGAGGGGTAAAGGATGGCTGAGATTAAATTTTGAGAAATTAAACATGGATATCATTGAAGAATAAAAAACTTTAATGTGGATGCGACATTAAGGTGGTACGTGACCATACATATATAACTAAATATACATATGCCAAAGAACAAAATGTGTTGTATGTTAATTTGGTACCAAACGACATCAAATTTCCGATTTATTCTCTTTTATTGCAAAGTCGTTGGACATAAGCCATACAAGTTGCAATCACACAAAAGAAAATAGTATATGTTTCACACGTTAGTATTAATTTTTATTTATTTAATTTAATTTCCTAATAAAGGAAGAGACGTAGAACTGATGCCCTAAAGCAAAGAAATTATGCGTGATTGATTTTCACTTTGTGTTTTCTCATGCAACTTCAAGCACTCATTTGTGTGTTGGGATAAGAAGAAAAGGGATGGTTGGTTAGTTTTATGTGGCGAACGAAAACCCCATAACAACTTTTTTCTTTCCTCCTTTTATTTTATTTTTTACTTTTTTCTATCGAGCACAAATGTTTAATTTTAATTCGAGTAATATGGAAGATGATGATTTTTCTTTTAGTTTATTGGTTATGTGGGCCCGACATGTTCCTTTTGGTTTAATTTATTTTGCGTTTATATCACATAAGGTTAATTGGAGAATATAAGCCGATTTTTAATTATGGAGACAATGATGCAATTCTGTGTGTTCGAGTTATGTATGCATGTGTATTTTTTTTAAGATATGAGAACATTTTATTGAAGTAGTTTAATTTTAATTGTGGCCTTGTAAATAAACACAATTTAGGATAGTTCGATCCATAACTTAAGAAAGGCGTTATCCTAGTCCCTTTTTCCCTTAAATTGCCGAAATAGTCATATACTCTCTATTATGGTTTGTGAATTTGGACAGAAATAAAAATTGAATATATTTAATTGATTTGTCTCTTGTCTGATCATAAAAAGAAAAATAACTATAAATCTAATATGATAAATAAGTAAATCACCTTCGTTGATGACTTCCATTATTACTTTACCATCTTAATGTCAAAGCTAAACTTCACAAATTATCAACTTTTTATGCAATCACCAACCAAAAAAATTGTTAGTTGATCTTTTGATACAACTTTATCCTTTAGCACTTATTTCGTCGAATAAATCTTTGAAGTACGTGAATTGTCTATTAGACTATCTGCAGTGTTAGTGTCTCTATGAGGTGTCTCTATGGGTTGTGATGGAGATAGAGACAGTCAGCTGCAGTGGGACTATCTCTATGGGGTGTCTCCATCTAATTAGTTTATTAATTTTGAATATTAATTTTGTCAACATATCACTGTCTCGAGACTGTCTCTTTGGAACGAGACAGTGAATGATGCACTAGGCTGTCTCGAGACACCCATAGAGACATGCACTGCAGACAGTCTTAATATCAAACGTATAACCTCCGTGTTTGTTATGCAAAGATTTAATATTGATTTTCACTTATTCTTAATTATTATTTAGAATTCTATCAATTTTTTTTTTTTGTTTGTTTTAAATGGATGGCGGAGGGTATAAGCCTCTTCCAATCATTTTTTTTTTTTTCACTATAAAACAGTTAAACTTTTTATTATCTTGTAGGGATAAACTAAAATTAGACGAAAAACTTATTTTCTGAAGTCAAAATTTTGAAAATTCAGTTCTTGTGTCGTTGGTGATTTTTTCTGGCTATGTCATGACATGGACTTGAAATCGTAACATTTGAAAGGAAAGCACGTTTTTTTCGAAATCCTAATATGTGTGCATCGGATGCTGTCTGCCGACACCACTAAAATCGTTAAAAGTGGGAAAACAGTAACACCCCATAAATCCATCATCTCAAAAAGCCGTCTTGCTCTAGAATATAGAGTTAAATTGTTTCACTTTACATCAATTATTATTATTGAAAACATCTGCAATTGTTACCTCACATGTCTAAATTATTTAAAAAAAAAAAAAAAAGAATACGGGCGCCACACAAGCAAAATGGGGTACTGAATACAAAATTCAAATAAACTTAAAATTGTTTCTTTCTAGCTAGACCCTTTTAAAGACTTTAGTTTTTATATTACAAGATTTGATTTTCATTATTATCGAGTTCTTAAATGAAATTAATTAATTAGTAACATAATAGGGGATTGTGTCTTGCATGATAAATATTTATCTTCCAATTTATCACGTGCAATATATCCTCATCAAATTAACGAAGCAAGCAATAAAGGTTGACTCACTGGGGTACAAGATTGACTTTTTATTGTCTTGTTACAATTTTAATTAGTTAATTTCAAGAAATTTCAATTTTTTAAAATAGATTATTGTATTTCTTTTATAATGGAGTCCAAAAACTTTTTATGGTAATATTTATATTTTGTGCCACCGATATGGTTTGAAAAAATTCAGAGCCCTCGAAGATTTAGGGATGCAAATCAACGTTCATTAAAATTATGTATATTTAATTATTAATTAATATATAATATAATTTCCACAGTTTTGCAAAGTGATTTTGGTGTTTCCCGAACAAATGTTGTTAACTTTGTCGGGTGGTATCTAAACTTCTATTTCAATGCAAGACTAATTCTTTTTTTTCAAGAATTCAGTTGCACAAAAATTTGGTAAACAAAGAAACTATAGTGCGTTACCAGAGAAATTTATCATATTTAGCTAGAAATAACTAAACAAACAATTGAGGGTTACTGCAACTTGCAAGAAAAGGGACGAAACAATCACGTCAACATTTTTGTGATAGGGAAACCTATCGCTCGATCACGTACGCGAACGTGCATCAACGCAACTAGATTTATTTATGTGCAATAATTTAATTGTAACTCAATCGTAATATCACTAGTTATACAAAATTACTTTATTCTAAAACATAAATCATATAGTAGTATACTATTTCTACAAGACTAGATGAAAAACTTGATTCTCATGAAGTACCAAAATGTTCGATATGAATGAAATCTATCTTTACATAAAAATAAGATATGGGATAATGTACGATCCAAGTAACAATTTAAGCAAAACGGATATTGTAGGTGCGGCTTAGGCCTAGGCAAGTGGTGTGTGGATGTAGGTGGAATCTTGGAATCAATTGAAACGACAACGAGGAAACGGGAACCAATCATCATATCCAAAAAATAAAAATAAAAATAAAAATAAATAACCACTATTCTTATTAGATTTTTAATTCTTCTTCATGAATTCTCCTTATATATAGATCCTTTCAGCCCTCAAACTATTCAAACAAGAAACACATTTTCTTGCAATTACATACAAAATCATCAAAATTATATAAAAATAATTCTTCTTGACCAATTCCTTCTTTCTTTCTTTCCTTCTTTTTTTTTTTAGAAAATGGATGGCAAGAAATTAGAATACAAAGGGGCGGAGGCACTGAAGGAGCTGGAGAGGCTAACTACAAACGCAGGTGAAGTTCAAGAAGAAATTTTGAGAAAAATTTTGGAACAAAATTGGGATACAGAATATTTAAAAAAGTATTTGGGAAATTCATCATATTCATTAAAAAGCGTGGTCTATTTCAAGAATCGTGTTCCTGCAATCTCGTATAAAGATATTCGTCCTTACATTGTGAGAATTGCTAATGGAGAAGACTCCACTCTTATTACTGGTCACCCCATCATCGAGATGCTTTGCAGGTAAAAATAAAAATAAAAAATTAGCTTCTTTTTCTTGTTTATCTTTGAATTTGAGTGTTGAGAATTTTGTCGCGGTGGTCGTCGTCTTCTTGCAGCTCCGGGACATCGGCCGGAGAGCCGAAGTTGATGCCGTCCATTGCAGAAGATCTTGATCGTCGTACTTTCGTGTACAATCTCATCATGCCTATTGTCAACAAGTTAAGATCACTATAATCTTACACTATGTTTTCAATACTATATTTTTAAACTGTTTCGTAGATGTCCATATTTGGTCACGGTGAAAGTGAATAAAATATACTCATATGTAAATAATTTACAATCATTATATTTGTGCACATATATGTACTGAATTTATCTATTTACAATTAAGAAGCCTTGCATCATGGAGAGAGATTCCATAATTTTGAGAATATTCAAGAATCTAAGATTTGGATTTGGTTGGGACAGGGACTTATCAAAACATCTAACATGTTAATTACTTATGATACATGCATTATTAATTGAAGAAATGATTACAATTTGTTACCTACCAATGTCTTAAAATTATGAAACAAGAATTACAATTAACTAATTAATTCCCCCACCCCACCACCCAATTCTTCCTAATTTATCATTTAATTGTCTTTTCTATAAATATAATATAAATATAATAGACATGTCTCCGGCCTCGACGATGGCAAGGCGATGTACCTCTACTTCGTGAAGGCGGAGATGTCTACACCGTGCGGACTGGCAGCCCGCACGGTGCTGACGAGCTACTACAAGAGCGCGCACTTCACGCACCGGCCCCACGACCCCTTCAACGACTTCACCAGCCCTGACGCCGCCATCCTCTGCTACGATAGCAACCAGAGCATGTACTGCCAGCTCCTCGCCGGCCTCGTCCACCGCCGCCGCGTCCTCCGCCTCGGCGCTGTCTTCGCCTCCGCTCTCCTCCGCGCCATCTCCTTCCTCGAGCGCCACTGGCGCGACCTCTGCCGCGACATCCGCGCCGGCGCCCTCGACGCCGCCGTCGCCGATCCCGCCTGCCGCGCCGCCACGCTGCGCCTCGTCGGCCACCCCGACCCGCGCGCGGCGGAGGAGATCGAGGGCATCTGCGGCGGCGCCTCCTCGTGGCGCGGCATCCTGTGCAAGCTGTGGCCCAACGCCAAGTACATCGAGGCGGTGGTGACGGGATCGATGTCGCAGTATGTGCCGGCGCTGCGGTATTACAGCGACGGCCGGCTGCCGTTGGTCTGTCCGATGTATGCTTCGTCGGAGTGCTACTTCGGAGTTAACATGAAGCCGCTCTCCGATCCGTCGGAGGTTTCCTTCACGCTGCTGCCCAACATGGGATACTTCGAGTTCATTCCGCTCGGCGAGGACGGCGCGTTGTCGATGGATTTCGACGAGGAAGACGAAGACGAGGGAGCGGCGCCGCCGCCGGAGCTGGTGGAGCTCGTCGACGTTAAGCTTGGATGTTACTACGAGCTCGTAGTCACCACATTTTCCGGTAATATATTTTTCCTGCTATAATAGTTCTCGATTTTAATTAATTAATCACTTAACTCGTATTAATGCTGATTATATATAAGTAGTTAGGCTTAAGTTTAAATTTTTAACCAAAAAGAGTAAATAGGGAATTGAATCAGAATTGAACACCAATAATAAATTAATTTTATTTATTTTTCTAATAAATATGTACTGTTTTTTTCAGTTGGAAGAAAAAGGAAATGTTGATGATGAAATTTTAGATCTCTTACTGTTTGTATGTGACAAATAATTAGTGGACGATGATAAGCAATCAAAAATAAGAATAATGGTTAAAATGCAAACGTAAAGTATAGCATATGATAAGATGCATGGGCATTGGATGTGGCTAAAAATAATGATTCTTTTGGATAAAATTACATTATAGACTAAAATCATTATTCAAATTCAAATAAATAATGAGGATCTAAAAATTGCAATAATGAGATGAGGTGAAGAAAGGGCAACTTCGCTTAACCCACATTGAACCAACATGATAGAAAAGATGATTCGTAGTACTAAGTACGGATAGGTACCAACATTATAAAAGTCAAAAGAATTTGGTTGCTTTCTTCAGGGTAATCATTAATGGATACACACGTTTTATTCTATTTATTTATTGATTGTATTATCTCAATAAAATTAATCGTAAAATCTTAGTTACCGTTTGGTTCAAGTTTAGTCCTTCTTAGACGAGAAATCATCATTTAATAAAGTTCAAAAAAATTATCAGACATAAATGTAATAGAGTAAATATATTAAAAAAAATATTATTTGTTAATTAGTTACTTATTTTTTATTTTTAAAAAAAAAAATTGAAGAAAAATTATTTACTAGTAGAAATCTCTATAGATTTCTAAAGAACTAATTTCAAACAAAATTGGATTTTAGTATATGTTTAATAAATCATTGAACTAATGGCCAAGTTTCAATCAAATTCATGGAAATAGCTTTTGTTTTAAAGGAAAAACAAAATTTCATTACAAATGCAAGTACAAATTACAATATTCATGAACTTAGCATGGAAAATTCAAGTCACGAAAAAGAAAAAAGAAACATTATATTTATTATATTTATCAATTACATAAATTATGCATGGGCGCATATTATCATCAACAGGGCTCTACCGGTATCGCATCGGCGATGTGCTCCAAGTGACCGGATTCCACAACGAGGCGCCGCAGTTCCGCTTCATCTGCCGCCGCAACGTCGTTCTCAGCATCGACAACGACAAGACCAACGAGGAGGACCTCCACCGCAGCATCACCGCTGCCACCCGCCGCCTCCTCGAGCCGCGCCACGCCCTCCTCGTCGAGTACACCAGCTACGCCGACACCTCCTCCATCCCCGGCCACTACGTCATCTACTGGGAGATCAACGAGGCGATCAACCCCCACGCGCCGCCGATCCCCGCCGACGTCCTCGCCGAGTGCTGCATCGCCGTCGAGGAGGGGCTCGACTACATCTACCGCCGCTGCCGGACCAACGACAAGTCGGTGGGCCCGCTCGAGATCAAGGTGGTGAAGCCGGGAACGTTCGAGAAGCTGATGGATCTGTTCATTGCGCAGGGCGGCGCGTCGATCAACCAGTATAAAACTCCGCGGTGCGTCAAGTCGAAGCCGGCGTTGAAGCTGCTGAATGCTAACGTGCGCGATTGCTATTTTAGCCCCAGGGATCCGGTGTGGAACGCTTGAAATTGGAGTGGAGGAAGGAAATAAGATTGGCGAAATTAAATTAGGTTTCCTTAATTAGGAGTTTCTGCTTTCTTTCTGGCCATGATCTAGCGATCATGATGATCTTGTATGATTCTCGGGTTCAATCTCGCATCGCAAGAAATAACAATTTTGAATTTAGTATCTCTCTACAAAATATTTTGAGTTTTTGCCTCATTCTATGAAGATTGATCTCCAAATATTTATTGAAATCGAGGATCTGACTTCCATAAATTAGTACATATTAATCGGCACGAGTCATTAATACTCTCTTCATCCCTAATAATTGTATTACTACATATTAACCTGCACCAGTTTTAAAAAATGTCTAGTTGAAAATGTGTTGAATGGAGAAATGTGTAGCACATATTTGTTGAGTGAAAAATGGAACCCATCATTTTAAAATATGTGGTTGATATTTTAAGGAGTTGTGTGGGGTCATATTTTAAAATGAAAATAAATAAAAGTGATACGCATTTAGGAACCAACAAAAATGGAATTAGTAATACAATTATAAGGATCAGAGGGAGTATTGATTTTTGTGTGAAACACGATAATTCACTATATAAAAAAAATATATTGTAATAAACATAGTTTGGGATGATATGCTCTAAAATTATATTTTATTTTTTATTTCATCCTAATACACTCTCTCTCCTATTTTTTCACTTTATTTTTTTCTCTCTTTTTTCTCTCTCTTCCTCCCTCCCTCAGCTCACGTTTTTCTCTCTTTTTTCTCTCTCTTCCTCTCCTACTCTCTCTCGTTTTTTTTCTTCTGGTTTTCTTCTTGCTCAAGTTTTTCTCTCTATTGATTTCTCCATCGTTAATCCCTCCCGTGTTTCTCCGTTGTCGTGGTCGCCATCGCCGTCCCCGTCGTCGTCGCGCCGGCATCGTCGTCGTCATAGTTTGGAGCTTTTTCCTCTGTCATCGTCGTCGTCTTGTTCGTCGTTGTCGTGGCTTCTGCTGTTGTGGCCGTCGTCTTGTTCGTCATCGTCGTCGTCTAGTTGCTTTTTTTGTGATATTGCAGCAATTTGTTGTGGAGAAATTTTTGTTTGTGGGTTTTTTTTATTCTGCAAATTTTTATGCGATTTTGCTGTGTTTTATTCTTTTATTTTTGTTTAGAAAGTCTGTCGTTGGTTTACTTGTATTTTTCCGGCGATTTTTGGTTGCGATTTGAACCTATGGAGGTAAATTCCGGCGACTGTGTTTTCTGGCTCTGGTTGGTACGTTTTCTTAATTGCGTACTGGTGCGTACCAAGTTTACCTGGTACGCAGTACGTATTTATCATTTCGTACCAGGTGTACTTGGTACGCGGTACGTAGTTATGAATGCTTACCAAGTTTACTGGGTACGCAGTACGAATCTACTAATGCGTACCAAGTTTACTCGGTGCAGGTAAGGCCTTCTTCTTTAGTGGTTGCGCATGGAGGATGCTGGAAAGAGAACCTTTATGAGGGTGGTAGGAAAGAGTATATTCCTATACCGCCTAGTGGTATAAGCTTTGAATCTTTATTAACAAAGCTTGAAGTTCGAATGAAGAAGGATAAGAGTATGTATATGTTTGATATAGATGGTTTAGTGCAGTCTCCTAGTGGTGAAACTATCGGATACGAAGTTTAATGTCATTTGTGGAGCAAAAAGCAATGTTGTTGATGTTGCTTCCAGGAAGTGTTCGTGTCGGGCATGGGATCTGGATTTAATACCTTGTTCTCACGCTACTGCAACAATTAGGTGAGGTTGAAGTTTTTATTTTGTTGGTATTAATTGCATATTCGTACCTATTTTGCCAAAACTTCTTAGTACACCTGGTACGTAATTGTAAATTCGTACCAAGTGTACCTCATGTAACTTGGTACGCAGGTACGCTTTGATCAATGCGTACCTGGTCATTAAGTTACGATGGGGTACACTTGGTACGAAATTGTAATTTCGTACCAAGTTTGCTCATCAGAACTTGGTACGCCGGTACGCTTTGACCGAAAACGTACCGGCGTACCAAGTTCTGATGAGCAAACTTGGTACGAAATTAGATCAATGCGTACCTGGTCATTAAGTTACGATGGGGTACACTTGGTACGAAATTGTAATTTCGTACCAAGTTTGCTCATCAGAGCTTGGTATGCCGGTACGTTTTTGACACTTGGTACGAAATTGTAATTTCGTACCAAGTTTGCTCATCAGAACTTAGTACGCCGGTACGCTTTGACTAAAAACGTACCGGCGTACCAAGTTCTGATGAGCAAACTTGGTACGAAATTACAATTTCGTACCAAGTTTGCTTATAAGAACTTGATACACCTGGTACGTTTTTATATATACGTACCATGTTTTTCTTCGATGAAGTTTTTATTTTTTACACATTTTTAGGTTTAAGAAGGAATCCCCACTGTCATATGTTCCTGAATATTATTCTACTGTGACGTGGCGTGAGATTTATGCCGATGAAGTGATGCCTATTCCGGATAAAGATCCATGGATTGTGCTGCAACATGTTGCTTCAAGGATTGTTCTTACACTTAAAGAACCTAAGCAAGCTGGACGACCGCGTACAAAAAGGATTCCAACTGGATCTTATACCAAACGCAGTCGCGGGTGTTTGTGGTGTCATGAGAAAGGTCATTATATGAGTACATGTCCTCTAAGACGTCGCTCGATTAATCCGGAAGAAGAAGGGAGTAGCAATCAACCAAGCATCAAAACGAGAACCCGCAAAACGAAGAAATGTGGTATTTGTGGTGTTGCGGGCCATACTCGCCAAACATGTCAAGATCCACATAGATTTGGTTAATAATTGGAGATTTAATGAATTCTATTAGATGTGTACTGTTTGTCATGATTTTTGTTTGAAATTTTTGACGTTTTTATTAATATTTGTGTCAAATATTATTGTAACTATTGTTATGTTTTTAAGTAAATCGTACACTGGGTTTACCAATTAAAAATGGTACACCTGGTATGTATTGAGAAAATCGTAACGGGTTTACCAATTGCAATATGGTACACCTGGTACGTTTTTACAAAATCGTACCGAGTTTACCAATTCTACATTGGTACACCTGGTACGCATTTACAAAATCGTACTCAGTTTACCAATTGTAGAATGGTACACCTGGTACGTGTTTACAAAATCGTACCGAGTTTACCCATACTACATGGTACACCTGGTATGCATTGATAAAATCGTACCGAGTTTACCAATTCTACACTGTAAACTTTGTTATTTGAAGATGAAAAATTTAAGTAAATCTTGGTTCGTTATGTATAATTGCTTACGATGCGTACTAGAAAAACTGTAAAGAAATTTCATTTGCGTACTGTGCGTACCAGAATTCACATTCAAAAATATACATAGTTAATTAATCCCTAGCATATGCTAATAGTTTTCCAAAATGCACATTCAAAATATACTAATGTTTATGGATTTACAAAATACTATCCATCATGCACAAAATATTAACATGAATGCACTGTTCATTCAATGGCCTTCATTGCCTTCATTGACTCCATCGAAATCCATGACTTCCGGTGTCACTTCCTCCGGTATTTCCAAGCTTTAGCCTCTTGTATTTCCATCGGTTTTGCAATAAGAAAAGAAAAAAAAAACAATTCAATAACAAACACATATTCAATAATAAAGCATAATCTGCTTGGTAAAATCGGTACGTTTTTACAAAATCGTACCTAGTGTGCTCACACAATATGGTACACCTGGTACGAAGTGATAAAATCGTACATGTGTACCAATTATACGCTGGTACACCTAGTACTCTTTTACAAAATCGTACTCAGTTTATCAATTGCAGAATGGCACACTTCGTACGAATTGATAAAATCGTACCAAGTGTACCTGTATTGTAGGTACGCTTTTGTAAATTCTTACCCATATTACAATAAAAAACTGGTATACTCAGTACGTTTTTCAAAATGCGTACCAAGTGTACCAGTAAAGTAGGTACACTTTTGTAAATACGTATACCTACATTTCAATGAAATACTAATACACTCGGTACGTTTTTCACAATGCGTACCGAGTGTACTAGAAACACTAATTTTCTTGGTACGTATTTGCGAAAATCGTACCAATTTTAAGCATACAATGCCATATTCAAATGAACCGAATGCAAAATACATCATGCATAAATAATTGTTTAAATTTCAGAAATTCAACAAGAAGCTATCTACAATTCCAGAAATTACAGATCTGGAATTACCGGTACGTATTTCACAAAACGTACATGGTGTACCAGTACAATTTTCCCCCAAATCTGCAAATCGTACCCTAATTTCCATTCTACTCAACAAACTGGATAAGCAATCGACATTTAAAACAAGTAAACCCGCAAAATCGAAGAAATCAAGTGATAATCAAATATAGTACCTGTATTTTACTTGACAACTCTGTACGTATTTACAAAAAACGTAACAAGTTTATTAGGTACGCAGTACACATTTACAAATACGTACTGCGTACTGAGTAAACTTGGTACGCATTAATAAATGCGTACTGCGTACCCAGTAAACTTGGTACGCATTAATAAATGCGTACTGCGTACCAAGTACACTTGGTACGTACTGGTAAATACGTACTGCGTACCAGGTAAACTTGGTACGCACCAGTACGCAATTACGAAAACGTACCAACCCTGAACCAGAAAATTCCGTCGCCGGAAATTTACAGCAACATCAGATCTACACAAATACATCGAAATCGCTCGGAATTCAACCCAAATACACTAGAAATCATCAGAAACTCAACGAAAAACCTATAAATTAGTAAAAACAAGGCTAAAAATATCATGAATTGAAAAAAAAAATTCAAATAAACTCAAACCCCAATTTTAGATCTATGACTTTCCGGTGAGATCTATGGATTTCCGGCGACAATAGTTGGTGTAGTGGTTCTGGATGATGCAGACGGCGGCGGAAATGAGTGGGGATGAACGAAGAACGGAGGAGAAGAGAAGAGAGAAGAAGACAGAGACGTACGTTGCGCCGGTGATTTTTTGCCTTTTTTGTTCGCGAAGACATCGTTACAGTGGAAGGATGGGCGGCGGCGGCGGAGAGAGTCGGAGAGAGTCGGAGAAGAAGAAGAGGAAGAGAGAGACGAGAGAGTCGGAGAGAGTCTGAGAAGAAGAAGAGGAAGAGAGAGACGAGAGGAAAGAGAGAAAAAGAGGGAAGAGAGAGAATGTGAAAAATAATAAATGAGGGAATAACCCTACATAACATCCACTAAGGGTATTTCAGTCAAATTGGGTACAATTTTACCCAATTTTTATCAAAAGTGAACTTTTGACAAAATTTGTTATTACCATGTAGGGTAATGACATATCACTATTTGCCTCTTCATTTTAATATGAAATACTTCGCTTGGGATCTTCTATCTCCTAAACTTGGTGTCCTGCCATGTTCCATAATTTATATTCTCTCGGTCCTATTCATCTTGTAACATTTCTTTTCAGTATGGGTATTAAGAAAACATGTATTAAGAGTAAATATGGTGTTTTGTAGTAAATAAAGTGATATACAGTGTTTATAAAGTGAATAAAGTGATATAAAGTGTTTTGATGTGATATAAAATAGTTTTAAATTGGATAAAGTGATGTTCTAATTATTTCCGTAAAGATAAATGTTACAAGATGAATGAACAACCCAAAAAGAAATATGTTACAAGATGAATGAGACAGAGGGTTTCATATAATTGGTACTATTTTGTTATTCTTTTTCTTCAATTTTAATCTATAATATTTTAGAATAATTTTACAAATATTGACTAGGATTCATCCATCCAATTAGGATTTATATATATATATATATATATATATATATATATATATATATTTTATTTAATTTTCTGAACTTTTAAATGATTACTAGGGTTCATTATTCAAATATCGAGCATATAAATTTTTTAAATTCTAATTTTTTATAAAAAATATTAATTGAAGTTTGTTATATTTATTTTTGAATAAATACTTTCAAAATAGTGAAATCAACAGTGGGACAAGAAAGATAGCCACAAATTGAGTACAGAGGATCCTTACCCAAAATACTTGCTCCTCCAACATTGATTTGCAATTATTTTGTGATTGGATAGTGAAGTTGGATTTAGAATTGAAATAATTAAAATAAATAAATAATTATAGAAAAGTACTAATGATTGACTTTAAGAACTCTTAAATATATAAAAACTTTGGAAGTAAACACTTTTGCATTAATATTCATCAAATAAGAATATAAGATCCTTTCTCCGTACTGGGCCGTACCAACTCAGCCCATCAACTAATTACACAATTCGGGCCAGGCCCTTAATAGTGCTACATTTCCTTGATTTAATTTTATTATTATCCCGCTGAACCAAATTTCTACTGGGAATTGGAATTGGGGGTTTGCTGTTTCCGCAAGTTATTCTACTTGTTAATTATACATAGAACGAGAAGAAGAAAAGGAGCACCAACAATGGCGGCTCGGCGTATTCTCTCTCTCATCGCTGCAAAATGTACGCAGAATCCCCTCTCCACAGGTTATATACTCTTCCCTCTGTGTGTGTGGATCTTAGCTATTGGGATTGAAGGGGATCGGTGATTTTTGACATGTTATGTTTGAATGTTTAATTTCTTCCTAATTAGGTTTCTTAAGGGATGAAACGATAAAAAAAATCGTGATTTCCTCAGATTGAGATAAAATTTGGGTGAAAATTGAGGGCTTTATGCACGATTTATTGCATAAATTATTAATTGTGCTTCCAATGATTTGAGATTGACCTTATTTGCTGATTGAAGCTGGAAACATTATGTAAAATATATATAAATTCGTCTTTATAATTTCCCTGGTAAATTTGAGATTTTCAATTTTGTGGAAATTTAGTCGGTTTTATGTTGTGATGCTATCACATTCAAAATATTGAAGCAAAATGGGAGTAAAATATAGTTTGGGTGTCACAATTCCTTTAGGCAAGAGAATATAGTATGCTTATGACTAAATGAAAATTAACTACAGTTAGCTTTATTTCTTGCATCAATTTTTTCTGCTTCATTTGTAGAATAAATAATTTAAATTTTGTTTTGTTACCAACAAGAAACAGATTTAGATATTTATGCCACTGAGCTGAAAATCATCCATATCTGAACATTTATGTCTCTAGTTGAATGTGTGGGATATTTACTTCGTTTGTTTATTTTATCAAATTTTAGCAATGCAAAGGCAAATTATAATCAGTTATTCTACTTCCCATCCTGCAGAACTCACTAGAAAGTTCCATCCTTCTCCAAGATCATTCTCTCGCGACTACGAACAGTATACTAGAGGATTTCAGTCTCTCTCAGGAACCAGCAGCGTTCCATCTGTGCAAAATCCAACCGAAAACGGAAGTTGCGATGCGAGCACTGACCAGAGCACTAGCCCATGCATCTCCAATCCAATAAATGATGATCATGCTGCTGTAAAGCACCAGGTGAATTCGAACTTGAAAATATCGGAGAGGCACGATCTTGCCATGGTTTTTACGTGCAAAGTTTGCGACACTAGAAACCTGAAGACTGCTTGTCGAGAATCATACGACAAAGGTGTGGTGGTTGCTAGATGCAGTGGTTGCAACAATCTGCATCTGATTGCTGACCGGTTGGGATGGTTTGGAGAGCCGGGCAGTATCGAGGAGCTTTTGGCGGCTCGAGGGGAGGAAGTGAAGAAGGGATCAGCTGATACTATAAATCTTACTCTTGAGGATCTTGCTGGAAGGAGAGATGTTAGTGTTTAAGTTTCTATTATTGCTTTCTTTTGTATCATTTTCAATGATTTAGTGCTTACAACTTATTTGTTTGCCTTCCAAATTTTGGTTGGAATTGGATGCAAGAATATTTGCAGATTATCTTCAGATGGTATATAAGAAGAAATATTTAATTAAAACAAGTATGTTGAAAATTTATCAATTTATCACGCCTACTTGCAACTTGTTAGTACTGTCAATTTGTATTTGCTGTGTTTATGCTGATATATATTGTTAGGACTGTCAATTTATAATTTGATGTATTTATGTTGATGAATTTCGAACACAACTATGATATGAAATTATAATACAAACATGTCGTATTCTTATTTGTGTGCATGTGTTCACCTAACAGTAGTGTAGTAAATTATAAATACCTTAGGTCAAACGGTGTCAGGTTCAATTCCACTATGGCAAAATTATAAATACCTTAGGCCAAATGGTGTCAGGTTCGAATCCACAATGGCAAGGTCTTTAATGTTGAAATTAAAAGGAAAGGAAAATGAAACTTATAACACTATTTTGATCTATTCGGGAAGAAATATTCACAAGTGAATTAGAATTCAAGAAAAGAAATATGGCATTTCATTCATACAACATTTTTACTTCAATTATATACACACAACACACTCTATCCTCTATCGTATTTCAATATTATATGTATAATATCGTAAAGAAAATTAGAGGATATTAGACACAACAAACGACAAATTATTTATAAATCATAAACTGGGTAAGTGCATAATTAAGATGACATATTGATCAAGTATGGCTCCAAGAACCCAAGAAGATCATAGTTCTGATGGGATCTTCTATCCCACTTCGCTTGTTTCGTCTCTCAATCTCTCTAGAAATAGAATTAATCCGACGGCCGCCGTCGTCAGGTCGAAATTTCTCCCACCAACGACGTCGTCTCGATTCTTGATAAATGCGGCTGTCTCCACACAAGCTTTGAGGCTTCATCCTCAACTTCAACAACTCAGCACGGATAGCCTAAGATATTGGAAGCTCTATTATTTGCATTTGAGGAACAAATTTATAGGAAATTTTGTGCTAAGAGAATAAAGGATTGTTCATATTCTTTGCTACAATGGATTGATTGATCTACTTTATTGTGAGTTGAGTAGTTATATTCCTCTTGTCTCTTGGTGGGATATGTAGTGCCAAAAAATAGATTCTGATATTGATTAATTTTTAATTAGTGTGCATATTAGAAGGGACGAAATTAGTCTCTAAAGCTTGTGAATTGAAATTTACTAATGCGACATTCTTTAATTTAATTAAGGACAAATATGAGACCTTAGTGTGTTTCAATCTCGACTAACATATACACCATTGAAACCTACCATCAAAAATAAAATAAAAAATAAAATGTATTATTAATTGCAAAAAACACTATAAATCGAAAATAGAAATTAAAATTAATCACATTGGAATAGAATTATATGTTGGAGATTCTTTTGAATTATGGCAGCTCAATTTGGTAGGAGTATGTCATCGTATCCTACCAAGGAATATTGCTATACTTAAATCGAATATGATGTAAATCGAATATTTTAGGGTAAAAATATGATCTAAATCGAATATGATTGAAATAATCAAAGAATAAAGGATAAATTCACACGTGAATGTTGAGATTTGAGACTAATAATCTCACTACAAAGAAAGCTACTTGAGTGATATAAGTTGAAACATCGAATGAGATGCCATTTGCACTTATACAAATATTATAAGTCATACTCCCTCCATCCCATCAGACTTGACCTATTTCTTTTGGGTACGGGGTTTAAGGATAAAACAATTAAGAGTAAAAAGTATGTTTAATGGAGTTTTTAAAGTAAAAGAAAGTGGGGAGAGAGAGAGAGAGAGAGAGTAAATAGTGAAATAAAGTGGTAAAGTAAAATAAGATGGGTAGAGAGAAAGTGAATAGTCAAATAAAGCGGAATAAAATGAGTAGCGAGAGAAGAAGAACAGTGAATGACACAAAAAATGAGGTGGAAAAATATGATGAAAGGTGTAAAGTGGATTGTTTAACAAATTAATTATCTCATAATTATTTCCAAAAAAGGAAATAGGACAAGAATAACGGGACGATCCAAAAAAGAATACATGCCAATAATAACGAGACGGAGGAAGTAGATGATTTCATTGTACATATGTCTTTTCTTTGGCTGCAACATTTTTTGTTGGTAACTTGAGATATACTACTTCCATCCCTAAATAGTAAGACTATCTTTTACTTTTGGGGTATCCTTTAATAGTAAGTGCATGTTTGGTAGCCTTGATATACCAAAATTAGTTTATTTATCTAGGCTTATCGGGTGTTTGGTAACTAGATAAATAAACTAACAAGCCCAATACAAAGCCACGGCCCGGTGCTATTTAGCTGTCTATTTCAGATAATTTATCTCCCCAATTGGGGAGTTTAATTAACTTGGTGAAACAGTAACCTAGACAAAGAGCTCTTTTCCCTCAATACCTTCCCAACCTAGAATTTTTCTTCTCCATCTCCACCGTTTCTTCTCATATCTTTCGCCACTCCGCCGCTTCTTGTCATCTCCTCCGCCGATTTTGCTGCTTTTTCTCGTCTCCATCAACGCTGCACGCAGCCGGACGCCATCACCTAGACTATCCCGGCCACCTCACCGTGATATAGAAACAAACAAAATTTACTTTCTCTAAAGCTCCGCAGGGAATCCAGTTCATCCTGCTTTTCCTCGTCCAAAAAATTGGCGTCCGATTTCAACCCATTGACCAAATTCAGCTCTGTTTTACCCAAGTAAGGAGGCAACGTGATGTTCTTATGCGGGACAAAATAGCCAGAAATGACGGGGAAAATGGAAATTTGGACGGAATTCTTCTTTAGCTCGAGAATATTCTGGTCGGAGGAGTAGTCAATTCCGGCGGGCGAGACGAAGAAATGATCGGCGCCAAGGGTTCGGTTCCAGTATGGGTGGTTGGTACGGAGTTCTCTGACGACACGCGACAAAGAGCGCGTGGATGTGTCGGGGGAGAAGGGGACGAAGAAGAGGTGAGCATCGTCGGGGTTTTGGTGAGGAAGGGGATGTGGAGAAGGGGTTTTGGTAGTTCTGGAAAAGCGTGGTAGGGGAGAGGTAGGGGGAGGGTGCGGCGGCGGAGAGAGGTGAGAGGAAGAGATTAGATAATCTTTGTAATTTTTTTATTTGTTAAGGGGTACATATGGAACCATCAAACTTAATCTTGGATTTTAAAATAACATACCAAACAATAAAATTTTTAATCTTAATTTTTTATCTAACCTACCAAACACCTATAATAGTTTATTTATCTAAGATTCCAAGATAAACTATCTTAAGATTATTTATGTTTACATGTCCTAACTAGACTACCCAACTAGCACTAAAACTATCTATTTTAGGACATTTTTTTTTTTATCTTTCTCCACTTATAAAGATGTGCCCCTTTCTTAACTTACTTAACAATTACACTTTTTATCATTTTTTTCTTCACTTATAACCAATTAATTTTTATTAAAACTCATAGTTCCGTCCTAAATTTATTATTATGGACAAAGGTAGTATTAATTTAAAAAGAATCGATGAGATTCAAATTCATGATACATTTAATTAAATTTCTAGAATCAAATTTCTTGTCTAGTAACAAGAACATGTAATTTATATACTTTCTCTGTCAACGAAATGTGTGTCATTTTTGTTATTTAAGTAATTAAGTTTGTTCATGAAATGGTGGCCATTTTTGCTACTTCACTCACATTTATTGTGGGACCCTTACTCCAATCACAACATTACGCGTTATTATTCACTACTACCTACCATTTTCTTAAAACTTGTATCGTCCACAATGTGACAATCATTTCGTGAATGGAGGGAGTATGTACTTGTAGTACACCTATGATTTTCAAAACAATTAGAATTAGAATATTATCCATTTAGTAAAATATTAAAATTCCTCCTTTTGCTTCTGTATTGAACTCCCAAAGTTGAACAACCGGTGTGATTCCCTCCGTCCAAAAATAAAATATTTATTCAGATTCCGGCACGCAAAATAAGAAAAGTTGATAAAATTGTTTGAGTATGTAAAAGTTAGAATGTAGGGGTAATGAAATAATGACAAAAAAAATAGTGGTAATGACAAAAAAATGATGGAATTGATCGAAAAGTAGGAATAAAGTTGTTGTGTTGACTAAAAAATAAGAATAAAGTTGTTGTGAGGTGGGCCATCAATGACAAAGAATAGTAAATAAACGAAAAGTATGAGGGTATGATTGTACAAAAAAGTAAATAAACATTTGATTTATGGACAAAAAAATATGGGTAAATAGACATTTAATTGTTAGACGGTGGAGTATAATCATACTATTTGATAATCGCACCTAAAAAGTATGAACCCTAAACCCTGAACCCTTATACCCTCACACCCTCACACCCTGAACCCTTGAACCCTTGAATCCTGATGGGACGGGTTTGAGAAATATTAAATAGTTTTGGGACGGGTTTGGGTAGAAACATGCAAATCCGTGACGGATTTGGGTCGGGTTTGGGCAAGTACCTCCGGGCACCCGCTACCCAAACCCATTTATATATATATAAGATAAAAGATATTATTATATTTATAATTTATTATATAATTATAAATATTAGTATAAATATTAGTAGATTTAGGGTTTTATCTGATTTTCTTAATCCACACACACATTCCATAAGAGTTAAGCCTTTAATGTATCTCCTCTACTTTTGTAAATCTACTTTCGAAATATGACGACACAACGGCAGCATCAACAATTCATAATCTTCTAGTTATATATTTTAAGATTTTGTAAGTTCGTAGTACTTTACTTTGAGATAATTTTAGTGAAATTTTCTACTGATGTTTATGTTTTAATCATATTTATTTATAATATTTTGTATTTGATGTTTACTTTTTAATATTCGGATGTTTTAATCATATTTATTTATAATATTTTATTATTTGATGTTTACTTTTTAATATTCGGGTTTTTAGCTGGTAATAAATGAGTATTACCCAACGGATTCGAGTCGGGTATGAGTTTTAAAATTATTTTTTAATCGAATTTGGAACGGGTTTGAGTGTGAAAAATTTTCATGGGTTTAAATTTGAGAAATGCTTAATGGGTGGATACCTGACCCATTGTCATCTCTACCCACAAACTCAAAGTTCCCCGCTTGCTCTACCTCATTTCTTTCTTTCTTCCTTTAATCCTTTTATATTTCAATTTTCCTTTTTTTTCATCTCTTTCTTTTTCTTTTTGTTTTTTTTTATTCGTGGGAGTTAATATTCTATTTTAAACCCCCTTTTTTTTGGATGAATTATACAAGTAAAACGTCCCAATTCATTTATCACACTTTCGTCGTCGCGAAACACCCTAATTTATTCAGTAGATTGCCACTATTTTATTAACATAAATGCGAAATGAAAATAAACATTTATTAAATAAAATATCAATAAAGACTCCCAAATGGTTTCAAACGAAATTACTCCAAGCAATAACAGGAAATTCATATACTTATTAAAAACTCTAATCATAGAATTTTGATACTTCACCGTAGCTCAAAATTAAAACAAACCAAACATGAATTGCGGAAAAGTCTAACTCAAATAATTCAGTTTAATAAACTTAAACTTTTATTGACACCTTGTTTCCTTCCACGCGGCTCCATGCTCACTAACCTGAATATATTTTAAAAACGTGGGGTGAGTACTCATAAAACGTACTCAGTGGTGGGTCATACATGGAATACTTTCATTCTTTTGTCCAACAACATGATTATCAAAGGAAAGTAACATATATCATTCTTTTTTATAAATCACAAGAGCTCGAAGCATTCAAGGCGATTATAGAGACATTTAAATCACTGTGCACAGGATATCCTTTAACATATAACCCACAAGAGCTTGAAGCATTCAAGGCTATTATATGCATCATTCACATTTCACATTTCACATCACATTCCATATGATAATAACATGTTGGACACATAAAAACATTTCGTAGAACATTTCGTAGAACATTTCATGCCAATTTATAAACATTTCACATTTAAAGCCACATGTCATAAAACACTTTGTTGAGTTAGAAAACTTTACCCACCTTAACTTTCTCGACTCAACTGAAAAATTTGCAAATTAATTAGTTAAGTCCCACACGTCAATCCTATAAATGAATATGTATCATGATGCATGCTTTTTAATAAAACAATAACTAACGAATTAAAATCCAGTTAAATGAATTTAGGAAATCTTTAATAAGCATCAAGAAAATTCACACTCTGACAACCTATGATCACATCATTAATCTATATTTCCTAATTATCTACGCATGCTACTGCAGATATATAAACACAATCATTATTACTTAACAGAACCACAAACTTAATTACCACATAATTATATATATGTATGATAATTAGTATATATATATATATATATATATATATATATATATATATTATATAATTTAATAACTTGGTTTCTTTTATATATTGCAATAAAGAGCACACACACGTACTGGCTCCATCAATAAACATATATACACACATGCAATTCATATCTATGAAAGAAATATAATTGATCTTGTATGCTTAATACCACTATACGGATCAACTATAAAAGTAGAATAGGACTCCTATACATAATTCTCTACCATGCAAATATCCATGACCCGACCCGCTCCATCCACGTGCCAAAATCGACCCGCGCGTGGGACTCACGCGCCCCACTTTTCAGGTTTTTTTTTTTAATATCCATTTTTTTTTTTAAATTTTTAGTTTTTTTTTTTTTTACCGACGGAGCCTTCGACTCCGATTTTACGGCTCCGCCTTCGCTTCGATTACTAAAATAAGGATAATCGGCGGACAATATTTTGGACTTTTACGGCTCGCTCCGCGGCCTTCGGCTCCCCTCGCTCGCGTCTTGATTATAGAAGAAGGGGCAAAAAAAAAAAAAAAAAAAATAAACACTGAAAATAAAAAAAAAAAAAAAAAAACTGGTCAAAGGAAGGTTTGATCGGGTCAAACCCGGATCAAACGGGTCGGAGCGGGTCAAATGGACGGGTGTTCTACGGTGGAACTGTTGCACTCAAGTTTTTGTCATAAAAGTATTATTTGAAGAAAAGTCAAGAATCTAATAAGCAAAACCCAACCACAATAACTACTGTATATGTGCTCATGTACATACCACGACAAAAGATGTATAGAGGAAACCAAACCACTTCACAGAGGATAACAAGTAAATACTCATCTTTAATCTGACCAAAAACTGATAAGGTTTCGAAGTATTAATTAACCGGAAAAAAAATCACAACAACATACAAAGAAAAATTAATAGAAAAATCTAACAAATAAGATTAGACTTACAGTTGACAGAAAGACCACAACGAAAAGAGATAAGCTGAACTATAAATTTAATCTGGTAACTTGCGTGTGTAAAGAGAGATTATAAAAAAAATCCACCGATTTATACTACTAATTAGGGTAAAGAAGATAACTATGAAATTTAATAGCTTTTCTTCCAAGTAAATTTAAACTTTAGAGTAATTAAAGAAATTAATAATTCTCATATAACACAAAAATCCTAATAATCTAAGGGATTCATACGACTAAAAAAAGTAACTACCAAAATAATATTAAAACAAACTTATCAAGCAATTCATTAAACATAAAATTAGAAATGGTTTTGACCGTGCAAAATAAAATAAATGTCATATCATGCTCATGCTCGTAATTATTTCTAGGCGCGACATATAGAACTTAAATAATTAATTGCATAAAATAAAATAAAAATCATAACTTAAACCTTTTAAATAGCAAATAAATTTCCGGGGTGTTACACTTACAATTATATTCATTCATGAAATGACAATTTGCACAAAATCGTAAAAAGAAAAAAGGAATAAACCTTCGGACGCGTTTACTTTGCTAGTGTGGGAAATGAAAGAAAAGAAAAGTTAATTAGGATAAAAAAAGATTGGAAAATATTTTCACACATCTCCCCTCATTTTAATATTTTTCACAATTGAAGTGAAATAATTGAAAAGGAATGAAAAATGATGGAAAATGATAAAATTAACAACTTTAACAAATATATATAAATGATGAAAAAAATGTAAAAATATTCGTTTTCCACCCTTTTTCGATCAAAGCAAATACACTTCGTAATATATATTCCAAGCCCAATAGAATTGTTTTTTCAACCCAAGTAGGACCGACCAGGTTATTTGCGTCTAATAGAAATTGGGGATGTATATAGTTTTAACAAAAAATACGCATATAATAATGATACTAATGTTTATATTTTTTTTTATAGTAATAACAATTATGAAATAATATATAATATCAACACACACAGTCAAATATAATTTTTATTTATAGATTCGAAAGAATGTACCTGTAGATAAAGAAGCAATGAATGATGTTATACGAAAGTGAATTAAATATTCCAAATAGATAAAGGCGAACTTGCATTTGCCCAAAAAACCATTCACCCTCTTATCTGTTTCTCCTTTTTCTCGATGCCTCTTTCGGGTTACAAAGTGGTACCATATTCAAAGGTAAAAAAATTCTTGACATTTCCATAATTTATATTAATATGTGGAGTATTCTTTACATTTTCAAAAAAAAAATTCATATGAAACCGCACTTTACATGGACCGCTAGAAATGCAAATTTAGATCCGTGTACAATGATTTAGCACAGTAGAGTGACTACTATCTGAGATTAAAAATTTTAGAATTAACTCTATCATTAAGTTGTCTTAAAATTTAATGTTAACCTACCAAAATCTTTTCGCTTGATAACTCTAATTCTTGAAGTTAAATGCTTAATTTGTCCAGATTATTCTACTCTTCTACAAATTTCTGATAAATAATTCATTTTAGAATTGAGGATATTATTATTACGTGTGCACAAACTTTTGTACAACCTAAAGTGGCTATGTCTACACAAACTTTTCTTCAACCTGAAAAGATATATTAAAAGTGAAAGGTTACAACAAAAGAAAGAAATATATTTCCCAGAAAGAACATAATCTCTGTCTTTTATGTGTGTGTATGTGTGAGAGAGAGAGAGAGAGATGATTTTTCAGGTCCAAACTATAGCATAAGTGCAGGAACATAGATCTCTAACAATTACTAATAACTAAGCAATATTAAAGCAATCGACAAAACATGCAACTATAAGAAAATATAGTTAAACTATCTAATATCTTTATCAACTCTAAATTACGCATAAATAAACATTTCTACAAATACTTAGAAGCAACAAGCCTAATGAAATAGACTAATACCAAAAGTTGAACTAGCAAATTAAAATCACAAATTAAACTATATTACCAAAATCTATTACACAAATCACATTTTCCCCAACTACTCCAAACCACATTAATTCTTGGCACCATAAAATTTAAATTAATCACATAATCGAGCAACCCATCTCATCTTCAGGACGATGATCATCCTCAAACCACGGATGCGTAGGATAACATCGCGGGCTTAAATACGTATAATTATACATAGGCAACGTATAATTATACGAAGCAGCCATACTCGCAGCTGGCGGCGCGTTGTTGTAGCTCATCCCATACTCCGCCACCGCCGCAGGGTAGTAAAACTGCGGATAAGTGAAAACCTGCTGACGTGGAGCATTCTCATTCGTCTGATCAACATGTCCACCGGCGGGCGGAGGCGATCCACCGCCGGCGGCAGGAGCTGGAGCGGGAGGTGGAAAGGCGCCACCACCGCCCGCGTTGCCCTTTTTCTTTTTCTTCTTTTTTTTCTTCTTACCTCCAGCGCCACCGCCACCTTGAGCTGCTGGAGTCTGTCCACCGCCCTTCTCCTCCGCCTGATCCTCGCCGGAAGATTCGCCACCGTTATCTTTCTTCTGGCCGTCGGATTGATCCATTTTCTTCTCATCGCCATCTCCGGCGGCCGTCTCATCGCCCTTTTCCGTCCAAAGCTCGGCATTTTTTCCCGATCTGATTAGTTTTTTGATCAACGTCCCAGATTCGACGTTGCCCGTCACTACAACTTTGTGTTGTTTCGAATCTATTTCAATCTTATACACTCCTGACTTACACAATGTTGTTAAACATTTATTAATAATAACAAACATTTTGTAACGTAGATTTTTTTTTTCTTTTTTCTTTTTTGCATGCATACCTTCAATATTTTGAAGAATTTTCTTAACTTTCTTTCTGCATCCACCGCAATGAATAGACACTCTCAAGATCCATGTCTGCATACAATTAATTATAGTATAAATTACTCTTCTACTATATAACAAGAAGAAAACATATGGTAACAAAATTAATGCGACAACTTAATTTACCTTATAGGTGAGGGGTTCGGAGCCTTCGCCGCCGCTGCCGCCACCGCCACCGTCGCCGTCGGGAGCTTTTTCCATCCACAGTGAGCGTTAGTGATAGCGGAGAAGAAAAGGAGAGTCCTCTTTGATCATCACTGAAGAGGGAGAAACAAAATGGACAGTTCTTGTCAAGTATAAAGAGGTAAAAACAGCGCGACAAGAAATGACTAAACTACCCTTGACTGTTGAAGCCACGTCAGACTGGCCACCAATATGGTCGAGTATTGAATGATGATAAGTCAACTAGTTGGCCAAATCCTCTAGCTAGCCTTTCTATATCATAGTCTCGAAAATATTCAAATGAAGATGTTAATTATTTATGTAAATTAAATTTGCAAAATAAATAAATATTTAAAATTGGGGACATTGATTACATGCATATAATGTTATATATTTGACTATTACACAATTGTATTTGTCTTTGTTCTATGTTTGTTGTGGGTCGGCTAATAGTGTTGAGAAATAAGATGTAAAGATAAGCTTGTTGACAGATGCGACAGATATAGAGATAGAGACGAATCGTTAAAAGGATATATGGAGATATGCGCGCATAATGGAGCAGATTAGTGAAGATGCAAACCTGGAAATAGTGATGACCAAGCATCTGGATTTAATATGTATAGAGAGTAAACTCGTCGATTCAATACACACTCACAAATTTTATTATAAGCATGTATAAATTTCTTATGTCTTATCTAACTCACTTATTATTTTTCCACTAATCTTGATCAAAGTACTCGTTTTTGCTGCTAATTGATTCATTCTACGATTAACAAATTCTTTCAAGTCGAAATTTTATTTATATCTAAGATGATTGTTCGTCGTATTCCAACATATTAAAAGATTGGGTATTAATATTCGGACACACTGTGACCAGCCACACAAGCTAAAAATGGTAATATATGTTTTGAAAATGGAAATATACCCTAATTGGGAAGCATAAACGCTAGGGGGAAAATGTGATTATTTTCATTTTTACAGTCAATTTTTTTTATTTTTTTTACGCATGTGACTGGCCACATCGTGTCCGAATATCATTACCCTAAAAGATTATAATTATTGACAACGAGAGTTATGGGGAGCATAAAGCAAGATAAGCCATAAACAAAAGGAATTTAATAAAACATATAAGGTGAAATGACAAATTAAAAGTAAAAAACAATTATTCTTCCCCAGTAAGCAAGCTAGTAACATTTAAAAAGGTGACATGGAATAATGAGGTCTGACAACATTTAGCACTTGAGTTCCTCATGCTTATCGTGACTGGAATTTCCTTCACATGTACACAATTAAATAAAAATTTCTACTTAGATTAGATGAGGCTAATTAGAAATAAAAATTATTCCCTCAGAAACAAAAATATATATAAATAGTAAACATTATATGCCAAAATTGCGCATCTGGTGTAGTGGTATCATAGTACCCTCCCACGGTACTGACCAGGGTTCGATTCCCTGGATGCGCATGCTTTTATATTTTTTTACTTAGTAACGGTAAATAATTAATTAGCTTCAACGTTTTAATTAGATTATTTGGTTCATTTTTTATATATTCTGTAACGAGATTTTTTGAATTCTTGTTTGGCCTTTGAAATACGGCTTTAGCTTCAACGAGTTTAATTATTTAGATTATTTGATTCAAGTAGAATATTCGGTTGTTGCAAATTATTTTTTTAATTTTTAATTTTGCTCCTTTTTTTTTTTGTTTAACCTTTAGGATTTTCAGTAATTAATATTTTGAAAATCAATCCAATTGCAATCAATTAACAAAAATGAAAATATCGAAATATTAATGATTAAAAATAATGTTACATTCCTACTATCATAAAATAAAATAAAAAAATAGTTTTATTTGTAATCGGGTCCAAATTAACCCTTGTTAATTATTTATTTATTTATTAATTAATTTCTTGTTTAGCTTTGGCTGTTTGAAATTGGGCGTTACCTCCCAGCGAAACCCAGAATCATCCTCAAAATGATAGCAATTCTCAACTCTGAAGCTGCAAGAGTCGTCGATTGCTTAACTACTCGTTGCAAAACGACGTCGCACGCCGCCCAAATCCTAGCGCGGCTGATCGTCGGCAATCTCAGCGCAAACACCACGGTCGCCGCCGCCTTCATCTCCTCCTGCCGCTCTCTCAACCTCCTCACTTCCACCGCCTTCCCCCTCTTCATAAACCATCACACCAAACCCCACACTTTCGTCTGCAACACTCTCCTCATAGCCTTCTCTCACTCCAACGCTCCTCATAATACTCCACTAATCTACTGCCACATGCGCAGAAATTCCATTCCAATTAATCACTACACTTTCCCTAGCGTGCTGAAAGCGGCGGCGGATTTGAAGTTAATTAAAGGTGGGGAATCGGTGCATGCCCAGATAATCAAGTTGGGATTTTTGAGTGATTTGTATGTTGGGAATTCTCTGTTGAATTTGTACGCTTCGTGTGGGGAGATGGCGGTGTGTCACAAAGTGTTCGATGAAATGCCTGTGAGAGATGTGGTGTCGTGGACTGTCGTGATCACCGGGTTGAAGGATTCTGGGAGGTTTAGTGATGCATTATTAGCATTTGTGTCGATGACAAGAGTAGGCGTGATGCCTAATCAGGTGACTGCCGTGAATGCTTTGATTGCCTGTGCAGGCTTCGGGGCGTTGGACACGGGCGTGTGGATCCACGATTATGTGAAAATGAACAATTGGGAATTGGATGTGATTCTTGGGACTTCGTTGATTGAAATGTATGGGAGATGTGGGAGGATTGAGGAAGGTTTGCGCGTTTTTGAGGAGATGAGTGAGAAGAATGTGTTGACATGGAATGCTGTTATCAGAGGGGTAGCACTGTCCAAGAATGGAAGTGAAGCTCTGTGGTGGTTCTCGAGGATGGAAGACGAAGGGATTCAACCCGATGGTGCTACTTTGACTGCAGTGCTCAATGCTTGTGGGCATATAGGTTGTGTGGATAAGGGGCGACATATATTTTCTTCGTTACTTGATGGAAAATACGGAGTTTCACCGAGTTTGGAGCACTATAACTGTATGGTTAACCTTTTAGCGCGTGCTAAGTTTCTAGATGAAGCACGCAGGTTGATCAGTGAGATGCCGTTTGAAGCTTCTGTGAGTACTTGGGGAGCTCTGGTTGCTGGCTGCAGAGCTCAAGGAGCCTTCGAGCTGGCTGAATTTGCTGCTTGGAAACTCGTGGAATTGCAGCCTAAGAACAGTGCGTATTATGTTATGTTGTCTAATTTGTATGCAGAGAAGGGACGATGGGACGATGTGATGAAAGTTCGAAACTTGATGGCTGAAAGAGGACTTAAGAAGGATTTGGGTAGTAGCATAGTCGATATTCATGATTCGAAGCATCCTCTTGAACACCGTGTTTTGGTAAAGGGAACACTGTAAATAGGATTTGTAGATTATCTAGTGCTATAGTCGTCTTCAGAATCGTCAGCGGTCTCTTGCTTCAGGGATGCTTTTTCTTGATTCTTGATTATAAATTCTTTAAACTAACCTAGATCTGTTGTTTGTTCCTTTACAGCCATTCATATTTGCTCCATATAGTAAATTTTTATCGATATCGTGATTTTTGCTTCAGCTGAAGAGTCTTTCAAGTTATTCATAGCATGAAACTCTCGACTTCGATTGTTTGTAAAAGTTTTAATGTTTGACTATATCTTGACTGAGCAATCTGAAAATTCTTTGAAATCTTCATGTTGATTAGTATTATTTATTGTAATTTAAATTGATGTAATAAAGTTAGTGTAGATTAGATTCTTGATCTAGATTTATTATCAATATATATTGGGAAAAGAGTCGGTGTTTTCCCATTGTTTTGCCCCATTCATTTTCCAATACATGTGAAATGCTACAACTTTTCATATCATAAACCCTCCACTCATTATCCAATCCTTGAGTGAAGAACACACGATCATCTCTGCACCCAAATTCAGCAGATTTCACCCAAATACACTTCTCATCGTTTTCCCTCGAAGCCTCTCAACCTTAATCAACCCGAGTTTATCCAAATCAAGTCGATAAACCTCGGCGTTATCCACTACTGCAAGAGATTTCTCATGGATACAGAAAACCAACAAGATCTGCCCCTCCATCTAAACCAAATATTCCTTAAAAAACCTCGAATTCGATAAAGGAACGACCCGGCCCATGCCAACTGCCGTATGTCGTTCACTTGCATCACTGCAAGCGCTCCCTGTAAGCTCGTCGCATAGAACTTGCCTCGGCTCTCGACTAGGCTCGTGAACTCCATGTACTTCTTCTTAGCGTCGAGCGGGTCGCGGTTGTGCATTCGTGCCAAACCCTGTCGTACCAAAGCGTGTGGTGGGTGGTGGCGTCTGAGACTATGTAGTTGACCGTGAGGCCCGAGCTAGGCCCGTTCAGGCTGAGAGCGGCGTTGACAGCTGCAGTGGCGAGCCGTGATAGCAGAACCCGCCCGCTCTAGGAGGGGATCAATGCGGGCGGCGGGTCGGGTTGAGCCTCGTTTGCGGATTTCAGAAGGCACCAATGCGAGGCGTTGGGCTTTTGAAACACGGCGTCGATGATATTGGTGGAATCGCCAAGGAAATGACTGTGAGGGCGGCGGTCGAGTTTTTGTGGTAGAGATGAGCCGACGGTGATGCGGCGGAGCTGAGGCCGTTGACTGGCGGCGACGCATCGTGCTGGGGTTGGTAGCCATGACTTGGTGATGGCGGGAGCCTTGCCGCGGTCGTTAAGCCATAGGGTTGTTGATAGATCTAGGGTTTGTAGAGATAGCAGAAAATAACAATAATGCGACGACACAAGGATTTACGTGGTTCGATCGATGTGATCTACGTCCACGGGAGAGAATATAGAGAGCTTTTATTATACTTGAAAGTACAAAGAGTATTGAATCCCCCTAAACCTCTAATCTAGCATCTATTTATAAGCCTTGAATTGAGCCCTAATCTTTCTAGGATTTGGATTCCTTATACATATCTTGTTTCCTAGTACATGCATATCCGATTCCCATTCATAATAGGATTCTATCCTCTCCCAAAGTAGGGCTTCGTGACTTGGTCTTCAAGGTAGGCGTCGACTGTAATTGGGCTGAGCTCTTGGGCCGAGCTTGAATGTATAGGCCCACCTAGATTGGGCCTTAGGTCGGGCCCAAGACGAGGCCGGTACCATCACATCCCCCCCCAAAGAAGAGGAAAGAAGACGTGTAGACGTAGACTACGAGGTCGAATTGCCGAGGTGATTGATCGCGCAAATCACCTGTACGAACTGGATTGCCGAGCTTATCGCCCGAGCTGAGTTAGCAGGTAGAACGAGATGATTAAATTTGGCCCTCAGCGGCTTGGTTATGTTGCTCAGGTCGTTTTATAGGCGTGGCCCATACCCGAACTTAAAGGGAGGGAAAAGTAGCGGGCCGTTTTGAATTTGGTGGAGGGACGGTTCATATGCCGAGAAATGCGGGCCCACGTTTACACGTGTACAATAGGTAGCGGCGGGATTCAAATACGTATAATGTTGGATTTGAAACGTCTCCCCTATCCCGCTGTTTCACATCCGCCGCGATAACAAAAATTTTTCGTCCCGGAAAATCATTTTTCTACTTTTCTCTGTCCCCCCAAAAGCTTCAACTCCCCGTCTCGCTGCGTCGCCGGTGCTCACGCCGTTGAAACTTCCATTCGCAACCGGTCCAGAAAACTTCTGCTCACTTTCCCAAGTAAGTATGGCCTCCCCCTCTCAGTCTAGTAGTAATAGTGACCCTCTTCCGGCAAGGGCCGTCGCCGACAGCGTAGAGTTTAGGATTTTTACCTTAGAGTCTTCTGAACCCATTATTGAAAGTTTACCAGTGCCCCCGCTTGTGAAGGGGAAGGTGGCTGATTACCCCTCATCCTTAGACGAGGTTAGGATTAGGTGGCTTGCCCAAACCTATAATTTTCCTTTGGATGCTGAATTAATAGAGCCGCGCCCAGAGGATCCGAGCTCATTCACGAGCTCTTCCTTTTCAAGAAGAGTGCGGGCTGGTACTACGCCACCGCCCGAGCTGAGTTCAAGGGGCGAACTCAGAATAAGGTGGATAGGTGGCACACGAAGTATTTCTTTTGTCGTCACCATAGTTTTGTCGACTTTGTTTGGAGGTTAGAGAAGCCTCGCGAGTGGGTAATTGGCGAGGTGGATAAAGCTTTAGGGTCTGCTGTAAGAGCGATGAGGGATCACGGTCCTTTTGAGGGCTGCTACAGTGAAGACTCCTTAGCTGAAGCGGGGTTGAGCCCGTACGAGCCCCAGAGGATGGTGGATCCTTCGACGGGTGAGGCCCCGCTAGTCCTCTTAGGGTTGTTGTATATATATTTTTTCCTTGATTTTCGCCGTCCTTACTCCTTTCTTACTTGTTTTTGCAGTGAAGAACTTTGTAAAAATTAAGGAGGTCGGTGCCAAGGCTACTAAAGCCAAGGAGGTCGGTGCCAAGGCGTCGGGCAAGAGGCCGAGGTCGTCGGGGCGATCTACGTCCTCGCCGGACCCGGGGCAGGTCGGGGGGCCTTCTGACCCCCTTCAAGGAGCCAAGGGTGTGGAGTCTGCTGTTGCAGATGCGAGCCCTCTTACCGCGGGAGCTGCTTTTTCCCCTTCTCCTCCTCAGAAACGGGCTAGGATTGTGGAGAACATCATCGACATGACAGGCGATGATACAAGCCCGGTAGCTCCCTCGAACCGGCTGGGGGACTTGCCTTTCCCCGAGGTGAGTATGATTGCTTATGTTTTTTTTTTTTTGGACATTGTATTTGTATCTTTGTACTGAACTTTTTGAATGAATGAATGAAATTTATCTTTCTTTCCTTGTGTGTAGACCTCGGTTCCTGTCGATGTTTCTACTTTACGCAAACAGGTGGATCTTCTTTCTCACGACCTGCGTGAGCAGCGATCCTTTGCTCAACAATGGATGACTAAGTGTCGTCGAGCTGAGGAGCTTTTTGCCGAGAAGTGTTCTTTGTTGAAATCAACTGAAGCGAGCTGAAGGAATGGCGAATGAAGTTCGAGGCGCTTGGCGTGGAGGCCGAGGTCAAGCGGATCGCTGCTCAAGAGCATGCTGATTTGCTTCAAGCCAGGCTTCTTCAGACCGAGGAAGAACTGGAAGCTGCCCAAGGTCGGGCTGACCCTATTTCTGAGGATCACAAGAGGATCGCTGAGGAGCACGCCGAGTACGAAGATATTATCCGACGTGCTGGTGGTATCACCATTTCCGAGGCGGAGCTAAAGATGAAAGAAGACTTGGTGACCTATATCGATCTAAAAGAAGCAGTCGGTCCCGAGTCTCCTTTGCTCCAAGGTGCCTTTGACATGCTCAAAGAGAGTGCGGGCGGGTATAAGTGTATTCTAGAGCGCTGGCCAAAATTACGTGCGCTGCTGGCCAAGGGTGCGGGTGCCGACCTCCCGTCTTCTTCTCGAACGGTGCCTGCTCGCGAGTTAAAGACAGCTTCGCAGGGACGTCTGGTCGGCCCGAGCCGAGGTGGCCGAGCTGCGAGGCCCAGGTCGGCGACTTCGCGAGGGCGGAGTCCTTTCTCCGGAAGCGGTCGAGGTCGAGGTCGAGGTCGGATTTCAATCGATGACATCCTGGGAATTACTTCATTCGAGGATCGGTGGCTTAACTTTAGCAAGAAACCTCCTCCTTCGTAGACTAGCTCGTTTTTGCCTGTAATTTATGTACATACGAATATTTCTAAATAGTCAGAAATAAATAAATATAGATTGAGTTCGTTGAACTTCCTGTTCGCCGTGAGGATAGCTTTCTTATTTTATTTGCATGTTGCATTTATGAGGGAGTAGAACTCGGACCTCTTTTTGTTTACAAGGGAACCTTAGTTCGGACCTCGTATTGTGATTCTCTCGGGGGAACTTGGTTCTGACCCCGATTGAGATCTTATTATCCTATGTGAGGGAGTTTGACTCTGACCTCGTGGGATCTTCCTTTTTGGAGGGAGACGAGCTCGAACCTCGAAAGGGTTTTCTTTGCGCATTGGATACTTCGTATAAGCAAACTAAAAGACACAAGAGTATGCAAGACGAAAAGAAACTTTATTAAGAAAAGACAGACCAAAGCAAAAAGGAGAGTTTTGACGAGCTCGCTAAAAACAAAACATTGACTTAAAGAAAAGAAAAGGAAAAGAAAAACTAAAAGACTCTATATGCAGGACTTTGTTGCTCATACGAAGAATCTCTTTAGATGGGCGATGTGCCACGTCCTGGGTATCAGCTCGAAAGATAGGCGATTTTGTAGGCTCATTTGCCGAGTACTTCGTGCACTCTGTAGGGTCCTTCCCATGTGGCCTCGAGCTTTCCGAGCTTCTCTGAATGGCTTATCTCATTATTTCTAAGCATAAGGTCACCGACCTGGAACTGCTGGGGTTTGACCCTTTGATTATAATATCGGGCCATCTGCTGTTTATACCGAGCTTCTTTTATGCTGGCTAGTTCCCGCTTCTCCTCAAGTAAATCCAGGTCGGTTCGGCGCTGCTCTTCATTGGCTTCCGCTGAGAAGTTGATAGTGCGGGGGCTTGGTGCTCCGACCTCTACTGGTATTACTGCTTCTGTTCCGTATACTAAACGGTACGGGGTTTCTCCCGTGGGAGTTCGGAGTGTAGTCCGGTATGACCATAAGACGTTTTGGAGATTGTAGATCCACGCCGTTTTATCCTTCTCTAGGCGAGCTTTGAGTCCATTTACTATCGTTCTGTTGGTGACCTCGGTCTGGCCGTTGGTTTGCGGTCGGTTGACCGAGGTGAAATTTTGCTGGATATTGAGTCCTTCGCAAAATTCTTGGAATGCTTTGCTCGTGAATTGCGTCCCGTTGTCCGAGATGAGAACTCTTGGAACTCCAAACCGGCACACGATGTTCTTCCAAACAAATTCGACGACCTTCTCACTTGTGACTTTTGTGGAAGGTTCGGCTTCGACCCATTTGGTAAAGTAGTCGACGACGACTATTAAGAATCGTTTTTGCTTTGGGGCCGGGTAGAACGGACCCACGATGTCAATGCCCCACTCCACAAATGGCCACGGGCTTTGTATGGTGGAGAGGTCGGTCTGGGGTACCCTCGTCACCTTGGCGTGCAGCTGGCATTTCAGGCATTTTTTCACGAATTCTTCCGCGTCTTTTACCATTGTTGGCCAATAGTACCCCCACCGCATGATTTTCTGTGCTAGTATCCGAGCTTCGATGTGGCTTCCGCATGACCCGGAGTGCACTTCTTTCAGTGCGTAGTCCGCTTCCCTCGGTCCCACACACTTTAGGAGAGGCTGTAAGTATGACTTTCAATAAAGGACTCCTCCCTCGAGGACGTACTGCGTGGATTTAGCCAGGATTTTTCTGGCTTCCATTTTGTCCTCAGGAATCTCCCCGCTCTCTAAATATTTCTTCAGGGGGGTCATCCAGTTCGGGTCGTCTTCCTCAATTGCGTGGACTTCCGTCTCTTCTATACTTCGATTCCGAACTTCTTCTATTAGAGTTGAGCCGGTTGAGTTCACCAGCTTACTTAGCTCGTCAGCTCGGGTATTTTGGCTCCGAGGAATGCGGACTATCCTGAAGAACTGGAAGGATTGTTCTAGGAGCTTGACTTTTTCCAGGTATTTCTTCAGCTTCTCACTCTTAGCTTCGTACTTTCCTAGCACGTGGTTGACCACTACTTGGGAATCACAATAAGTTTGGATAGCTCGTACCTGGAGTGTTTGGGCAAGACGCAGTCCGGCAATGAGGGCTTCATATTCCACTTCGTTGTTCGTAGTGGGGAACTCGAATCGCAGCGAGTATGTTAACTCCTTTTTTTCCGAGCTGATCAGGAGTATGCCAGCTCCGCTTCCTTTCTTCCCCGAGGCTCCATCCACGTACATCTCCCAGCAGTCTGGGGGAGTCTTCTCTTGTATTTCTTGGAGTTTTGCTTTGGCCTCGGATTATTTTGGTTTATTCACGACGTTGTACCGAGCTTCTACGAGGAAGTCTGCTAAAGCTTAGCCTTTTATAGCTCGGCGAGGAACGAATGATATGGAATGCTCTCCGAGCTCGATTGCCCATTTTGCGATCCTTCCTGAAGCTTCCGGTTTAGTGAGGACTTGCCGGAGTGGTAGGTCGGTCAAAACTTGTATTGGGTGAGCTTGGAAATAAGGTTTTAGGCGCCGAGCTGCATTTACCAAGGCTAGAGCGAACTTCTCGAGGGGCTGATATCTTGTCTCTGGGTCTTTCAGGACTCTGCTGACGAAGTACACCGGCAGCTGCCGATCTCCTTCATCTCGGACCAATACTGCGCTAATTGCTTCCTCGGACGCTGCGAGGTATAGGGATAGGGATTCTTCCTTTTTGGGGACCGACAGAGTTGGTAAGTCTCTTAAATGGCGCTTTAGCTCGTCGAAGGCTAGTTCGTGCTCTGGTCCCCATCCAAACTCCGGTGCCTTCTTGAGGATTTTGAAGAACGGAAGTTGTTTCTCGGCAGCTTTCGAGAGGAAGCGACTTAGCGCGGTTATGCAGCCTGTCAACTTATGTACGTCGCGAATAGTTTGGGGTACCTTCATTTCCTGGACGGCTTTAATTTTTAACGGGTTGGCTTTGAGTCCCTCCGGCGAGATCCAGCACCCTAGGAATTTCCCAGATAGCACGTTGAAAGTGCACTTCTTGGGGTTTAGCTTGAGGTTGGCTTGCCTTAACACGTCGAGCGTCGTTCGTAGATCAACCACCGCTAAAGCTTTTTCCTTGCTTTTGACGACGATGTCGTCCACATATACTTCGACGATCTTGCCAATGTAATCTCGGAAGAGGAAATTGACCATCCGTTGGTAAGTTGCTCCGGCGTTCTTCAACCCGAAGGGCATGTATTTGAATGCGAAGACCCCGAAGCTCGTGGTGAAAGCTGTCATGATCGCGTCTTCCTCATCCATCAGGACTTGATAGTACCCTTTGTAAAGGTCAAGAAAGCTGAATACCTCGTATCCCACTAAGGATTCAATCTTCTCGTCGATGTTGGGGAGGGGGCAGCAGTCCTTTGGGTAAGCTTTATTGAGGTCGGTGTAATCCACACACATTCTCCACTCCCCTCCTTCTTTTTTGACCACCACCGGGTTAGATAGCCAAATTGGGTATTTGACCTCGAATAGTAGCCCTGCTTTCAGTCATTGCTGCACCTCATCATAGATGACCTGGTTCCGCTCGGCAGCAAATGTTCTTCTCTTTTGCTTTACTGGGGTGGAGCTCGGGTCGATGTTGAGCTTATGTGTAATGATGTCCGATGACACCCCCGTCATGTCCGTTGGCGACCAAGCAAAGACGTCTTGATATTCCCTAAGGAGTTGGATCATCTGCAGGCGGGTTTGGGCCCCCCCTGCAAAGCCGACCTTGACAAATTTGGTAGGGTCTTCTTCGGATAAGGGGACTTGTTCCGCCGAGGCGTCAGAAACCGTTGTTGCCTCTTCCAACTCTTCGGGATACTTTGATTGCTATGCTTGCGGTTGATCTCGAAGGGCGACTTGCATGCACTCTTTGGCCTTTTTCTGGTCGCCGCGGACAGTCAGGATTCCGCCCGAGGTCGGGATCTTCAGCAGCAAGTGATATGGCGAGATTATGGCTCGGACCGCATTCAGCCAATCCCGACCCAATATGATGTTGTACGGGGAGTTTGCTTTGACCACGTAGAAGTGGATTAGCTTGTTGACGCTGGTTGGCGGGCTGCCAATGGCGACGTCCAGCGCGATGATCCCCTCAGGTCGCGTTTCATGCTGCGTGAAACTTTTGAGTGGCAGGGGCGCCGAGTTTACCCGAGCTGGGTCGAGTCCCATCCTATCCAAGCAATGTTGGAAGATGATACTGACGCTGGCCCCACTATCAACAAATACGCGGTGGACAATCTTGTTGGCCACTCCGACCTGTATTACCAAGGCGTCATTATGGGGCGTCGCTGTAGGTACAGGATCGTCCTCGGAAAAGATGACTGTTTCGCCCTTCTTGAACCTCTTTTTCGTCTGTTCCTCTTCCGACGGAATTGGTGGTCTGCGAGCTTCAGACCTCAGCTTAGTTTTTGTTGTGCCCGGGGTTAGCCCGGAGATGGTTGACACCACCCCGTCGTACTGTGGCACGCCGCTCTGAGGGTCGTCATCTTTCTCATCGTGACTGGTTTTAGCCCGCTTATTATCGGGAGTGCAGCGGCCCTGTCCGCCCTTTCGCTTCCCCCTTCTGTTCTTCTTTCCCCCGACCTCGTACTTCTTCAGAGCTCCTTCTTGGGCTAACCTCTCTATTTCCACCGCGAGGTCGCGGCAGTCCTCTGTGTAGTGCCCGTGGTCGTCATGGAAAGAGCAGTATTTGTTTTTGTCCCGAGGTTTCGACCCCGACATAGGGCGTGGTCGTGTGAACCGGTCCTCATGAAGTGCGAAGATCTCCGCATTTGTTTTCACAAAGGGAGGTCGCTGAGGGGGCTCCGACCCCGGCCGTGGACCGAGCCAAGACTGGATAGGTCCAGGTCCGAGCCGGGATTGGATAGGACCCCGCTGAAGGCGTTCGTGGGCACTGCTCCGATCACGATCATTCCGGCCCCGATCACCTTCAGGCCTCTTCTTCTCTGTTTCCTCCCGCTTCAACCGGTCCGCATCTTGACCGTCCGCGAACTGGTACACGATTCTCCACATCTCCTGGGCCGTCTCGGGTTTCTGCTTAGCGAGCTCCTGGTTCAGGGACCCAGGAGCGACCCCATTTCAGAAAGCCGAGATGAGGAAAACATCGTCGATTTTATCGACCTTCAAGCTTTCCTGCATAAATCGGGAGGCGTACTCCCTTATGGTCTCTCTGTCCTTTTGCTTCACGGACAGGAGGTAGGCCGTGTCTCGGCGAGCTTGGACTTTCATGAGGAATCTTTGTTTAAAGATTCCTTCGAGGTAGGCCCAAGATCCTACGCTGCCAGTCGGCAGGCCGTCGAACCATGCTCGGGCGTAGTCGACCAACATCTCTGGGAACAACTTGCACATATGCTCTTCTGTGAGGCCTTGATTGTGCATGTTGTATTTGAACCGTGTCAGGAAATTGAGGGGGTCCTCCAACCCATTATAGGGTGGTATGTTGGGCAACTTGTACGTCGCGGGAAGCCTGGCATCGAGCAGCTCATCGGTGAACGGGCTGACGAGTCGTGCTGACCTTCCTTCCCGTCGGTGCCGGTTTACCTTGGGGTTATAACTTCTGGAATAGCTCGGACTTCGGTCCCTCCTGGGCTATGATGACGCCTCGGGAGATGGTGTTGCTTGGGACTTCGCTGCGGGCTGGAGCTCTGGCGGCGGAGTGGGCTTCGCCGAGTATCGTGCTTTCTTTTCAGCTCGGGCTCCTGTGTTTTGGGATGATGTGAAGTTTTGGGCATAGACTTGCGTGTGGAACTCTCCCTAGCTTCGGATATTGATGGCATCCTAGCTGTTGTAAGGAAGCGCTTGAAACTCTCCCTATTCGCTCTTGCGAATTCAGTAGCGGCGTATGCAGTGGCGAGGTCGAAGTCGTCGAGAAAATCCTCTCCCTTCGATCCGGACTTCTGTTGACCCTTCTGAGGGTTGCCCTCTAGCGCGGGCATCCCTTTGAAAGGGTCCTCTTCTATAGGGTTATTGCCGTGCCCCTCCTTTGGGACCGAGCTGTCTTTCTGGTGATTGCCCCTGTTCGTAGGGAGACTTTCTGCTTCGTCGGGGTTCCCACGTTGGCTTTGGTCTCCCCGCACGTTTTGTGACCGCGTTACCGTCATAGTTCTGCTACCAAAGAAGAACCGTCGATCGTTTTAGTTGTTCCCACAGACTACGCCAATGATAGATCTAGGGTTTGTAGAGATAGCAGAAAATAACAATAATGCGACGACACAAGGATTTACGTGGTTCAATCGATGTGATCTACGTCCACGGGAGAGAATATAGAGAGCTTTTATTATACTTGAAAGTACAAAGAGTATTGAATCCCCCTAAACCTCTAATCTAGCATCTATTTATAAGCCTTGAATTGAGCCCTAATCTTTCTAGGATTTGGATTCCTTATATATATCTTGTTTCCTTGTACATGCATATCTGATTCCCATTCATAATAGGATTCTATCCTCCCCCAAAGTAGGGCTTCGTGACTTGGTCTTCAAGGTAGGCGTCGACTGTAATTGGGCTGAGCTCTTGGGCCGAGCTTGAATGTATAGGCCCACCTAGATTGGGCCTTAGGTCGGGCCCAAGACGAGGCCGGTACCATCAGTTGTTTCAAGAGTGTATCGAAGGGTGGATATATGATTAGTCGGAGGAAGTTCAAAGAAAGGCCACCGTCGTCGACGTTCGTCAGCGGCGGTGGATGATTTTCTTGTAGAGAAGCCTCTGCTTGGCACCATTAGATTATGTGCAACCCTTGGATACACTTAGTCTCCATCTCCAGTAGAGACAACTTAGAGACACTTACCTCTACATCCTAACTGTCTCTAAGCTATCTCTAACTTTAATATTATAAAATTAGAAATTTTTATTTAATAAATGTAAATTGAAAAATTATATTTATTAAAAATAAAACTACACTAATTAATAAAAATTATAAAATTACATTAAAGAAAAATTTACGCCCATCATCGGCGTTCCTTCACCTCGTGCAACATTTTCATTTAAAGCTCGAGCTGCTTGCCCGTCATGGATCTTATATTATTTTAGATAATTTTCATGTCAATGGCATATTGTTTCGCCCGAGTAATTTCGAGCTTCGCCCGAGCAAATTCGCGCATTGCCTCCACCATCGATTGCTTGGCCTCGGCGAACTGGCCGAGTGGTGAGTTGTATTGATCCAAAAGGGAGTCGAGCTGGAACGACTCACTTGCCGACTTCTTTCCTTTGGCTTTCCTCCTTGCCGCCGCCCTTGCCACATCTCGACCCTGCGGTCGGGGAGCCGCGCTTTCTCCTTCTGTGGAGGCCTCCTCCGCCGACGGCGCCGACTCCGAAGATGTGTAGGTGCCCTCCTCCGAAGTATGATTGAATTTTATTTTAATTAATTTTTTTTTTTTACAAATGTATGATATATTTTTTAGATATGTTGTAGCGTCTGCTGGAGAGAGCTAAGTTTGTGGAAATAAAAAATAAAGAAACGAAAGTATTAAAATTGAAAACATTTTTCTATTACCTTAACAAAGAGAGATGACCCACTCAAATCACTTGAGATCATATTTATATTTTCACTTTGTTTTTCATTCGTGTCTCACATTCATTTTTAGTTATCTTCTTAATTTCTTCTTCAGTTTTTATTTTTATTATTATTATTTTTTTAATCTTAGTTTGATTTTGAGAACAAAAGAATTGATACATACCCTTGTTGGTTGCAATTTACTGTCACGATTAAGTAATTCAACCAGAAGTTGAATGACAGAGTTAAGACTTCGTTCCAACTCAATCAGAGTACATGCTTATTAATGTCACCTTTTTAATTTAAACTAGCGTATAACTCGTCGAAAATCCACGGAAAATTATAAAAATTAATAAAATTATTAAATAGTACTAATATGTGATAGATTAAAAAAAATATTATTTGTTAATTATTTTAGCGTTAAATAATTTGATTATACAATCTACTAAACTCGCTAAGAATTTATATCCCTTGAACACATCTCAAATTCAATTATAAAGTAATTTTACCACATGTCTACGTCTTAAACCCATATAGTTATATTTGTTAAAAATTATAAATATATTCTCATTACTTTCGATGATTGTTAAAGCTCTGTTTTTCTACAAAACCGATGTGGGCAAAAATATATTTCTCTTTCAAAGGAAAACGACTCTTAAGCTGAAATTTTTAGCTTTTTATGAAGAAAAAGAGGCAAGAGAAGGAGCGAGTAGTGAGAGAGAGAGAATAAATATATAGATAGCGAATAATACTATAGATGTTAAGATTGTCTATAAGATGAAAGTGACCATAAATGCCCCACATTATGAATTCAACACAAGATTAAGAAAAAAAAAAGTTAAACCACTGCTTCACAATCATCCCGTCTACCCCGACGATTCCGACCTGGAATCGGTCTATTGACTACAATACTGATTTTAAATTATATACATAATCATCTTCCAACTATATTCACAAAAAAATTAATGATGACATTTATTTTCTTTTTACCTAAAATTAATATTTAATTATATACATAACTATATTCCAAAAATATTCACACAATTTTTAATAAATAAAAATTTAATTATAAATTGTAGTATTATATAAATAATCATCTTCCAAATATATTCATAGAAAAATAAATGATGACATTCGTTTTCTTTTTTACCAGTTTCGTGAATAGCTTTTGTAACTGAGAATAGAACTTCAAGAATTGTTTCACTATGTACTTGGTAGTTTTTCCTTTTTACAAAACTTTATGTGGAATGATTGTGATTCATAAAATTATTTAGTCAATGATATAAGATAAAAGTTGACCATAAATATTCTTAATTTTATGAGTTCAAAATTATATAATATATTAAAAAAAAGTTGTCCCACAAGTACTAAATTGTGGCCCATCTACGCGCACGATTATTGGTCGGAATTGACCGGTTGATACAAACAATTTTAGATGATGTGTTTAGGATTATTCAAACTTGTTTGAAATTTATATACTCGTACTTGTTTAAAATTCGATTGAAAAATTAGTCATTTGTGTTTCTTTCTGAAAAAAATCCGTATATTAGTCTACCGCCACAGTTCTGCTTCGGAACTGACCCGTTGACCACGACTCTGATTTATAAGTGTATAGTTTGTAAAATTTATTTAGAATTTATATAGATCTAAAAATTTAATAAAAATAATGATTGTACTATTCGTTATCGTCCTTAATCGTATAGTAATATTCGTTAATTAAAATTATAAATTATGCAAAGCTGTAAACCCAACTACAAATAACGTAAAAATTATTCCATGGATGACGATTATAGATTTTAGGAAAAACATGGGAAAAAAACATAAAATAAAAAATTTCTCGAGTGTCGGTTGAGAATTGGCTCGTCTACCGCCACGGTTCCGGGTCAGAATTGACCCGTTGACCACAATTTTAATTTATAAATGCACAATTTATGACGATTCTAGATTTTAGAAAACACATGAATAAAACGAAAATTTTAAAATTAATAAGAATAAAGAATGAAAATGTGTCACGTGGGATCCCGAGTTGAGGTACCCGTTAGTTGGGAATTGGCCCGTCTACCTAATTAATTGACAAATTAGAAATTACTTATTTTTTATCAAATTAAATAAAAAAATATTAGACTATTTCCAAATTTAATTCGGTCAAAAAATAAATTATCCAAACTAATTTGGAACCATTTATTCTGTCAACTAATAAATTGGTTCACTAATAAAAATAATTATCTATTCGGTCAATTAATAAATTGACCAAATTAAATTAAATTAAACTATAAATATATAGCAGTTATTTATTCGGCCGATTAATAAATAAATTGGCCAAATAAAACTCCTACAAAAAATAATTATCTATTCGACCAATTAATAAATAGATCAAATTAAATTAAATGAAACTATGAGAAACCGATGTGGGACACAAGATTTTAGTATAGATATTTAAAATCTATTATTTTATATTTAAAAATTCAAAAATTTGAGAATTTAGATAAATATGAATGGAAAGAAGGGGTGTCACGTAGGATTTTTTCAAAGCAAGAATCGTTTTCCTTTTAATAATATAATGATGATTTGATTATTATAATTGATCATCTTAAAATAAAGCTTTAAATTTAAGCAAACATTTATTATGTTAAATATATATATGATCGTCATACTATAATAATTTACACCACATATAGAATCTTTATATTAAATATACTCACCATACATATGATATTTTTATTAGATAATTAATTAATACTATAAGATATGCATATTTTAATTCAATAATCTAGCTTTTTATGAATATATAGGTAAATAAAATTTATAAAATAAGACTCTTTTTATGTTATGTATTATTTTATTGATATTAATTATATTAACATAATATTATCGTGTTAGTGAAATATTAATAAATATAATATATTAGACACAGAAACATGCCTAATGTTGATTATTAAAATCGGCTTAAAGACTAGAGGTGTTCATCCGAACCGGAACCGGCGGGTTCGAACCTGAACCGGAACCTTGGTCAAGGGTTTTCGAACCGGAACCGTAGTCAACGGGTCGGTTCCGAACCGGAACCGTATGTAGGACGGGCCGGTTTCGGTTCAAATGGCTAGGAACCGTGAACCGGCGGTTCCAACGATTTTTTATTATTTTCTTTCTTTTTTTAGTTTTAAAATATGTTTTGTATTAATTCATGTTAATTATATGTTTTAGAAATCAAAAATGACAATTATAACGATAAATGGAATGAAAAAGACCAAAAAATAAAATAAAATTTATATAAGGTTCAAATATGAACCGGCGGTTCCGGTTCAGAACCGTTGAACCGTGTGAAAATATAAGGTTTTTAATTTATCACACATTGTATAAATGAAGATATATTTTGTTTTATATCGATTCTATACATTATATTGAAGATTATGAGTTTGAAATACAATATATATATTTTCAATGATTAAAAAAATAAAAAATAAATAAATAATTTAGACGGTTTGGGCCCGGAACACCGGCCGGTTCCGAACCGGAACCGTGACTACACGGGCCGGTTTCGAACCGGAACTGTGACTATGACAGACCGGTTCAGGTTCCAACATTCCCGAATCGGAACCGGCGGTTCCGGGCCAGTTCTGACCCGGAATCGGGCCCGTGAACACCTTCGCTTAAAGTAGTATTCTTTTGAGCCGGGCCTATCTTGCCTGAGCCCAAGCGTACTTTAGGCTTGGCCTACCTTAAGCCTGCTAGGGCCCTCCTAAATTTTAATTATTGTAAGATTTTATTACTCCTATATTAGTACGTTTTTTTAATAGAATAAATTTATTACTCCCTCCGTCTCATTTATAATGATTACTTTCTTTTCAACACGAATATCTTTTAGGGTTAAAATGTGTGCCTGGTAGAATTTATATTAAGTATTTTATTGTTATAATAGTATAATATATTATTATTTTGCTTTTTATATGAGAGTGTAATAGTGTAAGAAAAAATTGTTTAGCCAAAACAGAAAATTGGCCAACTTATAAAGGACGTCGTCCCAAAGGAATAGAGACTATGGAACGGAGGAAGTATTAAAAAAAATTCAAAAAACTAATTCACAAACCATGATCAAAAAACTAATTCACAAACCGAGGAAAACTGAACTAAAATAAGGCAAAGTTTAATTGAAGTTACAAACCACACATAATTTCATGACAAATATGGAAAACTTAAACTTGAGAGAATAAAATAATTAACCATGTTCGTGGCCTAAGTGTACGAGTTCAAATTCTACCAACGTCGGAGAGAACCTTCCGCCACGATGGGCGGGCCATAATATCCGCAGCCCAAGCAGCAACGTGAGGGCGGGAGTCGAAAACCGCCTTCACCGGCGAGGCCATGAGATATTCCATGGTGGGGAGATGGTGGAGGTCCGCCAGAGTGAAGGCGTCGCCGCCCAAGTATTTCGACTGCGCGAGGCGGCGTTCGTACACATCAAGAACCTTAGCCAGCTCTGCTTCTTCATTCTTGACAACAACTTCATCTGTAGCCATTCCCAAAATGGGCTTGATGCCGAGTTCCCACGTTAGCTTTGCCGCCGGAGGTTCGTACCGCTGCGCCTCCACCTCCGCCCAAACTTCGGCCACCGCCGCCTTCTTCGCCTCTGTGCATAATAGTGGATTCCCTTTTCCGGCGTATGCATGCGCTATGTACCGATTTATGGCCCTTGATTCTGCATTGCAAGTTATACACATTAATTAGTTGTTCGTCATGAGAGAGAGAGAGAGAGAGAGAGAGAGTACCGAAGAGCATGAGATCTCCATCTTCAAAGGCCGGGATCTGACCGAAGGGCTATACAGAGTAAAAGGAGAGAAAAATATTAATTAAATATAGTTTTAAAGTTTTATATACTAGTTTGACTGTAAGAGACGTTAATGAGATTTGAATCCACGACATTTCAATTATGTACATAGAAAACTTATTGGCTTACATTGAGAGAAATAAAAGGTTCCCTCTTTTGCTCGCCGGAGCGCAAGTTAAGTTGAAGAAATTCGTAGTCGAGCGATTTCTCGTTGAGGCAAACGAGAACTCGCATTGCTGCCGTTGAGAAGTTGTTGCCGTGAACCTTGATCGTCATTTTCGTGGTCGCCGGAGTTGAACAAGAATTTGGATATTAATTAGTGAAATGATGAAATGCTAGTTGGAGATGTTATAAATGGGAGATATGGAGCAGCTATTTATACCAATTTATGTATCCTTCCTATACCCAATATATGTACGTGCATATGTCATCCAAATTTACTTGTTTTTATTTTATAGTTATGACAAACGGACAACTGTTGTCCGGACAATTATCGGTTTAGGCTTGAAAACCGATCCAACTATATTATTTAAAACCGCATTTTTTTTCTTGAAAATTGGTCCAACCAATTCTGTTACACCCATCATTTTCTTTTTTGTAAATAATTTTATTAATTGATTATAAATTATATTTTAATCATTTTTAGCATAACCTTTCGTTCGAGCTTAATTAAGGGATACAATAGTAAAATAAGAAAAAAAAAACCGACGATTTTAAATAATATTGATTTGACCGATTTTCAAGTTTAAAACAAATTAGTTGTCCGAACAACAGTTGTCCGTTTAGCATTACCCTTAATTTATTCTCACCAGTGATCTTGATAATTTTTCTTCTTATTATTATTGGTAGATAAATTACATGTCTACATACGTCACCAATATCTGTATCCATTTAGCCAAATATATGTACGTGCATACGTCATCCAAATTTAGGTTGACTTTTCAAATACAATAAAAAAGAATTAATTGTGGGGGTGGTGAGAGTAAATTGTTGCGCAAATCGAATCTCAATTCTATCCTTCCTATATTGATTTGATCTTCCTCGTTTTCATTGATCTAATTTACAATAGGATCGATCGAGTAAGATTAGTCTAATTCGGAAATCAAGCGGGCATATATAAAATGGCAGTTCAAGTAAGTTCAGAAGACTAGTTTAGTACACAATTCTTTGCTTCAGCATTACTTATTTTAATAGTATAAAAAAAATTAAATGAAAAATTCACCAATATTTGTAAACATACCAAAAATATGTAAATGTGTAGTGAATATCTTAAAAAATGAAGCTTTTTGCATTGAGGTTTCTTTATAGTAATCCTTCGACCACTTTAGGACTTTTATCTTACAGTAACCTAGATCTGTTGCAAATTCATTAAGCCTTTGCTCCATGTAGTAAATCTATGAATCATATGATATTTCAAGTTATTCATAGCATGAAACTCTCGATTTCCCCTGTTTGTAACATGTTTTATTTTGACTATATCGTGACTGATTTCAAGTTATTCATAACAGATAGTCTCGACTTCCCATGTTTGTAACAATTGTTTATTTTGCCTATGTCGGGAGTGATCAATCTGAAAAGTCTTTGAAATCTTCTTCATGATACTCATTATTTAACTTTGTAGGAGGAAATAATTTTGACAGATCCAAGAAGCTGCTAGCTGATCATGTGGTTTCTGTTATACTATTTTAATCATGTAAAACTGTAGAAACCATGTTCATGCTTATTTAAAATAATAACTACTAGTCATTAGATTCTGGTATTTATAATATAAGGTAATTGTAGATTAGCTTCTTGATCTAGATTCTCTTATCAATATATATTGGGAAAAGAGACTCCACTTCACTATTTACTGATTCTAGTCTTTGATTTGATTGATTTTGGTTCCCTTGCAAAATATATCAGAATATTTTCAACTGTTAGATTATGATATGCTAAAAGAAACAAGTCCTTATGGTATGAGCTTTCACAAGCAGACATATTTCTATGTAATCAGATCAGAAAAGGTTATATTTTAGCGAGTAAGCAGCATAACATAGATTTATTTTTCTCTTTTTCCTACATCTTGTGGAAAAATGGATACATTATTGATATTGATGACTGGTTGGCACACTTTTTCAATCCTTCTGATTTACGATTTGCAACAGGAAACTGCAAGATTTAAACAGAGTTGCTTCGCATGGCAATAACCTTCTGCCAAGCTGGCCTTGCCATGATATCCGCAATCCAAGCACTCACATGTTGAAGACTGATTTTAGTCGTGAGGCCATCAAATAGTGCAGTGTCGGTAGATGATAGAGATCTGCTAGAGTGAAGGAGTCAGCACCCAAGTCGATCTTCATACACATCAAGAACCTTAGCCAGCTCGACTTCTTGCTCTTCGACAATGGCATCATCTGTACTCATCCCCAATATTGGTTTAACACCAAGCTCCCAGGTTAGCTTGAAGGCTGGAGGATCGTACCTCTGACTCTCTACCTCCGACCAAACAAAGACGACTGCCATCTTTTTGGTATCCCTGCTCATGAACTGAGTCCCTCTGGCTCTGTTGGTGTAATTATATTCTAAGTATAGATTTATAGCCCTTGATTCTGCATCAGCAAGTTATTACAGAGTTAGATATATTGTTGAATCGACATTTCTCTTACATGAAGTATGATCCTCACACTCAAGAAAAGAAAGAGTTACCAAAGAGCTTGAGGTTTCCATCTTCCAAGCCTGGGACTTGACCATACGGCTGCACAAGCTCCGGATAGCTTTCCATCAATGACTAACATGTTCGAGCTTTGAGAAATAATACTTAAGAGTTTAGTTCTGCTTACATTTAGGGTAATAAAAGGCTCCTTCTTGTGCTCACCGGTGCTCATGTTGACTGGGACGAACTCGTAGTCCAGCCCTTTCTCGTTGAGGCAAGCTAGAACCCTCAGTGTTGCAGTTGAGTTGAGGTGGCCATAGACTTTGATTGCCATTCTTGATGAAGAGGTGAAGAAGTATGAGAGAAAAATGAATGATGAATTTTCTTGTTGAGCTATGGAAGGCAGGATTGGAGGTGGTATTTATAGTAATATATATTTGATACTTAGCTTCATGTTTTTCAATTTTGCTAAAGTACACCAATGATTTAGAGAATATATTTTACTAATTTAGGATTATTTATTGGAACATAAGTCTTAGTCATTAGTCATCCAAATTTCTAACCGATCAACCTTTTCAGATTGTAAAGACTTTTTAGAGCCCCACAACGGTGGGTGCTCAAGTAGGGCGGATGGAGGGTGGAGGCAGGGCAGAGGCGACGAGGGTAGGGCGGCCACCGTTGGTGCCCTACCTAGGGCGGATGCAAGGGTGCTCCCGGCGCCCGCGCGAGGAGTGCTATTCATCCTCCAAGGTGCAGCAGAAAATTGACACGTGTCATTTGCACCCTAGAGCTTATAACTCCACCATTATAAACCATTTGCACCCTAGGGTAGAATTCACTACCCAATTATTGAGACCCCACCAAATACTAATAAAAAATATTCCATCCTAGGGCTCAAACACCCATTGTTGTATATGCCCTTACTTATTCAGGCAGAGAAAAACGATTGAAATTATTACTTAAAAGTCTGCTGAAATTTAATTATTTTTAAGATCTTGAATTAATCTTTATACGTATACAAGAGCAGTTCTTAGTATTGATTACAAATTAATTATTGATTGCGTAAAATTATATGCATAAACATGATCATTAAAATGAATTGCAGTATTGTGACCGGGCGTTGCAGAGGAGTACAATCTAAGCCATCTTTATTTATGCCAAGAATATTTTATTCATTAAAATTTTAGGGAGATATTCTTATGTTCCATAAAAAATTTCTAAATTTCAGTACGTCATTTAAAAATATATTTTTTCTTTTTGGACCTTTTCCTATTTACAAAATGTAGGATTCTTTTGTAACTCACAATACACTTTACTATAATTTCTTAAAATCCGTCACTCTAGAGTTAACATGCTTATGAATTTACGATGGTTGTAAGAAAAATCAATGGATTCATTATATACTTATAAGTACTAAATTATTATACTTTTAATATTTAATCATTTTTCTATATAACTGTGGGTTGGGACTACATAAATTGCGTAAGATCAACATAAAGAAAACTTGATTTTGTGGTCTGCCATCTCGTATTTAATAATTTTAAGAACACATAATAATAATTGGTTAGATTTTTTTTTTTTTTTAATTGCATAATTTGCAACAAACTTTTATAACATATAAAATCTGAAAATTTCGTTTTCCAAAAAAGTCAAATTAATTTATAAATAATCGCATTAGTGTCATAAAAGAAAATGCCTTCAATTAAATTAAATATTTTTAAAATTTGAATCTTAACTCCAATATTTGAAATTCATACATATATTTACCTTGGAAACTTGTAGTCAAAGATGCAATAAAAATTGAAAATTGAAAATTGGAAACAGGAACACAAGATTTTACTAGATATTTAAAATCTATTATTTTATATTTAAATTTTTAAAAATGTGAGAGTTTAGATAAATAGGAATGGTTGATTAAGAGAGGTACCACGTAGGATTTTTCAAAATAAGAATCGTTTTCCTTTTAATAATATAACTAGCGTGTTACCCGTCGAAAATCGACAGGGATTGATACTATGTTATTAAACGTACCAATTTTTTAAAAGAAAAAGTTTCGGAAGTTTTTTTTTTATTCACAGGGAGATTATTGAAAAATTGAATTGATGTTGTTGAGAAGTGTTTTCGACGGTGATATCTTCATTCATTGGTACATCAAAATAAATAACTGTCACTTTAAAATTAGTCATGCATATGTAAGTCCAAAAGAAATCTTTTCTAAAACAATACCATATTAACCAAAATAACGCATGCATAAGTAAGTTCAAAAGAAATATTTTCTAAAACAATATCATATTAACTAAAAACAAACCTATCTTACAAGAATAACTCCTCTTTCATTGAAATTAGCCCCATGTTGTACTGATTCTAAAACAGCTGCAAGAAATCAAATGTTTTAGCTTTGCAAGTTTATTAAATATATTGAATTTGAAAATTTAAAATTAACTCTGCACTTACCTCATAGCTTGTCGAAGATTTCACTGTACACAACATCACTTGTTGAGTTTTGTGTCTGACCATTCTCGTCATATGATAATATTTCGAGTCCTTTTTTGCTTGTAACTCGTGATATTGCAACATACAGCTGACCATGACTAAATACAGGTTTTGGAAGGTATAGCCCTACGTTCGAAAGCGACTGTCCCTGGCTCTTGTTGATCGTCATAGCAAAACAAATGTTTAAGGGAAATTGCCTCCTTTGGAATCGGATGGAAAATTTAGTGAAATCAGATGGACTCATTACCTTTCTTGCAATTGGAAACTTTTTTTCCTGCATTTTTTCCCGAAATCAATTGAGCTTCAATTACCCGGTCCCCAAGCTTAGTAATTATCATTCTGGTGCTATTGCAAAGCTCATTGGCTGGATCGATATTTCTAAAAAGCATGACAATGCACCCCTCCTTCAATTTGACTTCGTGACTCGGCAAACCTGTTAATGTCTATAATAAAAGTATTAGCTACTAAAGGTTGTTTTTTTTTATCATCAACAAAGATTAATGAAAAATAAAATAGCCTTTGCACTTATCTAACACCGAATAAGCCAAGAATCGGACACATTATATACATATGCCCTTTAATTATTTGTCATGCAAATGGACAACATACATAGAAGAATTATAAAAAGTAATTCCAAAGTTTGTTACTGAAAGTTAGTCATTATAATAAAATAGTTAATAGTTGTAGTTTAATTATCATTTTTTCAAAAGATATACGACTCCTAAAGCAATAGCATTTCTTCCATGTTGAACATTTCTTTATTCTAGCATTAATTCTATATCATATTTTGCTGATTCTCAGCATTTTATATTATTATTATTATTATTATTATTATTATTATTATTATTATTATTATTATTATTATTATTAATCAAAATACAAATCTAAATACAAAATTGAAATTATATGGTTAGAATATTTACCTGCAATCTCATATTCTTGGTTAACTTAAGAACTTCGCACGAATTCCAAAGTTTAGATGAACTTATTGACGCATGCACAATATCATGCTGACTCCCTTTAGGAATGACAGGTAGAATCCACTTGAAGTCGCCCCCTAGAACTACAACGAAACCACCAAATGGTTTGTCAGAACGCATAACATCCCTTAAGTTTCTATCAAGCGCTTCAAAGCAATATTTGTGCATCATTGGTGCCCCATCCCAAATAATAAGTTTTATTTTCTTGAGCAGTCCGGTTAGATCACTATCTGATTTGATCTTATCACACGTGGAGTTCTCGTGACATTCTAATGGTATACCAAATCTAGAGTGTGCAGTCCTACCTCCAAGAAGTAACATCGAAGTTATACCGCTCGATGCTACAGGAAGTACAATATCACCTCTCCCACGTAAGGCTGAACACAGAGTATTCCAAATGTATGTCTTTCCTGTACCACCATATCCGTAGATAAAGAAAAATCCACCATTACCACTGTCAACTGTGGTCATTATCTTGTCATAAACTGACTTCTGCTCATATGTCAAAGATGGATATAGTTTAACATGATGTGCATTCATTTCTTGAACGTTGTATGAGGTCTCTTCCAATATAAGGAGATTTTCAGTATCTGATGTGTTGGGAAATTTAGTAAAGTTTTGATTGATTCCAAAACCAACTGACCCCAACCGAGTAGATGTTGCCATTTCCTAAAGTTAGTATTTAGGCTCATTGTTTGAGCAATGTTCAGATTTTATCTTTACAGAACTCCAGCTGAAGACGGCAACATGGCTATACTCGGATAGAAATTCAGATGGAAGCTCGCATGGAACATCAGATGTAAGAAAGACAACTAAGCGTTCAAGCCAACCGATCTGATCTAGATCATCGGATGAAGGAAAACATCTGAGTAATCAACTACTCGTCAGATGTGAAAATCCACCTGATCATGTGGAACATCAGTTGCAGGACTCAATCTGATAGATCGACAACATGAAGTTCAAGGCAGCTGAGGGTTCAACTGTTCCTCTTCAGACAGAAGGTCAGATGAAGGTAGTGATCAGATGGAACATCAGCTGAAGACCACTCAGATGAAGATCAAACGCCTCAACCGACTAACCAATGTTGAAAGACAAAGGTTGAAATTTGAATTTCAAAAAGAAAGTCACGTGAAGGTTTGACGTTCTGTCATTACTTCATTTGGCCCAACACAAAGTTGTCTCAGAAGGAAAGTAGAAGTTCACAGTTGCCAAATCGGGAAAATCTGCAGAGACGAGAGACAAGCCATCGCTTTCACAGAACAGAGATCAATAGCTCTTCCAACGGCTAGTTGATCCTCACCGCCTATAAATAGAGGCATTCATTCATTCATCAAGATAAGACACATAGAAGCGACAGACGAGCGAAAGAACGACGATATACTGCGCACAAGCTAAACTGCAATTATTCTCTAAGAACATCACCAGCTGAGAGTTCATAGAGAGTTAGAATCTGTCTTGGTGTTTTCGATCTTAGTTTGAGTCTTCATTTGTTCAAGCTTAGATCCTAGCTCACTTCTTTGTTAGAGCTAGTAGTTGGAAAACCCACCCTTATTCACATCCCCTAAAAAGGTTGTTAGGATCCTGCTCTTCCCGAAATTGAGTAAAAAGGTTGATAAGTACCCGCAAACTTATCTGTAAGGTTGATAAGTACCCGCAAACATATTTGAACGGTTGCAAAGCCCGCGTAAGCTTTGTGGTAGCTGTCCTAAAGAATTTGGACTGAGTTGTGTGGATTCACAACTCCCCGTGGACGTAGGAGTTCTCTCCGAACCACGTAATTCCTTTGTGTTGTGTTTTCAGTTCAGTTACTTTTTGCATATCCAACTGACCAACTAACCAGTACTCAAAACCGCATCTTTACATTTCAACTGTTTTGGTTGTTGACCGACCTTGCATCTGAGCGTGAGTTGTTTTATACGAGTTATTGTTGTTTCCACCACATTCCGCACGATACCACTCTTCCAGCTGAGTCTTTTACTCAGTTGTGGTAATTTTTGGGGGTTGATTTTAAAATTCCTATCTGGTGTATTCCCCCCCCCCCTTACACCAGAACTCGTATCGGGACCATCAAGTGGTATCAGAGCAGTGGTTCAAAAGACCACTGTCTCTGTTTCACGAGGTGTGAATCAAGGTGTTTTTCTTCAGTGGTCAACTGAATAGATCTTTTTCACGCTAGTGCATTTCTGCTTGCATTTGTCGTCTGTTTGTTGTGTGCAGATGGATGTTAAAGACAAGATTGTCTTCATGTTCTCGGTTGTGAACTATATATCCTGGAAAACTCGGATGAAGAAGATTCTGCTGTCCAAGCATCATCGAATGCAACAAGTGATTACATCCGGACCGATCACCATCATGGAAAAAGTCATTCGCACTCCTACAAATCCCAATGATAGGGATGCAACTGAGGTGTTAGTCGAGAAGAAGTCAGAAGATTTTACTCATGAGGAAGCTAAAGTGAGTCAGCTGGATATCTGGGCTTAGAGCACTATCATGTCCACAGTTGGACAAGACTATCTTCCTTGGATAGAAGAGTGCAACACAGCTAAAGAAATGTGGGACATTTTGGCATCTTTTAGTGAAGGGAGTGACGAAACCAAGGAGAACAAATTCTCCCATGCTTGTCAAGATTTTGACAATTTCTGTCTAAGAGTTGATGAAACCATTGATCAGTTGGAGCTTCGGTTCATGGATATCATCCGAAGGATTCAGTCTATCCGACGAGGAAAATATACTTTGAGAGAGATCAATCTCAAAGTATTACAAGCACTACCAGCTGAGTGGGACACCTTCACCAACATTCATGAAAGCCGAGCTGATCTTGGAGAGATGGGAACTGACAGACTGTTCTCAATTCTGAAAGAAAACGAGTACAAGGTGAACCGACGAAGATCAACTCAGTCCTCGGTGCAGACAAGTCGACATGAGGATGTTGGTTCCGGAACAAAGACAGTAGCACTTCGAGCCTACTATTCCAAGCCGCGAACATCAAGGGCAATAAGATCTGCGAACACAGCTGCAAAGGAGCCGAGCAGAGAAGAGCTGCAACAGACTATAACCGCCATGTCAAAGAAGCTGGCTGACATGGATACTCGGTTCGGAAAATACAAGCAGTTCTATAAATCCAACCAAACTAGAGATAACTCAAAGCCTGTGAACAACGGTTGCTTTGAATGCGGCAAAGAGGGACACTTCAAAGTTGATTGTCCAGATCTTTCGAAGAAAGATAGAGATGCGTTGAGGGCCAAGCAAAATGCGAAGAACAAGGCCATGGTTGCAGAAGAAGCAGCTGATGACATGGACATCTTCACCGACACCGAAGATAAAGACGAGCTGACTTCCACCAACAACGCTATCGGACAGGATCAATGTCTCATGGCATTTGGAACCGATCAGGATGATGCTGAGGTACATTCTAGTCCAGTTAATTTAAATTCTTCCAATGTTACTAACATGCAGGAAACAGTAGATGAAGAGTTGGAACCCTCTTGGGGTGACTTCCTAGAACTCAGTGAGGAATTGCATCAGCAATCGGTTGAGTTTAAGAATCTTCAAGAACAGTTTGCCAGACTTGAAGAATCCTTAACCGAAAAGGATGATCTGATCAAAAATCAAACCGAAGAGATTGATGATCTCAAAAGTCAACTGAATGTGGCCAACCAAACTAAGGCTCCAACCGATGAGGATTTGAAGGAACAGATCAAGGAGCAACATGAACAGTTGAACAAGCAAGAGGCACAGATCGACCAGCTGATGAAGAAGTCAGACGCACAGACCGTGCATATAGCTGTTCTTCTCAAGGATCTACAAATTGAGAAGGACAACCTGATAAAGCTATATCAATCATAAAAAATCATCGATAATCTCATCAGTTACAGAAGACAAATGGATGACGTGTCTGGACTCGGCTACGACATGGTCAAGGACACTGGAATTCCACCCGCAACCTTTATCAAGGCTGTGGATGTCACGGTTGCAAAACCAAATAATGTTGAGTCTGCAATTCCCCAACTTAATCCAACCTCCACGTCACAGCAAGCACCTACAACACAACCTGCTAAGGGAACATCAACTGAGAAAGGAAAATGAGCTGTGGTTGGAGAACTGAAGAATCCATCAATTGGGATAACAACCGAGGGGGAATGTTCCAGGACTCAGAAGAGGAACCAGAGACATCGAAGATACAATCAGAACCGACCTCAGAAGGGATAGAATCAACAGAACCGACAGGGATTCAACCATCAGAATCAACATCAGTTCCATCATTAGAACAACCAGAGGTTCCATCAGAGTCAACCAATGTGGAACAGTTCCAACAGCTGCGGATATTCATGCCAGAACATGAATCAACTACACGGCATGAACAACTGTAGTCGACAGCCAGAACTATGGAATCAGACTCAGCCACAAAGATTCCAAAATGGCGTCCGACCTCATCTGCAAAACCAAAAGGGTCAGAAACGTCAACAAAACAGGAGGAACGCCTCTCCTCCTAAATCCCACAATGGGAGAAATCAATCTCCTCCCAAGAAACAGAACGTCAAAAACAACAACAAGCCTAAGGTTGACCGAGGTGTTGTTATAGTTGATGGAGAAGGAAAGATAATTTGGAATGACAAATCTATCCGAATCTACAGGGAAAAGCGACCCTCAGTTCAAGGGGGAACTGGTTCTAACCCTCCAGGACCCAACTAAAATTGGGGACCTAAGCGTGTTTCTCTGTGCAGGAGCAGGAGGTATAGCTGAGGAAGAATAAAGCATCACATACCATGTGGGTGATGGATAGTGGATGCTCGAAACACATGACAAATCTGAGGGATTTGCTTGGGAGTTTCGTGGAGAAAGAAGGACCATCTGTTACCTTTGGTGACAACTCAAAAGGTCACACCAAAGGCTACGGTACCCTTGAAACCAATCACGTGTCCATTTCCAATATTTCATATGTTGATGGATTGAAGCATAACTTGCTCTCCATCAGCCAATTCTATGATAATGGTTTCTCTGTCATGTTTGATGCGCAGGGTTGCAGGGTAAAAAATGTCAGAACAAAGCAAGTCATATTGTTGGGAAATCGATCTCCAACCGGGAATGTCTACTATGCAGATTGGAATGGTAGTCCTTCTGAAACTTGTCTTTTATCAAAGAGCAGTTCAGATGTGAGCTGGCTGTGGCACAAAAGGCTCAACCATCTGAATTTCAAGACAATGAATCGCCTTGCGAGACAGGAACATGCAAAGGGTATTCCGAACCGTGTGTTTTCAACAACACATATCTGCAGTGCTTGTCAGCTGGGAAAGCTCGCTAGATCCTTATTTCGGTTGAAAACGATTCCATCAACCGACCGAGTATTGCAGCTGATCCATATGGATCTCTTCGGGCCTGTTACTCCCAAGAGCATGAATGGTAACGAATATACACTTGTTATTACTGATGATTTCTCTAGGTACACGTGGACCATTTTCATGCGTCACAAGAATGAAACCCGAGATGAGTTACCCAAGCTGAGGGATCGGATATCTAACCAACAAGAGATGAAAATCATTTATATCCGATCAGACCGTGGAACCGAGTTCCTCAATGAAACCATCATCGAATACTGCGAGAAGCATGGAATCATGCCATGATTTCATGTTTCGTAGCTGATGTGCCAGAACCGAAGCATGTTATGGAAGCTCTCAACTGTGTTCATTGGACAACAGCCATGCAAGAAGAGCTGAATGAATTTCTACGCAACTGTGTATAGGAGTTGGTAGAAAGACCAAATGGTGTTAAAGTCATTGAATTAAAGTGGATTTTTAAGAACAAGAGAGACGCCATTGGATTCATCGTGAGAAACAAGGCAAGGTTGGTAGCTCAGGGATATTGCCAATAAGAAGGAATTGATTTCGAGGATTCTTTCACGCCTGTTGCAAGGTTGGAAGCCATCCGAATATTTCTAGCCTATGCCGCATTTCACAAATTCAAGGTTTATCAGATGGATGTGAAGTGTGCTTTCCTCAACGGTGATATTAAGAAAGATGTTTATGTTGAACAGCCTCCCGGTTTTGAGACTGGTGATGGAAGAGTGTATAAGCTGAAGAAAGCAATCTATGAATTGAAGCAAGCACCTAGGGCTTGGTATGACACTCTCTGTGGTTTTCTTCTGAACTCGGGGTTCAAACGAGGGTCAGTTGACAAAACACTGTTCACAATAAAAGTTGGAGAAGACATACTTGTTGTGCAAATCTATGTCGACAACATCATATTCGGTTCCAAGTCGGAGGAGTTGTGCAAGAAATTCTCAACTCTCATGAAGAAGAAATTCGAGATGTCGATGATGGGTGAGATGAATTATTTTCTTGGGCTACAGGTGAAGCAGTTATCAAAAGGGATTTTTATTAATCAGTCCAAATATACAAAAGAGCTCATTGCAAAGTTCGGTTTGCAGACAAGTAAAACCACAAGGATCCCGATGAATACTAACTGGAAGATTGAGCCCGGATCTGAGAGAAAACCAGTGGATGCCAGTAGGTATAGAGAGATTATTGGTTCTTTGCTATATCTAACCGCCAGTCGGCCAGATATATCTTACGCGGTTGGAGTGTGTGCTCGGTTCCAAGTTCAGCCAAGGGAAGCACACATGCTGGCAGCAAAGAACATCATTAAGTATCTGAAGGGTACTGTTAATGTTGGGTTGTGGTATCCAACCGACGACAATGTCCAACTGTCCGGATACTCAGATGCGGATCTAGCCGGAGATCGGTTGGACAGGAAGTCCACATCTGGACACTGTCAGTTCATGGGAAGCAAGCTAGTTTCATGGTTTTCAAAGAAACAAGCATGTGTTGCTACTTCTACAACCGAGTCAGAGTATATGGCTGCCGGTAGTTGTTGCATGCAAGTGTTGTGGCTCAAGCAACAGCTGAGAGATTATGAAGTATCAACTGGACAGGTTCCTATCCATTGTGATAGCTCAAGTGCCATTGCTATCTCTTTGAATATTGTTCACCATTCTCGGACGAAGCACATCGACATCCGACATCATTTTATCCGAGATCATATTGAGAAGAAGGATGTATCTGTGGAGAAGATTCCAACTGAGATTCAGAGAGCCGATATCTTCACCAAACCTCTAGCCGAAGCACGATTCAAGATGTTATGTGATCTCCTTGGATTGTTGGATCCATCAGATGAGGAATCAACCGAGCTGAAGAGATAGATATCCATCTGAGGGGGAAGCTCAGATGAAGGGGGAAACTCAGATGCGGATCGCCATCCGAAGACATCAGACGTCAGTTGAACAGACGAACTCGAGTCAGCTGATGGTATGCCGCAACATTGGAACACAGCTGATTCCGACATCAGCTGGCAGGTATCATTTATGGCTGCATGTGTTTAGTTCTTAAATGTGAATGTTTGAAATAAATTCAAACATTCCTGAGCATGTCAGATAGATTAAAATAGCCATCATAGCGCATTTAATGTAAAGTACGGTTGAACATCAATAGCCTTACTTTATAGTGCGACTGGGCTGACACAAAAACAGTTCACCTTCTCACTCGCGCGTATTGGAACTCGGAATTTGACGTCAGTCAAAGTTAGTCAACAGTCGCGAGATCTCAGCCGTTGATGGATTCGCGCCATTCAATCTTGGCCATCTGTTTCAAACGACCTTCTAACCTATAAAAGGCGGAAAATCAGGAAGTGATTTCTTACCTTCTATACTTGTGTTTATCTGAGTAACTGTTCATCTTCGTCTCTGATTTTGTTTCACCATTTTCGGCTAAGTTCTTCTTCTTTTCTCTCTATATATAAACCTCTCTGGAATACAAAATGGCACCTAAAGCTTCATCTCAAGGAAAGAAGATGGCATCATCAGGACCAGCTCTTGTCCTTTCGTCGTACGAGGAATCTTATTACATGATGATATCCAAAATCCATTTCAAGCAGATTCTGCCAACAGAAGCTCTGGACTCACCAGCGTTATCCCCTCTCGCCGATCTTCTCAGGGAGAATCGCCTTCTTGAGTGGGCAATGCTCTTTCCCACCCACCTACTCAGGCGTCAAGTCGGAGAATTTTACATGAACCTGCAACACGAACAAGGAGTAGGCCTCGTTTCAAAAATCTCCTGTCGACAGTGCGAACCCAGCCAGAACTATCCGCCGTGTCACCTTCCACATACCGGTTTTCGAGATTCTAAGCACCATCATTCCACCGAATCTGACTGCCACGGACACCGTCGAAAACATCACAGATGCAGATGCAGATCTATTTCTGGAGAATGCTCTCATCACTGCAGAAAGATTGAGGAGCAACATGCAGCGAACAAAGTTGAAACACGAACATTGACTTCTGTTTGATGTTGTATCCAAGGTTATCTTTGGATACAGCGGAGCTTTTGGAGATATCAGCCGACCCAAGCTTAAGCAGCTGATAGCTTTGGAGCACAAGCACAACATCAACTGGTTCAAGTACTTCAAACACCAGTTGACAATGGAGAAGCAGAAGATTTCAGAAACTATAACAGATTCCGGGGAAAAGTTATTGAGTGTTAAGGGAACTCTCAACTTTGGAGTCAAAATCTCTGCCCTGATACTTCTTGCCACGAAGGATCAGAACATGGTGTGGGAAGACAGTGAGCAGACACCAGTTAAGAGGCAGATGTTGTTCCCAACAGCCAAGAAAGCTCTTGATGTGAATCGGATTGTTTACACTCCCAAAGACAAAAGGGAAGCTGTGAAATCAGCTGTGGAGAAAGATACAGCTGAGGAGCTGCCTCCAGCTGCCAGCCACTCCTCCAAATCGACAATTGCACGCCGACTCAAAGATGAGTCAGATAAGGATCAAGAGGAGGAGCCGCGTAAGAAGAAGTTGAGGATTCGTATCAAGAAGTCAGTTGCAAAACCAGCTATGGAGGTACCAGCTGAGGAGGTGCCATCTGAGTCGAGTCACTCAGTTGACAAGGATGCTTTTGAAATTGTTCCTCGCGAAAGTGGAACAGATAGAATAGAAGGGATGGAAACTGATCCAGAAGATGAGCCGACCATGTCCTCGGATGCATCCTCTTCATCCAAGGAATTCGAAGATGTTCCATCCTCCCCCACGGCAGGAGCTTATGCCGTACAGCACAAAGAGGTTCTCACAACTGATATTCAGTCAGAGATTCTGAGCTCTCCCCTCGATGCCAATATTACAACCCAGTCAGAAATTCCGAGCTCCCCGCTCGATGCCAACATTGCGACTTTTCTTTGGCCAATGTTGAGGAAACCTTTGAACCCATTCCCTACGAAAATCTCTCTCCTTCCCCCATCGACGAAGAAGCTGATCGTCGAGCCGTCGCGTTGGAACATGAAGACAAGTTGGCTTATTGCTTTCAGAAGCTGATTGGAATGTTCCCCGAGGCGCGCGACATGCCCACCTTTGCCACGCTCGGAACTAAGCTGTTGTATCAATTCAGCATCATTTTCAACCACTGGTATGTCAAGGAAGATACCATCAGGATACACAGCTGGAACCAGCTCAAGGCAGATGAGTCGCGTATAAGGGAATACTTCAATTATACCAACCTCGAGGTTGCGTACAACAACAAGATCGCACTACTGACTCACCGTCTGGATAGCAGCAAGGCAGAAGGAAGAGACACAAGGGAGACAGCAGATCAAG